>CM062232.1:12632670-13232670 GCA_031216185.1 Syzygium aqueum | reverse complement strand
CGGGTTCGTTTCTGAAGAAGCCAAGGAAGATGGACATGATACGTCCATGTTGTGGCATCAGAGGTTAGGGCATATCGGTGAAAAGGGACTGTCTACCTTAGCTTCAAGTCAGATGGTAGAAGGAATTCCAAAATGCTCTATGGGTTTCGGGTTCTGTGAACACTGTCTCCATGGAAAACAGAACCGAGTTAGTTTCCAACACACTGGTACTAGAGCAACTGAGGTTCTCGAGCTGATTCACAGCGATGTCTTTGGACCTACTCCGACTCCATCTATTGGAGGATCCAGGTACTATGTATCGTTTATAGATGATTTTTCGAGATATAGTTGGATTTATTTTATTAAAAGTAAATCAGATGTATTCGAGAAATTTCGAGAATTTAAGGTTTTGGTTGAAAACCAATTGGACAGGAAAATCAAGATCCTTCGTACAGATAACGGAGGTGAATTTTGTTCGGATAAGTTCGAGCAATTCTGTGTGGATAATGGTATTGCAAGGCAGAAGACGACTCCATATACGCCTCAACAGAATGGGGTAGCCGAAAGATTAAATCGGTCACTCATAGAAAAGGCAAGATGCATGCTGAGTTGGGCAGGTTTGGGGACAGAATTTTGGGCAGAAGCTGTAGCCACAGCCAGTTATTTGAAGAACCGGTCACCGACCTCATCAGTGAAGGATCGTACACCATATGAGGCAGTGTTTGGGAAGAAGCCGAATCTGTCGCATGTTCGGGTGTTCGGGTGTGACGCATATGTTCATGTACCCAAGGAGAAGCGGGGTAAGCTTGACAACAAGTCTGAGAAGAACATATTTGTCGGATACAAGGAAGGGGTCAAAGGCTATAAGCTGTGGAATCCAGAATCAAAGACCATTGTATACAGCAGGGATGTTGTCTTTCGTGAATCACAACCCCAAGTTGGCACACAGAAAGGTGATGAACCCAAGAAAGTGGCAGTGCTCGAAGAAAGTCCTAAAATCGAAACTGTGGAGATGGTTCCACAAGGCACGCTAGTAGAGTCTGATTCTGAATCAGAGCAAGAGGACTCGGTTAATGAAGTTGATGATGTAGATTCAAATGAAGACCTGGATACAGATAGCATGCCGGCTCTCAGGAGATCGACGCGAGAAAGAAAGGTACCAATTCGATACTCACTTAGTGCTTTGAGTACGTTTCATGCTTTGAGCATTACCGGAGATGATCCTAGTTCTGTAAAAGAGGCAAGATCTATGGATGATGCGAATCAGTGGGAGCTCGCAATGATAGATGAGATGCAGTCACTTGATAAAAATGAAACATGGAGCTTGTGTAAATTACCTAAGGATAGAAAGGCAATTGGGTGTAAATGGGTGTTCAAGCGAAAGCTGAAACCGGATGGGACTGTAGAGAAGTACAAGGCTAGGCTTGTAGCCAAGGGGTACTCTCAGATTGAGGGAGTTGACTATGACGAGATTTTCTCTCCCGTGGCGAAGTTGATCTCGATACGGTTTGTTCTGTCTATAGCAGCTGCATATGATCTTGAGGTAGAACAGATGGATGTAAAGACGGCATTCCTTCATGGGGATTTGGAGGAGGAGATATATATGAGGCAACCAGAAGGTTTTGAAGTAAGAGGAAAGGAGAATTTGGTGTGCAAATTGAAAAAGTCTTTATATGGACTGAAGCAGTCACCGAGGATGTGGTACCAGAAGTTTGACACGTACATGCTCCAGCTTAATTTTGTGCGTTCAAATTCTGACCATTGCGTTTATGTGAAGAGAACGGGCGATCAGTTTGTCATTCTCACGCTATATGTGGATGATATGTTGTTGATCGGGAATAGTGTGAAGATGGTGAATTCCGTGAAGAGTTTGCTGGCCAAAAAGTTCGAAATGAAAGACTTGGGGCCTGCAAATTTTATTTTGGGCATGCAGATTAGGAGGGACCGTGAGAAACGGAAGCTGTGGCTAGGGCAGGAGAAATACATAAAAGAAATATTGAAGAAATTCAATATGATAGACTGCAAGCCTGTTGGTACCCCTATACCTTTAGGGACCAAGCTATCTGCGGAACAATGTCCAAAAACGGATGAAGAAGTTGAAGAGATGGCCCGAATTCCATACGCGAGTGCAGTGGGTAGCTTGATGTATGCTATGGTGTGCACACGTCCGGATATAGCCCAAGCAGTGGGAGTCTTGAGTCGATACATGTCTAACCCAGGTACAGGGAATGGAAACATGCTTGAAATCGTAGGCCATGTAGATGCTGATTGGGGTGGAGATATTGATAGTAGACGATCTACTAGCGGATATGTTTTCACATTGTTTGGTGCTGCATTGAGTTGGATGAGCAGGAGACAAAGCGTGGTAGCGCTTTCTTCTACTGAGGCTGAGTATATGGCTCTTACTCATGCTGGAAAAGAGGCCGTATGGTTACGGCGATTGTGCTTGGAGCTCGGTTTTGAGCAAGGTGCCATAGAGGTGAGATGTGATAATCAAGGGGCTATTTATTTAGCTAAGAATCCAGCATTTCACTCACGCACAAAGCACATTGATATACAATATCATTTCATCCGAGAAAAGGTAGAGAAGAAAGAGGTTCGGCTTGTAAAAGTCGACACAGTAGAAAATAGTTCTGACTTCCTTACTAAAGCCGTCACAGGTGCGAAGTTTGAATGGTGCTCTACTGCAATTGGATTGAAGAAGAATGATATTGGAAAGGCCCTCATTTGCGAGAAGTATCCACCAAGTGGGAGAATGTTGGAGTTGGCGAATACTTCGGGGACCCTTGTTTCTCACACAGGGTACGCCCACGTGAGCTTAGGGAAACTGAAGTGTTGTCTAACGACATGTGACCCATGCGTGCGGAATGCGGGGGTTCGGGGGCAGCGCCCCCGACACGGGTGCCCCGCTGCCCGGTCAGCGGGCGGGGGTTCGGGGGCAGCGCCCCCCGACGGGGGTTCCGCTGCCCGGTCAGCGGACGGCTGCCCCGCTCGCCGGTGAGCGGGCGGGGGCTCGGGGGCAGCGCCCCCGAAACCTCAACGGGTTTGGGCTGGCCCGTATGGTGCAAAATTAAGAGATTTCATATAGGTTTAGGTTTTGGGCCCGTTTGGGGCATATATATATTTTGCTCGTTTTTGTCATTGTAACGTGTCGAGTGGCTGTAAACCAAAAATCATAGTGAAATCTCTTTGCAGGACGTAGCCCTATTCGAGGGTGAACCTGGGTAAATTCGTGCATCGTCTATTTTCTCTATTTTCTGCGTGATCGTTTTGTTTCGGTTCTCGATACATCCCTTCAGGGCTATGGGGCAACTTTCTCACCCCCTACTCTGCCGTGGCGGGCTGGCGACCCTTGTGAGGGTAGGCGGGTGGCAACACTCGCTCGGCTACGGGAACCCAAAAGTGTAGTAAGTTTTGAGTGCACTATTTAAGCTTGAACATAAATGAAAAACAAAAGAGAAGAGTAGAATGTTATAATGCCTATTTTGAATTATAGATTGGAGAATATATAACTCATTTTAACGAAGCAATGCAATCTCGAAGTTTAGAATATGTTATATGTTGCCCATTTGAATAGTAAAAAACACATATTTTTAGGTTGTTGTTGAAATAAAATCTATGGGTATATCTAGGCCATCATATAGATTTGACTTAGGCTGTTACGGTACTGGTTGGGTTGAAATTATGCTCTAGTGCATGTCACTGTTGTTGACGATATACATTGTACTGTATGGTGGATATATAAAGTGTTGCATATGAACACACCCCTTTATCTAGAGGCCAACTATAGGTTATATACTTAAGGGACCAAATTTATGTGTAGGATTGACAATGGCCATGTGGCTCGAGATCATAAGCCAATAGCCATCGCGGTTCGAACCCTTGAAATGAGGCCTTGTGCATGTGAATATATATATTTTGTGATTTTAAATGGAATTATGATTTTAACATTGAGTAATGATTTTGTTCTGACCTGGCATGAGAAAAAGGCATGTTTTCTACATAAATGTTACCATGTCCGAGTAAACTTGTAAATTGAATGAGGACGACTCCTCTCGCGGTGTAAATTGCATACCTCATATGGTTATCATGTGTTAGTATGATTTGTCATGTCATGTAGTATGTGAATATTGACATATCATGTCATTTTAATATCCTGCTTGAATTGGATTTCCCATGTTATGATGCATGTGAATATTGCCATGTCATGTCACGTCATCTTCTTTTTTTTATTATCATATTTTGAATGATTTGGCATGTCATGTTACACATGAATATTGATATGTCGTGTCATTTTGTTATCATGTTTTGAATTTTATTTATCATATCATGCTGGATGTGAATATTGACATATTATGTTATTTGATTGTCTCATTGTGAATTTAATTTACCATATCATGTTGCATGTGATTTTTGATATGTCATGTCTTTCTCATTATGCCCGAATTTCCAATATGCCATGTCGTTGTCATGTCATGTCATTTACTTAATATCATAAATAGATTTTCCATCAGGATTAACATTTGCATGCATATTCTCACACACAAATGGAGTCACGCCACTATCGACGAGAAAATTAAGGGTGATCGGTTCCAGGGTGAGTTGGGTCCAGATCTGGAACCTGAAACCAACCCTATTATAATCGGTTCCCAATTTTTGGAACTCGAAACCTACCCTGTTTTCCCCGGACCCTGTTTTGGAACAGATCCTGTTTTTTTGGTCTGGTTGCAAGGTCTACCCCAGAACCTTTTTTTTTTCCTTTTTTTGGTTTTATTTTTTTCCAGAAAAATAATATAGGCAATAATAAAACGATTCAAAGTAAAAGATCTATCGAATCGGTGAGCCAAAAAAGTAGAAAAAACACACGCACGGTACGAACACCGAGATGATCGAACCCTAGCCCTTTTCAACACGCAAATAGGAAACGAGCTAGGTTGCATTCTTATGACGACTAAGGAAACGCTTGCGAAGAGAGAAATCGTGAGAGATAGAGGAGGTTGTGAAGAGAGAAGAGAGAAACTGTGAGAGATAGACTGGGTAGCCAGGTAGGGTAACATGATCTAGGATTTTTACGTTTTTTTACATTATCTCAAAATCGGTTCTAAAACTGGTCCGGGTCGATTTTTAGTTGGAACCAAAAACCAGACCGGTTATAACCGGTTCCCAAAAAATGGAATCGGTTCCAAGACCAGTTCTTATTAGAACCGATTCCCGGACCTATTTTTCGCATGGGCCGGTCCGGTTTCCGAATAAACCCGGTCCGGTTGCACACCCCTAGAGAAAATGGCCTTGATACTCAATAACATCGTTGAATAAGTGTTTTGGCGGCATTTAAATTTTTTTAATATTAATTGATAAATGCTTTAGTACTTAAAAAATAGGGTGGCAATACCGAAAGAGCGTTATGGAATGCTACTCCGTCCCTCACATAACCAAATCACCAAACCTAAGATCTTATGTTTTTATTTGACTAGTTCTTTCACACGTGCAACTAGGTAGCTAATTTTCTAATCACTATTTAGGCCTTTTGATGTCCAATTGACCTATTGTTTGCCTAAATTAATTGGTGGTAACTCTAGTCTTGTTATTTAAGTTCGTAGTAGTATTCATAGCTCGTATGTAACATCCCCAATTTGGAATGAGATGACCAAAAGAAGATGGCCATGGAATTAGTGTCCGGACCGATCTGAGAGTCGGTTATGGATCGGTTAATATGGTCGAAATGGGTATCTAGAGGATCGATCATGGTTCGATCGAAGGATCGTCGATGGATAGGCCAAGGGATTGACAATGAAAAGACTTTCTTGTCACGCAAATCGATTAGAGTGATTCAACCATGGATTGACTTTTTGACCATATGGGTCACTAGTGGGACGATCCGGGATGACCATGGATCGGTATTGTGCGGACATGTATCGTTCGCGGGTGATTCCACTCAATCATGCACCAGTCACGAGTGACCATGGACCAATTCCGTTGTGTTCGATTTCACGCAGCTACATGACAACTAAGGGTTGACCATAGATCGTTGATGCTCGAATATGAACCAGTCACGAATCAACCACATATCGTTGTGTTGAATCGGATAGGCCATGGACAGGCCATGTGTCAAGCCTTGTGCCCGGCCGCGGACCAGCCGTGTGCTCATCAATCAGGCCACAGGCCAGCTTTGTGCCCATCCGTGTGCCGACCATTGTGCCAGGCCTTGTACCCATTGGTTTCGGCCCATACCCAGTCTCGTACTCGTTAGACCTAGCCACAGACTATGCATTGTGCCGCCCCTGTGCCAATGCATGCTTCCAATCCATGAATCGATCCCTCATCCATGTGTCCAGTCTATGTGCTCGACACATTGTTCGTGTGGCTCGGCCTTGCACCAGCACGCCGTTTGTGTGGCTTAGTTCTATGCCCATGCACTCGGGTCTGTGCCTGTGCAGCAGGCCCAATGCCCTGTATAGCCAGGTTGTGAGCTCGGCGTTATGCTCGAGTGGCCCAGCCATGTACCAGGCCCTACGCTCGGTTAGGCCCGATCGACCATGTCATGTCCCGAACCAATCACGAACGATACTTGTTGACCGACCATAATTGGAACGAGCCCGTGAAGCATAACTCATTGTTGGAACGTCCCGTTGATTTTTAAATATGAAAAGCATGCGGAAGCAATTCAACGAGACAAAACCAAATAATTAAGGCAAACGACGCACATTGTATTTACATGATGGACTCGTGCTTATTATACACGCCCTACCTCGGGCTTAAGTAAGCCTCACACGATATTTTTCACATGCCTATTTCAAAGGCACTTTCGAAAACAAGCCATATAAATAACAAAATTTTAGCTTGGGTCCTTAGCTTCACTACGGCTATTATCTTCTCGCTCTCACTCTCTCCTCCCCGCCCTCGTTCGCACGGCCGTCTTCATGCCTCGCCCATGGCCGATCCCGGAGTCGACCCGCCTATGCCATCGAAAGGATCGTTAAATCCACAAAGAGGACCAACCTAGTCCCCGTCGGCCAGGCGATACCAAGCCACGTACGAGTGTGGGACAAGGTCTACCCGGCCTTCGTCAACCATCACGTAGGTTGTAATCCTAAGGTTAGCACAGTTCTCACGAGCATCGATTACCATCAGGAGCTCGGCTCTCATTTCGACAAGATTGCCAAATAGGGCCGGGGGTGACGCCATTCTTACGGACCTGAAAAAGAGGAAACAACGGGGAGTGAGTTGAGGAGACTCAGCAAGTAAAAATTTTACTGACAAGCAAGGACATATCGATTGTCGTTACACGAATCATTCTTACCATACCGGCCTTAGTAGCCGATCAAACAATGACGCGCATAGCAAGCATAAAACAAGAACTTCAGGCATGGCTAATTCACTGTTTATCTCATTTGTCGCACCTCAGTTTCTAATTCATGTTAAGTAACATGCAAAACAGAAACAAGGCAAACTTGTTATGGAAGAACACAATATCGAAACACCAAGAACCGAGGACGGGGAAAGCTCATGATACAACGTATCTCAACGTCATTTCCTGGTGGTAAAAATTTCACTTACTCTAAATAAAATAAGAACTAGAGAGTGGCAAATGAACGGGAAAGACAACGGCCTCGAGTCTCGGCCAACTCACGGTGTCGGCCCTTTCTTTTCTCTCCCTCGCTTTCTTTCTCTCTCGGTTTTCTCTCTCTCTCTCTCTCACGGTTCTCTCTCTTTCTCTCTCGGTTCTCTCTCTCTCTCTCTTGGCCGGTTGTGTTTTGTGAAAAAAATGTGGTCAAATCACTCCTAATGGCTTCTATTTGTAGAGGAATTGGCTTAACTAGAAAGTCAATGAGGTAAGCGCACATGTTATCGGGGGTTTAAGGTAAACGCACGTGTCATCGGCTCAATAATAGCATAAGTAAAAAGTCATGATGAAGATGGTCAATAATTCTCCCTTTCTCTCTCCTCATCCTTGGCCGTGACTCTCTCTCTCTCTCTCCTTCCTTGTCGTGACTTCCTCTCCCTCTCTTGGTCAATAATTGATGACCTAAGCTTCAATAAATAGCTTCATAATGGCTTAGTTGAAAAAGAAGACTTCTAGACCAAACATTAACGAACGTAATGATGAAGAGGATAAAGTTTGACTTGGTCAAACTTTCTAGGATTTTCTCCAATTAGTTGATTCCTATCCCAAATTGCTGGGATCAAACGGTTCTTGTAAAATATGCACGTAACGCCCAAAACGAACCCCGCATCAACTAAGTCTCAAACTTTCTCCCAAGAGTTTTCTCACAAAATCATTCCAATAATACCCCTTTAAAATGGAATTTAATGTGAAAATGTCCTTACAAATGCCCAAACTTGGCCCTACAAAAATTTAAGCCAAACTAATTCAATTTGACCTTCTAGGGTGGTCTAGGCACACGGCCAGGTCACTGGGCAAATTGGTCGGCCTGACCGGGCCAGTGGCAGGGCAAGTGGTCAGCTGCACGGGCGCATGGCCGGGCTGAACGGGCGCCGCGCCGGGCTGCATGAGCGACGTGTCGAGCGGCTCGCCGGGCCGCAAGGGCAACATGTCTAGTGCTTAGCCGGTCGTAAGGACACCATGTCGGGTCGTACGGGCGAGAGGTCGGTTCATGTCCAAACACTCACATCGGCCCAGGAATGGCATGACGCAAGACTCATGGCCATATTTCTTGGGCACGGGACGAGATCGGAACCAGATCTTACGGGCACGACTTGTGGCACGAGGGTCGGGCACAATAGCCGGCGCACGACCGGGCACGTAGCCGGTCCGTGGCCTGGCTGACGGGCACGATGGCCGGTCATGACCGGGCACATGGCCTTGGCCGTCGTGATCGGCAATTTTGCCCGAGTTGCGACTAAGCCACTAGACACATGGCCTGGTATATGTCTCGTTCATGGCCCTCCCGACTCGACACAACGATCCGTGGCCAATTAGTGACCGGGCCACGTTCGAGTATCAACGATTCATGATCGACCCTCGATTGTCATGTAGCCTCGTGGAAATCCAGTACCTCGGAATTAACTCATGGTCACCCAGGACTAATGTTATGGCCGTGTGGTATCACCCGCGATCAACACATACCGACACCGGATTGATCCACAGTTATCCCGAACCGCTCCACTAACGGCCCTTATGGTCGAAGGATCATCCCATGGTCATATCACTCTAATCATTTGCGTAGTCAGGGGTCATTTCACTGTCGATCCCTAGGCCAATTTATGGACAATCTTTCGATCGAACCACGACCAACCCTCAATACACTCATTCCGATCATACTGTCCATTCCAATACCGACCCTCGACTCGACTTACCCACTAATCCACTTATTACCAGCCCTCGGCTTCCTAGGCTCGAAATCGAGGATGTCACAATTCTCCCCCTCTAATAAAAATTTCATCCTCAAAATTTAAACACATATCTGGTTCCTCGAATAAATGCGGATAGTGCCGCTTCATGATTTCCTCACCTTCCCAGGTAGCTTCCTTTACTCCTTGGTGTCGCCATAGGACCTTTACTACAGGAACAATTTTATTCCTCAACACTTGCTCTTTACGATTCACGATCCGCATCGGCTCCTCAACATAGGACACTCTGCTGTCCAATTCGACCTCGTCGAAATTCAGTACATGTGTCGGATCGGGTTCATACTTTCTCAACATAGATATATGAAACACGTCATGCACCTGAGCAAGTTTTGGTGGCAATGCCAACCGATAAACTACCGATAAACTAAGTTCCCTATTCTTTCTAGAATTCCAAAAGGTCCTATGTACTTGGGGCTTAACTTACCTTTCTTCCCAAAACGCAACACACCCCTCATGGGTGAAACTTTGAGAAACACGTGGTCGCCTACCTAAAACTCTAGAGGCTTCCTACGTTTATCAGCATAACTTTTCTATCGGCTTTGGGCAATTTTTAACTTATCTCTAATCACTTGCACGATCTCATTGGTGAGTTGTACTAGCTCTAGACTCGTGACTTTCTTTTCCCCGACCTCATCCCAACAAACTGGAGTTCTGCAAGTTCAACCGTATAATGCCTCGAATGGTGCGATCCCGATACTTTGCTAATAACTATTGTTGTATGCAAATTCAATGAGATGTAAATGTTCATCCCAACTCCCCTTGAAATCCACGACACATGCTTGCAACATATCTTCAAGGGTCTGGATTGTTCTTTCTGTTTGACCATCCGTCTGTGGATGATAAGCTATACTGTATTGTAGCTTGGTTCCCATATCGGTTTGGAGACTTCGCCCGAAACTTGCAATAAACTTAGGATCTCGATCAGATGTGATTGTTATCGGGACTCCGTGTAATTGCACAATATGTCGAACATATAACTCGACATGGTCTTCCAATGGAAGATCCTTTCTCACTGGAAGAAAATGAGCCGATTTTGTCAATCGATCAACGATCACCATATCGAATCATTTTCTCGCTGACTTCTCGATAATCCCATTACAAAGTCCATCGTAATGTGCTCCCATTTCCATTTAGGAATTTCCAATGGTTGCAGTAATCCACCAGGCTTGCAATGTTCTACCTTAATTTATTGACACGTCAAGCATTTAGCCACATGTTTGGCTATGTCCGTCTTCATGATGTTTCACCAGAAATATTGTCATAAATTCTGGTACATTTTGGTGCTACCTGAATGAATACTATAATTGCTCCCGTGAGCTTTTGTCAAGATTTCTTCTTGAGTTGTTTATCCTTTGGTACGCATAAACGTCCGTTGAACTTCATGATTCCGTCATCAGTCACTTGAAAATTGGATTTCTTCTTTTCTGCTAATTCCTTCCGGACTTTTTGGATTTCCGGGTCTATTTGTTATAGCGCCTTGATTCTCACAATGATATCCGGCTCGATTCTGAGAGCTGCTAGTAAATTTTGATGACGTCCAACTTTCAACTTGAAGTCTAAGTCTCGAGCTTCCTCAAATAAGATCCATTCCTTAACCATCAAATGAGCGATTGCCGATTTTCAACTAAGGGCGTCAGCGATTTTATTGGCTTTGCCCGGATGGTACAATATCTCACGATCGTAATCTTTGAGAAGTTCCACCCAGCGTCGTTGCCTCATATTTAGCTCTTTTTGAGAAAACAAATATTGCAAACTCTGATAATCCGTATAAATGACAAATTGCTCCCCATATAAGTAGTGTCACCAAATTTTCAAGGCAAATATGATTGCAGCAACTTCCAGATCGTGAGTCGAATAATTCAATTCATACGGTTTTAACTGTCTCGAGGCATAGGCCACCACTTTATCATCATGTATCAATACACAGCCTAGCCCCTTATGAGAGGCGTCGCTATATATTTCGAATCCTCCTGGTCCCTTAGGTATGGTCAGAACAGGAGCAGTCGTTAGTCTTTGCTTCAATTCTTGGAAACTTCGCTCACATTTGTCGTTCCATTCGAACTTCATCTCCTTCTTTAGCAATCGCGTTAAGGGGATAGTGATGCTAGAGAATCGTTTCACGAACCTTCTGTAATATCCCGCCAAACCCAAGAAACTTCGAATTTTAGTGACAGTCGTTGGCCTTGGCCAATTAACTACCGCTTCAATTTTGGATGGATCCACTGATATGTCGTCTCCCGAAATCACGTGACCGAGAAATACTACATGAGATAGCCAGAACTCGCATTTGCTGAATTTTGCGTAAAGTGAGTGTTCCCTAAGTGTCTGAAGCACGAATCTTAGATGTTGTTCATGTTTAGCCGAATTCTTAGAGTATATCAGGATGTCGTCAATGAAAACTATGACGAAACGATCCAAGTATGGCTTGAACACTCAATTCATCAGGTCCATAAAGGCTGTTGAAGCATTCGTCAAACCGAATGGCATAACGGTGAATTCATAATGACCATATCAAGTTCGGAATACCGTCTTTGGAATATCTTCCTTCTTGATTCTTAGTTGATGATATCTTGACCTTAGATCAATCTTGGAAAACACTGATGCTCCTTGGAGTTGATCGAATAAATCATCGATTCTCGGCAGTGGGTACTTTTTATAGTAACCCGATTAAGTTGCCGGTAGTTAATGCATAGCTGTAATGAACCGTCTTTCTTCTTTAGAAACAATATTGGCGCATCCCAGGGTGATGCACTTGGACGGATAAAACCCTTGTCCAGTAATTCTTGCATTTGCACCTTCAATTCCTTCATCTCAGTTAAGGACATCCTATATGGAGCTTTTGAAATAGGCTCTGTTCCAGGTGCTACTTCAATAGTAAATTCAATATCACGTTCTAGAGGTAAACCTAGTAATTCTTTTGGAAAAACATCCAGAAATTCTTGTACTACCAGAATATCTTCTAACTTTAGTTCGTCTTCCTTTACTGTATTTTCTACTGTTGCCAAAAATCCTTGATAACCTTTCTGCAATAGCCGGGTTACTTCTAAAGTAGAAATCAGAGGAATAGAAGGTCCTCCTCCATTTCCCACAAATATATAACAAAGGCGATCAGGGGGATAAAATTGAATCACCTTGCTATAACAATCTATCTTGGCTCGCTGTTGACTAAGCCAATTCATACCAACGATAACATCAAAATCATACATGGCCAATATCGCTAGATTTATAACATCCACAAGTCCGCCTATAATTATCTTACACACTTGACATCATAGGGTAGTTTGCACTTAATTTTTCATCGAGGTAGAAACACTAAGGGCATTTTCTAACGGTTTCATATTAAGTTTGGCCAAACATACAAATTGGCTAGATACGAATGAATGTGTAGCTCTAGTATCAATTAACGCATATGCAGCACGGCTATTGAGAAAAACCATACCTGTGATCACTGCGTCGGAGTTCTCAGCATCCTTTTGAGTAAGTGCATATATTCGTCCTTGAGCCGGAGGACGATCACCGTTGTTAGCACGAGGTTGAACTCCAGTTGATGTTGTCATCTGCCTTAGCTACAAAGGTATATTCTGTCGTCGTTGTGGACAATCCCTGACCATGTGACCTTGTTGGCCACACCCAAAACATGCTCCCGTACGAATGGGGCACGGGGCATCGCCATGTTGTCTTCCACAAGTAGAACAAGTATTACTAGGAACATTTGCTGGCTGCTGAAAATTCTGCTTCTTATTGAGAATAAAGGAACGTTTTCCCCTTGTCACTGGCTTCTTGCCCGAATGTTGATCCATTCGGGGAATAGGGTAATAAGGTCTTGTTGAAGTTGCCCTTTTTAGCAAATCTTTCTTGATCATTTGAGCTCGTTCGTATAATTCATTATAATCCTTCAAATTCAGAGGCACCAATTGACTCCGGATGTCAGGTTTGAGTCCATCACGGAATCGTTTTGCCCTGTCGATGGGATTTTCAATAAGTCTACGGGCGTACCTTGACAACTGAGCGAACCTTGCTTTATACTGGTTCACCGTCATATTTCTCTGCTGGAGTTGCAGAAATTCTTTCATTTTACGATCACGAGCACACTCGGAAAAATACTTTCCGTTGAATGCTTCAACGAAAGCATTCCAGTTTACCGCAGCATTTTCAGGGAACACGGTTTCCTTAGTTGCTTTCTACCAATAGCTGGCATTCCCTTCTAGTTGATAGACTGCTCAGGTGACTTTATCTTCCTCAGAACATCGCAGAAGTTCAAACGCTTTTTGTAACTCTTCGATCCAGGATTCCACTTCCTCGGGATCTCCGGTTCTAGCAAATTTTGGGGGTCGCAACTTCAAAAACTGCTCGACCACTTCATGCGTTGTACGGTCACTATTCCTATTCCCATTTGCCGCCGCTTCATTCTCTACTATAGGCAGTTGTTACTGTTCTACTTGTTGCCCCAGTAATTCTCTTACAGTCGCAAGAGCCTGCAGAATTCCGTCTATTCGGGGATCTTGCTTTGACTTTCCTTTCGAGGTCGAGGCCGGATCCGGAGCACTCATACTGCTGTTGGTAACTTACTAAGGCTGTTCCACAACATAAGAACATGTCAATAATAAAAAACTCAACAATCAAAGGCCTACTTACCAATCAATCAGGTACACAGTCACACAATCACATGCACAGGGTCTTTCCTAGCTAACTACCCCAACTTCAGCGCACCTTATCACTCCGGGCGTTTATTACTGCTTGGTTTTCAAAACCGTTTTCCACTTTTCAGTGCACAGTTCGGAAATGCTTGTTCTTTAGCCGTCCTAAAAGCATGCCAGGAGACGCTTAATAATCATGCCCTTCACCCAGGCGCCACTTCCTTTCAAAAGCCGCTCAATGATCAGGTGGTATATTTTTATACCCCGACGCCACTTCTTTCCAAAGGCCGCACAATGATTAGGCTACCCGCCCCGGCGCCACCTCAGTTAGAAGCCGCACAATGATCAGGTCTAATTGCCCCGGCGCCACCTCCATAGAGACCGCTTAATGTTTAGGCATTCATGACCCCAGCGCCACCTCTTAAGAGGCCGCTTAATGTTTAGGTCGTATGGCCTCGGCGTCACTCCCCGCCCTCATCGGATCGTTCAGTTGCAAGTCGTCACGAACTGCACCTATTGAAGGGAAAACCTGCTCTGATACCAAAACAACCCCCGCTATTACGTCCCAAACCAATCACGAAC
The DNA here is from genome assembly GCA_031216185.1 of Syzygium aqueum. Lineage (NCBI taxonomy): Eukaryota > Viridiplantae > Streptophyta > Magnoliopsida > Myrtales > Myrtaceae > Syzygium > Syzygium aqueum. The sequence continues at coordinate 13,218,100 of CM062232.1, read as the reverse complement.
GATACTTGTTGACCGACCATGATTGGAATGAGCCCGTGAAGCATAAATCATTGTTAGAACGTCCCGTTGATTTTTAAATATGAAAAGCATGTGAAAACAATTCAACGAGACAAAACCAAACAATTAAGGCAAACGGCGCATGTTGTATTTACATGATGGACTCGTACTTATTATACACGCCCTACCTCGGGCTTAAACAAGCCATATAAACAACAAAATTTTGGCTTGGGTCTTTAGCTTCACTACGGCTATTATCTTCTCGCTCTCGCTCGCTCCTCCCCGCCCTCGTCCGCACGGCTATCCTTACGCCCCGCCCATGGCCGATCCCGGAGTCGACCCACCCATGCCATCGAAAGCACCGTTAAATCCACGAAGGGGCCCGACCTAGTCCCCATCGGCCAGGCGATACCAAGCTACGTATATGTGTGGGACAAGGTCTACCCGGCCTTCGTCAACCATCACGTAAGTTGTAATCCTGCGATAGGCACGATTCTTACAGGCATCGATCACCGTCAGGAGCTCGGCTCTCATTTCGACAGAATTGCCAAATAGGGCCGGGGGTGATGCCATTCTTACGAACCTGAAAAAGAGGAAATAACGAAGAGTGAGTCGAGGAGACTTAGCAAGTAAAAATTTTACTAACAAGCGATGACATATTGATCGTCGTTACACGAATCATTCTTACCGTACTGGCCTTAGTAGTCGATCAAACAATGGCGTGCATAGTAAGCATAAAACAAGAACTCCAGGCATGGCTAATTCACGATTTACCTCATTTGTCGCGCCTCGATTTCTAATTCATGTTAAATAACATGCAAAACACGAAATAAGATAAACTTGTTATGGAAGAACACAACATCGAAATACCAAGAACTGAGGATGGGGAAAGCTCATGATACAACGTATCTCAACGTCATTTTCCGATAGTAAAAATTTCACTTACTCTAAACAAAATAAGAACTAGAGAGTGGCAAATGGATGGGAAAGACAACGGCCTCGGGTCTCGGGCAACTCACGGTGTCGACTATTTCTTTTCTCTCCCTCAGCTTTCTTTCTCTCTCGATTTTCTCTCTCCCTCACGGTTCTCTCTCTCTCTCTCTCTCTTCTTTCTCTCTCTCTCCCTCACGGTTCTCTCTCTCTCTCTCTCTCTTCTTTCTCTCTCTCTCTTGGCCGGTTGTGTTTTATGAGAAAGTATGGCCAAATCACTCCTAATGGCTTCTATTTATAGAGGAATTGGCTTGGCTATGAAGTCAATGAGGTAAGCGCACGTGTCATCGGCTCATTAATAGCATAAGTCAAAAGTCATGACGAAGATGGCCAATAATTCTCCTTTTCTCTCTCTCCTCATCCTTAGTCGTGACTCTCTCTCTCTCCCCCCTCCTTGCCATGACTTCCTCTCCCTCTCTTGGTCAATAATTAATGATCTAAGCTTCAATAAATGGCTTCATGATGGCTTAGTTGAAAAAGAAGACTTCTAGGCCAAACATTAATGAAGGTAATGATGAAGAGGATAAGGTTTGACTTAGTCAAACTTTCTAGGATTTTCTCCAATTGGCTTATTCCTATCCCAAATTGCTCGGATCAAACGGTTCTTGTAAAATATGCGCGTAACGCCCAAAACGAACCCCGCATCATCTAAGTTTCAAACTTTTTCTCAAGGGTTTTCTCACAAAATCATTCCAATAATACCCCTTTAAAATGGAATTTAATGTGAAAATGTCCTCACAAATGCCTAAACTTGGCCCTACAAAAATCTAAGCCAAAATAATCCAATTTGGCTTTCTCGGATGGCCTAGGCACACGGCCGGGTAACCGGGCAAATTGGCTAGCTTGACCGAGCCAGTGGCCAGGCGAGTGGCCGGGTGTGTGGACGGGCTGAACGGGCGACGTGCCGAGTGGCTAGCCGGGCCGCACGGGCGACGTGCCTAGTGCTTGGCCGGTCGCAAGGGCAACGTGCCGGGTCGTACGGGCGAGAGGTCGGTTCACGTCCAAACACTCACATCGGCCCAGGAATGGCATGACGCACGACTCATGGCCATATTTCTTGGGTACGGGACGAGATCGGAATTGGATCTTACGGGCACGACTTGTGGTACGAGGGTCGGGCACAATAGCTGGCGCACGACCGAGCACGTAGCCGGTCCGTGGCCTGGCTGATGGGCACGATGGCCGATCATGACCCGGCACATGGCCTTGGCCGTCGCGACCGGCAATTTTGCCTGAGCTGTGACTAAGCCACTAAGCACATTGCCTGGTATATGTCTCGTCCTTGGCCTTCTCGACTCGACACAATGATCCGTGGCCAATTTGTGATCGGGCCACATTTGAGTATCAACGATCTATGATCGACCCTCGGTTGTCATGTAGTCTCGTGAAAATCCAGTACCCTGGAATTAACTCATGGTCACCCGGGACTAATGCATGGCCGTGAGATATCACTCGCGACCGACACATGTCGATACCGGACTGATCCACAGTTATCCCGAACCGCTCCACCAACAGCCCTCATGGTTGAAGGATCACCCCATGGTCATATCACTCTAATCATTTGCGTAGTCAGGGGTCATTCCATTGTCGATCCTTAGGTTAATTCATGGACAATCTTTTGATCGAACCACGACCAATCCTCAATACACTCATTCCAATCATACTGTCCATTTCAATACCGATCCTCAACTCGACCTACCCGCTAATCCACTTATTACCCGTCATCGGCTTCCTAGGCTCGAAATCGAGAATGTCACAGACCAGGCCATGTGCCAAGATGATTTGCTGGTTCGACCTAGTACCGTTCAATCTGGTCTTTGACTTAGTTGTGTCTAAGCATATTATGAAATATTTTCACATCAAACCTCAGTTCCAAATGGGAGGGTCGATTGTTTATGGCACGTAAGAAACCCTAATGACCATAATTTCTTATCAAGTCAAGTTTTAGTGTTTAAATGAGTATGCCATTAGAATTAAGCAAGTATCCCAATTATGGAGTTTTTCTTGATATGGTCACATTGTACACGCCTATAATGTTTCTTGGGACAAGAAGACAAATGACTTGACTTGTTGCATTATTGCCAACTTCTTGGACAAGTTGGCCAATGATGAAGACCAATCCCAATAATAGAGCCTTGGCATCAATAATTGAGTTGTCTTGTAAGGAATCAATAATTCTGGGCAGAAGGACACTATTGGTGCCATAACTTGTATACGACAATCATTTTGGTGGCATAACTTTTTTTCGGATCACTTTGGTGCTAAAATCGGAAAAAATAGATCACTTTAGTGACTCCGGCCAAAATTCAGACCAAAAAGCTGATGTGGCATTTACATTTTTAAAAGAATTATCTGACTTGTACACGTGGAAATTATGTTGTTTTTTTTTTGAATTTTTGAATTTTTTTTCCTTTTTCTGTTTTTTTTTTCTTTCTTCTCCGGCAAGGGCAACCCTCGCCGGCGTCGGGTGAGATTGCCCTCGCCGGATTTGGCGAGGGCCACCCTTGACGGCAACACGAGCGCAGCAGAGGGTACAAAGATTGGAGGCCTTCTTGAAGAGGCCCTTGCACCTTTTCAAGTACGTCACGAGCCGCTTGGCCAGATCGGCAATCTCGGCGATTTCTGTTTGCCGACGCTTACCCATCGACGATGAGCTTTCGCAAAATTACTCTCACTCAGAGAGAGAGAGAGAGAGAGCCACACGGGTTCAAAGATTCGCAGGAAGTTTTGGTTCTCTGAGAGAGAGCTTTCGTGGGTTTCTTCTGGGGTTCCTCGGAGCGAGAGAGATGGTGGATTTTTCTCTACGGGTCCTTCGGGTGAGCTAGAGAGAGAGACAATCTGGTTTCTCATAGAGAGAACTTTCGTGAGTTTCTTCTGGGGTTCCTCGGAGCGAGAGAGATGGTGGATTTTTCTCTACGGGTCCTTCGGGTGAGCTAGAGAGAGAGACAATCTGGTTTCTCAGAGAGAGAACTTTCGTGGGTTTCTTCTGTGGTTTCTTCGAGCGAGCTACTGAGACAGAGAGAGAGAGAGAGAGAGAGAGAGAGCGCCATGCGGGTGCAAAGATTTGTAGGAATCTGGGTTCTCTTAGAGAGACCTTTCGTGGCTTTCCCTAGGGTTGCTCGGTGGGTTTCTTCTGGGGTTCCTTCGAGCCAGCTAGAGAGAGGGAATCTGGGCCGGCGAGGGCGACGCCGGTGAGGGCAACCCTCGCCCGATGCCGGCGAAGGTAGCCCTTGCCTGGGCCGGCGAGGGAAGCCCTAGCCTGAGTCGGGCGAGGGCAGTATCGCTCGACGCCGGCGAGGGAAGAAAGAAAAAAAACTGAAAAAAGTTAAATTTTATGTGATATTTTCCTTTTTATTATTATTTTTAATGATGACTGGACCTCTCCGGCGAGCCATGTCAGCGCCACGTAGGATTTCCGGCAAGCCACGTCAACATTGACACTAAAGTGATCGTTTTTAAAAAAAGTTAGCACCAAAGTGATCCGAAAAACGTTATAGCACTAAAGTGATCGCCGTACACAAGTTATGGCACCAATAGTGTCCTTCTGCCAATAATTCTGGTATCCTAGAAAGTGGCCCATGCCTAAGGAAGGGATTCATGAATAAGAGACAAATGGATAACTTCTTTAGCAAGTTGTCAATAATGGAGCTTATCTAAAAATGCACCAATAATAGAGAAAGGGGCAATAATTGGGGTGTCTTGAGGAAGACGCCAATAATTTGTGTCTTGGAGACCAAGAGTAGGTAATTCACGCCCAAGGTGAGAAAGAGGTCATTAAGGCCTTCTTGACAACTTAGGCAATAAATGGTTTAATATGGTATAATGACCCTAGGTCAACAACTTGGAAACCGAGTAGCAAGATGTGGTCCCCATGAAAAGCTTGAAGAGGAAGCCTAATAGTGGCCATAGACTTTAAGATCAACTTCCTTATCAACTTAGACTTTAAGGGCCTTTCATTATTAGATTTGGATTCTTCTTCGTTAGTGACCAATAGTAGACCACATTATAAATAAACTTGGTCCCCACTTGGTTACATTTTTCCCATGCCAAACCCTACCAACTCTCACGCCTCCCTCTCTCTTGCTTATCCCACATCCGGCCCCTCTCTCTTGCTCACGCCACACTCTCTCTTCTCACGCCATCTATCTCTCTCACCCCTACTATCACTTTCTCTTTTACGTCACCTTCTTGGACCCTACTAAATCTCGTTTTTATCGAGTAGTGTAAGTGGATTCTCTAATCTCAAGATAGGAAGTTATGATATGTTGTTGGGTTGTGCTTCTAACCGAGCCTCTATTGGGACTTGCTTGTTGTTATTATTTGTCTCGATGTTACATGCATTGCTTGCTGCCATGCTTGGTGTTCTCTTGTTGTACCTGTGCCACAAATTGAACTTAGGCAAGGTGGACTCGTGCAATGAGGTAGGACTAAGGCAGTGAGGTTGGACTCGTGTTCGATGACGATTATTTCTTCCTAATCTGAAATTACATGATTTACTTATTAAGTCTACGACTTACCCCCCGTTGTTTTTCCCTTAGACCTATAGGATGGTGGCTCCTCCTGTTCGCTTTGGAATCCCCGTGGAGATGATTGTGGATGTGATCGATGCAATCGGAGGGAGAGCCTATTGTAAGGTCATTTCCGAAGTCATGGTTAATGAAGGCGTTGAATAACATGTCCCACAAGTGTTAGAAGCTTGGTATGAGTGGACCAAGGACGGAGAACTAATTGGACCCCGTTTGATGGCGCCAACGGACCGGCACCCGAGACCACCGCGAACAGGGCCTAGGCGGCCAACCAGACTTGGGAATGACTGAGCGTTTTTTGGGAGGAACCTTTTTGAAGAGAACTCTTTTGAAGAAACTCACGGTAGCGGGGCTAGGTGTAACCCCACCCGTGTTTTGTTATAGCGGGTATATATGTGCAAATCGACTCATAAGAAAACATAAGGGCATGTAAAAGGCTTGGCATGTAAAATATTCTAGTTAGCATGTAAATATATGGTTTGCTCATGACGTTTGTCCTGACCCGGTAATTTATTCTGATTATAGTTGTCCCGATTTCATGCTTCCACTTGTTTGTAATGAAAGATAACAATAAACGGGACGATGCAAAATGAGTCACGGGTCATAGTCTTGGCCGGGACGTGACATTGTAGATTACCCGAACTTAGGATTTGAGAAGATCCTAAGAAGTGAGGCACTACCAGTTCAGGACCCTCGGTCTGCAAAATTCGAGGTGCTACAAATACTAAGAACAATTTGTTGAATGAAAGTAATGCTAAGCTTAATATTGTAAAACATTTATTTTATCAACATAGTATATAATTAATTACTTAATATTTTTTTGGTAAGGATTAATTACTTAATATTTAAATTTTACTTAAACTTAAATTCAAAATAGATATATATTTTTTTGTTAAAGTAAGAAGTATATAACTTTTCAACGCACATTTTACATCAAGTGAGGCCGAACACAAAAACCTCGTACCTGAAGAGACAAAAGTGTCCCGACAGGTGCAAAGGTGTTGCGGCAAACAAAGGAAGCACAAGAAGCGCTATACAGAGAAGGCTACTTGGCAGCCAACATAAAACCCCAACAAAGATTACAAAAGAGGGTCAACTGAAAATGGAATCAGATATGCCCCAACTAGCTTGAATCCTTCTGTTCTGAGGATTGTCTTGAACCAGCTTGAGAGAAAGGCCTTTGTCTCTAACTACCTTGGCAAGATGGTTGCGGAGAGCAGGCATAAAAAAGGTGCTATTTCTGAAAAGGATATTATTCCGTTCAACTCAAATGAAATGGCACAATGCCCCAAGAGCAAATCGAGAGACACTGTGATAAAAGCTATCTCCACCAATGAAACAAGTGCCCCATCAGAGGTTCTCTTCCTAGGACCCATTACGCCAAGAAAGATGAGAATTAGAAGCACAAAATTGCGCTAGGGAGCTCGTAACATTGCATCCAAAGAATCGATGGTCGACCGAATCAGGTCTAATGCGACAGAAGGCGCATAAACCTTCAGATATTCTATGATAGTTCAAAAGGAATACCTGCGTGAGAAGCCTATTAAGTGTCATCAACCACATCAAAAAATCATGGCGCGGTACAATATGACAGTCCTAGATGAAGGTGTCCCAGAAAATTACTTATCCTCTTGCTCGAACCAATTCCCAAGCCGAGGTAATAGAGAAAATTCCAGACGAATGTCCGAGCCAGGCAAAGTGGTATGGTGTATCAGTATTAAGTATTGGGAGAGAAGATGCCCAAGAGTTGAATGATTGCAATACATTCGAATGGTGCCAATCCGAAGAAAGGAACTCACAAATCGAGGCCGAGCGTGGGATACCCGAACAGAAAATATCCCTATCCGAGAAGATAAAATGAAGTGAGCCTTTTGGATGCCAAGAATCAAACCAGAAAGAAACAGTCTTGCCATTACCTATTCGCCATTTGAATTGCGATTGGAATGTCTGGCGTAAATCCAGTATCTTTTTCCACGTCCAGGAGCAGATTATCGGTTTGGACACAACCCAGAAATTCTTTGATTTGAGGAAATTTGAGTGAATCCATTTACACTAAAGGGATTCTTTGTCCGTGAAGAGGATCTAAATATGTTTGAGCATAGCCGCTTGATTGCAATCAATGAGCCTACGTATGCCCAATCCGCCTTCTTGCTTGGGAAGGCATACTCGACTCCAGGATTCCTTGGCCCCACCAACCCCTAAATCAGGACCTTTCAAAAGGAACTGTCTGAGTATCAATTCTATCATCGCTATGACCGAACAGGGAAGGGTGAAAATGGAAGCCCAAAACACATGTATGGCGTGGAGAACAGATTTAATCAGCTATAGGCGTCCCACAAAAGAGAGAAACCGATGGGCCCAGGACCGAGCGCGAGCGGTAATGGAATTGACAAGCAATGTATAATCGGCCTTACTCAACCTAGAGGTAGATATAGGAACACCAAGATATCGAAAAGGTAATGTACCTTCATGGTAACCGAATGATTGCAGTATTTGGTCCTGCAATTGGGGTGTCCCTCCCGAGAAGAAGATTTCGCTCTTGTTGACATTCGGCTGGAGACCCGACCACAGAGAAAACTGGTCAAGGCCGTCCTTCAGAAGTGCGGTCGATACCAGGTTTGCTTCCGCGAACAAGAGGACATTATCGGTAAAAAATAAATACGTAAGCCTAGTACCGCCAGAAAAATTTGAAGCCTGGGAGCTGAGTTTGAGCATTGAAAATGCCGGTGAATACTTCCATGACTAGTGTAAATAAGTAAGGAGATATGGGGTCCCCTTGGCGTATACCTCTACCACTAGAGAAGAAATCATTGAGAGTCCCATTGATGGCAACCGAGAACTTCGGGGTGGTTATGCACTCCATTAGGAGCTTGATAAACACTTAGGGGAATCTAAATGCTTGTAAGGTTCACCGCAAGAAACCCCAGTCAACAGTATCATATGCCTTTTGAAAATTTACCTTGATAGCACACTTGGGCGAATAAGTTTGGTGATGGAATTCGGCAAACAACTCTTGGGCAATAAGTATATTGTTCCATATTCTCTGTTTTTTAACGAACGCTTTTTGTGGAGGGCTAATTATCGAAGGCAAAACCGATGCAATTCTGTTAGCTAGTATCTTGGTAATGCACTTGTAAATCGTATTGCAACAAGTAATAGGCCTAAAGTCATTCAAGGCTGAAGCATTGAGAACCTTAGGCACCAGTGTAAGGATGGTGGCATTGGTCTCCTTAAGAAAGGAGCCAGAAATGAAAAAATCATTAATCGCCAATATGACTGAAGGTCCAACTATTTCCCAAGATTCTAGAAAGAATTCCACATTAAACCCATTCGGTCCCGGGGCTTTGCCCTTAGGAAGGGAGAAAAATGTGTTTTTGATTTCCAATTCAGTGACCTACCGGGTAAGAAACTGTACCTAATCCTCAGTGAGCGACCGATCAATCACGGCCTAGATATCCAAGGAAGAAGGCAGCTCACACGAAGAGCTGGGAGCAAGTAAATCCTGGAAGTGATTGACAATATGATTGTGGACAAGTGTCGGATCAGTAAGGATAGCTCCATTGTCATCTGAAACCGAGATTATACGGTCAAGGATATGTCTTTTGCTGACAAAATGGTGGAAATACTTGGTATTCCTATCACCTTCTTTCAGCCATTTGATCCTGGATTTTTGTTTAAAGAACGATTCCTCCTAGAGCCTAAGGGTTGCGAATTCCTGAAGCTGATCCTTCTCCAACTCAGCTAGGGACAGGTTTAAGGGGTCAATAACCAGAGCATCTTGAGTTACGGACAAAGCCACTCTTGACTACGCGGTGCGCCCGAGATATCTGAAAACGACTCCTTATTAAGCTGTTTGAGTCTTACTTTGAGTAACTTCAGCTTGCGGCATAAGATGAACATAGGAGTTTCAGTGATCCGAGATTCTCATGTCTACGAAATAATAGACCGAAAGGAAGGGTGAGACACCCAATAATTAAAAAACTTGAAGGGCTTCCTAGACAGAGATGGAATTATAATCCGAACGATCATTGGGGTGTGATCGGACACTCCTGGAGCCAAAAAGGAAGCCTCCGAATAGGAGAATATGCTGGTCCACTTATCATTGACAAGAACTCTATCAATCTTTCTCTGTTTGCGGGATGCACCATAAGATGTCGACCAAGTAAAACGATGGCCAACATATCTAAGATCATCCAATCCAGCTTGATCTAAACACAATGCAAGTTCATCAAAAGCTGGGATCCAAGCATTGGAGCTGCCCATTCTATCCGAGTGGTCCTGAATGGCATTGAAGTCACCAGCCACTAGCTAAGGCTCATCAGTGAGAGTCATACTTGTCTGAACAAGATTAGTCTATAGGGCCCGACGAGCAGTAAAAGTATGCTCACCATAAATTATAGACACATAAAAAGATATGTTCATTGCCAACATACACATGCTCAAGTGAATAGTCTGAGAGGATTCCGAGCGAACATCTATTTGTACCTCCCGGGGGTTCCAGCCAATCCAAATTCTACCCCAAGGAGAGGAATTATAATTAGATGTCCAAGACCACCCCGGAAGTAGCCCCATCGAGATGGCATCAAAAGAGTTTAGGTTTACCTTAGTTTCCAGGATCCCAATGCAAAAAAAAGTTTTTAGATCTAACTAAAGATCTAATCTCAACCTGTTTCAAGGGGGCCATAAGGCCCCTAATATTCCAAACGGCAAAAAACATATGAACAGGAAGAGGCGAGGTTACCTCTTCTTAGGGCCACCCCGTTTTCAAGCTTTAGGGTTGGCCTTCTTAGATGTATTAGGATTGCTTCGAGGAACAGGCACCATCGATTCAGGCATGGGAGGGGCTTGAGGGGCTCCTGGTTGTGGGTCTATTCCCTGTTGTGTCCCGGCCTTAGATTTGGTGCTCGGAGGAACAGGGAAGGTGATGGGGAATCATTGTCTGCATCGCTACCCACATCATTGGCTGGACCTGCTTTATATTCCTCTGAATCAGAGAGATCGTTCGAAGAAGCGGGGGAGTTCAAAGCTGGATTGGGAGGAGGCTCAGAAGCCAATGGGGCAACAATGTTCCTGGGGGGAGGGGAACTCTGCCCTTGGTATGAGGAAGATGCCTTAGCGAAGCCTTTTAATTGCACCCTAGCTTGTTTCTTGCCAACAGTTTCCCATTTACCTTCGTCTGAAGTAGGGTCATCCTCTGTCTGAAAATCTTGAGCTAGAGGCTTCTGAATACCAGAAACATCTTGACTGGGAAGCGTACACTTGTGGCCAATCGTTCCACATATCGAGCAAGCTATAGGTTGCCATTCATACTCGATTTTAATGGACCAGGTATCATCATTGACAACGACTTCGACTGAATCGTCAGCTTCTGAGTTGCTTTGATCTGGACGCAAACTCGGGCAAATGAGATCATTCTCATCTTCTCAATTTGGACATCAACATATAGGGGCTTGCCAATGGCACTAGCCACGACGCTGATGCCAGACGCGGACCAAAGGGCATAGGGGATGTTTCTCAGCTTGACCCAAACGGGGAGAGACTCATGCTGGTCTTTCTGCATCTTGAGATCCGGATGCCATTGCTGCAGGATCATGGGAACTCTAAGAATCGTTAGAGGACCGCTATCGAGTATTTTCCGGCGAAAGGTGCTATCCGGGATATGGAAGAAGAAAAAATCATCTCCATTTGCAAGAACATCCACCACTTGTGCTCCCCAAATGTTTTTTATTGTAGATTCTGTCATCTTGAATGGGAGTTCCTTCCCAACAAAATAGCCCACCAGGCATTCCTGCCATTTTGGGTTCGTGTCTCTAAGAATCTTCGAAGAAATTCTAACAATTAATTTCCCATCTACAAAAGTAGGTGGGATGAAAGAGAGATTGTAGCTTTTCTCTGCAGATTTTGCCACAGCTGCCCAAGATCTTTGAGTAGTCTACGGAATTGGTTCTCGGGAAGGAACTTTAGCTGATGATCGCCCATCCTATTGGCTTAGCCTTTCCAAGGCTCTGCCTTGCTGGTGGCTTGATGATCCCCCACCAGTGGAATCAGCCCGAGCCAAGTTGGATGCATACCTCACCCCACTACGCCCTCTACTTCGTTGGCGCTGTTTTGGATGAACTGGATGTGCAGAAGCAGAGCCCCCTACATTAGCATCAAGTAATTGAGATTTCTATTTTACTATAGCCCCCGAAGTGGGCTGCTTCATATTACCAGCCGAAACATTGGACCCGAGCACTGGGGTCTTTGATTGCTTGGTGCTTGCCGAAGGCAAGGATTGCGAGTGCCGAGGAGGCTCCATAGGAACGAGTTGCCCAGCCATGGAATTCTCAGATCAAGAAATCCATATAGCAATAGAAGAGGCTTAAAGGAGTATCCAGCCAATCACAGGTTAAGCCAGCAAGCAAACTCCACAAACAGAACCCAACTTGCAGGTAAACCCAGAAAATCCAGAACGTCTTCCAGAAAACCCAGAACTTCTTCCCAAAACAATAGGCACAAACAGTGAAGATTCCAACCGAAGAGAGGAAAACTCCTATCTAGTAACTCGTAGCCAGCAGCTAACCTCCTCGCAATTCTAAAACCCTTTTGGGTGAACAATCGCACTCAATGGCAATGGACAGTACCGATAGCATAAATAGTCGAGAAAACTCAGATCTGTTTGCCCAGCCAAACGAGTGCACCGCACGGTGAGCCAAAGAAGTATATTTAGAAGTGTTACCTGGCGACCCTAGCCTTCAATTTCCAGAAGAATCGAACCAGCAGAACACCAGAAACGCATCAAACCCAGACGGGTGAACGGTATCATCAAGCGAGCAAACTCAGATCTGCTCGTGCAACCCAGAGAAAGCACCGTATGAGAAATCCAAGGAGTATGATGGGTAGGATCACCTTGCGCCCCTATCCTCCAAATTCAAGATGAATCGGACCAGCAAGACACCCAGAATCACAGAGGATTCAAACGGGTGTACAGTAAACGAGAACCAAACCGAGAGAGAACTTGGGCGCCTGCTATGAATAGTACCTGAGGATGATTGAAAAGTCAAAATAGATATATTTGAACTTACTTTCAAGGGATAAGTGCACTAGAAGTGTGACATCTCCAAATTTAGGGCCTAGATAGCCAAAGGTAAATTGTGATAAAATGGGCAAGCAATTAAGCCGAGGGTCAGTAATGAAACAAATAACATGGTCGGAATGAGTGTACTGCGGGCTGGTCATGGTTCGATCGAAAGATTATCCATGAATTAGCTTAGGGATCAACAGTGGAATGACTCCCTAACCACGCAAGTCGATTAGAGTGATACGACTATGGTAGGACCCTTCGACCATAAGGGCCATTAATAGGATGGTCCGAGATAACTAGGATCAGTATTGTGTCAATATGTGTCAGTTGTGGGTGATTCTGCACGGCCATGTCCCATAGTACTGGATTTCACGAGGCCACATGACAACCGAGGGTCGACCATGCATTGTTGATACTTGAATGTGGATTGGTCGCGAATAGGTCATGGATTATTACGTTGAGTTGGGTAGGACATGGCCGAGCCATGTGCCAAGCCATGAGCTTAGTGGCTAGGTCGCGGGCTAGGCATTGTGCCAGCGGCGCTGGCCAAGCCTTGTGCTCGATCATGATCGGCCATTGTGCTCGTCGGCTAGGCCACGGACTAGCTTTGTACCCATCCGCGTGCCGGTCATTGTGCCTAACCCTTGTGTCAGGCATTATGCCAGTCAAATCTGACTTTGACCTAGTTCCTTGCCTAATGAACTTGGCCATGAGCCATGCATTGTGTCCATTCATGAGCCAATACATGTGTTTGGTTCATGAACCGGCTCCTTGCTTGTGCGGCTTGGCATCGTGCTTGACGCACCACTTGTGCAGCTTGGCACCTCGCCCATGCGCTCGGCCACGCGCTTGGCCATGTGCTCGGCTGTGTGCTTGTGTGGCCTAGCAGCTTGCTCGGCCCTGTGCCAGCTTAGACCCGATTGTACGGGCCATGCCTCTGGGCAACCTGACCGGCCCAAGCTTACACCATTGGACTTGAACTTAAGATTGATTATGTTTGATCATATTTGGAGGAAATTCTATACCGAACCTCGACCGGGGTAGGATGATCAATCATTTTAAACTCGGAATTTTCCCAATTTACTTAGGCATTTTGCTAAGTATACTCATTGATTTTGGAGCATATACTTCATTGCCATGAGCCAATGATCTTTAGGACAAAATCAACAAGTTTTGGCCAAGCATATAGAGCAAAAAGCCAAAGTTGACCAAGTCAAAGTTGGGACCAATAATTGGAGGGCCATCATTAGAAGAATCTTATAAGATAAGATCTTCATTAATGAATGTATTCTTCTTCATTAATGAATGAGATCTTGCAATCTCTAGAAATAGGGCAATAATTGGAGCCAAGACAAGGGCAATTATTAAAGAGATCAATAATAGAGGATTTTGTGTCCGCTAGATCATTAATATATAGGCTTAAGTGTCCTCTAGAAATTTAATGTACATGATGACTCAATACCCTAAGATAGGGCATTATGACCTTAGATGGACACTTGGTGTTTAGTTGGGCCAGCAAATAATGAGCCTAGGATTTGGTCAAGATTGCCCTAAGATTTTCCAAAATTGCCTCTAATAATTAGGTTCCACTTGAATGCATTTCATTGGACCATTTGGCATGGCAATTATTGAAGCCTTGGCCTATAAATAGAGAGACATCAAGTACATTCTTCTTTTCCCCAAAACCGAGCAAGCCTTTTTCTCTCTCTCTAATCTCTCGGCCTCTCTCTTTCTTGGCCTCCATCTCTCTCATTTTCGGCCATCTCTTCTCCGATCACTCATTCTCGCCACCACACTAGCACTAAATACCCTAGAGCCCCTGTGTTGTAAGTGAATTCCCTATATTTTAGTTAGGGCATAGTGTTGCATGTTTGGACTCGAGGAGTGACTATGTTTGTGATGCTTGGAGTTTGCACATGTTTTGTTATTTTGCATGTGGCCGTGAGTCATGGCACAATTGAGGCACGAAACAAGGTGTCATATGTCTCGTACTCATGTTGTGGTGTTCAGGGACAAGCTAGACTTAATGCGGGTTTTACATTGAGGCATGTATAACCAGGCCAAGTCTTGCTTCGAGCCAACACTTAGCATGGTGGATCGAGTCGCGTGCCCTTGATAGTGCCCTGCATGTTAGGCAATTTGTCCTAGAGAGTATGAATTACACGAGCACCGCGTGTTTGCATGGACTAATAAGATCAAGATAAGAACCAGAAATGTGTGTTGCTTGTTGCATGATCACATGAAGGACTATGGTCGTCACCGATGGATTTCGGGATGTTGTCGCCGCTAATAGATTTCGGGGTGATGCCGTCTTTGATGGATTTCGGGACGATGCTGCTATTCAATGGATTTCGAGGCGATGCCCGAGGGAGTACTCGGATGTCAGGTGTTAAGCCGAAAGGATCGATGGATTTCGGTCATGAAACGATGAATACCGTGTGCTAATCTTTGCATGTAACTCTGAAAACTTTGCTTGATGTTTTCTTGTTTGTTGAACATGCCATTTTAATTACAAAAGCAAGGTAAGATACATTTGCTGTTAATCTATCATTGACAAGCCAATGGTAATGTGTATTTCTCTTATCCTATGCAAGGCTATTTCCTAGCCGGAGCATAGTGAATTTAACTTACTGAAAGTCGACTCACTTTTATTATTTTCAGCTTTGTAGGTATGGCCACACCACCTCTCGTCCATTTTGGTCGGCCTGTAGAAATGCATGTTTGGGGGGTAGATATTATCGACGTAGAAGCCGATGCCATATATCGAAAATATAGCACGACCATTTGGGTCCAAGTGAAAGCAAACAAGATGGTTCCCCACCGTTACTTATCATGGTTCGTTTTAATGGACAGAGACGTGATCGGATCCATTAAGGGATATAGTGGACCGCTCGAGGCCAGAGTGGATGAACCGTAGTGAGATGACCAAGTTTTGAAAAGAGACTAACCTTTGTGTTCTTTTGTGAAGGGACGTTAGTGAAGCTAAGCTTAGCCCAGCCTTATGGAGTATGTGAGCGGATACCAGACAAGATCTGGATGTAAGCATAGTAAGGAAGGCTCGAAGTAAGAGGAGTTTGTAAAATAAATAGTCCACTATCATGTAAATATAGTATATTTGTATAATATGTTGCTTGCTTCACTTGTGTTCTCATTATTGTTTGTTAATTGCTTCTGCTTGTGCTTAATGAAGAAAACAATAACAGGACGTTAAGATATATCCCTGAAACCTACATGAATCACGTCCGAGCCAGGATCAAGTGCCACAGCCTTGTCTTGGGGCATGACAAGAAGTCCTAAAACTTGTCATGAATGTGCAATCGAGTTCTAAAACTTTCAAAAAGTTTAATCAAGTCCTAAAACTTGTTGTAAAAATGCAATTGAGTCATAACTTTCAAAAGGTGCAATTAAGTACTAAAACTTGTCACGAAAGTGCAATCGAATCCTAAAACTTTCAAAAAGTGTTATTAACGGAAGGACTTGATTGAGCCAATTTGACAAGTTTTAAGACTTGATTGCACTTTTTGAAAGTTTTAAGACTTAATTACTCTTTCGGGACAAGTTTTAGGACTTAATTATATTTTTTGAAAGTTTTAAAATTTAATTACACTTCGTAACAAGTTTTAGGACTTTTAATGCACTTATCCCTACTTTCAATATATTTCTCCTTTTAGCCATTAATAAATTTGAACTTTTTTATAACGAGTAAAAAATTCCACATTTCAATTTGTAAAATTTGGTTTATTAATAAGCCAACATAGGCTATATATATTTGCATTATAAAATAGGCTATATCATTTTAACAGTTCAAAATATTTAATCTAAAATTTGAATTAACCTCAAAAGGAGATTAAATATGTGGGGTGATAAATTGAAAAAAAAATTAAAACTTAGCGGTTGAGTGTATGCAATTTCGTTTTCGGTTTAATTATTTGCAATAAGTTTATCCTAAGAGATTGAAAGCAATGTAAAACGTTAAAATTATTGTAGTAATAACAAGAGAGAGGTAAATGTGACTAAAATGAGGAGTTACATAACTAGGCAACCTTCAGTCATGATGTAGCAATAAGAAGTCGAGTTCGAGAAGTAATTTTGAGAGAGATATATTTGAGGAGTTACTTTTCTAGAGAGATTTATTTTGGGAAAAAATTCGCCTTTTTTATATTTTAAATTCAATTAATCAAGGCATTTATTAGAAATGATTTAGGCTTCATTCGTTTTCGCGGAAAATGTGACAATTTTGGAAAATCTTTTCCATTAAGTCATTTTTGAAGAAAATAACAACACTTTCCTGTATTCGGTTGAAACTTGAAAATGAAGTGGAAAATACTTTTCGCCATTTGGCAGAGAAAATTTGATTTGATTTTCCTCCATGCACTCCTTTTTATCATTTTTTATAATTATTTTTTTTATTTTCTTTTCAAAAAAAATTAAATTTTTTTATTATTTCTTATTTTTGTTTTGTTTTTTTCCTTTTCTTATCCTCGGCTGGTCACCGGCCACGACACCAGCTGGCGACCAGCCACAAATGAGGAACAAGCTCACCAACCTCTGGCGATGCTCAAGCCTCTCGCCCTCTAGCAACGCTCGAGCGTTGTCGATCTGCGAGGCCTAAGCCTCACCAACCTCTAGCAACGCTCGAGCATCGCTAATTTGGTGAATTCAAGCCTCACTGGCCTGTGGTGAGGCTTGAGCTCACCTGTGGCCAGTCGTCACAGCCTTCATCGTGGCCGACGACCGAACGAAGAAGAAGAACAAAGAAAAATAAAAAAAATAAGGAAAACAAAAACAGTTAAAAACTAGTATTTAAAAAAAGCAAATAAAAATTAATTAAATTTAATTAAAATGAGTGATGAAAGAAAGAGGAGGGAAAATAATTTCCTCTTTTCAAGAAGAGGAAATCATTTTCTCCATTTTTGAAGGTGTGTTTTCCATTGATGGAAAATGTTTTCCTTGACTTGTTTATTTTTCGTGAAGCAAATACAGGAAAATCCGAAAAATATTTTCTTAGAAATTATTTTCCCCGAAACAAACGGAACCTTAGGCCCATTGAAACTCTTAATTTAGTCATAGATTATTTGAGCTTACAAATCGATTGCTTCAACTTACCATTAGCTAGGATTGCGTCCAGCTCCCCCAAGTGCAAATCGCCGTAATACATTGTGGACTTGAATATTGGGAAAATCACCAAAACAGTCATAAACTATTATATTTGTACCGATTTAGCTCTAAACATTTTAATTTTACCAATTGAGCGTCAGTTGTGCCTTGTAGGACGGTCAGTGTCCACGTCATCAATTTTCGGCTAAAATCGATCGAAATGACTATAATGACAATTAAAAGATTTAAAACTGAATTAACATAAATATAATAGATTTACGAGTATTTTAGTAATTTTATCCTTGAAAGCTAAACGGCTCGTAGAAGCTCTCGGTCTCGCTTCCACTGAAATTCCCGATGAGCTTTAAGAAGAATCCCAAAATCGCATATGTGCGTCCAAGAATCGTGCTTCAATAGACAAATCCACCGACGGTCAGGGCCCTAGTTAAATCAAATCATAGACGATTTACTTTTAGCATTTCAATTGATTTCGACTGATTGACTTTTGAAACTCCCCACGTTTGCTTTTTAATAAAACAAGGTGACAGCAGGGACGACGAATGCCAAAATTACGTTTAATGGTCATACAGGAGATTAAAAATTCAAATTAAAGTCACGTTGGATGTTTTCCTTATTCAAAACAGGCAAAGCGGATAAAGTAATCCGATTGCACTTTTTGGATAATCTTCGCGAGTTTATTAAATCACTCAAAAATCTTAAAATTTGACTGCACTTTTATTACACATTATTAATGACATCCGCTGCACTTGCTCTAACAAAAAAAAACGTTTAGATGACTACGCATGTATAATTTTACTCAAGAATTAGGATTAGCACATCAAATGGGTCCATCAAGAATTCCAAAATCTCTTCTGCGTAAGCACATATTTTCTTAGTCCCGACTCCAAATCGATTACTATTTTGGACACCCAAGAATCGAAACCCCCCCAAGGCGAACGAAAGAAAGACAGCGACGTCGTTTTTGCCAAAATGACGTGATGCTGGCAGCTGCTGTCGTTCGAAGAACCACCAGAAGAAAATGAGCGTGCGCCAGCTTCGCATGAAAGCAACCTTTGACTATGGCGAGACTCATGTTTTTTTGTCGTCGGACTCCTCCAACTCTTTTACAGAACAAGTACGGATATCGATTGGCAGGAGTACGTCATGTCTCGAGGCTGGCATGCACTAAGGATTTGAGCAGCCACTTTAGCCCCCATGAACCCAATCATGCACGCCGGCTTCTTGGAAGGCACTTCAATAATTATCATGAATGTTTTCCGTGGGAATAATAATGACACAAGTGGTCGCTGAATTTTGATCGGATGTGTAGTATAATTTTTTAACTTTTAATTTATTCAATGTAGTTCATGAACTTTATTCCAATACGCATTATCCTCTCTGAACTTTTAATTTGTTCAATGAAATCTCTAAACTTCCGATTCATGTTCATTTTAGTTCCTAAATTATATGAAAATGCTCAATGTTGTTCCTGAACTTAAATTAATGAAAGGACAATATTTTCATTAGACTAATGACTAAATTAAATATGTATTAAAAGTTCAAAAATTACATTGAGTAAATTTAAAATTCAGGAACAACATTGCACACCGATTTAAAATTTAGGAACCACATTAGATAAATTAAAAATTAATGAATCGCATTGCACGTTGGACCAAAATTCATTGATTATTTATATTATTTTCCCTATAATGTACAATGCCATCTTTTAAATTCGGTATCCATCCTTAAAATAAGTATGATAAAGAACAAACCATATATTATTGTAATGAAAATTGATTATCTATGAGGAGTTATTTGAAAATTCTCTTAACTTTTTCGCAGTACATATTCCATTTCTGAAGTTCATATCTCTATTCTTGGCCTGCGCATAGTGTGTGTGAAGGATCCGATTCTTATATTGAAGATAAGTAAGATTTTATAATGAGCCAATACTCAATTAGTAATTTTTCAAGTTCTTTTTACCAAAGAAGGCAACGGGCCAACGATATACTTATAACATAGTTTTTAGGAGGGTAATCCGGTTTTTACACGCGTAAGATAGTGGAGGAAACCGCTTAAGAGGCGGAATAGGAAAGCCGCAGGATAACAAGAATAACAAGCAAACTAAAATTGAGAGACGATTCTAGATTTGAACTCCTGACTTGTGCGTTGATATCGCGTTAGAGTATTCTTTTTTTGTCAATAAAATTTAAGCTATTAGGATATAGGTCAACAATGTACTTATAATAGCATAATTCTCGACATGCCAATTATATTTTTAAAGTACAAGTTAGGTTAATTGTGATGAGAAAAAAGACCAATAAAGCAGGCTTTTTCTATAGACACCATGTAGATAGACCCAAGTCATATCAACTGTTAATGTGATGGAGGACAGCACAGCTTATCCAGCTGTCTGACTTGTAATATCCTTAAATTGTAATTAGATAAGTACTTCTTCCATATAACTTCGCTTTATGTTGAAAAAGTTACAAAAAATGACCTCCAATGTTTCATTATTTATGATTTACACCCTCCTAATTTACAACTCTTACTAATTTCATGGGATCTTATTACCTTCTATTACATATGGGGACGAACTTATCGAGTTTTGAGCAGAAATTGACCGAGAATTGCATTGGTTTGCCTTGTAATTGGTTTGTAGCGGAATCGATATTTGGTCAATCTTCGAGTTTGACGAGCTTGATTGCACGATATGGCAAAATAGAAAGAGTAAGGGCTGTTTGATTCGGCTTTAGGGGAATGTCTTTGGGAAAATGTATAGGCTTTTAGGCTAAATGGGTTTTTCAAAATGTAAGTAGTGTTTAGTAAAATGAATTTTAAAATAACATTGAAAAGCAACTTTAACATAAATACCGTTTAGTAAAAACTATACTTTATAAAGAACTTCTGCTAATTTTTTTTTACAAAAAAGCCTCAAGTGGAGCTCAGTTGCCAATGAACCAAAATGGCCATCGACCAACCATTGACGAGTAGCCTCGTTTGAGGTTGCCTGACTTTAGGCAATTGTCACTTGGGGTGGTCAGGCAAAGGTGACGATCGCTTGGGATTGCGCAACCCAAGCAAGTGTTGACCTGGGTTGCACGACCTCTAGGTGGCGGTCATTGGGGTCAAATGACCCCTCAGGCGGTGATTACCGGCCTCTGGACCTGCTTCCCTAGGTAAATCACGGAGAAGATGAACAATGCAATAAACAGTGAACTTGCATTCTAATAATGCAATTTGCCAAAGCACCTATGAATCTGTCTTGGGCCAAAGGCTTTTTAGAGGCCTTTGGAATTGCTAATTGCATTTCCCCAAAGTTTTCCAAACAAAATTGCCAAACGTTATTTGAATTTGACCAAGAGACTTTGGGGCCGCAAATGCTAAATCAAACAAGCACTAAAACACACCTGATTTGGTAGTTTAGGAACAAAATGGGTACAAAGTGAAAGGAAAAAAGTATAGCTCGAATGCAATTCATGAATTTCTGCATATTTTACGTCCCTATTGCAAAATCGAAGACTCATAGGGACCAAGAAATAAGTAAAATGAACTTTGTCTAGAAGGAGAAGTCGGAGGGCAGTGAAAACAATGGACGTCAAGCTGACCCCTAAAATGTGTGGACCAAAGACAGCTGTGAATCTTTCTTCCAACCTTCTTCCTTAACCTCTCCCTCTTCACACGCAAGTCATCTTCTCTCCTTAGCTGTCCCTGGTCCCTCTTGGGCTTTTCACCAAATTCAGGTCAAACCCGTTCCCTTCACGCATCCATTTTTTCTCTTCAACCACTTCCACTTCTAGGGACGTCCACCGAATCCGATTCAAACCCGAAAATCGAATCGAACCATACCGTTCGATGAAAAATCGGTATTGAAAAAGAAAGCACTCTTATGCACATGAAAAGTCGCGATATGAATAAATAATAACATAACCACTTGACTGATATTTTGATTTTTTTTCAAAACAAAAATCGAACCAGCTGCTCAGTAGGACTGGGAATCGGATTGGAACCGGCTAGTTTGGTTTTTTGGAATTGGGAATCACAAGGTCGGTTCTCGGTTCTAGGCTGTAAACCAACCTACTCTAGAACCAATCTCCCCTACTGCTTCATACTATGCATTGCCTTTTGCATGGACTCCATATCCCGCGCTCACGTTTCCTCCAAGATCAACTCACTATGACATAAGAAAATGCTGAACTCGACTCTATTATCATCTTGCAAGATACAACTTAAAAGCTGAACTTGATTGAACGCTTGACTTGACCCATGCTGGAGGGAAACTGTTACGGTGGCTTCCTGATGGCCGCAAGATAGCCAAAGGAGCTCAACTTTTGAAGATATCGAAGTAGATGTCGAAGTCGCTGTACATCGCCTAAATCAAGTAAATACTGATTATTCCATCGGTATATTGAACTAATTTACGATCACAGGTCATCATGGACGACATTTTGGAGTCGCGAATCCGCATAAATACCCCAAGGATATCCAGTGTTCCGATGGACTTGCCATGAAGGACTTTGCCATAAGCCTTTCTCTCCATTTGCTTTTGTTCCATCGCTTAGGTCGGCAATTATTGTAGAAATTGCAATCACCGCTAAATCATCCTATAATCTTTATTTTGATTGTTGGTGTTGGTGTTGGTGTTGGTGTTGTCGTTGTTGTGCACCCATAAAATAATGTTATACACCAAAAACATTGGCTAGAAATATATTGATTTCGTTATTCAGCAACATCTCAAACTTGAGTACAAGCATCTGTAGAAGTTCCCATAATACACATCATCTGAGAGCCACCAAAAACAATTAGCATTCTAACTATAGTGATTGAACAGCAAAAAGGTATCTAAATTCAATGTTCTCGCAAAATACTAAAACAAAACCAAGAAACTAATCCATAATCTCTCTCATCGGCGTCACGACCTTTTAACACATCAGTGTAATGAGCTTAAAATTTACCATGTCTCCATAATAACCTCGAGTAATCAGAAAAGAGAATACCAGATTAAAAGCCACCTTCGCCAACAATTCTTTGCATTAGCATCAAGTTTATCCATCACCAAACCATATCGTGAAGCATTTAGA
Organism: Syzygium aqueum; assembly: GCA_031216185.1. Taxonomy (NCBI): domain Eukaryota; kingdom Viridiplantae; phylum Streptophyta; class Magnoliopsida; order Myrtales; family Myrtaceae; genus Syzygium; species Syzygium aqueum. Next base: position 13,195,346 of record CM062232.1, on the reverse strand, counting down.
AAGTATCAATTAAGCCTCTATAGTAACTAGACGACGATTGTTGGATGGCCAATACCTAGTTTCAGGCCAAGTAAAATGCAAGATCTACAAACCTGCAGAAACTAGAATCAGTCACGTAGTGGATAGTTTGTATATCAGCTTAACAACTTGCTTTGAAAAACCAAAATTTACAGCAAAGAGCAGAAGAGGAAGAGGACAGTGAGTCCCAAGGTATGCATGGTTCCATTTTCATGTGCAAAAGGGCGAAGCATATTACAAGATAAAGCAGCTCCCATGGTCCCTGAAGATGTTCGTTGTTACCTCACTTTATCCATTACAGAAAAAAAGAAAGCATGCAGTAGAATTGTCTTACAACCATGTAGAGTATGGTCAATGGCATGCACCGACGTTACATGCGACAAAATACAAGTCTCCGAGATGGCATTGATAACTTTGAACGATTTCTCTCATTGGCCCACGAGATTAGTCGAACATTTGATAACTTTGAACTTTACGTGTTTAAGGAAAAGTTCCTTATCATAAAAAGAACTAACTTTTTAACTTAATTATATGCAATGTCTGCTTAAATTATTAGGTGGAAGATGGTACCGAAACAATATCTCCGAAATATGTTTGGTGGTTTCAATTGTACGCACGCCCCAATCATAAAATGGTCCTTAAATGTTGTTTTCCTTTGGACAGACAGAGATCAAAACCCTACAATAATGCATGGGAGATGGACCCAATGATGCTGCCAACTCTCCCTTCCTCCTCTCGACTGCACTATAAATACATGTCATGCCCCATCAATTCCATGCAGTCCAGCAGCACACCCAAACCCAATTGGTCGATTCTCTGCTTAAAATTCAAAAGGCAATGACTTTTCAAAGCTTCCTTTCAAATAAGATCGCCGTGGCATTAGTTGCCCTTGGCTTATTGGCGGCCGCCACCACCGTCGTTGCCGCGGGCAACTTCAACAACGACTTCGACATCACGTGGGGTGACGGCCGCGCAAAGATACTCAACGACGGCCAGCTCCTGACGTTGTCCCTGGACAAGACGTCGGGGTCGGGCTTCCAATCCAAGAAGCAATACTTGTTCGGCAAGATCGACATGCTGCTCAAACTCGTGCCTGGGAACTCTGCCGGCACCGTCACCGCTTATTACGTAAGTCCACAAATCTCGTGCCCCTCGACTTTGCAAAGTCGTGTCTTTTCTAAATAATTTGAAAACATTTTTGATTGACTAATCGCCGCGATTGATTGAAGCGAATTAGGCCATCGACGTGCATCGAATAAGACATGCCGATGAGATATCTAAACTGTTTTTCTGTTCGCAGCTTTCTTCTTTGGGTTCTGCGCACGACGAAATCGACTTCGAGTTTCTTGGTAACCTGAGTGGCGACCCATACATCCTCCACACGAACGTATTCACGCAAGGAAAAGGGAACAGAGAACAGCAGTTCTATCTCTGGTTCGACCCCACCAAGAACTTCCACACTTACTCCATCCTGTGGAACCCTCAAAGAATCATGTAAGCCAACACAAACTCTTACTATAATATCAAACACTTCGAATAAATTCTTACTGCAGAATGAAACTAACTATATAGATCAGTTTCGGTTCCTAATTTGCTTATTCTCGCTCAGCTTCTCCGTGGATGGAACTCCCATAAGAGAGTTCAAGAACCTCGAGTCGAAGGGCATCGCGTTCCCGAAGAGCCAGGCGATGTGGATATACTCGAGCCTGTGGAACGCGGACGACTGGGCCACGAGGGGCGGGCTGGTGAAGACCGACTGGACGCAGGCCCCGTTCACGGCTTCCTACCAGGGCTTCAACGACGTGCAGGCCTGCGTCTGGTCATCGGGATCCTCCTCGTGTTCCTCCTCCTCCTCTTCCTCAGGCAACAGCTCCTGGCTGTCGCAGTCGCTGGACGCCATGGGCCAACAAAGACTCAAGTGGGTGCAGAAGAATTACATGATATACAACTACTGCGCCGACACCAAGCGCTTCTCGCAAGGACTCCCTCCCGAATGCTCTCTTTCTTAGAAGAAGGAACAAACACACGCGCATGCATATGATCAGCAACCCAATAAGTCTAAATAATTCCTATTCAACTAGGCTTGAATTGTTAAATAATAGAAAAAAAAAAACTAGGCTTGGATTGTTATTCCTCTCATTGTCTTTGCAAGTGCTTTATCAGTGAGCTTGTACCTTGTCACTTCTTCTATAATAACGAAATGTGTGGATTTCATGCAAAATTTTCATATTCTAGTGATATTCAATGGATATTTTATACTTTTCAAAATCTTCCCTGGACTGTTGTGCGTAGATTTGCTTTAACAATTGATTATGTGGAAAATAAATGGAAGGTGAAGAAGCTGGGAAGAACCGACCGTGTCCACGGGGCAGTTGAGACCACACGTATCATTTGTGAAAATGGACAATCGGAAGCATCTTTCGTTTTGTCAAAGATGCACGACTTTTTCCTCCCTGTCTACTCGTCCTTTCTTTTTGTGCCATCACATCCATCTTTACTGTTCCAGGTTGATGAAAGATGTTTTATAAATCAAATACAAAGTATATTCAATTGAGAATATATATACACTATGACTGGTTGTAAAGCATAATAACTTTATTATAAAATGGATAGCTTGATATAATTAACATTAAAGTTTCGTCGTAGAAATAATCGGGCATGAGGGAGCCTAACTAGACCGTTTATGTAGATCACCCATTTGCGCTTTGGACCCAGGTGCTTCGCCAAACCCATGATTAGGTTGTAATTCAAACGCAAGCTAACGCAAAATTTATCTTATCCCGCCTTATGCCTTGTGCAAATAATCACATGAAACCATATTATATCAATCCCATTGTAGAGTGAAATATCTTGTTCACGCAAGTTGAGTCTCTACAATATTATTTAATCCCACCAGTAACGTTATTTTTTCTAGTTTTACTTTTATAGTAACTGAATATGCAATAAATCCAACCGATTGGGATTCTTGATTTCACAAAATTGTCCAGGACCCTTGGGAACATATGGAATTTTTTATTACACCGGAGAAAATTACAAAAAAAAAAAAAGTCACAAATTTATTGTACGGACGTTAATTCAATCTCAAATCATAAATCTCTTGAGAATTTGCCAATATAGTCATTTCGATCAATTTTGGTTAGAAATCGCTGACGTAGACACCGATTATCTTACATGACACGACCAGTAGGCTCTGATGTGGACAACTTTTTTAATTTTTTAAAATTTTCTGATTTTTTTTCTTTCCTTTTTATTTTTTATTTTTTTTCTTATTTCCCTTTGCCAGCTCGCATCTTCGGGGATGGCCAGCCAAGGTCGTCGGCCACAAGCGAGGGCGTTGCGGCATCGCCCCAACCCTCGCCAACCACAGCTGGGGCCCATGAGCCCTCACCTAGCTAGCGAAGGTCAATGGCCCGTAGTCAAAAAAGAAAAAAAGAAAAGAATTTTTTTAAAAAAAATCACAAAAAAGTTTCAAAAATTGGCCACATATCAAGTAGGATAGCTGGTGTCCACATCAATGATTTCCACCAATTTTGGCCAGAAGGACTACATTAGCAAATCGTCAAAACGTCTAGTACTAAATGGGTCAAATCGAAAAGTTTATGATGAAATTGACATTCGTACAATAGATTTAAGGATTTTCTTGTGATTACCCCAACTGCACCGTCGGTACAACCGGCTTCTCAATTTCCAATATATTAATAATACACCAAATGCACTCAAATCTTCTCGATGGATAGCGGGGACGCCATTGGATGGAAAGTGTCATCAAAGCAAATTGCCCCCACAAATTTTTCAGTCATTAGGTGTAGGAAGAGAAGGCCAACCACGCAAAGCCATTACAACGACAAATGACGTTAACGCGTCGAGTTTGGGAGTACACGCATTTTCGAGCAGCGTCATAAATTCCGCCATTACATTTTGCTTGACAAAGTGGCTGGAAACCGGAGAGTCCCGTTGGTCCCCTTCGAACATTGCCCCAATTCGTCAATGCTAAGCTTGGAAGCATCTGAACCGGCGGGCCCTTCTGAGTTCAGACAAAGAAAGCACCTAATTTCAGCAAGGGTCAGTTCATTAAAAGCTTTCAAAAAAGTTGTGCTAAAATACGGAGGGAAAAATATGAAAAACCACTTTCACATTTTATTATTCGTCCTCTGCTTTGAAAATCTGCAATTTGCGCATTTGACCTTGGTCGTCTTCGTGGAAAAACTAAAGTATTCTCGACTAAGAAAGAAATTTTTAAAAAAAGAATGTTAAATTTTAGTATCCAAAAGCCCGAATCATGGTCTCTCTCCGCTCATCAGCACCTGCCATTGCCGGCAACCACCTTCGCCGCAATTGACCACCGTCACAAGAGTTGGCACTATAGCGCCTCTTAATCCCTCCCTCAATCCTGGGGACAGCGGTAGTGAGGTTATCATCAATGGCATTGGTTCGAGGTTGATGATTGTTAAAGTATCCAACATCACTTAGTTACGGAATTTACATGCTCTTTATATACATGTAGCTTCACTTTACTTATCAGATTAAGTTCTTGGGTTTGATATTCTAACATGGTATCACGGCAATATCAAACTCATATTCTTTCCCTAGTTTATTGCGTGTGTGGTTTCCATTGGTCAAGTTGCACGTGTGGTTATTAACGGTGTTTACGTGCTCTTTATATATGGTCTGGAAGGGAGAAAAAGACGGAGAGAGGCAGAGATTGCGACCGGCGGTCGTGGAGCCCGTTGCGACCGCAATGTCAACACCAAAATATGGGCTAAGCCGATGAAACGTTTTTCTCCCCGAGGCATAATTAGGCGACGGAATTCCTCCTTATGTTCGTCATCATTGCTTCCAGCGACGAAAGTTCAAAATTTCCCGTCGCAATAGTCACTTTGTATCGACGTCAAGATAACTTTGTCACATTTGGCTGTCATGCGATGCGACTTATCAATAACAACGAGACATGACTTTTGTCGTCGTTCACGACCCTAAGGCAAACGAAAATTTTGTCACGCAAGAAGTGTCAAAAATCTTCGTCGCAATAGATGAGTTTGCTGAAAACTGACGTTGCCCTTACGTGCAGACCTAAGGCGATGATATTGCATGGATTTCGTCGACAAAAGCCTCACCTAGATGGACGAAAGTGGTGTTGTTTTCGTCACGCTAGCTCCACCAAAAGCCGACGACAACACAGTGCATTTTTGGTGCGATAGATCCACCAAAGCTGATGAAAGAAATGTACTTTGGTCGCCACAATGCCGCTAAAGCGGCAGATGTGATGTATTTTCGTAGCAAGACGTTACCTAAGGTGACCAAAAGTTACATGTTTCGTCGCCGGGAAAATTACTAAAAAAGTCCTAAACAATATTGCAATTATGTCAATTTAGTCCTAAATTATTTTTATTTTTTTGCCAATTGAGTCCTAAAAGGCGATTGGCCATAGGAAGAAGGGAAAGAAAAAATAAAGAGAAAGAAAAGAAAAATAAATAAATCGAAAAAATAATAAACTATTATTAAAAATTGTTCCGGTCAGCGTCCATGTCAGTGATTTATAGTTAAAATTGATCGGATGGATTAAATTAACACAAATACAAAAGGTTTATGACTTAATTGGCAAAAAAAAAAGTTTAGGACTAAATTGGTACAATTGCAATAGGGTCGTAACTTTTTTGGTAATACTCCCTTTCATTGCCTAAGAAGCACTAAAGGTAGTGAAAGTAATATATTTCCGTTGGCGATGGATCCGCTAAAGGCGACGAAAGCAAGGTTTTTTAAGTATGCAGCACTACTTGAAAGTCGACTTTTAGGCATGAAAATTTTGCGAAGAAAAGAATTTCGTTGTCCACGAATTTATATTTCGTGGCCGAGGTATTGACTTATACCTATTGCCATTTGCCACGAAATTTCTCACCTTCGTCCACGAAAATCATTTGCATGGCAGAAGACTAGACCTGTTGCCACGAAACTTATCTTCGTAGCGGAAGATATAAACTTGCATTGACTTTTAGCTATGGATAGTCATTTTCGAAATTGGGTTAAATTAGATGATTAGAGAGTTCTAAATTTTCCAAAGTCAAGCATTTGACCTTAATTATGAGTATCCTTTATAAAATTGGATGTTTTTCTTACCCTCAACTTGTGCTTCCGACTTTGTGAAGTTCTTGAAATTGAACAATCCAAGGGCTCTCGACCTCACAAGATCTATCTTCACAAAGTTATTTTACAATTAAAAAATATATAATTAAAACTAGATTATGTGATTCGAAATCTCTAAGCATTACCAGATCAGATATCTAACCCAATTTGGAACTAAACTCTTTTAGATTCGGAAATTTTTCTATCAGAATGAACTATGACCCTGAACTTGAACTCCAAACCTTGTGTGAAGTCCTTCTAAATTCAAAATAAACACGATTATAAGTAAAGTTGGATGATTAAGAAAGCTCTCAACTTTCCAAGGTTAACCATTTAACCTTGAAAATAGTTTTGGTGCCTAAAAATAAACACATATCGCCAGGAACATGTTTTCGTGGCTTTCGCACGAAAAGCCTTTACAGCGGCCACATGTTTGTGGCGATAAGCTAGATCATTAGCGACAGACTAATTTTCGTGGCTAAAGATGAGATCTTTCGCCACGAAACAAAATTTCGTGGTAATATTAAAGCATTTTTGGCCACGAAATACTTTTCATCAAAATAATTTTGGCAAAATATAGTACCATATTTAATGGCGAAAACAATAGTTCGTGGCTAAAAAATGAAAACTTTGGCCACGAAATCTGCATTCGTGGCCATAGATTATACATTTTGCAATAATATATATATTTGCTAAAACAAACCTTCCCCTGCGTCAAAGCAGTCCAAATATTATAAGGAGATACTAAAACCTACATCAAGATGATAAATTGAAGAAAACTCCACTAACACTATATTTTTAACTCTAGATGGGAGATCATTAAAAAGAAAAAGAAAATGCAATTCTTAACTAGTGAAAAGCCCGTTTTGCAAGCTCATGAGCAACAACATAACTAGTTCTACTAGTCCACTTTAAACACCATCTTGGACTGTGAGACTAAAGGTTGAATACACCGAGGGCAAAGGCCCCTTTGTTGAGCAGCATTAATTAATACCTTACAATCACTTTTAAAGACCAATTTGTGGATGCTATGCAACTGAGTAGCTTTGCATGCGAGAAGAAGAGCTACAGCTTCCACTTTCATTGGCGAGTTCCATCTTCCTCGTCTTGTCCATGCTTGGACAGCTGAGCCTCTATCTGATCGTGCAATGATACCTATGGGCCCTCTGTTATTCTTCCATGTACCATCTACGCTAAATTTTAACTCTTGATTTGACAGGGGAATCCAAGGATTTATCTTTACCCCAAAAGAATATGGTTCCTCTCTTAACTTAACTTTGTTCTCCCCCTTGAACATATTTTCTTAAAGCAATCAATTCACCCCTATGAATTGTTGCCGACATTTTGTGGCACTTAATATAACAGCAACAAAAGGTAGTCTGTGGTAAAGAGATATATTATCGCCACCAAAAAAAACATGTTTTATAGCCATAATTATGAATCTTTAGCCACAAATTTCGTTCCACGGTCAAAATTTCATAGCCATAGGTCTGAGTGATTGCTACAATCTCTTTATCTCTGTGCAAATAGACGAAAATTAGAGCACTAAAAAAGGTTTTATCATTTTCAAATTCACTACCGAGAAATACTATTTCCGTAGCAATAGAACAAATTGACGCCATTTCATCTTTTTATGTCACAAATAATTGACTATAGCAAATTATGGAATGCGCAACGATAATTGATTTTGATTATGTTATTGGTATGAACAAAGCGTTTACATGGTAAGGCTAACGAAAATGGGGGGGGGGGTGAATTGATTGCTTCAAGAAAAACAAAACTTTATGGTGGAAGACTTGCCAATACTCTTTTTACAGAATGAAAAATGGTTGTGCAAATGCAGATGCTTCTATCTAACAGTTAATGAAATGGAAGAAATTGCAACCAGATGGACGGTAGTTCAACCATTCATTTGCCCTACGACCACTCTCCTAGATTAACAGCTATAACAATGCTAAAATCCACTAGTAATCTTATAGAGGTTAAACTTTTTCGGATGACTTTGCTTCAACGCGAAACTTATTAGATAACGCTACAGCAACAAGCACCTCTTACACTATTCAAATCAAATTGGAAAGAAAATGTAGGTATTCTTATCCAGGATTGTAGAAGCACGCAACGCGTCTTTTCTCCGTCCATAGCAAGAGTTGCTTTTGCACACGGTCCTTCTGGTCTTTTCAAGCTTCACGCTGAATTTACAGCTCTCCTTTTCAGTTAAATGCACAATGTGGCAATGACATATGGGTTGAAGTACCACGCGACCTACATAGGCAGGATGAGGAACAATGTTACCACCTCCTATTCCCATGTACTGTTTTACCACTTATTGACCCTTGGATGTGTAACACAGTCCAAAAAACACTCAATAACAAAAAGAAATTAGCGTTATCCCCAGCCCTTTCTATTCTCCTCTGCCCAAAGTAGTCAATTGCCCCACTCATCACACATAACCACCGAACCCTCGTCGCACCCATGCCTACACCGGCGCCACCTCGCCACTAGCCATCACCGGCGATCCCCTCTTCATGCACTACTGCCTGCCATTTTTGCCGAATCGTCTCAGCTCTGTTGTTGCCCCTCCGATCTTCCCCTCCCGCGTCACGACCGTAATTGAGGGGAAGGAGACAAGCTTGAGCCATGAGTCTCGGATGTCGGGCTTGGCAACACTTGACTTCAGATTTGCGATATAGGCTCGATCACGCCAGCCAAGGTCGGGCTCCGACGATGGCAAGGACAAACCTTGGCCACACGAATGGAGAGCAGAAGCGAGGGGTTATAGGCCGAGACCAAAGGCCTTAGCGATGGAGGTCGGCGTCGAGGGGTGGTGCAAAGCAAAAGGCCACCATGATGGTCACCCCTACTAGATCGATACCTTGCACTTCGTATAGACACCGGGATTCTCTTAACTCAAATTTTAGCTATTTATCTTATGTTTGACTATTATACAAGAGATTTGTAAAAATTTATTTTATTATTAGCTGTATAAATTTTTCCGAATTAAACTATCTTTATCACTTAAAGAGTATATATAAGAGACTATGCCAAAATAAACTATCTTTCAAGAATTGGTAATCATTTGAAGATATATGCGAAGATACCTTCTCTTTATTTTTATTTTTATTTTTGAAATTTAAACCCAATAAGAGATGGAAGTTTGGGGATGACAGATCGATAAGATAATGATCATCTGATCGAATGTGAGCCGCGTAACAAAATCATACCATCTGTCCACTGCATGGCAATCATGGAGCCAAAGTGGATCATCACATACGTGGTGAGCACGGGAGTTAACATTTTCTCAGCTCCGACCCTAAGTATGTAAGAAACAATTTCTGCATATCAATGTGCATATAATTGTCTAAATAATTTCGTTTTTTCTCCGCTATTTTGACCTTAGGTCCTCCATGGATTGGGCCTTCCATGCCAATGATTCCATGGGCCTTGTCTTGTTTTGGGCTTGTAGTAACAACAAGCCTCTTCATGAAAAATATTCTTTACTTTCGTTTAGCCAGAAAAAGTGAAAGACACTTGGGGATTAGATTTCGCATGATGTTTTCTTTTCCATGTCCCCTAAATATTAAGCCAAAAACATGAGTTTGTCTCGCTTTTAGGTCCCTTCGAACTTTATCTTTAAAAAATAAAAATCTTCTGCTTACGCAATAAATGGCAAAAAAGTTAGAAGTCTCATTTTATGGGAAAATTACCAAAAAAGTCCTAAACCTTTTGTAATTGTGCTAATTCAGTACTAAGCCTTTTTTTTTGTCAATTTAGTCCTAAACCTTTTGCAATTGTGTCATTTCAATCCATCCGGGCACTTTTGGTCTGTCAGCGCTGACATGGCCGCCAGCCGGCTAACGTGGCGCCGGGCGGCGTCCACGTGGCAATATTTTAATATTTTTTTTTTACTATTTTCGAATTTTTTTTCTTTTTTTTCCTTCTCCCCCTAACCTGTCCGGCCAGGGGGGAGGCTCGCCGGCGAGGCGAGCTGGGCCCTCACTGCCGCTGGGCGAGCTCCGCCTCGCCGGAGCTGGGCGAGGGCGGAGCTCGCCCAGCCATGGCGAGCTTGCCCAGATCCGGCGAGGCGGAGCTCACCATAGCATGGAGTGCTCCGCCTCACCAAATCTGGGCGAGGTTCGCCCGGGGGGAGGGGGGGGAGCTCACCCAACAACGGCGAGGGCCCAACTCGCCATGGCTGGGCAAGCTCCGCCCTCGCCGCCCCTGGGCGAGCCTCGCCCAGCTCCAGCGAGGCGGAGCTCGCCATGGCAGGGCGAGCTCCGTCTCGCCAGATCTAGGCGAGGGTAGAGCTCACCCAGCCATGGCAAGCTCGCCCAGATCCGGCGAGGTGAAGCTCGCCATGGCAGGGCGTACTCCGCCTCGCCAAATTTGGGTGAGGCTCGCCCAGCAGCGGCGAGGGCTCAGCTCGCCATGGCTGGGCGAGCTCCACCCCTGGGCGAGCCTCACCGGAGCTCACCATGGCTGGGCGAGTTCGCCTAGCTCCAGCGAGGGCCCAGCTCGCCTCGCCGAAGCTGGGCCCTCGCCGGCAAGCCTCCCCCTTAGCCAGACAGGCTAGGGGGAGAAGGAAAAAAAATTCGAAAATAAGAATAATAAATATTAAAATATTGCCACGTGGACGCCGGCCGGTGCCACGTCAGCCGGCTAGAGGCCACTTCAGCACCGACCTGCCAAAAGTGGCCGGATGGACTAAATTGACACAATTGCAAAAAGGTTTAGGACTGAATTGGCAAAAAAAAAGTTTAGAACTGAATTGGCACAGTTGCAAAAGGTTTAGGACTTTTTTGGTAATTTTCCCCTTATTTTATAGAGCACTTTCTATCTAGCTAATCTGCCCCACACCTTTGACGGTTACATAAGATCCTCAAATTTTCTTTTCGTATTATCTCCGATTCTTATCATCATTCTATTATTATTAATTGCTTGCTACATTAAAATTACATAGATAACTACGGTATGCTAAGTCATAAAATTCACATTAAAATATACATAATGATAATTGAGCCCTCGCATAGCGTGTGCATAAAGTCTAGCTTTGTTAATGTGTGAACCTCAGGAGTCCTTGCTTGACTTCCGATAGGCACTGCCAAATGCCGAGACCCAAACGGGACCTTTACACATTGAACAGGTCGGGCATTACGATAAGGGTTTTGTTTGTTTCGAATTCTAAAAAGTCGACACTTTCCTTTTTACTTTGCAGTCGAATTCTAAAGTCTTATCCATACGCACATATTATGCGTGTGTCTACGTGTTTATACAAGACAATTTTTAACTTAAAGAGAAGGTCAAAATGATTACACCACCGGATTCGAAAGAAAGTTAAAAATAGAATAGAAGTAGAAGTCACTCCAAATCGGTTGTATCGAAGGCTACGTCGTGGGGAAAGCTTGAGCTTTTGAGAATTGAGAATGATGAACGTGTTTGGTGCATCTCATGTTACATGTGAGAATTCGAGAAAACTTCAAAGAACAAGAAGAAGAAACCAAAGCGGGGTTCGATACGAAGACGCGTTTTGCCATGCGAAACGGATCGGACACCGTCTCTTCTATTCTAGCCAGGAAAGGTCTGCCCAATTTCCCCCGCAGCTTCGTCTACGTTCCGCAAGTGACAACTTTTAAAGAAGAAGGTTACAATAATTGCAAAAGAAGTTCATCTTTAGTTTGGCTTCTCCGTTCACTTGACTTGTAGTCAACACATATTGTTCCTCCCGAACATTTATACGAGGGTCAATATCACGAAAAATCCGAAATTTGTACACGTACGATAGATTTATAGCAAACTAATTTTTTGATCACAAAAAATCATGAACTGATACACACGTGATAAATTTACCTTTCGTTAGCTTCCGTCAAATCTTACCGTTAAATTTGCTGAAGTAGATAACACATGGTGACATGATATGGTGACGTGGCAAGTTCCCATGGAAATCCAATGGATAAATATGACGAAAAACCCCAAATTGATACATTTGTGACAAATTGAGTATATTAGTTTAGGGTTTTTCGTGATATTTATCCTATGGATTTTCACGTGGATACCACGTTACCATACCATGTCATCATGTGTCATCCATGCAGCAAATTTAACGGCAAAATTTGATGAAAGATAACAGAGGGTAAATTTGTCACGGGCGTGTCAGTTTAGGGTTTTTTGTGGTAAAAAAATTAGTTCGTTGTAAATCCGTTGCATGTGTATCAATTCCGAATTTTTCGTGATAAAAAAAATAGTTTGAGGTAAATTTGTTATAAGTGTATAAATTTGGGGTTTTTCGTAATATTAACCTTTTATATAATTAAAGGATTTAGGAATATTAAAAGAAAGTCCTCAAAAAGGAAAAAAGAAATTTGAGGCTGCACTATCGGCGCTAATCGGTACCCGTTTATCATCCAAATCGAGTGCTCCATCACTTCTTACATTTCGTGTAAGTTTCATCGGAGATCACTGAACTTTAATAAAATAAATAAATAGAATTTGGCGTCGGGTCCCTGTGCTTCGATTTCAATCTTTTTGTGGGACTCAACTTTCAAATTGACCTACTTTGATTGGAACATGGTACAATTTTTCAGCAGGATATTATTTTTTTTTTGGTCGAATTCAACGAGATGTCGACGTGGCAGAAAATTGGCCAGGTATCATTATTGAAACGCCGAGTAAAAGTTTTTTTTGTTTAGATAAATAATAGCAATGACTTTAAAAATAGGCGACAAGAAAGTATACAAATATACCGGTGGTCTCCTTCGGAGCAGCAACTAAGGCGTTTTAGTGAATAAAGTATGGTACGCAGGTCGTAACACGTCCAAAAAGAGAAGATGCTGCAAAGCAAATCCGCGTCCCATTTGATATACTAATGAATATGTTACAACTTATTATCGAATTGCTTACGAGAAAAAAAATAGTTGGGTCTAAAGGTGCGTTTTCTTCGGAAAAAAACTTAACGATAAAAGAAAAAAGATATTCTCGTTATGAGAAAATGTGTTCCTTTTGCTAATTAAGGAATTGCTTTTCCTAATTTTGAGCATGCATATTCTTTTTTTACCATATATGGTTTTCTGTTAACTAATAATATTGAGCAAACCAAACATATAAAATCCTGAAAAAACAATTCGTGAAAATTTTTTAATTAAGCGAACACACCCTAAGTAGTGATGATATTTACTTTGCGCCTTGGGACCATAGTAGATGTCCTATTACAAAGTGTAACATTTGGAAAATTCGAGATCCGATGACATTTAGTAGGATGTTTGATAAAATTGGCCAAACACCCAAAATCATGAAGAAAAAGAAAAGGTGTCCCGTAGTCGCAATCGAGTAAAATCTCACATTGCCATAAAATAGAAGTTTCATTATTTTTAAGAATGATATTTTCATCCATCTAAATTAATCATTAGAAAAATAACACAAGTGATCTTTGAATTTTAGCCTATAGTGCAATGCGAGATCCCTGAACTTTTAATTTATTCAATGTGATCCTTGAACTTTAACACAATGTGCAATGTCGTCCCTGAACTTTTAAATTATTCAATGTGGTCCACAGATTTCCTGTACATGTTCAATTTAGCCCCTAAATTATATAAAAATATTTAATGGAATGATAACATCGAACAATTTCATATAATTGATGGACCAAATTGAACATGTACCGAAAGTTCAGGCATCATATTGAACAAATTAAAAGTTTAGGGATCACATTGCACATCAGAGTAAAACTCATAAACTAAATAAATTAAAAATTCAGAGACCACGTTGTATATTTGACTAAAATTTAATAATCATTTATGTCATTATCTCTTAACTGTTTCACGTTAAAAATCCAAAAAATTCCGAATCCCCAAATTTTCCACGACCTAAGTAAAAAATAAAAAATAAAAAATAAAAAATAAAAAAACCTAGGGAAACGCGAAAAAGTCTTGGAGGCCAAGCGCGTCCCACTCGTATTTAAAAAGCGTCCTTCCTCTTTACAAGTTTCAAGTCCGCACGCCATTTTTACTCTCTCACTTTCGGACCGAGCGCCCCACCGCAAAGGCCCCGCGACAGAAGCCAAACCCCACGCGATGATCGAGGAGCGGCGCGGCGGAGGATCCCGGCCGCCGCACGGCGTCCTCCTGGCGGTGGTGGTCGGCATTGTGGTGGCCGTCCCCTTCCTCGCCGGCGACGGCGGCGAGGCCGTGACGGGCGCCATCTCCGAGATGCTGACCCCGGTGGGGCTCCTCCTCCTCCCCATCGCCCTCCTCCTCACCATCCAGTTCCTCTCCTCCGACCGCGGCTCCTTCGTGTCGGCCATCTTCTCCAGCTCCGGCGAGCCCGAGAGCATCCACCGGGTCAGCGGGTCCCCCGTCGGCGTCGCCCTCTTCCTCGCCCTCCTCCTGTTCCTGCTGTACAGCCGCGTCTCCATCTTCGGCGGCGGCGGCGACGACGACGAGTGAGCCGAGATCTCCGCCGGAGCCGATCGGATCGGATCGGATCTCATCTCTCTGTAATTTTCTTTTCGTTTGAATTTACTTTCTATCGTGTGGGCATACTTCTATAAGCGTAGACAGTAGGGGGGGGTTCGTATGGGGACAGTAGTAGGGGCGATTCTGTAATTACGGGGAAGTGCGGAGGGTATTACCGGTATTTCGGGTAAATGACCGTTGACTGTTGAACGACGGAGTTTTGCCTCTTTGTAGCAGCTCGGTTCCGATCGATGCTTCATTTTTTTACCTTATTTTGGTAGATGAATTAATGCTTCCTATCAGATGAAATCAATTGCATTTTCGGCTCGAATTATTGCTGGCTGGGAAAAAAATCGATTCGGAATAAGGCTTGGAGCTCGCGATCACGGGCCCCGTCAAGTGGAACCGTCGCGAGATTTTTCGTTATCGGTCATGCCGCGAATATGATGCGCCTCTGAATACTGCTCGGTTGAGATGATTAGAAAGGATAAAAAGGGTCGGAAATTATGATGTTGATTGAATGTCGTCGAGCGAAGAAGGGAATGGCGCACGATGCGCCGTATCTTTGATATATGAAGGGTGTGGTGGCCCCGAATCGAATTGAATATTCTTATTCCCCGAAGGCATGCTGGGCGACCAAACTTTATGGCTCAAATATACCACTGACTAAATTTAAATTCGAAATATAAATTATCTAAGAGCTTCGAGATAACTTTTAATCTCGAATATAGAAAAAAACCAAAGAAAATGTGTCCAAGTTAAAGACATCCAGCATAACTGAAAGTAGCTGGTCCTCTACTCAAATAAACACATGATATTAAAGGAATCTTCAGAATTGTCCTTCATGCTCAGGATATCATCAAGCCGGAGTTAATTCCACTTTTTTGTCTTTTCCACTATATTTGAAAAATATTATATAATACATGAATGTGTTTACTAGCTTAGGGTGCGTTATTCCACTAAAATCTTCATGATAAAAAAAATATTTTCATGAAAATCATTTTTAAGGAAAATGGTTATTTCTCTTTTGTTTGGTGGTTGATTTTCCTCTTACTAGAAGGGAAATCGTTTTTCCCCAATCTAATTATTCCACAAATTGATTAGTTTTCCGTTATCCAAGCACCGAAAAGTCGGAAAATAATTTTCCAGAAATAGTTTTCATAGGCTGATGTGTTTAATTCATTTGTGTTTCGCAAATTAGTTGAAGATTGTAAATCGTAATGCTAGGATTTTCTATGTTTGCATACGGCTTTTACCTTGAACTTGGATCTTATAAACATGAAAACTCTTAGCATAGGTATTCTCTTTCTGTAAATCATCCAATAACAAAATGAACCAAATAAGGCCTAACTCCAGGGAATATAGTTCATTCAAATTTTGAATATTTTTTAAAAGGTGCAATCGAGTCCATCTTATCGTCGATATTGGTAATTACGAACGTGCCAATTGCGTATTATCTATTTCTAGAGGCTCTTGGGCAGTCTAGTACATATATAATATCTGATTTTTCAATTAAGTCAAAGGAATTAATTGCACCAATTACAAAAGTCCAAAACTCGATTTATTTTGTATACTTATTTTTTTTGTCAGAATTTTGTGTACTAATTTTACTACCCATGCTTTGCGCGGATTTGTTTTCCTCTTCATTGTTATATACTTATGGAAAAAAAGTGATGGTTCTACATTAGCTTTTCTAAGAAAATCTCTAATAAGAATGACCAATTGAGTAAATGGTACATCACGAGGAGAAAAGGATATACAATGCTGATGATGTTCATGAATTAGCATCTATATTATAAAATAAAATTTTACAACTCATCAAAGTTAAAATAGAAAGAAAAGAGGAAAGAGTTATTTTCTCGTTCCAATGTAATTTTCTATCAAAACACAATGGTAGAGTTGTTTCTTTGAAGGCATTGTTTTGGAGAAATAATCGAGACATTTACAAACTGATGCCATAATAAGATTCTAGGGAAAGCATTGAGATTTATCTTTTGATTACTGATAGGAGCTTTGCAACAAAAATTGCCTGAAGAAGCTCCTTGGACGATTGGTGAATTGAACCGCCACGTCAGCGATTTCCTATGAAGAACTGCATAAGAAATTTGCACAAAGATTTAAAATTAATATTGATAAAATTAAAAAATTTAAGACTATATTGATATTTATATAATAAATTTAAAATTGATTGGATAATTTTTTTGGACCGTGGGTGTCAAAAGGAGGGGGACAAGTGGGGGGCAGATCCCTGTTGATAAAGGAAGAAATAGTGAAAGAATGATTACTTTTATGTGTCATTATTATTGGGAGTGCATTTAACATGAGGAGGATACTATAAATGAAGCGCCAGCCTTTCCCTGCTATAATTAACTTGGGGTGACAGCAATAAACAAAAGCAAAATTTCTCCCAGTTAATAATGGACCCAATTTGCTAGATAAAATAAGAGATAATGACACAAATAGTTCTTAAATTTTAACTTAATATGTAATGTAATTCCTTAATTTTTAGTTTGTTCAATATAGTTCGTGAACTTTAGCCTAATGTTCAATGTGGTTCTTAAACCTTTGGTACTTATTCAATTTAAATTCTGAATTATATGAAAATTTTCAACGTTATCCTTCTATTAATTTGAGTTCAGGAACAATATTGATATGTCCATATAGTCCATTGAACTAAATGAAATATGCATAAAAAGTCTAGAGATTACATTGAACAATTTTAAAGTTCAGGAACCACATTACATATTGGGTCAAAAGTTTAGAAATTATCTGTGTCATTTGCTCGTAAAACAAGTGTGAAAGTTTGTGAAAGCTCAATGAAATGAAGAAATACACTTAGTTTAGATTTAGATTATAAATTACACTTTTAAGCATATCGAAATAAATTGAGTAATTACTTCACTACACATCATCAATGCACAAAAACCCAGTTTTATTAATAATAATAATTGGAAAGTACTTTCACGACGACCATGGCTAATTACAAAACTGCTCACATCATTAATTGGAAAAAGCCTTCTTCGTTATATTTATATATATATATATATATATATATATATATATATATACACACGATAAGATTTCATTTCAAGTGTGTTTTCCATCTCTCCTTATTACATTGCTCCACGCAATCTGAATATGTCATGGATAGATTCAAAGAGTTTGTTTCCTAAAAAGAGTGAATTTTGAGCAGTTTTTCAGTTTCTTTTAGAGCAAATTTCAGATAAAGGCCTAAATAGATGTGGGGATGGCAAAAAAAAAATAAAAATTATTTAGTTTCAACATCGGTCTTAATCAAGTTTCCATCGGGAAGAAAAGGTTCATTTTTTTTCCTCTTTGGTGTAAAACTGCTGGCTTCATATTAATGACAAATAGCAATTACATCAATCATCAATGTGGTCTCATATGCGCATCAGCTTCTAACGCAGCGTAGGTGGGGAAGGGAGAATCACCAAAATATTCCTCCACTTATTGTAATTATATCAATTCAGTTATAATTTTTTTTTATTAACTGAGTTCTAAATCTTTTGTATTTGTGTCAATTTAGTCTATCCGACTCATTTTGGACGAAAATCGCCGATATGGACACCGATTGTCCTACGTGGCTAGCAGTGACGTGGATAAATTTTAAAATATTATAATATTTTTTGAATTTATTTATTTGTTTTTCCTTTTTTCCTATTCTTTCTATTTCTTTTTTTTTTCTTCCCTTCTTCCTCTAGCCGGTTGTCAGACCTCGGCGACCGGCCAAAGGCGAGTGCCAAGGAGGTCGACCTCGCTAGCCATTGGCGAACTCGCCCTCGCCGTCTCTAGGAGAGGTCAAGCCTTACACAGCCGTGGTGAGGCTCGCCCTTGCCTCTAGCTGGTTACCGAGATCCGAGGACCAGCTATGGGATAAAGGGAAGAAAAAAAATAAAGAGAAACAAAAGGAAAAAGACAAGAAAATAAAAAAAGAAAAAAGAAATAAATAATTTATTAAAATTGTCCATGTCAAAGCCGACCGTACCACGTAGGACAACCAACATTTATGTCAGTGATTTTCGATCAAAATTAGCCGGATGGACTGAATTGGCATGAATGCAAAAAGATTTATGACTCAATTAGCAAACAAAACTTGAGGACTGAATTGGCATAATCATAATAATTTTAAAACTTTTTTGATAATTTTTCCCGTGGAGAATGACCATCCCAGCAAGCATTCCACACCTACCCCCTTGCGACCATCCCAGCAAGCATTCCACACCTACCCCTTTATAGTGTCTCACAAGCCGGTCAGCACATGAAGACGTATACACCACCACATCGCATATAGCAATATATTATCCCCATGATTTCCACAGAACAATAAAAACATAATACCGCACATATGTCGTACAAAAAATACAGACTTAGGTTCCGCTTGTTTCACGAAAATTGAATGATTTGCAATATATTTTCCAAAAAATGATCGCTTGTCTCTCTTGAAATAATTAGTTAATAAAAAATATTTTCATTATCTCTATATTTTCGTGGATGATGAAAATATGTTTCGTTTATAGGCGATCGGCTTTAAAAAAATATTTTCTAAATCATTCATTTTTCGCGAAATAAACGGAGCCAACGTAACTACTCAGATAGGCACAAATTCACTTCAAATCCTCATCCCCTTCATCTTTATCTTCTTTTCCTAACCAGACGAGGCTTAGGAATTAGGACTAGGATGTCAAGAGTTCATATATGCCTTGTGTTGCTCCAAATTGAAAAAAATTAACTGAAAAAAGAGATTTCAAAGTAACCATCACATTCCATAAGTAAATTCATATATGGGTTTACATAATTTGAAAAAAATATGCTTCTTATTTTTTTGTATAGATAGTCAAGTTTGGTGTCAAGCGCATTTTTTTCATAATTTTTTTCAGAATTTCAAGAAATATTTTCGCTTTCATGGGAAAATAAAGTTTTGGAGAGAGAAAAAGGTACTCTACGAAAGCATATATTTGCTATCTAAAATTTATTTTTCTGTTCTTTCTTTAAATTTATTTGCAAATATTGGTAATATTCCAATAATAAAAATTCCCCGTTTAGCATTCTCATGTTTTTAACTAGCATTCCGATAACTTGAATAATTATATATGAGAAGAATCAAAAGATAACTATTTCAAGAATTACCATAATTATTTGATTTCATTTGTATCGAGAGCGCTTGATGAGCTGGTGAATAATACCATCACGTCTTTTGTCACTAAACCAAAAGAAAAAAACGACTAAAATGGAACATCCCCAAAAATTGGGGATCAAAAGTATAATTTCTACATAAAGACTTGCTTAAGTAGAACCGTGTACGAGTAGCCAATGTTGACTCGACAACTACGTTGAAATAGTGGACGGAAATTTGATGATGACGAAAATCATCGACAGAAAATAGTTTTAATGACTGGAATTGTGACAAATAAAAACTATATGGAACAAAGTGAAATTTATAAAACGTGCATGGCCCAAAAGTATAATTCTCCCTAAAGTGATATTCAAGGATGACTTGTGTTTGTATATTTGAGAAAAATAAAAGGTCCAATTATATCTTATAAAATTGCTTGAGTAGAGACATGTTATAGTACCGTGATTTCCTTGGCTGTTGGACTAGGCAACAGAGAACCCCTATAATATAATCAAAAATTTGCGAAAGAAAATCAAAAAGCCGACACCTTATGATGTTATTCATAAGTAAAATCCATTCTGATATAGTCACTATATCGTGGGCACTTGACACCGTTGATGTGGGCGGTTCCTTATTGAGGTTATTGAAGCCGGATCGTTTCCAATATGTATGGTTTACAGACGGACTAGGCCCATAGGCGATCCAACATGGGTCGTGATCGTCGAGCCAAAGAGGCTCAGCCGAGGTGCGGCTCTTGAGACGATGGAAAGGGTAGTGATGAATCAAAATCAACATTCCCCCGGCAATGTATGGCTCTTAGCTGGCTACTAAGACGACATAAAGGGTAGTAATGAACCAAATCAACATTGTATTGGAAAAATATCGCTGGACCAATACGAACCAACATGGACAAGGATGGCACTTCTTTAGACTGGAGAGTTTGTGGACATCCCAAAGCTAGGCACAGGCTGGTACTTATACTCGTTGGCCAAGGATCAAAAGCGCAAATCAGGGCGTGCTTAGACAAGGTTTTGGCTGGAATAGTTGGCTTGGTCATGACCCGAGTTGGATCGAGCATGGCCAAGAGTGTGGGACGCTGCACTGGCCAATGCACGCGCGCAAGTGCCACGAAGAAGAAGACATTGTACTCGTTGTGCTACTTTGGAAATAGCCTTCCATGTTTTACAATGACTTGTGCATTCTATCGAACACCTTGTGTGCATCCCCGAGTTCGTACTGGTGACGCATGGGAATGTGCCTTGATGGTGTCGTCTCAGTTTATGCCAAGTCACTACGAGAGCATTGGCCTGGTCAAGAATCGTGCACTTCTCGACCACACGGGTTAAAAATCTGTGATTAAAAATTGACCATCCGACACCCACCTGGACCCGCTCCATATCGAAGCCCTTTTACCCCGGTCATCACGCCCACCCTCATCCAACTCAGGTATGGGCATAGTTTGCATAAGCACTAGAGATCAATTAGAGGTGGTCATAAACCGATACCATCTTTACCGACAGGTTCCATTCCACGTGTGCTAAGTCCTCAAATGGTATAGTCAAGTGACCACACCAAACTGGCGACATTTAGAGTGGATATTACTTATAAACCATTTAGTAGGGCACCACTCATCCACTATAGACTTTGGAATGGTCCCAAACTTCCTGACTTTAAAAAGCGACATCCTCATCAATGTTGGCCCATATCGCCGAGCGATATGGAGTCGCACCTTATCCAACCCATCTCGCCATCCTAGAAGCTAGTTAGGAGTCATACCTTATCTGATCCCTCTTGCCCCAATGATCACTCTCAAGTCTGAACTTATTCCATTCACAAAACATACAATTGCTGGAAAGACTGCTATGCTAATATCACCAGTAACGATCCAGTCCCATCCACGAGGGCAAAGTATCCAAAAGGAGTACTTAAGTTTTCACATGAGATAATTACAACGTATGAGTGAATCTTACTTATAAAGATCATAAGGTCTCGCCTATTTTGTTTATACTTAAAGTCACGCAATTTGCTTCCAACAACAAATTCTTGGCCTCAGGTAACCACTCACCCAAAGACAACGCATCATGCCCCAAATCTCCTATTTCTTCCACGAATCCTTGATTACATCAGAGGGGCTCTCTGTGCCCAGTTAGAAGCCAACGAAATCTCCGTTCAGTCAACAACAAACCCAGAAAGATGCAAATTACAAACCTACCTCACTTATAAATGGCCCAGCTGCAACTTTCCTGCATCAAAAACAAACTGCAGGGCAATGACGGGAAAGTCAATCGCATTACAGGAGATACAGTTATCTTATTCGTGCTTCACTCACGAAAGACATTTTATTAACAGGGGACGATTTTACATCGGACATATAAGATACAATCGGCACTTAAAATAACTTTGGCAACTATTCCCAATGGATCAACATTTTTGGGAGCCACAAGAAGCATTATCGAATTCTATTGGAGTATAAAACAATTTAGTATCAAGAACCTGGGAACCCTTCTCGTGTTGCAACTTCCCTTGATGGACGCATAGACAAGTTCTATTGGATTTGCGAAGATTATGGGTGAGGATACTTGAAACTTGGAGTTTACTTTAAGCAGCTGTAATATCCAGTCCAGATTCATGTTCATTTCGTCCCATTTAATCTCATACTCTGTCCATTAACTTAGCTCAGTAAGAATGACTACGTAGATGCTCAACAAGTGAGAGAAATGACATGATTCCATTGAACAGAAAATATGCCATCAATATGTTACACAAGATACAAATGATACAATACAATACTAGACACAAATACAAGATTGCCCATACAACCAATAACCAGTGGCAATATCATGAGATATCAGAAAGGAAACTAAACTCACCCACAAACAAAGAGACACAATTACCACCAAAAAAGCATGCAGGCTAAAGACGAAACACGCATAGGCACAGGAAATCCATATCTCATTAGTCTTCAGGACTAAACCTCAAGCCTTCATACTCCATTATAAAATTGCATCTATAACTTACCACAATCATTATCAAAGATATACAGGAAGCGAACAAACCATCGGTAAATATTTTATAGTTCCCAAAGCTGAACGCACACAAGTGCACAGTTCATAATTCTTTGATAAATCACACACAACTGCCACCAGACAAGCCATGCAGGCTAAAAGCAAGAAAAAACCAGCACAGAAAGCCCACAATGCTTAGTTTAGTTTTCAGGACTTCTGTTTTCCAACTCTATTACAACCTACATGTTCACTATTCATTACCTCTATATGCAAACGAGCACTGGAAGCAAACCAAACATCAGTAAATACACTTAATTTCCAAATTCATTGAGAAAAACGGTTGCTGCATAGCTCTTATTAGCTATTGCATGGGACATAGACATCAGTTGTACCATTCAAAAAGGCTCCTGTTGTGCATGCTGGGCTGACTCCCTACAATTGCAATAAAAAATTTGCTGGAAATTTAAATCCTGATGTGCGGCATTTACATAACCAGTTTTTCTTATGATGAGTCCTGCAAGAGAGATGATGACATAACAAAACCAGCATTGAAAATACTTAGCAATAGGAGCCAATATCAGAGCACATTATGCACGAGAATGTGAAGGTGTGAAGATGAATATAGTTGGCCAAATTCAAACAAATAAGTTGGACATTAAAAAGGCACTAGACAGTCATGCGGTAGATCTATTGCAGAGTTGAAGACAGCACATTGTCTTACCTTCATGCTACACCGAGGTTTTGCAGCTTATTGCAATTAGGAGTCGGCAGATTCTTATTCCATCGACGTCTTTGCATTTCTATATGACAGTAACGCCAAAGCATACTTTTATAATCGTTGATTACGTTGTCCTCAATGTTAGTTCGAGCGGGACTTCCTGGTGGATAATTATTATCGAATGCAGATGATTTGACAAAAAATTCCACTCCATGTTTTTCAGTTGCCTTGGAGACCTCAAAGGCGTAATTCTTGAACAACGAGTACTCAGGCTCCGTAAAGGGCAGATATGAGAGCAGAAGGATGATCAAGAACGGTAAAATTTGCAAAAGAACCATAAGGCTAAATCCTCCTACATCGGAGTCCTCTCTCCGGTAACCACCTGCTCTCCCCGTCCTATAAACACGAGATGTCCTAAAAGGATCCTCCTGACGGAAGAGGCCTCTGAATATCTCATCCGGATCAAAATCATCATCAAACAAGTCATTTCCAGTTCTTCTCCTCCTGCGCCTCACATTTCGCCGCTGATTATGCTCGAATTCCTCAACAAAACCAGTCTGATCATATTGTCTCCTCGACCCATCATCACTTAAGCACTTAAATGCTTTGGACACTTTCTTGAAGGCCTCCTCCGCACCCGGCGCCTTGTTCTTATCGGGATGCACTTTCAGCGACAATTTCCTATAAGCCTTCTTAATCTCCTCCGCGGAGCAAGCTTTCTCTAATCCCAGAAGCGCATAATAATCCCTCGTTCGCTTAATCTGCCCAATTAGTTGAACATGTTCTTCGCCATACTTCTTTTTCCCGGCATCCGAACCTCCATCATATTTACCAGCACCCGCCTCCTTATTACTGTCGTCATCAAGAGGCTTCTTTTCAGCAGGAGTCTCCTCCGGACCAAGATTGAGCTTGTCGCATTGGTCCAACAGCACAGAAACGGGCAAATTACAGTCCAAGCGCCGCGCGATTCTGATAAACCGAAGGGCGCGCTCTCTGTTGCCCGCGGCGATCGCCTCCACGGCAAATCCTACACACCTCAACGCTTCGTCTTTGTTACCCTCCATCCGTCAAGATCCCAGATCAACGAATTTCAATCCCGCCGAAACGAGAATCACCCAAATGAAGCAGCGGACCTCCCAAAACAGCGGTAATCAAATCAAGCAACATTCAAAAACGAATCCCGAATCCCTACAATCAGTCCCTAACGGAACCCAGAATTCTTGATAACGACTAGATCCAAGGGAACCGAAACTACCGATCGGAAACGAGAACTGAGACACCGAATTGTGCAGAAGACAACGAAAGAGGGCATGGAATTCACCTGAATCGCAGACAAGAAATTGCAGGGACAGAGAGAGAGACCGACGGATCGAGTTCGAGGAAGACGAGGGAACATTTGCGAGCAGCGTCACCTACGGTGGTTGCTTCGCCGCTGATAAGGTCGTCGAATGAAATTGCGCCACTTCATGCGATTTTTTGCCGATGAGGCCCCCCTCTCCTTTTCCCTTATTTTCGAATTTTTGTTTCCTTGAAGAAAAAATTTTTTTGTGCAATTGCAGAACTTCGATTCGGTGCTAAATGTGATGCTGCATATTTCGTGTTCGTTCGATTTGACCCCGCCGGCCATTTCATTACGTTCTTGGCATTTGGCCCTTTGGACCGATCGTTCGATTCGACTCTCGGTAAACATTGATCGGAGTTTGATGATGTGGACATATGATTCAATCGAACAAAACAGTCACGTGGCTAATCATTCGAGAGAGATTTATGAAAAGGAATTAGAGTGGTAGATAGCTTTAACGTTGTGGAATTGGTTTGTCAGTCGAATCCACAATGGCTGAACCAAGTAGAGGAGAGACTGTAGAGCTATTTGGGGCAAAATTTGATATATTTTTCGCATGCGACTACCTTGCCAACGTGACACGAATCGACCGCTAGGCACTCAACCTGATGGCGAGAGAGGGGGTCGAGACGAGACACGAATTTCGAATTCAGGTCTTTCGAATAGAGGCTTGCGAAGTTGATTTACCAAGGAACTATACTCTACCGGCTCAAAACATTTGCATAAGAACGATATCGAACTCCACAAAATAATTTTCAAATCATCTTGACTAGAATAAAGTCTGTGACAAACTGTAAATTGAAGCCAAAGTTCTCGGGTCAATTCTATAAACATTCCCCAAATGTGTAAATTGGCGCTGTAAAATTGAAAATGCACGTAGTACACCCTATGCTAAATCCAATACAATACCAGGGTACGTATCAACGCATGAAGAACTTTGCTCATGGTACGGACTGCATAAGATTTCTAGACGAATCTCTCTCATTGTTGAACACCCCTGTATATGTAAATCTCTCTCCTTGTTAAACACCCCTGCACATACAATAATCCTGGATGGAGATCTTCGCAAGAGTAATGATCTCGTGCAATAATGTGGTCACCTTGCTAAAGTCTGCTGAAGGACAAACAGTAACTAAAGACTCAATTGTAGAAGCTGCAATTGTTGCTTGTGACCGTAATTCGGATGTCATCGTAGATATTCGGACTCTTTTATTCCCACTTGTTGACACCTGATTTTTAGTTGACGCATCTTAAAAAGATAAAAAAAAATATGATATTAAGATTTCTGATCGCGACAAAACCCGTTTCTCAACCAAAAAGAGTTATTTAACACTTTTTATAAAGTTAACCTTTCACTTCCAAGCTTTTTATACTTTGTCTTTAAAAAGTCAAAATATTGACTTTTAAGTTAACTTTTTTATCAAATTTTGACCATAAATTCAATCCTACGTCAAAATTTGGTTTTTTTTCATGAAAAGCCCCAAAATAGTGTCAATTCTACTTTTGCATTGTCAATTTTCGAAAAAAATCGAAGTTTGGCCCATTAATTGACATTTTAGTATTTAATTACTAAAATGTTGACTTTAGGTCAACACTTTATGCAAAAAAATTGAAAAAATTGAAAACCCTGAATCAACTCATTTTTACCTTAATTTCACTTTGGCATCATCAATTTTACAAAAATCGGTTTAGAACCAACTTTCCCCAATTCATGGATTTTGGTTCAAATTGGCAAAAAATAAAATTACTTTGTTTCTAGTCATTTTCTAGGATAGTTTCATTCATGACAATTGATCTAGAGGTCGTTTTACATTTGATTTTCCAAACAATTTTAGAAT
Organism: Syzygium aqueum; assembly: GCA_031216185.1. Classification (NCBI taxonomy): domain Eukaryota; kingdom Viridiplantae; phylum Streptophyta; class Magnoliopsida; order Myrtales; family Myrtaceae; genus Syzygium; species Syzygium aqueum. The sequence continues at coordinate 13,168,727 of CM062232.1, read as the reverse complement.
TCCAAGCCAAATATTAAAAACCCCCAATTTACACTCTAATCGAGGGTTCTGGTCGGTTCTTCATGATTTGTGCAATTAGACTGCAGATGAGTCTAGTTTCTTATATGCAACTCAAATCCAACATCAATTTTGACATATTCACATGAATTCAAGTTAATTTGATCAATTTAGCTAGCCAAAGACTTGTGAAATTGAGTTAGCTTGGTCCAATTGATGCAATTCAACTTGACCCATTTCTATCTAGAGGTCAATTTGATGAATTGAACTTCAATTTAATGATTAAGCTTCAATTTCTTTTTGGATTTTAATTCAAGTCATTATGCGAAAGTCAATTTGAGTGCATTAAAGTGTTTTAGACCTATTCAATTGAATTAATTGATTTTTTTTCAAGTCAAGTGGATTCAATTGAAATCAATTTTGCAAATTGGGAACAAAATTACACAAATTGCATCAATTGATTGAAAATCCCCAATTTGTGCGAGACAAATCAATTGAGATGAAATTGGCATTACTCATGATGTAATTCGAACAAATTCATTCAAGTAAGATGTTGGAAATAAGTTCGATCGAGTTTAATTGTTTGGATTTGGGTTGTTTTATTCCAATTGGATCCTTTCCTTTGATAATTGGACACAAATTCTTTGCAATTAGGCCCTCCAAAGAGCAAATTGGATTAAATTGCACAAAAGTCTTGCAATTGAACTGGCTCGACCGGCGCGAGGCGCACGTTTGATGCGGATGGCTGGAAAGTGGTCATTTCCGATCATGTTCAGTCACTCCAAGCCTTGGCCAGCCAAGCCATCTCCCTTGTATCCAACAATTACCAAAATGCCCTTAAAGGCCACGTCGCCAATCCATGTCATCCAATTTAAGCCAATAAGAGCATTTCCTTAATGACTAAACAAATTATCTTGCCCATCCATCAAGAACACATCTTGGCCATCCATCTTGCCATGTCACTTATTCAACTGATCCAAATTTAACCAATGGTATATGACCTTAGCCATTAAGGAATCAAGGAGAGCCATTAAATTAATCTAAGGGCCATAATTCAAACTAAAAGGGGTATATAAGCTTTTTCCCTCCAAATTTTAGGGAGGTTAGCCATTTGAAAATTTGAAAATATTTCTCTAGGATAAACTCTCTCTCACTTCTCTCTATAACTCTCTCTCTCACTCGGCCAAGCCTCCCTCCGTCCAAACTGGCCGCTTGACAGCCTTGCTCCAGCAAACTACCACCTCATCGACGTGCCTCGAGCCTCCCCCAAGCTAGTCGCAAGCCTCCTCTAGCCGGAGCTTCACTGAACAGCCCCAATCTGACTGCTTTTCCTTATGGTTTCTTCATCGGCAGTCAAGCCGGTCTTGCTCTCCAGTCGGTTTCCAGCTCCATCCGAAGGTCCGGCGACCTTCCGTGGTGTCGCGAGCCTTGTGGATGACTTCCTCAGCTCCTCTACGGGGCTGTGGTGGCTGACTTGAGTTGAAACAATCATTGAAACCTCTCCATTTCACTTGATTTTGACTGTCGTTACTTCTTATTCTTTCTAAGATCTTAACTTGTTTTCTCACATTGAGATCTTCATGCTAAATGGATTCTGTATTCATATCCAAAAAATTCAAGCCTCCGAGCATCCAAACGTGTTTTTACAATTTTGATAGACTTGATGTCCTTTTTTGCAAAAATTCAAAACTTCAAAGTTTTTCATTGGGGTCTTGATTTGACAATTGGAAAGTTTAGGACCTAGTGACAACATTTGGGGGTCAATTTCATAAAAATCCAGATACGGTCATTATGTTTTTGAAAAACGGTTTGCAACTGAGTCCTGGGTAAAAATCAATTTTCTGAGAAAGGTAAGGGGTTTTTAGCGAAAACTCAAAACATGAAAGTCGTTCAGAACATGTTTTCCTAACTGTCTGTAAAATTTTGCATCATTTGGATAACGTTTGTAATTTTTCCTGCTTTTTTTGTTCAAATTTCGGGCCAGAACCAGGTCAAGTCTGATATGTCTGGGTTACAGCCCAATTTTTGGATAAATTGCGTAAGAATTAGGTGAAGTGGTCTTCATGAACTTTGATCCTCATTTCTTAAGCTTTCTAATGCTGCCTGATTCATTTCATTTGGACATCGTTTAGTAGGTTAATCACATTTAAACAGAATCTGCCTGAATTTGGCAAATTTCAATTGAATAAGTGATCCTCGTAAGGCTCACTTCCCATTGGTTGCTTGATTGAGAAATAAGGTCATTTGACCTAAATGCATGTTTAATCATTGCTCATGTGTGTGTTTGTTAAATGAATGATTAGGCTCGGTGCATGATTCGGCAAGTAATCTATGGTGAACATTTAAGACCAACCTTAGGGGTTAAGTGATATAGGTCATCATTTTGTGAATGCAAATGGCGGCTCATTATCATTAACCATTAATCAATTGAAGTTAATTGATTTAGTGGTTGGGTGACCGAAATGCATGAAGGCAAAGGCCGATCCCAAGACACGTTTTTGAATTGATCATCTGGATGCCCTTGTTATGCATGGATTGCTTGTTTGCATCATTTGTTTGAAATGTATGAGTTCAAATATAAAATCGATACCGATGAGGCAATCCATGGTGAAGGAGGCCGAGATTTTTGAAGGATACTGACCAATGTCCAATCGTCTTAATTTTTGTACTCAATTTGATATCCGACCATGTCTTAGGTTTTCCCATTTGTGTTGTAATAAACACCCGATGAGTCGCGGCTTTTGTTTTATTGCTCTTAGGTTAGCTTGTCCTTCAATATATTGGGTGTTTACTTTACACACATGTGACATCCCCGATTTAGGCCTAGGAAGCCGAGGGCTAGTGATAAATGGATGAGCAGGTAATTTGAGCCGAGGGTCGGTAATGGAATGGATATTATGATCAAAATGAGTGTACTGAGGGTTGGTTATGGTTTGATCGAAAGATTGTCCATGAATTGGCTTTGGGATCGATAGTGGAATGACTCCCTGACTATGCAAAATGATTAGAATAATATGATCGTGGAGTGACCCTTCGACCATAAGGGCTGTGAGTGGAACGTTTGGGATAACAGTGGATCAGTCCTGTATTGACATGTGTCGATTGCGGGTTGTCGCGACCTTAAAAAATTTTCTCATTTGTCGGGCTAATGGATTATTAAGACTAATCTTAACTCGGGCCCTCCCAAACCCTACCAATTCGCAACTTAGGATTTAAGTCTTTAACACATAAATATTTTCATGCTTGGAGTCGCCACTAATCAGAAACCTAAATAAAACATAGGGAGATATGTTTTATTCCTACGAACCAGAGATTCTAAGCCCGGTGACTTGATTACGCTAAATCTAGTCTAACGCCATTTCGGTACCTTTTCCTTTCAAAAATATTTTGGCAGGCAGTTTGGATCCATTTTAACTTAGTTACTAACATGTGATGTATTCATGCGGGTGCACAAACCACCAATTTAACACTTAGGAAAGCATTAAATAAATTGTAAATTGGGAAGAATTACTTACCTCGAAGCATCGCAAGCATCTGCATTGTTAGCTAGAAAATCACATCAACAACCCTAATATGATTTCTAGTTAACAAGCAATTCACTCAATATTTTTTTGGATTTTTACTTATTTAAATGAAATCTAGTCTACATGCAATGACATGCAAGAATGACATGTGAATTCATGCAACCTAACATGCAAACTATGTGTCATGCGACAACGTGACCTAATTCTAATGACATGCACATGGTTTATTTTTGGTATTTTCTGATGAAATTCGAAATAAAAATATGCCTAAATTAACATGCAACCTATGATGATTTAACATATCCTAAAATGATTTATTTTTGGGATTTTTGTTAAAATTCGAAATAATAAATTGCTGAAGTTAAGAATGCAATATATCCTAATCTACCCTAAAGCAATTCATTCTCTTTTTGGGGTTTTCTTGAAAATTCAGAATTAAAAAATAACGTGAATAATCCGTTAGGATTAAAACAATCCTTAATTTAAACTAGGAAACATGCCACCTTAAGTCCCAATTTAAATTAAATATTTATCTCATCCTTTTGGATATATTCAAAATTCCTAGACATGCAAAATTCTAATTAACAAAACAGATTTTTTTGAATTTTCTTTTTATTTGAAAAAGAAAGCAATCAAACAAATAAGGATAACAACCACATTCAAATCATCCACGCGATCCGCCATATTTGTTTCAAACTCGGATTAGGTACAAAAATCGAACTATCGGTCATATCTATAGGGTTATAGATATTAACGGATAGTCGATCGTTCAAATTTGGAAAGCAGATAAATTCCATCATCGTATCCAAATAGTTATGGATAAGATAATGAAATTTCGTATCGCCGCGTATCACACCTTAGGGATAAGGTCAGATAGTCGTTCAGATACGTTGCTAAATTAGGAAATTTTCCTAATTTGAATATTTTCAAAAATTGCGGATATTGTAAACATTATCCTAATATATCTAAATATCCACACGATATTCATGCAATATTCAAAACATGCAAATTAGGAAATTAAATGTTCTGAAAAATATAAGATAATGTTCAATTACCTAATTTACAGATAATTTCCAAATTTGAATCGTCTCGGGATGAACTTCGCGGATCGGGATCGGGCCAACCGGCGACGACGGGCGACGACGACGTTAGCACCGATGGGGAACAGCTCGGCGTTCGCAGTGGGCGGCTCTGCGGCACGGCAATGGCTTCGTCTCGATGCAACGCTCGTTGTGTAGGAACCTCCAAGGTTGAGGAACGATGGACCTCGCGGTACTTGTTGCAAGATCTTCGGTGGCCGTGAAATTGCTGGACTTGTGAGACACGGGTCCACTGGTCTTCTTGTCCGTATGATGCTCTATGTATTCTGCATGGGGGGAGGTCGAAACGAGGAAGAACAGGATCGGCTGGGCTGCTGGTTCGTAGACACCAGGAAAGAACCACGTTGACAGAGAGGTGACAAAGTCAACCTCTTGGACTCATGCCTGGATTCGTTGAAGTTGGCCACTCTTGCTGGCTTGTTGTGATTAGAAAACGTGAAGAATTCTGTCAGGAAGCTTTCGATGGACACTGGTCTTGAGTGAAGAAAGTTTCATGCACATCTTCCCCTTTGGCGTTCTCTGCATGGGGATTTAGAAAAGTCCAATGCAGCTCCTCTTTTTCCGATCTGTGGATGTGCGCAAGAGCTGCTGGCTATGTGGACCGTGTCTTGGCAAGTTGCTATGCAGCAATGATAGTCACGGATCAGAGAAGCAGCAAGAGTTGTGGTCAACAACAAGTGGAACTCAGCCCAACAGAATGTCTTTAGGCTTGACTGTGGTGAGAGGGAGCAATTGGTTGTTGTGGACGTAGAGTGCGCGAAGAAGCAGCAACAGAAGCGGCGGCTTCTCGGTTCAAAGCGGCAAAAGCGGCGGAGACGTTCTCCATCAGGACATTGGCGTCGTGGGGGACGCGGCAAGCAGCGGCGGCAATAAGCGACGCGACGGCGGATGCGTGCAAGCGGCGGCGGCGGTTCACTAGTCTTCTCCCTCTCTCTCACTCGGACTCTCTAAAAAAATCAGATCTGAAAACTTTTTTCCCCCAAATTCTGACCTAAAACATATTTATATAATGCTAACCTAGGTCAAATAGATGGGCCTTATAGTCCTAATGAGCTTATGCTTGGGTTTAGGCTCAATTAAATTTAAATGGGCTGATTTAACTCGGGCTTCTAATTAATTAAACTCAACAAACTTAATCAAGCCCAAATTAAAACAACCGAACCCGTTTAACTTGTAATTCCCGACCCTTGCATTCCGAGCGAGCCGAGTCTCATTCGATAAAATTTAAGCTCATTCGTCACCGCCAATTTGATGCAAAATGCAATTAAACTAAAATGAACCTAAACTATATGTTATACAATTTAAGCATTTTTGGTTAGGGGTTAAAAATTAATCCCTAATTTTCTATGCAAATTACGACTAGACGATCGGTAAAATTTAGGTGTTAATACGGGTGATACAGCATGGCCATGCATCGGTCCCAGATGATCATGAGTTAATTCTGGGGTACTGAATTCCACGAGGCTACATGACAACCGAGGGTCGACCATGAGTCGTCGACACTCGAATATAGACCGGTCACGAATTGGCCTCGAATCATTGCGCCAAGTCAGATAAACCGTGGACAAGCCATGTGCCAAGCCACGAGCCCAATGGCTTGGCCGCGGACTAGGCTACATGCCAGTCGCGCCGGCCAGGCCATGTGCCCAGACGTGACCGGCCATCGTACCCATCAACTAGGCCACGGACCGGCTACGTGTCTGGTCGTGTACCGGCTATTGTGCCTAACCCTTGTGCTAGGCATTGTGCCCGTAAGATCTGATTCCGATCTAGTTCTGTGCTTAAGAAATATGACCATGAGCCGTGCATTGTGCCATACATGAGCCATTGTTTGTGTGTGGTTGCGGACCAATCCCTCGCTCGTGTGACCAGGCGTAGTGCTTGGCATGTTACTCGTGTAGTCGGCATGGTGCTCGGCACGTTGTACGTGCAGTCGGCATGGTGCTCGATACGTCGCCCATGCAGCCTGGCGCAGCGCCGGTGCGGTCCGATCGTGACCCGGCCCTGTGTCTGTGTGGCCCAGTTGCATACCCATGTGGCCCGGTAGTGTGCCAAGCCACGCGCCCAGTCAAACCTGGCCATGTGTCCAGCAACCCGGTTTGCTTAGGCTTATTCTATTTTGTTTGGACCTTGGTATGGTTGTGTTAGGTGACTTTTGAGGACATTTTCACACCGAACCTCGGGTTGAACAGGTATATCAAGCGTGGATAACCCTCGGAAATATGGAGAATAGTATGATGCGGGGTTACAAATTTAGTAGCAATTAGTCGATTTCGTGTAAATCGATTGGCCCAAGAAGTTTGTGTGTGGAACTAGCACGGTTCAAAACTTGCTGAGGAAAAGAAGACAAAATTGGTTGACTTGGTCAAAGGCTTCATTTAAGGTCATTTAATGCCATTTAAGGCCTTCATAATTGGACCTCCTTAGGTGTCCCCTTTATCATTTCTAACCAAGCTGAGATGGTACCATGCATTAAAGGCCATTTGATGACTCAATGGCTACCAATTATGGGGCACAAAGCAAGAGCTGTTTGGCCAAGCTAAGGAGGAAGCCGAGAGAGGCATTCGGCCAAGATAGAGAGAAACCAAGGGATAAGCTCAAATTGAAAGCTCTTAATTGCCATACATAATGAGTTTTGGCCTTAGTGCATTAATGCACTTAAAGCTTGGCTTCTTTTCCAAGCTTGTTTGTCTTTAAAAGGCAAGAAGCCTCATGTGAGAAACCCCCCCCAAAGAACTAGCCATCATCTTCTCTTTTGCCCTCGTCTTCCTTGTTCACACCCAAAGAAACACACAAGCCAACCTTGTTCTTCCGCTTTGCTTGTTTGGCCAACTAGGAAGTCACACCCGAGACTCGCTCAAGGCCCCGGTTTTCCCGAACTTAAGCTTTTTCAGTGCTCAAGACCAAGCCATCAACCACTTGTTTACTTTAGTATCTCGTGTTCTAGTGGTTTGTTGAGTAAGTGAATTCCCTAATATTGGGAAAGAAAGTTGCGATACGTTGTAACATGAGTTGCTTGGCCCGTTTCTTAGTTTCTTAGTCGATTATAGCTTGTTCTTTCTTTGACAAGTGATGCTCACGTGTGACAATCATATTTAATGTTTGTTTTATTGTTTCGTAGTATGAACTTTGCTATTGATTTGCCATCAATGCCGGTACGGTAAGAGTCAACTTATGTGAACGGCGATTATCTCGTCCTTACTTGATATTAGAGTTTTTACTTATTGAGTTTTCCTGACTCACTCTCATTGTTTTTCCTCTTTTCAGGTCCGTAGCATGACATCTCCCCCAATACGGCTCGAAAACCACGTAGAAATGAGAGCCGAAGTGCTTACGGTTATCGACGTCCGAGAAGGTCACGCTTACCGTCACATCACAATGTACATGATGGTCGATGAAGGTCGTGATGATTTAGTTCCTCACCCGTATGAGGCATAGTGCCGCCTTGCACATGGAGAGTGGGTTAGACCCCTTTGCGGGTTCAACGTGCCATTCAGCGAACCAAGTGGGCCAACTCCGAGGCAAGCCGAGGGTGGGGCGTGAGATGGTCGGGCAGACGAGGAGCGGGAGGAGTGGGAGGAGCAAGAGGAACGAGAAGCCGTAGTGAAGCTAGGAACCTAAGCCAAAGTTTTGTTGTTCGATATTTGGCTTTTGCGGCATCACACTTGAAATGTGCATATAAAATATAAGCGTGGCTTGTAAAGAGTCGTAAAGAAAGGCTTGACGAAATAAGCACGTATCATGTAAATATAACATGCGATGTTTGTTTATCACTCGTGTAGTCTCATTTATGTCTAATTGCTTCCGTGTGTGCATTTGATTGATTAAAATGAACGGGATGACTAATACATTTCCGCGAGTCATAGGTCCTTTTAGGTCATGTTCGGTCATTAAGCATCGATTGTGATTCCGAATCGGGACGTGACAGTGTGGGTATCTTGTTTTGGTATCAGAGCAGATTTTCCCTCCAGTAGGTGCAGTTCGTGACAACTTGCGAATGGACGATCCGAAGAAAGCGGGGACTGGTGCCAGGGCCATACAACCTGAACATTGTGCGGCCTCTGTAGAGGTGGCGCCGGGGTCATGAATGCTTGAACATTGTGAGGCCCCTATGGAGGTGGCGCTAGGGCAACAATACCTAATCATTGTGTCGCTTCTAATCGAGGTGGTGCCGGGGCAAAAGTCTGATTATTGTGTGGCCTCTGGGTAGAATTGGCGCCAGAGTATATACCACACGATCATTGAGCGGCTTCTGAAAAGAAGTGGCGCCGAGGTGAAGGGCTTGATCATTGAGCGGCTCCTGATAGGCTTCTAAGACGGCTAAAGAACGAGAATAATCGAACTGTGCACTGAATTGTGGAAAACGGTTATGAAAGCCAAGCAGAAATGAAGACCTGGAGTGATAAGGTGCACTAAAGTTAGGGTAGTTAGCCAGGAAACACCCTGCACATGTAATTGTGTGTTTGTGTACCTGATTGGTTAGTAAGTAAGCCTTTAGTTGCTAAGCTTTTGATCACTGACATATTCTTGTGTTGTAGAAAAGCCTTAGTAAAATACTAACGGTAGTATGAGTGCTCAGGACCAGGCTGCGACCTCGAAAGGAAAGTCAAATCAAGATCCCCGAATAGAGCGGAATTCTACAGGCTCTTACGACCATCGGAGATTTGCTGGGACAACAAGTTCAGCAATGGTTGCCTAATGCTGAGAATGCAGCAGCAAATGAAAATGGAAATAGTGACCGAACGATGCATGGATTGGTCGAACAATTCTTGAAGCTACAAACCCCGCAATTTGCTAGAACAGGAGATCCCGAAGAGGCGGAATCCTAGATATATGAGTCACAGACAACATTTGAACTTCTGAGATGTTCTGAGGAAGAGAAAGTGATCTTGACGACATACCAACTGCAAGGAAATGCCAATCATTGGTGGAAGGCGACAAAGGAAATAGTGTTCCCAAGAAATATGGCTATCAATTGGGATGCCTTCATTGAGGCATTCAACGGCAAATATTTTTTTGAGTGTGCTCGTGATCGAAAGGTGAATGAATTCTTGCAACTCCAGCAAAACAACTTGACGATGGACCAATATGAGGCAAAGTTCACCCAATTATCAAGGTATGCCCCTAGACTTATCGAAAATCCAGTCGATAGGGCAAAGCGATTCCGTTATGGTCTCAAGCCCGACATCCGGAGTCAGCTAGTACCATTGAACTTGAAAGATCATAATAAGTTATATGAATGGGCTCAACTGATTAAGAAGGATTTGCTGGAAAGGGCAACATCAGTAAGGCCCTATTATCCTGCTCCTCGGGCAAATCAATGCTCGGACAAGAGATCTTTCATGAAAGGAAAGCGTCTCTTCGTCCCCAACAAAAAGCAAAGTTTCCCGAAGGTGACTAGTGTTTCTGGTGACACCTGCTCTATCTACAGAAGACAACATGGAGATGCTCCGTGCCCAATGCGCATAGGAGCATGCTTCGGGTGTGGCCAACAATGTCACATGGTCAGGGACTGTCTATAACTATGACAGGGAATGCCTTCACATCAACGACAGACGACGACATCAACTGGAGTTCAACCTCGTGCTAACAATGGCGATCGTCCTCCGGCACAAGGACAAATATATGCACTTACTCAAGAGGAGACGAAGAACTCTAACGCAGTGATTACAGGTACGATTTTCCTCAATAACCGTGCTGCATATGCGTTATTCGATACTAGAGCTACACATTCATTCGTATCTAGACAATTTGTACGTCTGGCCAAAATTGAGATGAAACCGTTAGAAAATGCACTAAGTGTTTCTAATCCTATGAAAGATGAAGTGTAGACTACCCTAGGATGTCAAGGGTGTAAGATTATTATAGGTGGAATGGTGGATATTATAAATCTAGCGGTACTGACCATGTATGATTTTGATATTTTTATAGGCATGGACTGGCTTATTAAATAGCGAGTCAATATAGACTATTATAGCAAGGTGATTCAGTTTCATCCACCTGATTGTCTTTGCTATACATTTGTGGAAAATAGAGGAGGACCTTCCACTCCTCTGATTTCTATTTTAGAAGTAACCCGACTATTACAGAAGGTTGTCAAGGATTTCTAGCGACAATATAAAATAAATCAAAGGAAGAAGAACCAAAGTTGGAGGATGTACTGGTGGTACAAGAATTTTCATATGTTTTTCCAAAGGAATTACTAGGTCTACCTTCAGAACGAGAAGTAGAACTTGCTGTTGAAGTAGCCTTGGGAATAGAGCCTATTTCTAAAGCTCCTTATAGGATGGCCTTGACCGAGTTGAACGAACTCAAAGTACAACTGCAAGAGTTACTAGACAAAAGCTTCATCCGTGCAAGTGCATCTCCTTGAGGTGCATCAATATTGTTCGTAAAGAAGAAAGACGGATTGTTGTGACTCTATATCGACTATTAGCAGTTAAATCGGGTTACTATAAAAAATAAGCACCCACTATCAAGAATCGATGATTTATTTGATCAACTCCAAGGAGCATCAGTGTTTTCCAAGATCAATTTATGGTCGGGATATCATTAATTGAGGATCAAGAAAGAAGATATTTCGAAGATAGCGTTCCGAACCCGATATGGTCATTATAAATTCACCGTTATGCTATTTGGCTCGACAAATGCTCTAGCTGCTTTTATGGACCTGATAAACCGAGTATTCAAGCCATACTTGGATCATTTTGCCAAAGTCTTCATTGACGATATCCTGGTATACTCGAAGAATTCGGTGGAACATGAACAATATCTGAGATTCGTACTTCAAACGCTCAGGAAACATGCACTCTATGCAAAATTCAACAAGTGTGAATTCTGGCTATCTCGCGTGGTGTTTCTAGGCCACGTAATATCAGGAGAAGACATATCAGTGAGTGGATCTATCCAAAATAGAAGCGGTACTTAACTGGCTAAGACCAACTACCGTCACAGAAATTCGAAGTTTCTTGGGTTTGACAAGATACCACAGAAGGTTTGTGGAATGATTCTCTAGTATTGCTATCGCGCTAATGCGATTGCTAAAGAAAGAGACGAAGTTTGAATGGACCGACAAATGTAAGTGGAGTTTCTAAGAATTGAAACAAAGACTGACGATTGCTTCTGTTTTGACTATACCTAAAGGACCAGGAGGATTTGAAATATACAGCGATGCCTCTCACAAAGGGCTAGGTTGTGTATTGATGCAGGATGACAAAGTAATGGCTTATGCCTCGAGACAATTGAGGCCATACGAATTGAATTATCCAACTCATGATCTGGAGCCTGTGGCAATCATGTTTGCCTTGAAAATTTGACGGCACTACTTATATGGGGAGCAATTTGTCATCTATATGGATCATCAGAGTTTGAAATATTTATTTTCCCAGAAGGAGTTGAATATGAGGCAACGACGTTGGATGAAACTTTTCAAGGACTACGACTGTGAGATATTATACCATCCTGGCAAAGCAAACAAAGTTGCCAATGCTCTTAGTCGAAAATCTGCGATCGCACATTTAATGGTCAAGGAATGAACCCTACTCGAGGAAGCTCGAGACTTAGACTTCAAACTTAAAGTTGGACATCATTAGAACTTACTAGCTGCTCTTAGAATCGAGCCGGACATCATATTGAAAGCCAAGCATTACAACAAATAGACCCGGAGATTCAGAAAGTCCGGAAAGAGTTATCATAAAAGAAGAACTCCAAGTTTCATATGACTAATGACAGAATTTTAAAGTTTAATGGATGCCTATGTGTAACGGCCCCACCTCGAGGTCATAAACGTGACGTCCCGTTCATTATTATCTTTCATTATACACAAGCGAAAGCATATCTCGAAACAATTACATTCAGAACAACAGCGAAAACAAGACAAACAACATCATAAGCAAACCTTATGTTTACAGAGCATGCAAACATGTTTTAACAAGCCCTTCGGGCCATGGCAAACAACACATATTTTTATAGCCGATTATGAATAACAAAACTTGACTTGGGTTATTCTATACCTACTACGGCTTTTCGCTTCTTGCTTCTTCATCTCCACCCTAGTCCCATCTGCCTGGCCATCTCACATCCCACCCGTGGCTTTATCCCAGAGCCGGCCCGCTCGCCCGCATCGCCAAAGCACCATTGAACCCACATAGGGATCCAATCCATTTTCCGTTTGCATAGCGATACCACGTCACGTACGGATGATGCACCAAGTCCGTTAGGTCCTCATCGAACATCACAAGCCTTGTGATTCGGCGATAGGCGCGGCCTTCTCTAGCATCCGTCATGGTAAGCACTTCGGCTCTATGCTCCACGGGATTGCCAACGCGGGCTAAGGGAGATGCCATCCTGCGGACCTGAAATGGAAAAACGGGGGATGAGTTGTGGAGACTTAGCAAGTGAAAACACTAATATCAAGTGAGGATATATCGATCGCTGTTAACATAAATCGGCCCTTACTGCACCCGCATCGATGATAGATCAATAGCAAAGTTCAAACAAGAGAACATCACGCATGGCCACATCATGTATACCTTATCAATCAAGGCTTGGTTCTATCTCAAAACAACGTCAAACATGAAACATGGTCAAACCAAGGAAATAAACCAATTACGACCAACCAAATAACCGAGAAATGGTCCAACCAAACCACGTCACAATGCATCTCAACATCCTTTCCCGATATTAGGGAATTCACTTACACAACGACTAACAAAACTAGAGAACGAGTTAGAGACAGGCGAAGTTCGAGTGATCTTCGAGCTTTCTCCTTGCTTGGTCGACTAATACGAGGCATACAAAGGCTAAACCGTGGGCTCTTAGGAGGAAACAAGGAGAAACACAAGCCAGCTAGGGACTTCAAGGGCGTGAGAATATTCGTGAGAATGAAGAGGAAATGGCGAGAGAGTTTGAGAGAGGAAGTGGCGTGAGGGAGGAGGGCTTCACGTGAGGCTCTCTCTCTCTCTCTCTCTCTCTCTCTCTCTATTTATAGACATTCTTACATGGTCATCACTTAAGGCCATTAAGGCATGTCATCATGATAGGGACTCCAAAGTCAAGGTCATTTAATGTGTCATGATGATGAGGGCCTCAAAGTCAAGAGTCATGATGACTTGTCATCATGATGGGGGCCTCATAGTCTTCATTCATTTATTGCGAGCCATCATGAAGGGCCACCAAAGTCCAACTTTAATAAATGAAAGCGATAATGAGGGTGGCCACCAAAGTCAAGAACAATAATGACCAATTAATGAAGCTTGAAGGATAAGCTTTGACTCGGTCAAGGCCTTATCCTCTAGATTCTTCTATCAATTTCCCGAACTATGTACTCCCTAAAACCTTATGGATTTACTGAATTCTCACGCAAATGTCTCGGGCCAATCGGGTCACACGAAATATATCAATTGGCACAAAAACCACAACATGCGCCATACTCAATCACGAGATTTTCTAAGGGTTTTCGGTGATAAACACGCATAATAATTCCATCCAACCCGAGTTTTGGCACAGGAATATCCTTAAATATCACCAAAAGACATCAAGTAGAGATTCCAACGTTCTCATATAGAAATTGATAAATCTTTGAAATATCATAAAACCGGACGGCTTTGCACTGTTCAAAAAATCAGACTTGAAAATATAGTAAATGAACTCTGAAAATTCTTTAATTTGAATATGTCATAAACAAGGCCTTAACGAACATTTTTCATGAAGAACACAAAATCAGAATCTTTCTGTAAACACCATTTTTAGTAGCTCAAATATAGACTAAAAATAGTTCACTGGAATAGAATTCTTGTTTCTAAAAGTAAGCTCTGTCCAGAATTCAAATCATCTCGAAAAATTCCCAAATTTATATACGTTAGAGAAAAAGAAGTTTTCAACAACTTTTGTGAGGGAAACTTTTCCAAAATCATTCTTGAAATGCTTGTAGAAAATAAATAACGTGTGAACATCACCAAAATACTCATTCTAGGCAGTTTTACACGGTCTGAAAATCAGATCATTGTACCACTCATTTCAACTCCAAAAATTTTGAAATTAAAGTACGTAAAACTTCAAGATGTTTGGAAAAACTTTCAAGAAGAAAATTTTTGGAAATTCAAATCACAAAAGTCTTTCCAAAAATAAAAAAGCAAAGGGGTACAATAGATCCAAAACTGGGTTTTCCAAAACAAGAGTAAAAATATTAGTTCCGATTGGAAAACCATCAAACTTATAGCCATAGCCATTTCCCAGAGACTGAAATTGAGGATGTGACACTATGCGTGCCAAAGGATGAACAACTCAAGGAAAAAATCTTGACGCAAGCCCACAAGAGCAATTACAATATTCATCCAGGCAGTATCAAGATGTACCAAAATTTGCGATAACATTTCTAGTGGAATGGCATGAAGACGGATATAACTAAATATGTGGCTAAATGCTTGACGTGTTAGCAAATTAAGGCTCAACATTGTAAGCTTGGAGAATGTTAACACCTAAATTTTAACTAGTCATTTAGGAACAATTGCATAGAAAATTAGGAATCGACACTAGTCCCTAGAAAAAAATAGTTAAATTGCATAGAGATTAGAAGCATTTGAATTAGTATTTAGGCCCATATAATTGCATTTGCATTGGACCGGTGGCGGATGGACTTAACAGAATTTAATTGAATTGGAGTAAATGGACTCAAGTAAAGAGATTTTGAACTCAATGGAATTAATTAGATCAAGCCCGTGTGAATTAGAGATTCAGCCAAACCCGTTATTCTCTCAAGTGGTCAAGATTGATATGTACGTTGTGCGTGTGGCACAAAAAATATTAAAAAAATATCATGAAAATCTTTTGGTCACACAGTTGTTTGAAAGAATAAATATGGAAGAAGAGCAAAGTTGATTTGGGTAGATTCATTCGGCATGGGCAGAGGAAAAAAGGAAGAAAAATAAGAAAGTGAGTGGTTTTATCCTTGGCCATATTATTCACGGAAAGATTGCGAAGCCACGATTAAAAGGGGTTGAGAAGGAAATAAAATCCACTTTTGCACATATGAATTAGAGAAAGGGAAAGAAGATAACAAAAGAGGAAAAAATTGTATATTTTCTTTCCTTGGGGGGCTCTATTTTGTTTTATATATAAAAAGGGAGCTTGGTCTTTTGGGATCTGACCACGTAGAGCACACATTGAGAGAATACACGGCAAAAGAGAAGAAAGCATGGGGAGAGATAGAGAGAAGGGAGTGTAATAGAGAAGAGGAGTTTTGGCCCCTCCCTTGGTCGAGCCTCACGACCAAGCTGACTCTCCACACCGGCGTGCCTCTTCATCCTCGCCATTAGTCTTCATAGTCTCTGCACCGGTGGCCGACAACAAAGTAGCCAGATCACCAGTAGCCTCTTCCCCATTGCTACCAGTGACTTAGCGAAGCTTCGCTGAACCAATCACTGGGACAATCGCAATTGCGCGAAGCTGTGCCAGAGATCTTCGGGTGTCGTGTCCGTTGGAGGGTTGTTACTAAAATAGAAAACGAAAGAATTTTCTTTTGTGTGCAGTTATGGTCCGCGAGTGAAGTGGCAAGAAAGTTCCGAAGGAGTGCACTGTGGATCATTCACAAACAAGGAGAACGTGAGTGGTAAAAATTCTGATGTGGTGTTATGTGTCAAAGTGTTCGGTGGGTGCAGTTGAAGTCCTCAAAATTGAGAAAGTTTTCTGGCATTCATCTTCGTCCAAAATTGGCAACATCAATAAACTCCCAAGGCAACTCATCACCTTGCGTGTTCAATAGCTACGACACACTCGGTCAAGACTCATCCTTGAGCAGCCACTGGGAAGTTGATCCTTGTGTCTCGAGCAGTACCACCCTCGCCCCTCCTTGGCTGAGAGCATCGCGGGCCACATCCCGAGCCACCGTTGGCCATCCATCCCATACCGTGAGTCACCATTGGACACCACTGCAGGCCACATAGTCCCGAGCCGTCCGTTGAGTTCAAATTTGGAAAGTAATCAACAAATCAGGTAAAGATCTCTATCCGGTATATTTTCAAAATATTTAGATTCCTAGTTTGAATATTTTGAATATTCCGTGAATATTGCGTGGATTGCTAGATATCTTAAGATAATATTTTCTCTATCCGCAATATTTGAAAATGCCCGAAATTAGGAATCATTCCTAATTTGGCAACGTATCTGGATGACTATCCAACCTTATCCCTAAAGTACGATATGCGGCGATCATTATCTTATCCATAATCACTTGGATATGATAATGGATTTTATTTGCTTTCCAAATTTAAATGATCAACTTTCCGTCGATATCTATAACCCTATAGATATGACCGTTAGTTTGATTTCTTTGCCTAATTTGAATTTGATAAGAAGAATCTTGCGGATCACATGGATTGTTTAAACGTGGTTGATATCTTTGTTTAATTGCTTTCCTTTTAAATAAAGAAAACCAAAAATATGTTTTTTTTTTGTAAAGGTAAATGTGTATATAACTTTTCATAGAACCAAGTACAAGCTAAAACTCAAACCAAAACTCGACCCTAAAGGGACAAAAGCTGTCTAATTAGGGTCAAGAGAGGTCCAGCAAAACTATACAAAAGCAAGGAGCTGAAAAAGAAACAACAAGACCGAATTAAAGAGCCATCCGATCCACTTCGAAGATTGAGGGCGGGAGCCCCCATTTTCTTTGGAAGATACGGTTCCTAGGAGAATCTTGAACCCGTCCCATGGAGATGGCCTTGTCCCTTACAACTTTGACGAGGTGCTTGCGAATACCCGGTAGGTAGATGCTCTTATTCCTAAATTTCCTAAATAAAGCGTTGTTCCTTTCAGTCCATATAATATGGACTAAAGCTCCGAGGGAGAACCTGGAAAGGCAGTTGGAGAAAGAGGGACCGCCGCAGACTTCCATAGCCCATAAGATGTAGTCTCGCCAGGGGCGGTTGCGCTAAGGAAGGTTGCATTTGGTAGCCCAAAAGGAAGCCAACCTTTTAGTATAGGGGCATTCAAAAAAGAGATGATTTACCGAGTCTGGTGTAGAACCGTAGAAGGCACACATAGCTGTGTCGATCCTACGGTTTTGGATGAGCAGAACCTGGGTAGGAAGTCGATTGAGAGAGATTAACCACAAGTGGAAAGCATGTCGAGGTGCAATATGTTGGTCCCAAATAAAGGAGTGCCAAGGAACTGGATGACCTCTTCTTCGGAGGTGGTTCCAGGCCGATGCTACCGAGAAGGAGCCCGACGAGTGTGGAGTCCAAATTAGTTTATCAGAAGTGCTGTCCGTTAAGATGGGCGATGGTTCGGTCCAACTTCGGATAGAATCAAGTACAAATGAGGGTTGCCAAGTGCAGTCATAAAACTTCCAAACAGAAGTATTCCTAGGAATCCTCGACTGGTATATATTAACATTAGTAAATATAAGATAGAGCGGTCCTCTGTCATGCCACCAGTCAAACCAAAAAGAAATAGTGTGACCGTTACCAATTTTCCACCGAAAGAGACCCTAAGCAAGAGTGCGCAAGTCAAGGATCTTCTTCCAAGTCCATGAGCAAAAAGTGGGCTTCGAGACCACCCAAAAATTAGATTTTAAAAAGGTTGAGTGGATCCACTTACACCACGTGGATTCTTTGTCGTAGAAAAGAAGCCATATATGCTTTAGAGTCATGGCTCTATTATATTCCACGAGTCGCCGAATACCAAGGCCGCCTTCTTCTTTTGGTAGACACACTTTATTCCAGTCTACCTTTGCACCCCCAATACCAAGTTCAGGACCCTTCCAGAGAAACTGCCTCAAAATGGTCTCAATACTATATAAGACCGATTTAGGGAGGGAGAAAATAGAAGCCCAGTATACCTGGATAGACTGAAGGACAGATTGGATAAGCTGAAGCCTCCCTGCAAACGATAGGAACCTTTGCGTCCAAGAGCGGGCCTTGGCCGTAATTGAGTCAATTAGGATCTTGCAATCCTCTTTCCGAAGCCTGGAAGAGATAACAGGTACCCCAAGGTAACGAAAAGGAAGAGAGCCTATTTGAAATCCAAGGCACCGGAGCAGTTGATCTTGGAGGGTCGTATTTCCTCCTGAGAGGAAAAGGCTGCTTTTACTACAGTTCGGTCGCAGGCCAGACCAACTGGAGAAAAGATCTAGAGATTTCTTGATTATTTCAACGGACCTCAGGTGGTCTTTAGAAAAGAGTAGAACATCATCCGCAAAGAAAAGGTGGGATACACGAGTTTTCTTACAGCGCCAAAACCAATGAAATTCCGGAGTATTTGATTTTGACTGAAGAATTCCAGAGAGAATTTCCATAGTCAGGATGAAGAGGTATGGCGAAAGCGGGTCTCCTTGCCGTATGCCTCGACTACTAGGAAAGAACCCATGGAGTTCCCCATTAATAGAAACAGAGAATTTAGCTGTAGATACACAGGTCATAATCAGCTTGATGAAAAAGTCAGGAAATTTGAAGGCCTTGAGTGTCTTCTGTAGGAAATTTCAGTCAATTGTGTCGAAGGCCTTTTGGAAGTCCACTTTGATGGCACATTTCGGGCGGTAAGCCTCGTGATGAAAATCCACGAACAACTCTTGGGCGATCATTATATTGTCACTTATTCTGCGACCTTTGACAAAAGCCGTTTGCGACGGGCTGATCAAGGAAGGTAGAACATGTGCAATACTCCTGGCCAAAATTTTAGAAATGCATTTATAGAGCGTATTACAACATGCAATCAGCCTAAAGTCAGACATAGTAGATGCATTAGGAGACTTCGGAACTAGAGTCAAAATAGTACAATTTAACTCCTTAAGCATGCTTCCAGTCTCAAAAATTTTTTTGACAGCTTTGATGATAGAAGGACCAATGATCTCCCAGGAGGTCTTGAAGAAATCAACATTGTAGCCATCCGGACCAGGAGCTTTCCCTCTAGCCAGCGAAAAAAGGGTGGCCTGAATTTCCCCGTCAGAAACCGGTTGAGCTAAGAAATTCCTCTGATCTTCGCTAAGGGCCTGTCCAATGAACTCATCTATTTCACCTTGAGCAGGTAAGATAGATGTAGAGTTACCATTGAGAAGTACCTGAAAGTGGGTAACTATGTGGTTCTTGACCATTGAAGGTTCATTTAATAAAACACCATCGTTGGTGTATACTGAGAGAATACGATTCTGAAGGTGCCTTTTGTTGACGAAGTGATGGAAAAATTCAGTGTTGTGGTCCCCTTCTTTGAGCCAGCGAATCCTGGACTTTTGCCGGAAGAAGGATTCCTCTTAAAGTCTCAAGGTAGAGAAGGAGCGTAGTTGCTCCGCTTCCATGTTAAGCAAGTTCTGGTCATATGGAGATAACTCCAAAGCTGACTGAGTCGCATATAGATTCGCTCTAGCCTGTTCTGTCCTTGTAGATATGGCCGAAAAGGAACTATTGTTCAACTGCTTCAGCTTCACTTTGAGGGCTCTAAGCTTGGAACAAACAATATACATAGGTGTGCCATCCATACTAGAATCCCAAACTTGAGTTACCAACTGCAAAAAGTTAGGATGGGAAGCCCAGAAATTGAAGAACTTGAAAGGTTTCCTGGAATGTTGAGGCGGGACAATTTTGACCACCATAGGTGAGTGGTCGGATATACCTGGTACAAGGAAGGAAGCTTCCGAAAAGGAGAAATGCTGAGCCCAAAGATTGTTGACGAGGACCCTATCAATCTTTCGGAGTTTCCTGTTAGCGCCAGAGGAGTGAGACCAAGTAAATCTGCTTCCCACGTATCGGAGGTCTTCAAGGCCAGCTTGATTGAGACAGTCTCCGAATTCATTGAAAATCGGAATCCATGGCGTTGTGCTACCCATTCTGTCCTGAGGATCCTTAATGGCATTGAAGTCACCGGCTACAATCCATGGTAAGTCACAAGAAGAGAGCTGAATGAGATCAGACCATAATGAATGCCTAAGAACAAATGTGTGTTCCCCATAGACAACTGTGAGAAGACAGGATTTCCCCATATTGATAAGAGAAAGCTGCATATGAATCAATTGTCCAGAAGTGAGGAGTTGAGACATGGCAATCACATTTGGGTCCCATCCAAACCAAATTTTGCCAAGGGGGGAGAACTCGTAGTTAGAAGTCCACCTCCAGTTGTCATTTATGCCTCTAGATATCTCAGCAAAAAGGGAGGCTTTGGTTTTGGTTTCAACGATTCCAATACAAGAGAGCCGATTAGTCCTGACAAGAGCACGAATCTCGGCTTGTCTAAGGGGACCAACTAGGCCCCGTATATTCCATATACCAAAAAACATAGCTATAAAAGCAAAAGTTACATTTGGGAAGTCCTTGGTCTTCTCCTCTTGGGTTTCTGTTTCGAGCTAGAAGGACCCGAGTCCTTTGCAGGGCAAGAAGAGTCGAGCAATACTCCAAGCGAGGCAATGGCGACCTCTTCATAGGAACTGGAAGCCAAGGCACGAGATCGAGTGTTGGGAGGGAAAGCACAACCAGATTCAATCTCCACAACTTCGTCTGGAGCATTAGTTCTATCCTCCTAAGAGCAAGAGGCTGAAGAGTCCAGAGCGTTAGTTCTGTCCTCAATTGAAGACAGTGAGTTTGAAGGAGAAAGAGGAAGCCGCTGGTCTGGAATATCTGCTGGGCATAGTCTAGGGGAAGAGTTCAGAGTGTGCTGAGGCAGAGTGCCTGCTGGGCAAAGAACAAGGGAAGGACATGGTCCTGCCTCAGTATCCCTGGAGTTGGACAGATCAACTCCTACTGGAACTGGTTCAACAACAGCCTCGGTATCAGCAGTCAGAAAAACCAAAAATATGTTAGTTAGGATTTAAATTAAAAATTTTGCATGCTTAGGGAATCTTAAATATATTCAAAAGAATAAGATAATTATTTGATTTAAATTGGGATCTAGGGTAGCATATTTCCTAGTTTAAATTAGAAATTGTTTTAATCTTAGTGGATTATTTAAGATATTTAATTATTTTGAATTTTCGTAAAATACCCAAAAAGAGACACTTTAGGATAGAATAAGTCATTTTCCCTAGGATAGATCGTATTCTTAATTTAAGTAACTTTTAATTTCGAATTTTAATAAATTAAAAAATATCAAAAAAAAGAAGTTGTTAGATTGCATGTTTTTTAGGCATTTTTTAATTCCGAATTTCATTGGAAAAATACAAAAAATAAAAATAAATCATTTGCTCGTCATTAGAAATAGGTCACGTTGTCGCATGTCATATAGTTTGCATGTTAGGCTGGATTAATCGCATGTTAATTTTTGCATGTCATTACTTATAGATTAGCCTTTATTTAAATAAGTGAAAATCAAAAAAAAATATATTGAGTGAACTCCTTGTTTATTAGAAATCATATTAGGATTGTTGGTGTGGTTTTCTAGCTAACAATGTAGATGCTTACATTGCTTCGAGATAAGTAATTCTCCCAATCTTGCAATTTATTTAATGTTTTGATTATTATGTGTTACTTTGGTGGTTTGTGCACCCGTATGATTACCTCGCATGCTAGTGACTAAGCTAAAATGAATCCAAATTGTCAGCCATAACATTTTTTGAAAAGAAAAGGTATCGAAAGGGCGTTAGACTAGATCTAGCGTAACCAAGTCCTCGAGCTTAGAATCTCTGGTTCGTAAGAATAAAACATATCTCTCTATATTTTATTTAAGTTTCTAATCGACCTACCACAAATAGATTAGTGGCGACTCCAAGAATGAAAACATTTGCACGTTAAGAACTTAAATCCTAAGTTGCGAATTACTAGGGTTTGGGAGGACCCGAGTTAAGCTTAGTCTTAATAATTCATTAGCTTGAGAAAAACTTTAGGTCGCGACAGAGGATTATTACAATCATTGGAAATTCCTGAATAGAAATGGAAACACATCACGATGGATTTCGTAATGGGATTACCAAGAAGTCAGAGAGGAAATGATTCCATATGGGTCATTGTCGATCGATTGACAAAATCAGCCCATTTTCTTCCTGTAAGAAAGGACCTTCCATTGTGTCACGACCCTAAAAAATTTGATCATTTTCTCGAGCTAATGGATTATTAAGATTGAACTTAACTCGGATCCTCCCAAGCCCTACCAATTCGCAACTTAGGGTTTAAGTTCTTAACATGCAAATGTTTTCGTGCTTGGAGTCGCCACTAATCAATTTACGGTAGGCTGATTAGAAACCTAAATAAAACATAGGGAGATATGTTTTATTCCTACGAACCAGAGATTCTAAGCCCGGTGACTTGATTACGCTAAATCTAGTATAACGCCCTTTCGGTACCTTTTCATTTCAAAAATGTTTTGGCAGGCAGTTTGGATCCATTTTAGCTTATTTACTAAAATGTGAGGTGTTCATACGGGTGCGCAAACCACCAATTTAACACCCAGAAATCAAAGCATTAAATAAATTGCAAGTTTAGGAGAACAACTTACCTCGAATCCAGCAAGCATCTGCGTTGTTAGCTAAAAAATCACATCAATCACCCTAATATGATTTCTAGTTAACAACCAATCACTCAATTTCTCTTTTTGGGTTTTCACTTTATTTAAATGAAATCTAACCTATATGCAATGACGTGCAAAAATGACACGTGAATTAATGCAACCTAACATGCAAACTATATGTCATGCGACGACGTGACTTAATTCTAATGACGGATGCAATGATATATTTTTAGTATTTTTCGATGAAATTTGGAATTATGAAAAATGCCTAATTTAACATGCAACCTAATGACTTCCTTTTTTGGTATTTTCTATTAAAATTCGGAATAGTAAAAATACCTAAAATAACATGCAATCTAAGATGACTTAATCTACCCTAGAATGACTTATTTTTGGGATTTTTGTGTAAAATTCGGAATAATTAAATAACGTGAATAATCCGTTAAGATTTAAATAATACCTAATTTAAACTAGGAAACATGCCATCTTAAATCCTAATTTAAATTAAATACTTATCTCATCCTTCGGGATATATTCAAAATTCCTAAACATACAAAATTCTAATTCAAATCTAAATGATTTTTTTTTGAATTTTTCTGTTTTATTTGAAAAGGAAAACAATCAAAACAAATAAGGATAGCCACCAACTCAAAACAAATAAGGATAGCCACCAACTCAAAACAACCACGCGATCCGCCAAACTTGTTTCAAACTCGGATTAGGTACAAAAATCAAACTATCGGTCATATCTATAAGGTTAAAGATATTAACGGATAGTTGATCGTTCAAATTTGGAAAGCATATCGAAGTCATTATCGTATCCAAGTGATTAGGGATAGGATAATGATTTTCCGTATCGCCGCGTATCGGACTTTAGGGATAAAGTCGAATAGTCGTCTAGATACGTTGCTAAATTAGGAATGTATCCTAATTTTGAATATTCCAAGCATTGCGGATATATCGAACATTATCCAAATATATCTAGATATCCATGCGATATTCACAAAATATTCAAATACCCAAATTAGGAAATTGAATGTTCTGAAAATTATAGGATAATAATCGTTACCTAATTTGGATAACTTCCAAATTTGAACTTGGATCAAGCTCGGGATCGAACTTTGCGGATCGGGATTGAGCATCCGGCGACAATGGGACGGCGAGGTCAGCACCGGTGGGGCTCACGGCGGCGGGTACTGTTCCAGCACGGCTGTGTCTGGCCGGGCTCGGTTCCGGCAATAACGAACAGAGGTGGTGGCGCGGCGGCTGTTCTGGCGACGGGGACGTCTCCGGTGGGCTCGGTTCTGGCGGTGAGGGCGGCGAGCGGCAAAGGGGACGCCGGGGCTGGCTGTCCCGGCGATGGGGATGTCTCTGGTGAGCTCGATTCTGGCGGAGAGGGCGGCGAGCAACAGGGCAGGCGAGCAGAGGCGGATGGCTGCTCGGTGGCCTCGACGGTGGCTGGTGATGGCTGACCGTGGCTGTGGCGGGGCAACAAGGAACTCCGGCAAGGGTCCGGCACGGCGGGGTAGCAAGCAGGGACGGCGGACGGACGGACGGTTCCAGGACAGCAGCAATCGTCGACGCTGGCGGCGTCACGGCGATGAGGCGGAAGGCTCGGCGTGGGCGAGGGGTTTGGTGCCGGCAAGGGGACGGCGGCGGCGGTGAAGGGCACGGCGACGGCAAGGGGGCCGGCGGCGGCGATCTTTCTCTCTCTCTCTCCTTCTCGCCCACTCTCTTTCTAACTCTCTCTAATTTTTCTTATCTGAATTTTTTACGTGTCCCCCTCTAATTTTTGACCTAGTTATGTTTATATAATGCTAATCCTAGGTCAATTAGGTGGGCTTAATGTCCTAATGGACTTAGGCTTGGGTTTAGGTCTAATTAAAATCTAAATGGGCTGACTTAACTTGGACTTTTAATTAATTAAACACAATGGGCTGAATTAAGCTCAAATTAAAACAACCGAGCCCGTTCGACTTGAAATTCTCGACCCCTGCATTCCCGAGCGAGCCGAGTCTTGTTCGATGAAATTTAAACTCATTCGCCATCGCCAATTTAATAAAAAGGATATGCAATTAAACTAAATGAACCTAAACTATATGCTATGCAATTTAAATATTTTTGTTTTAGGGGTTAAAAATTAATCCTTAATTTTATATGCAAATTAAACTAAATGTTTAGTAAAATTTAGGTGTCAACACATTTGAAGGTTATGTCGAGTTATATATTCACCATATTGTGCGACTACATGGAGTCCTGGTAACGATCACATCCGATCGTGATGCGAAATTTACCGTAACTTTCTAGCAGAGTCTCCAAACCGCTATAGGAACGAAGTTGCAATACAGTATAGCTTATCATCCGTAAATGGATAGCCAAACAAAAAGAACGATCCAGACTCTTGAGGATATGTTACAAGCATGCGTCGTTGATTTCAAAGGGAGTTGGGATGAATATTTACATCTCATAGAATTTGCATATAACAACAGTTATTAGCAGAGCATCGGAATTGCACCATTCGAGGCATTATACGGTCGAGCTTGTAGAACTCTAGTATGTTGGGATGAGGTCAGGGAAAAGAAGGTCACGAGTTTAGAGCTAGTCCAACTCACTAACGAGGTTGTGCAAGTGATTAGAGATAAGTTGAGAACCGTCCAAAACCGATAGAAGAGTTATGCTGACAGACGTAAGTAGGTGACCATGTATTTCTTAAAGTGTCACCCATGAGGGGTGTGTCGCA
Source organism: Syzygium aqueum (assembly GCA_031216185.1). Lineage (NCBI taxonomy): Eukaryota > Viridiplantae > Streptophyta > Magnoliopsida > Myrtales > Myrtaceae > Syzygium > Syzygium aqueum. The sequence goes on along the minus strand of CM062232.1, from coordinate 13,142,943 downwards.
TTTTGATAAGAAAGGTAAACTTAGCTCCAAATACGTAGGACTTTTTGAAATTCTAGAACTAATAGGAAATTTGGCCTATTGGTTGACGTTGCCACCGAAACTTGCTTAGGTGCATGACGTGTTTCATGTATCTATGTTGGGAAAGTATAAACCCGATCCGGCACATGTGCTGAATTTCGACAAGGTTGAATTGGATAACAGAGTGTCCTATATTGAGGAGCCTGTGAGGATTGTGGATCGTAAAGAGCAAGTGTTGAGAAATAAAATTGTTCCTGTAGTAAAGGTCCTATGGCGACATCAAAGCATAAAAGAAGTTACCTGGGAAGGTGAGGAAAGCATGAAGCGACGGTATCTGCAGTTATTCGAGGAACCAGATACGTGTTTAAATTTCGAGGACGAAATTTTATTAGAGGGAGAGAATTGTGGCATCCCCGATTTCAGGCCTAGGAAGCCGAGAGCTAGTGATAAATGGGTGAGCAGGTAATTTCAGCTGAAGGTCGGTAATGAAATGGACTGGATTCCACGAAGCTACATGATAACCGAGGGTCGACCATAGGTCGTTGACACTTGAACGTGGACCGGTCGCGAATCGGCCACGAATCATTATGCCAAGTCAGATAGGTTATGGACAAGCCATGTGTCAGGCCACAAGCCCAATGGCTTGGCCGTGAACTAGGCTACGTGCTAGTTGTGCTGGCTAGGCCATGTGCCCGGACGTGACTGGCTATCGTGCCCATCAGCTAGGCCACGGACTGGCTACGTGCCCGATCGTGTGTCAGCCATTATGCCTGACCCTTGTGCCAAGCGTTGTGCTCGTAAGATCCAGTTTTGATCTAGTTCCGTGCCCAAGAAATATGGCCATGAGCCGTGTATTGTGCCATACATGAGCCATTATACGTGTTTGGTCGCAGATCGATCCCTCGCTTATGTGACCAGGCGTGGTGCTCAGCATGTTGCTCTTGCAGCTAGCATGGTGCTCGGCATGTTGCACGTGCAGCCGGCATGGTGCTCGGCACGTCGCTCTTACGGCCTCGCCATGACTCGGCCCTATGCCCGTATGGCCCAATCGTGTGCCCATATGGCCTGATAATGCGCCAAGCCACGCGCCTAGTCAGACCTGACTATACGCCCAGCAACTCGGTTTGCTTAAGCTTATTCTATTTTGTTAAAACCTTGGTTTGGTTGTGTTAGGTGACTTTTGAGGATATTCTCGCACCGAATCTCGGGTTGAACGGGTATACCAAGCATGGACAACCCTCGGAAATATGGAGAATAGTATGATGCGGCGTTATGAATTTAGTAGCAATTAGTCGATTTTATGTAAACCGATTAACGAGAAGTTTATGTGTAGAAATAGCATGCTCAGGAGACTTCACAGTTCAAAACTTGTTGAGGAAAAGAAGACAAAATTGATTGACTTGGTCAAAGGCTTCATTTAAGGCCATTTAATGCCTTTTAAAGCCTTAATAATCGGACCCCCTTAGGTGTCCCCTTCGTCATTCTACCCAAGCTGAGCTGGTACCATGCATTAAAGGCCATTTGATGACTCTATGGCTACCAATTATGGGGCACAAAGCAAGGGCTATTCGGCTAAGCCAAGGAGGAAGCCAAGAGAGGCATTCAACCGAGAGAGAGAGAGAGAGAGAGAGAGAGAGAGAAACCAAGGGTTAAGCTTAAATTGAAAGCTCTTAATTGCCATACATCATGAGTTTTGGCCCTAGTGCATTAATGCACTTAAAGTTTGGCTTCTTCTCCAAGCTTGTTTGTCATTAAAAGGCAAGAAGCCTTACGTGAGAAACCCCCTCCGAGAACCAACCATCATCTTCTCTTTTTCTCTCTTGTCTTCCTTGTTCTCGCCCAAAGAAACACACAAGCCAACCTTGTTCTTCCTCTTTGCTTGTCCGGCCAATTAGGAAGTCACACCCGAGACTCGCTCGAGGCCCCGTTTTTCCCGAACTTAAGCTTTTTCCGTGCTCAAAACCAAGCCACCAGCCACCTATTTTCTTTAGTATCTCATGTTCTAGTGATTTGTTGAATAAGTGAATTCCCTAATATTGGGAAATGAAGTTGCGATACATTGTAACATGGGTTGCTTGGCTCGTTTTTTGGTTTCTCGATCGATTATAACTTGTTCTTTCTTTGACAAGTGATATTCACGTGTGACAATCATGTTTGATGTTTGTTTTATTGTTTCGTAGCATGAACTTTGCTATTGATTTGCCATCGATGCCGATATGGTAAGAGTTGACTTATGTGAACGGCGATTATTTCGTCCTTGCTTGATATTAGAGTTTTCACTTATTGAGTCTCCCCAACTCACTCCCATTGTTTTTCCTCTTTTCAGGTCCGTAGCATGGCATTTCCCCCAATACGGTTCGAAAACCAAGTGGAAATGAGAGCCGAAGTGCTTACGGTTATCGATGCCCGAGAAGGTTGCGCCTACCGTCGCATCACAACATACGTGATGGTTGACAAAGGCTATGAGGATTAGTTCATCACTCGTATGAGGCATGATACCGCCTTGCACATGGAGAGTGGGTTGGACCCCTTCATGGGTTCAACGAGCCATTCGGCGGACCAAGCAATCCAACTCCGGGGCAAGCCAAGGGTAGGGCGTGAGATGGCTGGGCAGACAAGAAGCGGGAGGAGTGGGAGGAATGAGAGGAACGAGAAGCCGTATTGAAGCTAGGAACCCAAGCCAAAGTTTTGTTATTCGATATTTGGCTTTTGCGGTATTGTCCTTGAAATGGGCATGTAAAATATAAGCGTGGCTTGTAAGGGCCCGTAAAAAAGGGCTTGACGAAATACGAAAGGTTGTATTTGTTCAAAGATTATTTTCAGAATTTATAAAATTCGGATTAATAAAAATGATTAAAAAATATTATTTTTTATTTTATTATTATTTTATTTCGAATTTTCATATATCCTTTTTCAACGTGACTTTTGATTTCGTACTACTTCACTATGCATTTTTTTTTTATGAAGGGACGCTTTTGTTTGAAAGGGTGTGAATAATGAGTCAGTTTTTACACGGTTGAATATAAAGTCTTTTCATTCGGATTTTCAAACACTTTTCCATTCTGAAAAACTACAGCCATTTTTTCTAATTGTTTTCCTAGAGAGACCCTGGAGATATACCGAAATTGCTATTTGGTATTCTTGATCAAGACTTTGTTGTATCCTAGAGAAAATTTATCGGTGACCATTAGCAACTTCATGGGGCAAATAATTCCTTAAAAAAAGTAATATCATGCCTCAAAGTCTGACTTCGTTGTTTATCCCGTTTGAAGTTGAAGTTTCTTATCTTCTACAATTTAAGGGAGCATATTTTCTCCAACAATTTTAAGGAATTATTTGTTCAACAATGGAGTTAGAGACAATCAAGGTCATGAACCAAGACATGGTGAAATTGGACCGGTTCGATGGAAATAACTTTGCTCGTTGGAGGGACAAGATGATGTTTCTACTCATTGCATTGAAGATATCCTATATTCTAGATCCCAACTTGAAGCCTATAGAGGATCCGAAACCTACTACTGAAGGAGGCCAACCGAGTGCAAAAGTCGTGAAAGGGTTAACAAGGAAAAGAAGAAACACGAGGAGGACCAATTGCTATGTCGTGGACATATTCTGAGCACACTGTTCGATTGACTTTACGACTTAGTCACTGAAATGAAGTTAGCCAGAGAAATTTGGAACGCACTTGAATTCAAGTACAAGGCGGAGGAGCAAGGTACCAATAAGTATTTGATCGCTAAGTACTTTGATTTCAAGTTTATTGATACTAAACCTTTGTTAGAGCAAGTCCATGAACTACAAGTGCTAGTCAACAAAATTCGTGCCCTGAAAATCGAAATTCCAGAAGCCTTTCAAATTGGAGCAATTATTACAAAATTGCCTCCAAGTTGGAAAGACTATGGAAAAAGGCTTTTGCATAAGTCAGAGGACATATCCTTGGAGCAAATTCAGAAACATCTTCAAATTGAGGAAGAGTTGCGTGTACGTGACAATTCTGTTTTGTTTGATACCAAGGTGAATGCTGTGGAGGATAATGGATTTCAATCCAAAAACCACCAGAATTTCAAGGTAAAGAAAGGGCCAAAATTTAAGAAAACATGTAAGAAAAAGAAGGGTTATTGTTTTGTCTGTGGTAAATAGGGACACTATGCTAAGGAATGCAAGCACCGCAAGATGATCATGTTCAAGGACAAGAACATTCCGACAGTAAAGGCAAATACGAATTTGGTTGAAAAGAACTTTGTGGCCATGATTTCAACCAAGTTTTCAAATTTGAGGATTTCTCAAATCAATGATAAGGTGGCCGTGGTTTCTGAAATCAATTCTGCTTCTGTCTAATCCAGTTGATAGTTGACTCCGGGGCTACGACCCATGTGTGCAAGGACAAATATATGTTTAAGCAATTTGGAGAGACTGTCGACACAAATGTTCGAGAGGTCCTGATGGTGAACAATGGTCTTGCAAAGGTTGCTAGCAAAGGCACGGTGGAACTTGACCTTACTTCTAGAAAGAAAATTACCCTTCTTAATGTGTTATATGTACCCGAAATTAGGAATAACCTATTTTCAATTGATTTACTTTGTAAGAGGGGGTTTCAGATTTTGTTTGAATTCGATAAGGTTATCCTGTCGAAGAATGGGATGTTTGTGGGGAAGGGTTATGCCAATGATGGCATGTATCAACTAAGTATCAATAATATTGTCATATCTTCTACTTATACCGTTGAGTATGCTTCTTTATGGCATAGTAGATTAACACATATAAATTTTCGCTATTTTAAGAATATGAAACAGTTAGACTTGATTAATTTCAATGGTGAATTAGACAAATGTGAAATATGTGCTAAGTCTAAACTCACAAAGAAACCATTTCCTGGTGTTAATAGAAATTCAAATTTGTTGGATTTGGTGCATAGTGATATATGTGAATTCAATGGCTTGTTAACTCGTGGTGGTAAAAGGTATTTCATTACCTTTGTGGATGATTGTAGTAGATATCTATATGTTTATCTCATGAGGTTGAAGGATGAAGCTTTTACCATGTTTAAGAAATATAAGGCTGAAGTAGAAAATCAGTTAGAAAGGAAAATTAAAGTTCTACGTTCAAACAGAGGTAGAGAATATTTCTTAAATGAATTTTCTTTGTGAAGAACATGGTATTATTCATCAAGTTTCCGCAACACACGCTCCACAACAAAATGGTATGGCTAAAAGGAAAAATCAATTCCTTAGAGAAATGGTTAATTGTATGCTTTCGAATTCAAAGCTACCAATTAATCTTTGGGGAGAAGCATTGCTTACTGCATGTTATATTCATAATAGAATAACATCTAAGAGAAATAATATGAGCCCTTATGAATTATGGAAAGGTAGACAACCGAATATGTCATACATTAAAGTGTAGGGATGCTTGGCATATTACAGAGTACCAGACCACAAGAGGACAAAACTTGGTCCTAGAGCTATCAAATGTGTTTCCATTGGATATGCTGAAAACAGTAAAGCTTATAAACTTCTTGATTTAGAGTCCAATGTCATTGTGGAATCAAGAGATATTGAATTCTTTGAAAATAAATGTTTTACGGGTTCTGAAATTATTGAAAATAATTCAAAACCTATAGAAACTCGAGTAGATTCTCATGAGAAAGAAACAAATGATTCTAGAGACATGACTAAATTGAGGAGAAGCACTAAAGCAAGAAAATCGAAGGATTTAGGTCCAGATTTTATTACTCATGTTTTCCTTGTTGTAGGAGACGGAGATAATAACGTGGTAAATAAATACCCTTTAGTATTAAATTTAGAAGACGATCCTAAATGTTTTAGTGATGTTTTGTCTTCTAGAGATGCTTCTTTTTGGAAAGAAGCTATAAATGATGAAATGGACTCAATTATGTCCAATAATACTTGGGTATTAGTAGACTTGCTAAAAGGATCTAAACCTGTTGGGAACAAATGGGTTTTCAAGAGAAAATATCATTCCAATGATTCTATCCAAGCTTTCAAGGCTAGACTAGTTGCTAAGGAGTATAGACTAAAGGAAGGAATAGATTATTTTGATACGTATGCTCCCGTAGCACGTATAACTTCTATTCGAATTCTTTTTGCTCTAGCTTCCATTTACAATCTTTGTATTCATCAAATGGATGTCAAGACTGCTTTCTTCAATGGAGATTTAAACGAGAAAATTTACATGGAACAACTAGAGGGTTTTGTTCTTCCTGGAAATGAAAGAAAAGTATGTAAATTAATTAAATCTCTTTATGGGCTTAAGCAAGCACCTAAGTAGTGGCATGAGAAATTTGATTCAGTCATATTGTCTAGTGGTTTCAAACACAATAGTGCTGATAAGTGTATATACTCGAAATTCACTAAAGACTATGGTGTCTTACTGTGCCTATATGTTGATGATATGCTTATTTTTTAAACAAATATGACTGGAATCATTGAGATTAAGAAGTATCTAACTTCCATGTTTAAAATGAAAGATTTAGGTGAGGTATATACTATCTTAGGTATTAAAGTTAAAAGGCATAGTGGGGATTATTCTTTGAGCCAATGTGATTACATTAACAAAATATTAAATAAATTTAGTCATCTTGATTTCAAAGAAATGAGTACTCCCTTTGACAGTAGTATTAAATTGAATTACAATATTGGTAGAGTGGTAACACAACTTGAATATGTGAGTGTTATAGGGTCTTTAATGTATGCGATGCATTGTACTAGACCTGATATTGCTTATCCGGTGTGTAAGTTGAGTAGATATACTAGTAATCCAAACATAGAACATTAGAGGGCTATTGCCAGAATTTTTGGTTATTTCAAGAGAACTAAAAATTTGGGATTGTTCCTTACCAAAAAAAAAAAATTTGGGATTGTTCTATAATAAATATCTGGCTGTATAAGAAGGATACACCGATGCTAGTTGGATTACAAGTATAGGTGATCAACATTCCACTTCTGGATGGATGTTCACTTTAGGTGAGTGTGTTGTATCTTAGGCGAGCAAGAAACAGACATGCATAACTCACTCGACAATGGAATTCGAATATGTTGCTTTAGCAGCAACTTGGAAAGAGGCTGAATGAATTGAGAATTTGTTGTTGGATATCAAATTATGGCCTAGTCCTATGCCTCCTATTCTATCCATTGTGATAGTCAGGCTACTTTGGCAAGAGCTTACAGTAGTACTTACAATGGTAAGTCTAGACATATTAGTCTAAGACACGAGTGTGTCAAACAATTGATTCAAGATGGTACCATAACAATTGTCTACGTGAGGTCAAGTAATAATTTAGCTGATCCTTTTACAAAGACTTTACCAAGAGAGATGGTAACTACGACTTCGAAAGAAATGGTGCTGAAACCCTTTAATCAAAATCACCAGTAATGGTAACTCGACCTTATACTAGAATATAACTAGTTATAAGATTAAATGGGTAAAAAAAAGTTATTGAACTGATTGTTTGATACTGACATGAGCCCGAACATGAGAAGTCAGTATCATCTGTTACGTTTGTAGTTTGAATTAAATTCTTAATGAAGTATGGTTCAAATGTGTTATTAGTTACATAAACACAAGAAAGATACTTCATCTATATGAGCTTAGAAGTGGTGTCGCTTCTTACGAAAGTTGGGATTGCTTTCTAGAGAGCTCATGAAATAGGTACAAGCACATGGCCATAATAGTGCTGAGTAATATAGAACTTCTCGTAGAAACAAGAAGTTAGTATATGTGTGGTATGTCCGATTCTATTACATAGAGTACAAGTTTAAAGCATAGCTACTTGTCACTTTTATAGATTTTTGATGTGCTTGCACTAAATGAAGGTTTAACTCGAAAGACAATGGGATGTGAGCTAGACTTCTCAATACCCGTGTGCGGGTGCGCGATTGTTAGGCGCACTTAGCACTTGGCGCGCTCATGGATGATAATTAGCACTAATTCTCGTTTATTATTTTTAGGGAAAATACTACCAAAAACCCTAGACTATGCTACTCGTGACAAATTTACCCTGACCTTTTTTTTGTGATACAAAAAATCTCAAACTATGCTACTTGTGACGAATTTACCCTGAACTTTTTTGTGACACGAAAACCTCTAAACTATGCCACTTGTGATATATTTACTGATAATATTTTGGCCCATGGGTATTTTCATCTTTTTTTTTCTATTTTTTTCTATGTTTTTTCTTTTCTTCTCTTTCCCTCCGCCGAATATTATCAGTAAATGTGTCACAAGTGACATAATTTGGAGTTTTTTGTATCACAAAAAAAAGTTCAGAATAAATTCATCACAAGTGACATAGTTTGAGATTTTTCGTGTCAAAAAAAGGTTTAGGGTAAATTTATCACATGTGGCATAGTTTAAGGTTTTTGGTGGTATTTTTTCTTATTTTTATTTGTTAAATTTCGAATTTAATATTATAAAATAACGATTTTATCCTATTGAAATAGTATGACTGTTCACAATAGAGTTGCGGTTATTTTTTTTATTAATTAATTTCGAAATTTATTATTTAGCCTAACGGTTATTAGGTGTTCTTACAACTTTTGAAAGAATTGTATTCCTTCGGACATAACTACTTCACTTTTGGAAGGTTATGTCTTTTCAGACATAACTCCTTTAACATTGAAAGGTTGTATTTATTCAAAGATTATTTTTTAGAATTTATAAAATTCGGATTAATAAAAATGATTAAAAAATATTATTCTTTTATTTTATTATTATTTTATTCCGAATTTTCATATATCTTTTTTCAACGTGACTTTTGATTTCGTATCAATTCACTATACATCTTTTTGATGAAGTGACACCTTTATTCCAAAGGGTGTGATTAGTAAGTCAATTTTTACATGGTTGAATATAAAGTCTCTTCATTCGGATTTTTAGACATTTTTTTATCCTGAAAAACTACAACCATTATTTCTAATTGTTTTCCTAGAGAGACCCTAGAGATATAATGAAATTGCTATTCGGTATTCTCGATCGAGACTTTATTGTATCCTGGAGGAAATTTGCCATTGACCATTAGCAATTTCGTGGGGCAAATAATTCCTTAAAAAAAGTGATATCACGTCTTAAAGTCTGACTTCATTGTTCATCCCGTTTGAAGTTGAAGTTTCTTGTCTTCTACAATTCGAGGGAGCATATTTTCTCCAACATGAAGTGCTTTCACCATTTTATCAACAAGAGGCACCTTCATAATCGTGTTCTATCGGTATCTGATAATGATGGTGCTGTCCTCACTGACCTGAGCTTAGTCCAACATTATTTTGTTTCACATTTTGAGAATTTGCTTATGCTAACTCTTCAACCGTTTGGCCATATACTAAGGACATTCGGGCTATGGTTGAGCACGTTCTTGATGATAATCAGACCCAATTTCTTTCCCAGGAGGTGACTGATATCGAGATCCGTAACACTATGTTCTCCCTTGCTAAAGGTAATGCCCCGGGCCCTGATAGCTTCAATGTCTATTTCTTATCATCTTGAGGTATTGTGGGTCCTTCTATCACGTTGGCTATCAAGGATTTCTTTCAATGTGGTTCCTTACTTAAGGATACCAATACTACTGTACTCGCGCTTGTGCTAAAGGTGCCCAATGCTTCCGCTATGAATAACTTTTGGCCCATTGCATGCTGCAACACAATTTATAAGTGCATAACCAAGATTTTGGCGAATAGAATTACTTCTATGGTGCCTTCTATTATTAGCCCTCCCCAGAACGCCTTTGTTAAGAGGCGGAGGATCGGTGACAATATCCTACTTGCCCAGGAACTTTTCGGTGGTTTTCATCATGAGCCTTATTTGCTGAAATGGGCTATCAAGGTTGACTTTCATAAGGCTTATGATACTGTTGACTGGGGTTTTCTGAAGATAGTCTTACAAACTTTTGGCTTCTCTCGGATGTTCATCAAGCTTATCATGGAGCGTGTGACCTCCCCGAAATTTTTTGTTGCCATTAATGGCGATCTCCATGATTTCTTTGCTAGTGGTAGAGGTATTCAACAAGGGGACCCTATGTCTCCCTACCTTTTCACCCTATCTATGGAAGTGTTCACTAGCATCATCAATGCTCAAACATTGGCTACCGGGATTCAAGTTTTTTTGATAGTGTAAGGCCACTAGCCTAACTCACTTGTTCTGTGCCAACGGTGTCCTCCTCTTTGCTGAGGTAAATATGGCTTCCACCACTCTTTTGAAGGATGGCCTGGACTTATTCTCTGGATGGTTTGGTATAAAGCTGAACGATAACAAAAGTGAGATCGTCTTCTCTAGTGGGTCGGCAAATGTATGGGATCAGATCCTGCAATCCTTTGGCTTTCATGAAGGCATGATCCCTTTTTGGTATTTTGGGGTACCTGTTACTGCTTCTAGGCTGAGCAAGTCTGATTGTAGCTCTCTGGTGAACTCCATTACCGCTAGAGCACGCTCTTGGTCTCAGTGATTCTTATCTTTTGCTGGCCGTCTACAACTTATTAAGTCGATCCTCCATGCCATACATGTGTTTTGGGCTACTGTCTTCACTCTCCCTTTGTCTGTATTATCGAGGATTGAGTTGATTCTCAGACAATTTCTCTGGAAAGGATTGGATTTGGGTGTTGGAGGTGCCAAAGTCCTTTGGAGTGTTGTTTGCCTCCCGAAAAAAGAAGGTGGCTTGGGTATTCGTAGACTCATTGATTGTAATCGTGCGGTAATGCTCAAGCATATATGGGTGCTCTTCACGAATAAGGAGTCGTTATGGTGCAAGTGGATAAACTCTACCTTTCTGAAAATTAAAAAATTTTGGGTTGCTTCCAAGCCAACTTTCTGCTTTTGGGCATGGAAAAAAAATTCTTGACATCCACCAAGAATTTCAATTGCAATTTAAATGGTGGATTGGTAATGATGTTTACACTTCATTTTGGTTTTATGTTTGGCACCACAGAGGCCCCCTTTATAAGCTATTCACTGATAAGGACATCTACCGTTCTGGTATCCCGAGAAGGGCTTCAGTGCGGGACTTCTATTCCTCGAACTGGCAACTATCAAATGTACTTGTAACTATCAACTCATGGATGGAAGTTATCCCTGCTCTTGACAGGGAGAGGTATGACCAGGTAGTTTGGCAAGGACATTCTTTGGGTGTTTTTTCCACTGCCTCGGCTTGAGAACTAATAAGAAATAGGGGATAGATCGTGACCTAGAACTCGTTCATTTGGGACTGTAGTATTGCACCGAGACATGGTTTCTTGACATGGCTTATCTCTCTCAATAGGCTCCCAACACAGGTTTTATTGTTGAGTTACCACATAATCTCGGAAGGTGCATGTTCTTATTGCCGACGTAGGCCAGACTCTATTGACCATTTGTTCTTCAGGTGCACTATCATGGGTACCCTTGCACGTTTCTAGGTAACTAAGTGTAACCTTTCTTGGCGAAATGTTACGTGGTAAGAAAATCTCCGTTGGGCCATCCGCTTCATTAGTGATCACAACTTTCCCCACCGCATTGCTCATTTTTATCTTGGTGTGTTGTGCCATATCATCTGGAAGGAACGGAATCATATCCTATTCAGGAATCAAACCCTTTTTTTACGACCCTTTGCAACCACCTTGCTAAGGTTGTAAGGGATAAAGGTCTCTCCTTCAAGCCTGTTGAAGACATTTCCCGTAATAGAAGGATCCAAGTTAATTGGGGCATCTCGCCCTCTATCCTTGAGTGATCTCCTGATGATGCCTTGTATTTAGCTTTTGTTTTTCTGCTGGCTGGTGTTTTGGCCTTTGTTTTTGTTGCGCACTTGTTGCTACCCTGCTTTGTTTAGTCGCAATACCTTTGCACCCTTCGAGACACCCCTATGTGTCACCTCAGATCTGAGGTTTTTGTGTTCGGCCACACTCTCTATATGTTGCGCGTTGAAAAGTTAATATACTTCTTACCTTACTAAAAAAAATTGTGACATCATGAGTTTTGCTTATCTGATAATAATAACTAGGCTATAAAGCTCAATATTGTTGAGTATGAAGTTTGAATGGAATCGTTTATGCTTGGGGTACGAGTAACATGAAATGAGCTTGTGAATTACTATTGGAACAAACATGGTTGGAGGCAGGTGACACTAGTTACAAAATGGTAATACTAGGTCACATATTGAGATTGGACAACCTTTCGTCTAGTGATCATAAGAATTAAACTTGTCATTCGGTATTGTTGCCAATGATTTCATGACTTTAGTAAATAGAGATACATTGTACAAGTTAATTCTAGCTATGTGACATTAATAAAATGTTCACTTATGTGATTTGTGAAACTACACACCTAGTCCTCACCATGACCGAATATCTTAGAGCCATGTTTGGTATTTCAATTTTTCTAATTTCGAAAATTTGAATGCAATTTTGCATGAAAATAGACATATGTCCACTAAACTTGACACCTCAACTCTCACATGCAAGAAGCAATTGTCTAGATAGGTAAGACAAGTGTTCAAGGCTTTGACACCAAATGACAAGTGTCATTGAGGTTATCACAATTGGCAACTAACATGCAATATTGAGCCCAAAAGCTTTTAAGAAGATTTGAGCACCAATTTTCTCTCCCTCTCCCCTTGGCCGACCCCATATCTCACCTTGCAATCCATTTTTCTCTCAATCCTCTTCACCCAAAAGCTCTCAAGAATAAAGCACTCAAGTAGATTTTGGTTCGGTTATTCCAATCAAGCCAACAAGTAAATGAAATTGCTAAGTTTAATGCTATAATGATCGTCTTGCTTCTTGGTGAGTGAGTGTAGTCTAGTCATGGTAGCCTTCTAGTTTCTCAGTTAGTTAAATTTATGTTAACAATTGTACTTGGATGTGTAATCAAGTCAATTTTGTTGAATCTAATGCTGCTCTTAAGGGAGATAGTTATAAGGGCGGTATGCACCTTACAGTTTTAAGAATAAACGTATAATTTTTGTCATGAGATGACAACTCGGGTATATCTTTTTATATTTCCTTGTTTTCTACATTCCCGTCAAATTCCAAAATATTAATCAAATCCTAAAACACTATGAAATATTGTATCCAAATCAACGCCTTAATATTTATATCTGAATTTACTCGTCAACATTTATACATAATGAAATTTTCAGTTACTTTAGGTAAAAATAAATTAAAAATAGGTCCGTTGCAAGATTTTTAAAATAAAGGTCGAAAGTAAAAGCCATCATGAATGAATTCTTATTTCGTCAAGGCTTTGTTTGAGAAATGGGGGAAATGAGAAAAGGCAGCGTGGTCATAAAATGCACGGATAAAAAAATGTAGGAATAATTACCAATTAAGTCCTCAACTTATTATACAATTATCAATTTAGTCTTAAACTTTCTGATTTTGTCAATGTAATCATAAACTTTTGCACGAAATGCCAATGTTAGTTGTACTAGTCAATTCCGCCATAAAATTGCTTACAAAAATAAATAAACGAATTTTTTTTCATTTTTCACGAAAATGTTTAAACCTAATTTGTTGTTGACAATGAGTATATTTTCTGTTGACAAATTATTTCAAGCGGTAAAAACAATCATTTTTAAGAAAATATTTTTTAAATCATTTATCTTCCGCAAAACAAACGGAGCCTTAATTGGAGAAGAATTTAAAGTTTTTTTGAGAAGAAAAGAGAGGAATAATAAAAAATTTGTTTCCTTAACAAATTTTCTCCCTCCCAAATGTATGGGGATGACAATAATGCCTACCGAGCAAAAATCCACTCAATCCGCCCAATTGGGGCCACCGTGGCCCGCTCTACACTAGGGGTGTAAATGGTTCGGTTCGGTTTGGTTTTTCAAGAAAACCGAACCGAACAGAACCGAACCATTAAGGGTGCCTCCTTAAATCCAACTGAATTTAAACCGAATCGAATTGGAACTGAAACGAAAAATCGATTCGGTTTGGTTCGGTTCGGTTTGGTTCGGATCAATTTTCGGTTTCAAGTTCATTAAGCAGAGAGAGAGAGAGAGGAGAGAGGAGAGAGAAGGGGGGAGAGAGAGAGGGCAAAATAGCCCTAAACCGACGTGTATATTTTAGTTCGGTTTGATCTAAACCGATTCGAACTGAACCGAAAAGAAAAATTGATTTATTTTGATGATCCAAACTGAAATCGAAACCAAAGCAAAATACACGAAATTTTCGGTTCGGTTCGGTTCGTATCTCGGTTCAGTTTTTCGGTTCGGTTCTGACACCCCTACTCTACACCCTGTGCGGGACGAGGCAATTTGCATTCTTTCAATGCTACCAAGTCATTTTGTGTTTTCCTACATTAATATCTCGACATTCTATATAAGTTTACTTCTATTAGTATTTACTTATTTATAATACATAAAAATGAAAATATCCGAGATTATCCTAATGTTATTGTATAAAACGTGAGAATGCGGAGACAATACTGAATGATTCTTTTGTTTTTTTTTAACATTTTTGAAGAAATATTTTTACGAAAGACAATCTCTCTAAATTCAAATTATGCAAATCACAACCTTTTTGACACTCTTGATATTATCCAATACGTCATCCAGTAACTAGATATACCTAAATATTTCCTGATCAACAGGGGGGCTTGATCGAACAAGGCCCAAAAAAAAAAATACTGAATTTGAAATTGTTTATTACTTATTTTTCATTTTGTGAATTTTAAAGAGCACATTTTTTCACTCTTATTTAATGTGAAACACATGAAATCTTTTGAAAGCTACATCTATGAATATGTAGAATTAAAAGTAACTTTTTCATAATTAAAATTGTATATTTGACAGAACTTAAAAAATCACTTTTGGTTTTTCCAGTCAAATTGAGTCTGAACAAGTCTAGCCATGAAAATTATGTTTTGAGCTTGTTGGCTTGGGCGAGCCTAATGGTCCCGCCGAGCTCCCATTCTTATTCTATTTATTTATGATTTGTCTGGATTGAATTTTGCTTTTATATTTTATTTAATTAAAATCTTGTGATTTATGCATATTGAAAAACACTTAAAGTTTTTGCAAAAAAAAATGTATTTGTTGACACGTAAATTATCATATAATTTTAAATAATTATGAGAAAAAGACGAGAAAGGAAATAAAGGAATTGAGTTATAGCATTGTTTGGATGTTAGCAGGTTAAAAAAAAAGAAAAAGAATGAATTATGACAAAAATGTCTAATTTATATACTAAAAGTGACTTATTCATGTTAAAAGCATCATTTTTTTGATGAAGGGAGTCTTTTCTTTTCCAAACAAAAACTCAATAGTTTTTCCAAGAAAAAATGAAAGTTTAGAGGAAAATCTTTTGGCAATAAACTGTAAAATTAACCTATATAAACGAGAATTTTTTTTAAAGAAAATTAGGAAGATTTTTTTTAAAATTGGTTAACATAGTTATAGATATTACATTTCTTTACTGATATCTAAAATAACAAGTAGTAAAATTAACTCTAAGAGAATGAGCAAGTCATTATTTTATTATTACATTAAAAATTAATCCTACTATGCACAAGATGTGATGTAATATAATTTTAGAAAAAATTAATTCTATTGTCGCTTGCAATATAATACACCAAAGAGAGTAAATTATTTCAATTATATCGAATAAAATATGTAGTGAAATATAATATTAGAGCTAATATTAGTGAAAGGATAACAATTACTCAAAACACATTGACCAAAGTGATAGAGTCAAATTGAATATAAATATTCGTGAGAAAATCATCTTTCGTAAAAGATGGGCAAATATGCTAGTCCTTTTATATATATTAAAAATATAGATATAAAACAAAGACATAAGCAAAAAAATAAAAAAAAAAAGAATAAATTTTCCCTTCGGTCATTCATATATGATCAAATTTGTCATTTGTTTCGACCCAAAAAAAAAATTTGTCTTTTGCTCCATCTGTAGAACTGCGTTTCTGGGTGCTGCTGCTATAGCTCGAAACTGTCCGCGCGACAGCCGAGAATTCTGGGTAATCCTGTTTTTAGGCTTCATTACGCTGTGCTCTGCTGTGTTGATTTCATGATAGTGAAAATGGTAGATTGGTTCGCTGACTTTCCCATCTTCTTCGGATCGTTTTTGTTGTGCCCTTTTGTTTCCCTTTCCTCCCCTTTTCGATCTGTATTATACTGAGTGCTTTTTGGCGCTGGATTGCTTCGTTGCCTTTCTCCTTGTGTTGTGCGTTCTGGGTATTGGGGAGATTTCCATGTTTTTCTTCTGTCAGACAATCCCTGATGTGATACTGTGAAAAGATGCGTCTGCTTTGAAAATGTGCCCTTTAGCCTAAGCCGTCGAGGGTTTTTAAGTTTCAGTGATGGAAGGACTTTGAGCACAGACAGAGCAAAATGTATTTCGTTATAGGACCTACCGCATTTTGGTCAATGGGTATCCTCTTTTCTGCATAGCCTGCAGAAAGTATCTGCTTATTTTCCCAATTCTAAGTTGCACTCGAAATGGCGCACTCAGGCTTTGGGTAGGGCCTTCCTAGCATATTGGAATGATCCCAGATGGATGTCGAAATGGGAAAAATTCACGAACTTCGCAGTAATAACTTCTGTTTTAAAACATGTTGCAGTTTGTGGAGAAGGCTAACGACGCCTTCGAGGGCTGATAGGGAGGTAAAGCATCAAAATGCAACAGAGGAGGTCTTTGATGGGCCGGCCAACTGGAACGTATGGTTCGGATTTCTCCTACCGCATGACTGTTGACTCCCGTGAGCTCCCGTCCATCCATATTTGCTGTCTGCTTTTCATTTGGTTATTCTCGTGCCTATCATTTAGTAATTTTTTTGTTTTTCTGAATGCGCGTTCCTTTGTTTTTGCGTTCCTGCCATTTGGATGTTCTGTTAACTGTTCGCACATTCGTAACTTTTGATCAGGATATCAAAAAGTAGCCCAAGGGAGGTCTCAGTTACAAACGTTAATCTCAATTCAGGTAAATTGCTATTGTCTATTGGCTTTGCAATTGCCCCTCTCTTGTGCCTTGGTTGCCTGTCTTGTAGACATGTTTTCCTTATCTGCATACTAATTACTAGTTATCCCCTGCATTGCACGGGGCTTATCGACATGGTTTGTACTACTTAAAGATGATTATTCTAAACAACAGAAGATTTCTAAACTTAGAGAACTGATCTATATAATGGAAATGGGTTGTGTACCATTAAATATAAAGTTTCATAAATAGCTAAAAACAGAATCTCCTACCACAGACTCAACTTGTTGTGCAATATGTTTAAGTTCAATCATAAATAGAATGCGATTTGTTTTAGCGCACACTTTCAGATGCTTCTCGCCTCTTCAAAGCGCTCTCGTGACCTCTCGTTCCTTTTATATTAACTTCTGCAAATTATATTAATTTAATTCTGCAAAACAATTTTCGTACAAAATTGATGACAGCCACATACTATCACGAAATTAAGAAATCATTTTCGTTGTGTTAATACAGTAGTAAAGTATTTACAGCAAATTAGATACAAATTCTCTATTTCGGCATCAAATATGAATCTAGTTTATATTTATCGGACTCATTTACCAACCACCTAGAAATATGAAAAGGAGTTCAATCATTCCTAATTTCATCTATGCCACAAACGTCAAAATCAACAAAAACCCATATTTATATACTGAAAATAGATAATAGCTATATATTAGATTTATAAACAAAATATTAATTCACTAGTTGTACCTCATTTTACCCATGATTTTAATCGATAGACAAGTTCAGATCTTACTGGGTTAGAAT
The DNA here is from genome assembly GCA_031216185.1 of Syzygium aqueum. Taxonomy (NCBI): domain Eukaryota; kingdom Viridiplantae; phylum Streptophyta; class Magnoliopsida; order Myrtales; family Myrtaceae; genus Syzygium; species Syzygium aqueum. Next base: position 13,125,202 of record CM062232.1, on the reverse strand, counting down.
TTACTTCCTTAGTTCCTTTCTGACAACAGTTAAAGTAAAAGCATGACTGCAAGTATAGTAGAAAGATGTTATGTTTTAAGGTTTTTATCTTTAATTTTGTGGTATTTGCTCATGATGGATTGAATGTTGTTTTTATTAGATCATTGTGGTAGCTTCTGCTTACATATCTGTCTTTTCTCCAATTTTCATTCATGAAGATTTTTTAGGATATTTACTTTGCCATTGGAAATTAGAATGCAGCTACAAAACTTCGTCTCTTTGTGTGCAGGCTGTTGTCCAATTAATTAGGGCAGTGTGTCTAGCTCTATCAATTTCAAAGGGGAGTGTCCCTAGTCCACTCGCTATGTCTTCTCTTGCCACAGCCTTTCTATCAATAATTGTTGGAGAATTAGGTAGTTCTCCTCTCTACTTCTTTTGAAGATGCAACATACCTTAGCTTTTTTTTTTTTTTTTGGGTTGAAGCATACCTTAGCTTCAAATGCTGACAAATAATCCTTTTGTGTTTGAAAAGGTAGAAGACGAAGTCGGGTAAATTTCTTAAGATTTTACATAGTTGCAGCTGCTGCAGTGATACTTTTATCTATTGCCTGTCTTGTCAAGGGTGATTTGAAATTGGAGGTAAGGCATTTTCTCCTTTCATAGCTCCAATAAATTATCAACAAATTCTTCCTGTTGCTTTTCTCCCTGCCTCACTTCTTTTAAACCTTCCAGTTGCTTTCCTTGGAGAAGGGAAAAAAGCCAGTTGTAAGCTCTTAATGTCAAATTATAAGAGAGAAACAGTCCTAGAAAGAAAAATAGAACAGCAAAAGAGTAGACGGGGGAAATCAATGAAATTAAGAACAGAAAATTAGAAAAGCTGGATTAAGAACTCATGAGGGACAAAGAAAAGTACCTTCTGGATGCTCTAATGTTTCTGTTAGATGGTGCATATATTTGGGAGATGCACAGAGACGGATCGAAGTGGTGGCTGGTGGTGGTGGTCGCCCCCCCACCCCCCAAAACTTTGGATATGCTTTAAAGTTTAGCTTGTGGAAATGATAATCTTCTATCTGTGCACACGAGAAAAGCTGTTAGATCCAGGTGTTCTTTGATACTACCAGAAAAACTCTCGTATTTGTGCTAGATGTATTGTATGAATTGTATACATTGCTTTTTTCTTTGCATTATCTTTGTTTCCATCCACAGGAATCTTGCAATTTGGTTAAGCCAAAAAATGGAAGTTGAATGGTGCATTTGTTCAATTTATGTCTATACTCATGATTCTGTCCTGTAGATACAATTAATGGATGCCTGTAGTATTCGTTCTCATGGCTCCATTCCCGTGTAGGACATCCTTAATGTCCACGTCAAAGTCAGGAAGTTTGAATTTCTTGAAGCTACAAGTGTTCTTCTTGGTGAGCTGCGTTTTCCTTTGCCTCTTCATCTGATCCAAGTTGGCGAATATATGGCATTGTACTCACTAAATGTTTGTTTCAAATTTCGTAGGCCTGCTGGTCCAGGTGTTTGCTGTCAAAACGACGGTATCACTCATTAGCAACATGTCTCCACCCAAGAGAACTTCATAAGGGTGTGATGCCAATTTGCTAATGATTTGGGTTAAACAAGCAAGTTCGGCTTTCCTTGTGTGTGCCAAGTAGCAGGTCGTTGTCTGAGTATGGCTTATCAGGCATTACAAACAGCAAGAAGCCAGGACTTTGCTTTGCGAGTAAGCTGTACAATAGACTTGATGATCTTCATTTGAAGATTCTTGGTTCGCAGTGCTCGACTCTCTGTATCAATTTGGTGCTCGACTGTCAATTAGAGAAATTAGTTTTCTTTGAAGCAATTTTGGCAAACATAGGACATAAATTAATATGGAGGAAACAGATTTCAATACTACTTGACATTTGTGAAGAGGGGATTGTAGAAGAACAACCAAAACGGACTCTTAACTACACAATGTTGAAGTACAAGGCGCCCTAGTTATAGAAGGGATTGTGAAATTGGGTAATTGCTGAATTCATACGCATGTTAAAATGTCGACTGTTCCAGCCATTTATTTTGCCAAGTCTATCTATGCTGGTATTCTTTCTGTTGAGTAATGGAAATTTGGGTCTGGAGCTTAGCTATATTCCATCTATGTTTGCTTACATTTCTCTTCTCCCCCGTAGTCTCTGTGAATGTGATAGATTGTTTGAAAGACGTTGTGCCTCTTGTGGAATTCTACTGGCAGCATAGAGAGCCGGAATATAGTAGAAGTTACTGGGGGTTCAAAAACAAGCGTTCGAAGTTTGCTCTGAAGAGCTGGCCCAAAAACAGAAAAAAGTTTGATCCGGCATCCGGCCTATTTAGACGCACGCCCTATAATCATTACCCATTTCCAACCGTTGATATATCTTTACTTGTTTCGAGAAGGAAATGTAGCGTGGCTTTGTTTGTTACTCGGAAAATGAATGATTTGGAAAATATCTTCTAAAAAATGATTATTTGTATCGCGTAAAATAATTGGTTAATAAGAAAAGTCTTCATCATCGAGAGCTATTTATGTCTAAATATTGTCATTGACGGCAAAAATATCTTTCTTTTATTCATTTTTATAAGCGATACAAGTATTTTTTTAGGAAATGTCTTTTAAATTATTTATTTTCGTGAAACAAATGAAGCCTAACTATAGGCTTCTACTCTCACAATATGGTGCGAGTCCATCAAAGAACTTAGATAGAGACCAATTGCAACATACCGGGTTTCGTATGTTTATCATTATAAAACCAACATCAAAGAAAATGGTGACGAATGATGATGTTGCAAGCACCTGAATTCTTACGCAATGTTCAACAGAGCACCGAAATTTTTATTTCATTCAATCAAGTACCTCGACTTTTGAGATATAGCTAGATTTGGTCCAATATAGTGTCCCCGTGTCCCCGTTGAAATATCGGATATCATTAGTCGACATGGACCCCCCCCCCCCCCTTTTCTTTACATCATTAGTCCACAACCCGCGCAACCACCGTCTCCTTGCGGTGTCTGCAGCTCAAATCGGAGGTCTCACCTCATCTGAGGTTCTAGCACCTCTTTTGAAGGCCATAGAGAGAGAAAGTAAGTCGTCAACGGCGGTGATGGCACTAGGCGCGAGGTCATGGAGGCACCACCAGGCATGAAGGCGACAATGGTGGCATCAGGCGGACAGCGGCTGTGTTGTTGTCATGCCCAGAACAAGCACGAAGAAGATGAAACAAGAAGAAAAGGAAAGAGAGAAAAAAAGGGAAAAATAGAAAACATATTGGATGAGCAACATATTACAGGCCTCTGTTGGAGAAAAAAAAGGTTTTATATAGTGAAACTTAAGAGGTTTTGCTTTGACGAAACGAAATATATTTCCTGACATTCTATCACATTCCAGGAATTGTAGTTGTTTATATTGCGACCGTGAAGTCTTTGCTTTCTATATGTCAAAATCTAATCCTGATCCTTCTCCGATTCTTAGTAATTTTTTCTCCTTAAATTGCTCCATCTGAATAATGCGCGACTCCGTGGGCGAGTCACAAGAACACTTGCATGGACAAGTTAGGGGGCTAGGTTATGGTGAGGCGAAGGATGGTGAATCTTGTCAGGGTTGCAAGCAATGCTCTCGCTCTTGTGAAGTGATTCGCTTCCAAGCATCGCCAGCTATGATGGCCGGAGTACAACTGTTAGCTTTCTCTCTGATAGATATTAGATAACATATTACCTCCTTAATTTTGTATTTAGTTACATTTTGTCCCTCAGAAATTGTGATTTGCATCAACTTGCCCCACACTTTTTTTCTCATTCTAGTTTCAATTAGCATGAAGCTATGGGGTGATTTGAGACAAATTATGCCAGAAATCAAACGAGAGGAGCATAATGGAACTAGGTGAAAAGTTGAAGAGACAAAATGTGTCTTAGGACTTCACCAACAAGCGAGACCCAGATTGCAGGCCACGGCAAAGTTTAGTGCTTGAGCAAGGATGAGAGCGTTGTGTTCAGATTTTCTGCTCGTTGGTCTCAAGACCTCATGGAACTTGGCTAACCAGGTCCCCAACTCCACCCTCACATACCTCAGGGGCTCGAGTTTGATCTCTGTGGTCTCTGTCATTCTGTCGAACAGGTCATGGGCGTAGAGGGATCGCATCGTCGAAATCACAGGCCCCGTTAGTTTGGTCCCTGGAAATCCAGCAGCCATCAGACTGGCACTTCAGAGGAATTGGTCGGCATCAAATCCATTGTCGAGTGCGGCTACAACGACATCACAGTCCGTGGCGGACTCGGAGCTGGAGATTTTTTTTTTTTTAGTGCCTTCGAGGATGAGGAGATCGGGGCGTTGATTGAGCCTGTGATGGATTTGGGTACGAAGCCGCTCACCAGGTTCCATCGGATGATTGGATCATAGCAAAGAACGTTTTCTTTACCTTAACTAGGTTAAAAGTGAATTTACAATCCATCCACTAAAACCCATCTTTTCATGGCCTTTATATAAGAACCCATTTATGACCCATGTTTCAAATTTACAGTAACACGCACAACTGAACTACGTAAATTTGAAAAAAAATATATGAATTTGTGACCCATTTTGATTGCCCTATTCGTGACATGCCGACTTTGTGACTGAATTAAGCCCATCATTTTCTTTCCTACTTCGGCCTAAGGAAATTTTTCTTTATATTATTACTTATCTCGATAGTGTATATCAAAATATTAGTCCTATGTATTTTATTAAATCGAACATTTTCTCTAACATTAGAAAACGCAATGCAATTCACAAATCTTTTGTATATAACCTAATCTGAAACATAGACTACACTGAAACCTGCGTTTTACATCTTCAATGGTCATGACGTATTTAAATGCAAGACGAATTTGGATGCACGTATATCACAACTGGAACTTTTACATATTTTGAGCAGCTCTTCCTTCCAAATTCCAATTCAATCTCGACTTAAAATGATACCTTTCTACTCTTCCATGGATACAAATCTACAAAAAAAAGAAGGGACAAGAACAAGCACAAAATGACACCCATTTACCAGGCAGACGAGAAAAGAGAGAAGGAAGAAGAAGAAAAAAAACCGAGGATTATCACAAGATGAAACGAGGGGCAGTTCAAAGCTGAGATGCCTATCGACCTCCTTTGCACGCTGCAACTCATTGTCCGTGAAGCAGTGCTCCATTCTATGTATATACAACCTCCCCTCTTTCAGTGTCGAAAGCCCTGGGCAAAAGCCCGGTGGAATTTTTCATACATACTATTCCTTGAAGTTGATGCAGTCAATATTGCTGTTAAAGCATGGTTTACACTGAAAGAATGCGTTTGCAACACCATTCAATCAGCTCTTAGTCTCAAAATCTCCTTTGCCGTTCTCTGCCGAAAATAGGGCATATGATCCTGTGACATGGAGAGTTCGATACAATACACAAGGTAAAATATTCCTTCAAGTATCGTTCAAATATCTAAGCAGGAGAACCACTCAAGATATGGATAAACGATATCCATATGACCATGATATGTTAAAATCACCAAGTTGTATTTTAGAGGCCACTAGAAACAGAAAGTAAGCTAGGGGAGTAAAAAGAGGAGCCAATCCAAGCCTCCATTCGTCTTCTCAAGAACATAAAAACCATGAGTGGAAATAAAATATCAAGTCATTCAATTAAAGCCCTAAATACTAAATACAGTTCACAAAACAGTGAGGATGGCAAACTCCACCATCAAAGCCTTCTACTGATTTCGCTCCATCTCCATAACACTTAAATCTATCAGCTACACTCACTTTATAAGCTAGTCTGTACTTGAACCTCCAGCAATCCATCCCATATGGCCTAGACTATACGATCTTGCCTCAAGCATAGGTGGCATTATCTGATCTAAGGAGTTGTTGATAAGGTACATAAACAATAGTATAATAAGCATACGACTTATCTCCTCCATTAAGGTTTGTGCGGACACTAACAGGCATATATAAGCAAAATTACAGACCATCAAAAGATAAGCAGTGCATGAAAGAAAAACGATTCAAGATGCCCAAAGAAGAAGCATGCATTCATAGATGTACAACTTATCCATGCCCAAAATTACATGCCTCACCTGGTTGAAACAAAGCCCCAACCCTCTGCTATAGAAATCAGCATACTTGATCATAAACATTCCGCAGTCAAACCTGTTCGTAGAAGATAGGTGAATTAGTAAAAGTAAGTCATCCTCCAACACAATGAAAAGGAAACCTAAACAATTTGCTCCAGATAAAAGATTTCAGCAAAGCAAACAAAAGCAACTGAGAAACCAGTTCATCAAAGATTACAAACTACCTAAGGTTGTCTTTTGGCTTGCAAAGGTCATTTCCAACACTCAATGGTCATAATAAGGTCTGCAGAACACTCAATCTGACTGAGACTTTTAGTTTATACTCCTAAAATCTTGAATCAAAATGAATTATACATATTTGAATATATGCCCTCACATTTCAGACAATGTTCAGAAGCTAACAACACACCACATGGGATGCTAACAATACATCAAAAAAACCAATTAATCGGGAAGTCCTCACTCCTCTGCCTCCACTTTCCAGAAACATTGGTTATCTCAGCCATCATTTTAATTCATCCATTACATATACAATTCGTTATCTATAGACTTTCTTGCAGCAAGAGCAAAATTATGTTTAGTACTTTAAGCGATTTTCTTCATTATTTAGTCTTTCCATGTGTTATTAAGATTAAAAAGTGGTATGTGTTAGTAAGGTGACTTTTAATGACGTTGAATGGTGGAGAATAGAGTTTGCTTATGGTTAATTAAGGGTTGAGATCATCTTACATATGTAACCACAGTATATATAGGTTTTCAAGTGACTTTTCATTTCTCCATTCAGTAAACAATGTCGGTTTCTCTAAACCCTAGACTATCTATTTTCTGTTCCCACTTCAACACTTCTCAATTCTAGCATTGCATTTGGCTCTTTTTGCTGTTCTACATCCACAATGCTATTACTTCTCCTAACAGTAACTACATGAAAACAAAAATATGATGCTAGAGGAAAACAAATGGAGTACAAAGTTTACTTAGAGGCTGAATAAAGAAATAAAATGAGTACGCACCCATTTTCCTGTGCAGGCAAGTCTGAGACATATTCTTGCTCCCATGAGCCTACGTCTATGTCTTTCCCGCACTTTTCCTTCACTTCATCCACAATGTATCTGGCCTACGGCATTAATTAAGATTACTGTAAGCTACAATTGGCAAAAACATGGCAAAAAAAAGTGGGCTCTTCATCATTTTCCCTGTCCCAACCTCTAACCTTCCCCCCAACCCTCTTTTCTCCTCTATCTCTCTCACCCCTTCTTTCCTCCCTGTCGCTCTCTCTTCAAAATAAATCAAACAGCTCAAAAATTAATCAAATCTCAATAGACACAAAGCATACCAGCGCTGTCAGCACTCGAGAATCCCTTCCTCCGAGAGAATCCAAATATTGAAATTTCTCATCTCTCTTGTTAATGATGGCTAGACACCAATGTATCTCTTGGTGGATGGGCACAAATATCTAAAACAGAAGGGAAAATTAACGATGATCCATCAAGCGGACAAAAGGCAAAAGCTAAAAATTAGTAAAGTGCTTAAAAAAGACATTAGTAAAGTGCAGCAGTGTTTTACTTTGTCGCAGTCGATTAGGCTATAACCCAACTTTTTCTGGGTAGTCCACCTTCTGACAGCTTTATAGTCATACCCGCTCCTGCCACTTGTTAACTGGCACTCAACATGTAAATTAAAAATCTGTCAATAAAACCCAAAGCATTGACAAGCTTTTCCAGTCAATGAACCGGAATTCTATATGCGAAGAGCAATCTGCGAATCCATGATGATAAAGATGATTGGAAATGTGAATAGTCATTATCGGAAGCGTAAGGAGAAACTGTATGCTTGGATAGCAGAAAATGCGGGTTTCGCTAGAACCAACACAACAAGTGTCTTTTGGCCTTTGGGCGCAACATAATTTTTCGGGGAAAACAAAAGTTTAAACATCCATTGATATAATTAATTCTGCCCCAGAAACCTCTTAACTAAGAACCCAATAAAATCCTAAAGCCGAACCCTATTGATGTACATACAGCACACAATGACGGCTGAGAGATGATGAGGGGAGAAATCAGGACCAAGACTAAAGAAGAAACTTAGCTAGTTCTGACAGAATTAAATAGCAACAGTCAGGAATGAACCTTCTTGTAGAAAAACGTGTTGAAAAAATGACACTTCAAGAACTTCTGTGGATTTCTTTTCTCCCTTTCCTTCAATAACTCAAGATACAAGTTTATGACCTGTGAAGGAAGGAAGTAAAGAACAAATGAAGAGCTTGGTACATTCCAACAAAGCATTCAGTCATAATGGGTGAAGCCTGATGACCCCAACCTTCTTCCAAAGCATCATAAACCTTGACTAGAATAAGCTTTACCTCTTATAGAGTATAATTGTAAATTCTATCAAAAAGAGAGAATGCAGGTACATGAGAAATTACCTCATCATTTAACCAGGCACCAGGTCTAAGGCACAACAAAGTTTCTCCAGTGATCTCAATGCCAGAGTTCTCATGATTCACAAGAACCCTCCTCCTGCACACGCCAATATTGACATTATCATGTGAATTATATTGCCAACCATCCAGAGCAAACATTCTGTCTCTACTCATACCGGTTGCCAGAAAGTGCATGTTGCACCTCTGCCTCCTCCTCATCCGTAAGAGGAATGAAAGGCTCAATAGGTGGTCTCTGAAATCAAAACACGAAAACCGTAATCTAAGCCTAAACTTGCCAAGTATCATGTACATTCTAATATCAAAACGAAAAATATAACTCAGCTATCACCAAAAATAAAGACAAACATCATTGAAGGAAATTACCTCATACGGTGTTTTGGGTGGACGCAACTCTTGAAGCAAGGACCTTTTCTCCTCGTGTAATTTTATCTCGAAATCCAAATTAAAAAGTTTAGCATCCCGCCTCCTCGCATCTTCAAGCAACTTCTGGTAGGCAGACTTGCTCAGAACCTCGAGATCATCGGGATTTATGGACAACATGTCCAGCATCTTCTCCGCACTCTCCATCCCCACATTCCCATTACTCAGTTCCGACACGACGGATTCCTGCCCATATCCCGTGGCCCGATTTTCGTCCTTTCGCCTACTACCAAACACAACAGACCTCTCTCTTCCATCTCCTAAGCCGTCTCTTTCCTCTACACTCGAATCCGGGGACCCAATCACCTCCCTAGGTTCCTCTTCCTCGTCCACCAAGTCAATCACTTCCTTCTCTCTTGTCAAGTATCTCAGAGCCCGCAGCGCGCTCGCCTTCGCCTTATCGTACTTGCTAGTCAACCTATTACCCATGAAATCGCTACCACCGTATTCCTCGTTGCCGAAAGAAATCCTACCCGACACAGAAGCGGAGGACCCGAATTTGCTCGCCCTCACCGGGGCATGGACCTCGCGGCGCAGCTCGATCGTGGCTTCCGGGTATCTGGAGATCCTGGAGACGGCGCTCTTCGAAGGAACGGCGCGGCCGGGGGATTGCTGCATCGGCGGGAACCGCCGCGGCCTCTTCGAGGCGTGGAGATCCGGCGAGCGGTGGAGCTTCGGCCGCCCTCCGCCGCTCAAGCTCGAGAACTCGTCGCCGCGCTTCCGGTTGATCGTCAGCCCGCCCATCGAGAACCGTCGGAGCACGAGAAGAACCCGTCGCCCATCTAAGAAGGCCCGCGTTTCGCCATAGCCAATCGAGGGGGGGTCGAAAACTCGAGGCCTAGGGTTTCGGAACACGCGACAGGCTCAAATTGAAATACAGATGCTATATTTAAAAAGGAAAGGTGCCAAAAAAGGCAATAAACTTGTTGCATTAATATCAATTCATTCATAAATTTTTTTATTTGGTTAATTTTATCATAAATCTTTTTCATTGTGTCAATTTAATCCTAAAATTTTAGAAAAATTCCATATAAAGATTTGAAGTGCCATCATTTTCTCAAATAAAGGTCAAAAGCAGGTTTTGTTTCAAATAAGGGCTTAAAGTAGCCAAATCCTTTCAAATAAGGTCATGAAATGGCCAAATCGTCTCAAATAAGGACTTTGACCGACCGGCCAACATATGATTATTCTGGCAATGGGGCATTATAAAAAAAAAATTTCCGAATATATATATTTTACTTGTCCTTTTACTTTTTTTTTTCTTTTTTCCTCTTCCCTCCCCCCGCTATCGTCGCACCTCACTAGTGTTGGGCAAGGGTTGCCCTTGCCTAGTCTCAACAGCCCGTCGACGAGAGCTTTAGCCCCGCCCAAGTGAGGGCAACCCTCGCATGATGTCGACAAGGCGACCCTCATCGGTGTCTCATATGAGTCCGCTGACCATCGACAAGGCTCGACGATGGCAGACAGAGAGAAGAGGAAAAAGAAAAAAGAAAAAGGAAAGAAAAAAATATAAAAAGAAATAAGGAAAAAATTCAAAAAAAAAGTAAATGATAAATATGCCCTTCGACGAGTGAAATCAAGCCCTTCTTTGTGACTAATATGGCTACTTCAAGTTCTTATTTGAAAAAATAAAGGCACTTAAAGTCCTTATTTGGAATTTTCTATAAAATTTTTATATTTATACCAATTGAATTCATCCGACCAATTTAAGCCATAATTACTAATATGAACGTTAATCATCTTACATGGCACGATCGACGCTGACTTGAAAATTTTAAATAAATTTTTGATTTCTTTTATTAATTTTTCTCTTCTTTTCTTTTTCCTTCTTTTCTTTTTATTTTCCTCTGTGGCAAGTAGGTTTGCTAGAGCTCGCTAGCCACTGGGTGAGGGGTTGCCGGTGCCCAAACTCACCCATATGTGGGTGAGAGTTGGAGGTGGGCGCAAGCAAAGGCGGCTTTGGCCTTGCCATTCGGTGAACCTAGATGGAAAAAGGAAAAAGAAAATAAAATTTAATAGAAAATTCAAAAAAAAAAATTATCAAAAGTTTTCACGTTAGCACCGACCGTGCCATGTAGGATAGCCATTGTCCATGTCAGTAATTTATGCCCTAAATTATCCGGATAGACTCAATTGGCATAAACGCAAAAGGTTTAGGACTAAATCGACAGTATTTTTAGGTACTTTTCCATATTTAAAAAGTTAACATTGAAATTATCCAATTTTGGCCACGATGCTTTTCAAAAATTAGAAATTTGACCACTCCGTTGTGTTTGCAAGCAAAAATCACAAATTGAAAATATTAATTTTCGCCACCATTTTTTTTTTGTTATGTTAGACTTCAAAAGTAAAGTCATGGAGCAATCTCTCTCTATCTCTCCACAAATAATTTCATTTAAAATCACAATTATATATTTGCTTCCCCTCCTATAAAGAGAAAAGTGAGCAAAATTTTTATTCACCTCCCTTCTTCAATGACTTTGCTCCATTTTGACATTGAGCAAAGTAGCTCCAATCCTTATGAAAATGGACTTTTACAAGAGGGCGTGTCCGGGACTAATTTAACCCTAATTCTCAACGTGTGAAAAATGTATGAATGGTATTATTGCTTAGCAGATAAATTGCGCGATGTGCGATATTAAAATGTTCATTGCCATATATATAAACAATCAATATAGTACCTAAACTTTATAAATAACCCTTTGTAGTGCCAAAAACCTTTTTAAAACGTCAATTAAATGACTCAAGCAAGTCATCTATTATTAAAATAATCCTACGTCTTTCGAGCACGTTAAGTCATGGGAGTCGCTTAAATAATCGGTTTTTTAAAAATTATGTCATTTAAATGATCTTTGAACTAAATTCGACGTCCAAGGAGATGTTAGTACGACGGTTTTGGTGGTGTCTTATCCTGATAACTTTAAATAATTAAATTAAATCAAGAGAATATACCAGAAATCCTAGATAATAACCTATCACCAACTTAAAGTGAGGTAGCAAATCAACAAGTAGGTGGTAAAATAAGAAGTTTAGACAAACTTTTACTTTTATAATATTCTAATTCTGATTTTTATACCCCGTCGCTAATGTACACATCTCAATAGACCACAAATTTTCTACTAATAAGTAACAAATATATATGACCAAAAAAAGTAAAAAATTAAAATATGAGTGTTACAATTTTTTTTTTAAAGAGAGACTTTCTTTTAAGAAAAATAGATTTTTTTTTTGGTCCGTAAGAAAAAGAGAGAGTTGAAGCCGAAGAGCTATAAAAGTAAAATACCACCCGACGTCATCCTAGGGATCGTTCCCGGCGCCGGTGACCTCACCAAGAAGCTCCTCGGCGCCGGCAAGTCTGTTCTCGCCGTCGAGCTGGACCTTCGCGTGGTTCTCGAGCTCCAGCGCTGGTTCTAGGGGACCCCTTACCAGAATGGTTCGAAGGTAATTGAATTGAATCGCGTCGTCTTCTCTTTTTGCTGTTTCCTTGTCTGTTCTAGAGAAGGTGTTGGATTTTTCCGGTGAAAAAAAAGGTGCTTCATTGATGGGTTCATTGTGGGCGATTGTCACTTGTGGGGTTGATCATTTAGTATGCGATTTTGTGAGACTTTGAGGAGCTGAAGGATTTTGATGGCGAATGAATTGACTGTAGCTGGGTCTGCTCTATTGCGACTGTCGTACAAATTTGATGAAATGGGAGTCAGAGAATGTATGTTTTTTGAACACCCATTATGAGTACATAGCATCGAACTACAGTGTTTAGCTGCTGTTGTAATTGCTTTTGGAGAACTATTAAAAGTTAGAAAATGATACAGTGTAATTGCTCTGTGAAAAAAAGTCGAACACTTTTTAAATCTCTTGCTTTGTACCTTACTTGGTTACAGATTTGAAAAGTAAATGTGGAGGAGTATACAGCAGGTTATTCAAGGTTTGTCAGTACCACTAGTCTTTGCGTTCGTAAAAAGGTGTAAATTAAATCCATCGGCTGGGGGCAGCCGAAGAGCCAGTGTCTCGTTCCCCTTGCAAATCCCGAAATGTGTGTACTAATTGAACAGCTTGAGTTGTGGAGATTATGATGCTGTCCTGCTCTTTCAGTTTCTCACCGTGTGTATCACTCTCTTGGTGTTGTGCATGTTCTGCTTCGTTGAGTTGTGGAGATTGTGTGGCTGTTCTTGTATTGTTTTTGAGTTCCTAGAGTAGTGTTATTTAAGAGGCGGGTCAAAAGGATCGTAATTTACTTTGGATCTTTGAGTAGTCATACTCAGGTGATGCTTGTGTCTTTGCTATCAACAAAATGCTCTTCAAGCCAATGCTAGGCAAATATGTGAAATTCAATCACTGACTTAAGGATGCCATGCACTTTGTTCGATAGGGCTTGTGCTTGATTGTTCCATGGTGATGGGCTGGAAGGTTTATATCAATTCATTGTCTGTCGTTTTGCCAGTAACAAAGCAAGTGGGGTTGTTTGAAACCTGCCTTCCTCCCAAAGGAATTATGATAACGATAATGCATGCTTGATCAAGAAAATTGAAGTGTTGCAAACTGGGTGAAGAGAGGGATAGAGAAATAATTAATATGCTTGCCGATCAATAAGGATTTTTTTTAAAAAAATTTTCCCCAGATTCAATTTGAGGTTTCCTTGTTGGCCTGCGCCCCCAAGTGATATCAGGGGTCACACGACCCCGACAGTTGCCTGAGAAAAGGGGTATTTTGAAACAAAGTCCGCTATAGGGGGGAACTTTGAGAAAATGGCACCACTTTGGGAAGACTCTTGGAATTTTCTCTTTATTCTTTAGAAATTGCTGGAGATATGGCTACTGGGAAGTTCTAGTTATTATGGTTTAATCCTGCTAGAGTCTCATTTCTTTGCATCGTCTTTATATGTAGCATTGAGGAGCATTGCATAACTAGTGTCTAAGGATAAACGTCTCTGAGTATAGCTGCGGAAACGCAATTGTCGAGCTTGCGGTAGCTTATTCTTTGAATTTTGTCCTATAGTATGGTCATGATGTTATGAAAGAGTTAAACTCCCGGTAGTGCTTGATCAGCTCAGTATAATACAAAGTCAGTCATAGTATTGTTCAACGCTTGAGAGAAGTAGTCTTTGCTATATTCTATAAAAGCCATCCTGGAATTGAAGTGTGTTGATTGCATTATGAGGAACGTTGAAGGAAAAACAGTAGTCAATAGAAATTGGTCGGGAGAAAATTGTGGTCAAAATTGCAACTCCTGCAAGGTCTTCTGTGATATAGGTGACTTTTGCCCTATGATGCCAGTGAGTTTGTGGTGATAACTGTGTAACCCCAATCCTTTGGCCTGTAATAAATAACATCATTGTTAGAGCTTTCCAAACATCTTCTGTTTGTATTTTTCACAATGGTTGATTTTTTATAGTCCTACTGTACATAACTTCATGTGACTTAAAGTTGAGTATCACAAACAAAACGATTGATGAGAATTTGCAACACACGATTTGGATGATGCCTACATGTGTGTCATGTGCATGGTTCAAAAAGTTTTTTTTACAAGTAACTTGTCAATTGGCAGCCACTAAGCACATGATCAGGTGGTAGGGGTGCATGGGAGGTAGGAGACCAAAATCGAATTTCGGGAAAAATAAAATAAAAAGCTTACTGATTCCCAAACATGTCGATTTTTTCTCTATTTCTCTCTTCACCCAGTTTGCAACACTTGATGAGATTAAAAGAAACATAAGAAAATTCTGTCAAAGTTCAGTGTAATTATCTCTCTTGGTGCTCATTTAACTTTCCAATCATGAACACATGCATATGGGGTATTTTAAGCAAGTTACTTATCAAATTGTTAATAATTAAAGCAGGTTGCTATGCAATCGACCAAAACTATAAAGACATCATTCGTACAGTTGTTTCAGACTAGTGTACAATATGCATGATTTGAAGAAAGAAGCGGAAGTTTAGGGGTCTTGGGTCATCCTTTTCTTTCTCTTTTGTGTTAAGAAATCCGGTCACTGATTTTGATATTGAGAATTAGCTCATAGGGTTCATGTCCGTAAGGCGGTGTGTATTGTTTGCCCGACTCGTATCAGGTTACTTTTCCTCACTTTGTTTTTAGCCATTTTTTCATTGCTTTCAAGTGACATGAGGTTTCAATTTTAGTTGATGGGGATCATGCCCGGGCTCAATAACAGGCTATGTACTCTTATTCGCCAAATTAGTATCGGGTTTTTTTCTCGTGCTTTCCCTTATATTTTTTATTACTTTGTTTCTGTATATATTTCTGCTACTTTTGATTTCCTTTAGTTTCGTTCGACGATTACTTCACATTTTAGCAATAATCTCAATCAATCCAAACAACTATGCATGAACATTTAGTGAATAGAACCTTAATTAGTGTAATCAAATCATTGTACTTAGAATTTCTAGTTCGTAGGAAGTAAAACATCCTCCAAGTTCTACTTGCCTCCTAGCCGGCCCTAATAAGCTAGTGACGACTCACTTCTAGGATATAATATCGTCTTTAGATCATTATGAATGACTTTCCTAATCGTGTGCGGTAAGGGTTTGGGAGAACCCGCGTTGAGCGAGATTGAGCAAACCTTCGACGAGAGGTGACACACGTTCCCGCTCGATGATATGCTAAACCAGTTTTTCCGACCTTGCTTCGGGACGGTCACGACATTACTCAATGCAATTAAGATAAGTGACCGCATTATTCTCCACCCTTTTTTTTCTATCACTAGACAAAATTGCTTTTTTAAATTGCTATCTCACCTCATTTCTCCTCTCTTCTTGGTGCCTAAGTTTTGAAGAGCTCTTCCCATCTCTTCTTCTAATAACAAAACATGTTGTGTATATATAAAATAGATGGCGTTCAGAGTGTGTTCAACAGTTGGTGATTGTCTTAATTTCGGCATTCCCACTGGACATCATCACATGATGGGGGACATGACTTTAAAGGATGAGCCCCCAAAGGAATAATGTAGCTCTTTGTTTGCATTGTTGCGGACTGCCAAAGACAGCATCATGAGCAGAGAAGCAACACAGAAATCTGGAGTTCCTCAAATTATCAAATAGGACATGGCTTTGAATCTGGTAATGCGCTTTTGATATATCATGGCTGATGAAACTCGAGTGTTTTTAATTCTATACTAGATCATTGCGAGTCTCGGTTTACTATATAGTTGATGTTCGCTCGTTTCACAAGGAATATCCTTCACCGAAACTTCGGTTTTTGGTTTTTATTAAGGTAGGTTTTGTGGTTTGATTACTAGGAGAGTTGTGGCAAAAAATAAAGTGTGACACAGGATTGTATGGAATGGATAGAAATCGGAAGGATTGAAAATGGATCTGGGATCAATAGAGTTCCAAGCTACGTTGCAATACTCCTATGAAAGCTGTAAAGGACTCGAAAGTTAACTAAAGCTATAAGAAACTGTAAATACAAGAAGTAAAAATGCATATGAATCTAAAGTGCAGATAAGCTTAAGTGTTTTCGCATTGTTGTTCGTGGTCCCTTTCTCTTTGCTTCCTCTGAATATTTGTATCTCATCCTATCCTGCAACTGCTCGTCGGTTACTTCCATGCTTTCAAACTTTGAATATTTTGGCGCTTCCAATAACTGCCTTTTCTAATCACGTTTTTTCAGTTTTATTGTCCGCCAAAACTTGATATCAACCGTTAAGATGATTTCAAATCTGGACAAATAACTTCCCATAATATGCTCGTGCTCATTATCCCCACTCCTGCTCATAACTTCTTGCTGTCGTGATTTACATGTCTGGGCTGTGATTCTTCAGTGTATTCCCGAAGTATGAACCTCCCGAATTTCGGGAAAGGGTCGCTGTCCTGAAGCATAAATATTCCAACGTCCCGAACTATAACTCTCCATATTTCGGTAAATACACATATTTTCATCAATTACTGAATTCGGGATACGATGCCATTCACACTTGCTTCTCAGCATGTTTTCGAATTTGGTCCATACGTGTTTCGGAAGATGGTTGATTTCCATTATACGCCGGATTCGGCATTAAAGCCGATTTGACACTTATGTCGATTTTTATTTTGGTGTCAACATATGCCCCTTTTTAAAAGGATTAAAAGAACTTTTAATTCTTTTAAATGCCAAAAGAAAAGACACTCACGTTTTATTATTGCTGTCGCTTTGTCATTTCGCTTCGCGTGTTTTGCCTTTTCGTCTTCAAAACACTTCTTCTAAAAATCGTTCCTTTCTTCGTACCCTTGCATTCTCACCTTTTCGACTCTCTGCAACTTCTCGATTCTTTGCACTCTCTGTCGATATTCATCTGAACCCAATGGCTTCCAAGGAGCAAATTTTTTCTTTTTCTGCATCAGACGCTCTTGATCGCTACCATATATTTCGAGATTCTGAAGATTTCAACGAAGAATTTCATCTGTTCTCTGTGGAGAATGATTTCGATGATTTTTTTATCCTTGGTCCAACAGTTCACAATCATTTCTCTGTTCCAAAGTGCCTATCAAGCCACTTTCCACATCATCAATTTGAGGAGATTCCAGTCCATGAGTCATCTATCTTGGCGTATCAATGGCATTCTTATCCTCCTCATCTTAGGGCTTTCTCTGACTTTGAACCAGATTTCTATCAATGGTATCTTTGACTCCTCCCTTCTAAGGGTCCCCTTTGGGATACCCTTTCAATTCATAATGCTCTGCATCTTCGTTGTTTTGATTACCATGTGAATCGTGAACTAATCGGAGCATTATCTTGCTTTTGATCGACTTCCACTAATTGCTTCTTTTTCCCTTTCTCTTCTATGTCGGTAACTTTACTTGATGTATATTGCCTCATTGGGCTCTCTCCTTTAGGTACAAATCCATCTATCCTGTCTCTCGATTCTTGTTTAATACTTGGTAAATTATCTGATTCTGAAATGGCCTATGGGGCATTTATAAAAAAGTATTTCAAGAAGGAGAGCATAGCTACCGACGAGGAGCATACTGCTTTTCTTTTATATTGGCTCTGTAAATTCCTTTTCTGCCACTCCATAGTTAAGATTTCGAATGATTTTGTTGTTGTTGCCTCCACTCTAGCATCAGGGACCCCACTGGCTCTGGGCAAACCATGTTAGCCTTGCTATATCGGGGTTTAGCCCATGCTTCCTTCTCTGTAGCTTCATAAGAAGTTAGTGGAGTTTTTGGTGGTCGTCTCTAGCTCCTTCAAGCATGGGCGGCTTTCTATTTCCCTCCCTGGTTTTCTAAGGATCAAGTTATCCAACCCCTTTCGATTTTCTTTCCTGACCTCCCAGTTTGCCAGGCCTTGAGTAGGAAATTAATCCCTGTTTCCGAAGAGCCATCTTCTTATCTTCGACATTTTATTTATCAAATCTATTCTGCTAAGGAGAACCCATATTCCTTCACTCCTTTCTTTGTTTCCCGATTCAATTCCTATCTCCCTGCTTTCCAAAAATAGGAGTGACTTCTGGCAGACCGTTTTGACTTCTGTTGATCTTCCTGTAAGATTTTCAACAAAAGGCAGATTCGTTGCTGGTTTTGAAATTTACTCTCCCCAATACTGTGCCAGACAGCTTGGGCTGATTCAAGAGGTTCCTGTTCCAGTCCTTTTATACTTTCTCTTATGCTTCCTTTGACAAAATATCCCGTAAGCTAAAAGATAATCAACTTTTTATTGAATTGACCACATTGGTTCGGGGTATTCATTGATTGTCTCGTGTTATCGAATTCATTGGATATCCCAATCGTTCTTTAGCCGATTTTGATCTTTGGTGGGATAGTTATCGAAATACCGTATTTTCAGATCCTCTAGATCAAATTCTCCTGAAGATAAGGGATGCTATTCCTCTTACATTGTAAAAAACAATCGAAGTCGCCAATGTACCTTAAACTAAATCAGCAGAGATTTCTAAAGGTAACTCGATTATGCATTTTCATATTCATATATTTCGTTTGATACTCGACTTCCAATCTAACTTTTATTCTTATAGTGAGTAAGAAAAGGAAAGCTTCAGACTCACCTGCTCTTGCTCCAAAGAAAGTACCAGCAAAACGTAACGTGAGAAAAGTAATTATTCGATCTTCAGAGTCACCACCAGAAAGATCTCCAATAATGAATCAATCTCTAGAGTCCACACTACGAGCTATGATAAAGCCACGTACTTCGAAAGGTAATTCTCATGCTTTACTTTTGGAGGTTATTACAGCACTAACTTGTTTATCTTCTGATTAATCCAAGAACTCTGAAGACTTATTAGCCCAGTACCGCTTCTTCTGTTTCGTTTCCTAGCAAGGATCTTACCTCACCAGCTTCCAGTCCTTTACCGATGATACTTGCTCTTTTGACTGAGGTTGAATTGATTCAAGAACAACCCTCTGTTCCAACTCCGAAAGAGAGTATACCACCAAAGGATACTCTTACCCCTGTTGTAGAATCTGAAGAAGATCTTACTTCATCTTTCATCGGTAAATATTACTGTCTCTTGCTTGATTCAAAATTTTATGCTGTTATCTCATATATATAGGCCAACATTTACAGTTACTGATAAGACCACTCGTGCTTCAAGAAACTCCAATTTCTAAAGGAGCATCAAGTGCATCACTACTTGCAATTACGGAAGAGCCCATTCCTGTACTTCAAGAGTTTCCAATTTTTGAAAGAGCATGAAGTGTACCACTACTTGCAAACACTGATGAACCTCAAGAGACTTCAATTTCCGAAAAAGCTACTTATACAATTACTGTTTTGCCTCCCAGAACCAGGTGATTCAGGAAGTAGCTCTCACATCGAAATGAAAAAGGAGAAAGGAGTTGCTCAGGTTCCACAGACAATTAATTTTGGGCAGATTACTGTAGCTTTCAATCCAAAGCAACAAGGAAAAGTGGAACAAAAAGACTTGGATCCTAAATTGTCACAAAAAGATGGCAAAAGTTACCGAACTTGCTATTCCAAGATATCGAAGAAATATGGTTCTCCAGTACGGATAAACATGGTCTACGCTAGACTTCCAGCGAAGTATGGAACTAATTTGATAGTAGAAGAAGACATTGAACATATTTCAGAAAAAGAGACAGCCATGGCAGAATTTTAGTTTCCCGACAAAGAAGACATCAAGTTTGATAAGGTACCTTTTGAAAAAGCAAAACATTTAAGATCCTTGATTGTTTCAGGAAGGGTCAATGGCAGGTCTGCCGGTAAAATCTTTGTAGATGCTGGGGCTACTTTGAACCTCATATCTTACAAATACTTCAAGAAATTAGGGAAAGATGATAATGATATCATCCTATCCAATGTTCAGTTATCTGATTTTCTTGGGGAAGTTATCGAAGTCAAGGGGGCAATAGTTCTTGATTTAACCATAGGATCCAAGTCGTTTGAAATGACTTTCTTTGTAGTAGAATCTGATGGTTCATATAATCTGTTGCTTGGAAGAGATTGGATACACTCTAATCAGTGTGTACCTTCAACTTTACATCAAATATTGGCATTTTGGAATGGCGAGAAAGTGGAATATGTTGAGGCAGATTTGGGATATGCTTTAATCGGGTGGACTAACATTTGTCAAGAACATCGGGATTGTTTACATGAGCGTTATGCTATTGAATTACCAAAGATAGATCCGCAATCCCTTGCTTATTGCCGCTTCGGGGATAGGAAAGCTGAATGGATCACCAAATCAAGCTTGGCATTAGAAGAATTACACATTCTTTATGGAAAACGAGTGCGTATTGCAAGAAGTTTGTGACAGGTACTTCACACATTTAGCGGAAATGGCAAAGTAAAATGTTGAAGCCTCAGATTGTATTGATGAATGGAAAGAGTTGCTAGTCAAAGAGGACAGAACAACAGAGGCTCAAGATCCGTTATTAGGGGTTGATGTAGGAGAGCCTGATTTTTTCTGTCCAGTGTATGTAAGTACGTTTTTGCAAGGGGGCATAAACGACAAGTTGGTTATGTTAATAGACTCAGCATCGAGAAATGAGATGTTATCATTGATGGATGGTCATTCGGGTTATAACCAAATTTTTATTGTTGGACTAGGTACAGCACGAGATGGAGGGAGGCAAAACAGTAATTGGAGACTCTTGAAGCACGGGAATGGGCTCTTCCGTAATTGCAAGTAGTGGTGCACTTGATGCTCCTTTAGAAATTGGAGTTTCTTGAAGTAGAGGAGTAGTCTTATCAGTAACTGTAAATGTTGGCTTATGTATATGAGATAACAACATAAAATCTTGAATCAAGCAAGAGATAGTAATATTTACCGATGAAAGATGAAGTAAGATCTTCTTCAAGTTCTACAACAGGGGCAAGAGTATCCTTTGGTGGTATACTCTCTTTCGGAGTTGGAATAGAGGGTTGTTCTTGAATCAATTCAGCCTCTGTCAAAGGAGCAAGTATCATCGGTAAAGGACTGGAAGCTGGTGGGGGTAAGATCCTTGCTAGGAAAGGAAACAGAAAAAGCAGTACTGGGCTAATAAGTCTTAAGAGTTCCTGGATTAATCAGAAGATAAACAAGTTAGTGCTGTAATAACCTCTAAAAGTAAGGCATGAGAATTACCTTTCGAAGTACGTGGCTTTATCATAGCTCGTAGTGTGGGCTCTGGAGATTGATTCATTGTTGGAGATCTTTCTGGAGGTGACTCTGAAAATCGAATAATTATTTTCCTCACGCTACGTTTTGCTGGTACTTTCTTTGGAGTAGGAGCAGGTGAGTATGAAGATTTTCTTTTCTTACTCACTATAAAAATAAAAGTCATATTGAAAGTTGAGTATCAAACGAAATATATGGATATGAAAAAGCAGAATCAAGTTACCTTTAGAAATCTCTGTTGGTTTAGTTTACGGTACATTAACAACTTCAATTGTTTTTTATAATGTAAGAGGAATAGCATCCCTTATCTTCAGGAGAATTTGATCCAGAGGATTTGAAAATACGGTATTTCGATAACTATCCCACCAAAGATCAAAATCGGCTGAAGAACGATTGGGATATCCAATGAATTTGACAACACGAGACAATCGATGAATACTCCGAACCAGTATGGTCAGTTCAACAAAAGTTTGATTATCTTTTAGTTTATAGAATATTTTGTCAAAGGAAGCATAAGAGAAAGTACAAAAGGGCTGGAACAGGAACCCCTTGAATCAGCCCAAGGTGTCTGGCACAGTATTGGGGAGAGTAAATTTCAAAACCAGCAACGAATCTGCTTTTTGTTGAAAATCTTACAGGAAGATCAACAGAAGTCAAAACGGTCTGCCAGAAGTCACTCCTATTTTTGGAAAGCAGGGAGATAGGAATTGAATCGGGAAACAAAGAAAGGAGTGAAGGAATATGGGTTCTCCTTAGCAGAATAGATTTGATAAATAAAATGCCGAAGATAAGAAGATGGCTCTTTGGAAATAGGGATTAATTTCCTACTCAAGCCCTGGCAGACTGGGTGGTCAGGAAGGGAAATCGAA
Organism: Syzygium aqueum; assembly: GCA_031216185.1. Lineage (NCBI taxonomy): Eukaryota > Viridiplantae > Streptophyta > Magnoliopsida > Myrtales > Myrtaceae > Syzygium > Syzygium aqueum. The sequence continues at coordinate 13,102,832 of CM062232.1, read as the reverse complement.
AGGGGTTGGATAACTTGATCCTTAGAAAACCAGGGAGGTAAATAGAAAGTCGCCCATGCTTGAAGGAGCCAGAGAGGACCACCAAAAACTCCACTAACTTCTTCTGAAGCAATAGAGGAGGAAGCATGGGCTAAACTCCGATATAGCAAGGCTAATATGGTTTGCCCAGAGCCAGTGGGGTCCCTGATGCTAGAGTGGAGGCAACAACAACAAAATCATTCGAAATCCTAACTATGGGGTGGCAGAAAAGGAATTTACAGAGCCAATATAAAAGAAAAGCAGTATGCTTCTCGTTGGTAACTATGCTCTCCTTCTTGAAATACTTTTTTATAAATGCCATATAGGCCATTTCAGAATCAGATAATTTACCAAGCATTGAACGAGAATTGGGAGACAGGGTAGATGGGTCTGTACCCAAAGGAGAGAGCCCAATGAGGCAGTATACATCAAGTAAAGTTACTGATATAAAAGAGAAAGGGAAAAAAAGCAATTAGTGGAAGTCGATCAAAAGCAAGATAATGCTCCGATTAGTTCACGATTCACATGGTAATCAAAACAGCGAAGATGCAGAGCATTATGAATTGAAAGGGTATCCCAAAGGGGACCCTTAGAAGGGAGGAGTCGAAGATACCATTGGTAGAAATCTGGTTCAAAGTCAGAGAAAGCCCTAAGATGAGGAGGACGAGACTGCCACTGATACGCCAAGATAGATGACTCATGGACTGGAAGCACCTCAAATTGATGACGTGGGAAGTGGCTTGATAGGTACTTTGGAACAGAGAAATGATTGTGAACTGCTGGACCAAGGATGAAAGAATCATCGAAATCATTCTCCACGGAGAATAGATGAAATTCTTCGTTGAAATCTTCAAAATCTCGGAATATATGGTAGCGATCAAGAGCGTTTGATGCAGAAAAAGAAAAATTTTACTCCTTGGAAGTCATTGGGTTTAGATGAATATGGAGAGAGAGTGCAGAGAATCGAGAAGTTGCAGAAAGTCGAAAAGGTGAGAATGCAAGGGCACGAAGAAAGGAACGATTTTTAGAAGAAGTGTTTTGAAGATGAAAAGGCAAAACGTGTGAAGCGAGGTGACGAAGCGACGGCAATAATAAAACGTGAGTGTCTTTGCTTTTGGCATTTAAAAGAATTAAAAGTTCTTTTAATCCTTTTAAAAGAGGGCATATGTTGACACCAAAATAAGAATCGGCATAAGTGCCGAATCGGCTTTAATGCTGAATCCGGCGTATAATGGAAATCAACTATCTTCCGTAACATATCTGGACCAAATTCGGAAACATGCTGAGAAGCAAGTGTGAATGGCATCGTGTCCCGAATTCGGTAATTGATGAAAATATGTATATTTATCGAAATATGGAGAGTTATAATTCGGGACGTTAGAATATTTATGCTGCAGGACAGCGACCCTTTCTAGAAATTCGGGAGGTTCATACTTCGGGAATACACTGCAGAATCACAGTCCAGACATGTAAATCACGACAGTAAGAAGTTATGAGAAGGAATGGGGATAATGAGCACGAGCATATTATGGGAAGTTACTTGTCCAAATTTGAAATCATTTTAACGGTTGAGATCAAGTTTTGGCGGACAATAAAACTGGAAAAACATGGTTAGAAAAGGCAATTGTTGGAAGCGCCAAAATATTCAAAGTATGAAAGTAACCGACGAGCAGTTGAAGGATAGGAGGAGATACAAATATTCAGAGGAAGTAAGGAGAAACAACCAATAATGCAAAAACACTTAAGCTTATCTGCACTTTAGATTCCTATGCATATTTACTTCCTGTATTTACAGTTTCCTATAGTTTTAGTTAACTTTCGAGTCCTTTACAACTTTCATAAGAGTATTGTACCGTAGCTTGAAACTCTGTTGATCCTAGATCCATTTTCAATCCATCCGATTTTTATCCATTCCATGCAATCTTATGTCACACTTTATTGTTCGCCACAACTCTCCTAGTAATCAAACCACATAACCTACTTGTTCGCTCGTTTCACGAGGAATATCCTTTACCGAAATTTCGGTTTTCGATTTTTATTAAGGTAGGTTTTGTGGTTTGATTATTGGGACAGTTGTGGCGAAAAATAAAGTGTGGCATAGGATTGTATGGAATGGATAGAAATCGGATGGATTGAAAATGGATCTAGGATCAACGGAGTTCTAAGCTACGTTACAACACTCTTATGAAAGCTGTAAAGGACTCGAAGGTTAACTAAAACTATAGGAAACTGTAAATATTGGAAGTAAAGATGCATAGGAATCTGAAGTGTAGATAAGCTTAAGTGTTTTCGCATTGTTGTTCGTGGTCCCTTTCTCTTTGCTTCCTCTGAATATTTGTATCTCATCCTATCCTGCAACTGCTCGTCGGTTACTTCCATGCTTTCAAACTTTGAATATTTTGGCGCTTCCAATAACTGCCTTTTCTAATCACGTTTTTTCAGTTTTATTGTCCGCCAAAACTTGATATCAACCGTTAAGATGATTTCAAATCTGGACAAGTAACTTCCCATAATATGCTCGTGCTCATTATCCCCACTCCTGCTCATAACTTCTTGCTGTCGTGATTTACATGTCTGGGCTGTGATTCTTCAGTGTATTCCCGAAGTATGAACCTCCCGAATTTCGGGAAAGGGTCGCTGTCCTGAAGCATAAATATTCCAATGTCCCGAACTAAAACTATTCGTATTTCGGTAAATATACATATTTTCATCAATTACCGAATTCGGGACACGATGCCATTCACACTTGCTTCTCAGCATGTTTCCGAATTTGGTCCAGACGTGTTTCGAAAGATGGCTGATTTTCATTATACGCCGGATTCGGCATTAAAGCCGATTCGGCACTTATGCCGATTCTTATTTTGGTGTCAACGGTTGAATTCCTAATTTCCTATGGCGATTAGTTCATGAAATATTTAGTGATTGCTAGAGAGGTTTTTCAGTACTAGAGCTATTATGGAGTTCAAAATTAATCATCAAACGTGGTCACTTCATTGTGTCCATGTTAGACCCGAGAAGATAACATTTTCTATCTTTTTATTACAACGGGCCATTAGAATTTTGCAAACAATCATCAATGCGTCAATGGGAAGATCTTGTGAATAATTCTGGTTTTGTTTTGATTGTTGGTTGTCTCTTTTTACTTTTGACTCATTATAAAGCTCAGGTTTGTCATTCGATTCCTATTTTCTGCCACCGATGGTAACATGCTTATGTTTAGGCTGAACAATGGATCAATAATATGACCAAAGTTTCCAAGGACGAGCAAATACAGGCAGAATCCGAGGGTTGACCATCTAGGTCAGTATCGGCCATCTTCTTAATATTCCCATGTAATATTTCCCTAGATGTTTGCATTGTTAATTCTAATTCAAATCTTCCTCTAGACTCGGTCTTGGTGCAAAGTTTTCATGTCAAATGAGACCTGGACCTTCGAATGACTCCGTGGAAAGGAAATTGTATGCCGACTTGCAGTCTGGAAAAAGAAAATGAGAAAGATGCTGAGGAGTCCGGCCTAACTGCTACAGATCCAGGCGGCGATAGTGATATCGATGACTAGTTAGAAAGCGGAGCATGTGCTTTTGCAAAGAAGAGAGTAATTACTCCACCCGTCTCTTTAACAATGAAGAAGACACGAAGATAAACACTTGAAAGGTTTATTTTTTTGGTCGTCGAGAGGAAAACCTGGACTGTTTGAACAGGGTTAGTTCTTCCAGAAGATTATTCCCCTTGTTTGCTGAGATGGAAATATAATAGGGATTCTTCATTTCCCCACTACTCCATAAGAGAGGTCCACATGTCCATTACTTTCCAATGCGCTAGCCAAGTGAGGCTTGATACAATGGCTAATCTATTATGTTGCTAGTTTTGATTTTCTTATTGTGTATCTTGTGTCATATTATATAATCTGTTACTTTTTTTTTTAATAAAAAAAGATGATATACAAAATCAAATTGAAACGTGTGTTCAAGGCTAGGAACAAGCTATCAGGAACATACCTAGGGAAACAAGTAGGCCTAATGAGGTGGGAGTGTGCAAAGGAACCGGGAACCGCTTAGAATCGGACCGGATTGGTCCAGAATCGATGGTTCCGATCCGGTGGTTCCTCTACTCTCTCGTCTCGAGCATCGACTCACGGCCTCTACTCCCATTGACGAGAGAAGCCCATATAGAGCCTCTTGAGGCTTGCAGCAGGTTGTGCAGTAGGTGTGTGCAGCAGCTTGATCGGGTGCCAGGTGTGTGCAGTAGGTTGTCTGGTTGTGCAGCAACCTGAGGGTCTTAGGCTCATTCTAAGGGGGTTCCTTTGCCTTATCATCTAATGAGTGTCGTAGTAAAATCATGACCGAAGGAACCCCTTAGAATGAGCCATTGCTGAGACAGGCCCAAAAACAAGAATGTGGTGAACACAAGCTACACAACCCACCAAAATCAGTTAACTGATTTGTCCAGGGAAGCTTAGTGGGACCGGTTTGGTCCGGTTCTTGGGTGGGTTTATGGAACCAACGGGCAGTTCCTGGTTCCAAGGTAGGAACCGCCCATTCGGACCACGCTCGCCCCTATAATGAGGTGCTTCAGAGCCGAAAACTCTAGCCAAAATAGCTGATTTTACGGTACGTTCCCAGACAAACTCTCCCTCTTCACCAAGTACATGGAATATTGCAAGGCGAATTTTACTCATCAGTATGGCAGGACTATGCCTCTTTATGAAGCTTTTGGTGAGCTTCAGAGCCGAGTATTTGAGGTAGATCTTGCGCAGAAGCGCCTTCAACTCTTGCTGGAGCTTTCAATCCTGGAAGCCATCACGAAACATCAGTTGTCTCCCGAAGCTCATTATTCCTATACGAGTGCTTCTAGTGCAGTTGGTAGCGCAGTGCTTCTAGTGCAGTTGGTAGCGCCACCAAAGTCATCGCTCGTGTATTAGCTTTTACAATTGGAGAAGACATTCATTGTGTTACTAGCCCAGAGAGGTGCTGTCTTCAGGCTGAAGGAAGGCACGTAGTTGATTCAACTGGTGATGAGTGTGACAATAAAACTCGAAAGGTAATATCCGATCTCTTGCAAATTTTTAAGATGGAGAGTATAGATTAAGTTATCGTGTATTGGTTACGTCTGCTGGTTCGAAACAGTTTCTGATGAATGGGTCGTTGAATTTGTAGAGGACCATCTATCGTAACTCTTCCAAGATTGCAGCTCACGCTCCCTTTTGGCCTTATATTTCCACCTGCTTTCTCTATTATGGTTATAGCATTCCTTATGCGGAGGCCATTCATTCTGAATTTGAATCTTACGGTGCTTAGACATTCATCAAATGTATCAAATACTGTCAATGGCCATGAGCAATGCACAAAAAACACCCTATGTTCCAGGATGTTTGTTTGAGACACCGTGGGTCTGTATGGTCTAGTATCTGCACATACAAGTAAATTCTGTATTTGTATTCATGCTAGAGTAGCGTGGAATCGGCTAGCATTTGAAAATAATGGCCTTTGCCTGTCCTGCTTCATGCTCTGCTCTTCCTCGATGTGATAATTAACTTTACAAAGGATGATAGGAGTCGAATACTGAATACAGGAATCTGAACATCACTGTGCCAAAAACCAAACCAAACTTTTGGATTGGATTGTGCATGTCTTGAGTACCCTAAATATAACTTTAGTAGACGTGATATGCTCATTGAAGTGACTGGAGCTGAGGCTTCTTTTGAATGACCAGGCTTTAATGAAAAACCGCATGATATAACTTTAGGAGACGTGAAATTTGGCTAACTGCGACAATAGATAGCCACATGAACTGCCTACAAACTATTCGTGGTCATCATAAATCAACCAACTATAAAATGAAGTGCCGGTGGCTATTAGCCATGATGGCAGCTCAGACAACGGCAGAGACCTATCTCTTACGTACTAACTGATACGAACAAATGGACCCTTAGAACTCGATCAATCAAACTCATATTGATGTTAAATCCACTCATGTAGTCAACAGAATAAAGATTAGTTCCATCATGGAAACAATTAAGAGGCCAATTTGTACATCTATGCATGAGGGAGCCCATAGACTCAAATTAATCTCTAAGGACTGATTATGCCATGAAGATGTTTTTTTTTCCCTTTTTCTTATTTTCCCTTTGTGCTAATTACAATCTCGAGATCTTCAAGGGATACACAAAGACCTACCACAAGTTTTCAAGGGGTGTATTCTCTGAATTATACCGCTCAACTCAAAGATGGCAGGACTTTATCATGTAATACAAGGCCAGGGAGTACCACCAGGCTAAATTTCTGCATCCTTAACTATACATCTGGGCCTTCTTATAATCATTGCTATCTACAAAGGATCGGGGTAAACTACCTTGTGTCACTTCACACGAGCTGCACGACAGCAGCGACCCGCAAGGCACCATTTTGGAGGAGATCGGGGAGCTCATCAAATAAGAGAGCTGTTCGCCAACCCCATCCTTTTGGAGCTTTTGGCAAAAGAGTGCCCCTCTGTTTAAAACTTCCAAAGACCATGACTTCTCTTTTCGATGGACAGATCAGCTGAATTACAAGGACATAGCGACGCAGAAGTTAACAAGCTATAAAGTGACCGCGTAATCTATTCAAATGATATTTCACCTTTTAAATAACAGTTTTTGAATTAGAATCCTACCTGATACCGAGCAGTAACCTTTTCACGAGTGTCTACATACACATGAACCTGCCAGAGAGAAGTTGTAAAGGATGAGTTTGAATTGAGAAGTCAGTATAACAGTCAGTTGTAACTTCTCATTAATTTCCATTCCTTTCAAATGAATTTTAAAGAGTAACATGCACATGAAACCCACATCAAGTTAATATAAAGAATCATCCATCCACATTGAAACATAAGCACATGCTCTCATGCTCAAATGAAGCAACGAAAAAACTGACCTTTCTAAGGGAATCAGGGCATTCAGCCTTCCGTCGATGAAGAAATAACCCTGTTACAATAGGGAACCAGTAGATTCAGTATATTGTCTTCGGGTTTACGCCTGATTCTAAATATTTTGAACTTAAAAGTATGGCTTGACAAAGGAAATCCATACCAAGAGTTCTGCGTCCTTGAGGGTCTTCATCATTAAAAGCTTGGACACTCACCTATATATTTGAGAGTTGTCATAGATACCATTTTGCATCAGAACATATAAAAAACATAGTAAGACATCTAAATTTGGTAAACTTAGAAACGGATGACTATGATCTACCTTCCATAATGAACCTGCATAAAATACTTCCGCCGAGTGCTTGACTTGGCCATCGCTGAGCCTGTGAACATCCACAAATTCAACCCTACACGACAAAATCAGACCCAACCCATAGATGAGATAGAATTTCAATATAACGTTCTTTTCAGGAATGAAAAGACAAAGATACTTCCAGAAAATTATGAAGCAATCAGGACTGACAGAAGATAAAACCAAACAATAGTCTGCAAAAACTAACTTCCACGAGTGACTGTTTGAAAATAAGTATATGTTACATGAATTCCTCTACAAACTAAATCCTAAGCTTGGCCCAGATAAATTGCAGTCTCACAGGACAAAAAAAGATGAAACATCAGACTAAAGAAAAAACCGATCTTTTCCACGTAAAATTATATATAGAAAATTGGTAAGTGGTAAGTGGATTTAAGTAATAGTATCAGCAAACTAGCTAGCCAAAGAAATTCTGAAACCATAACAGGAAAGCCTTCAGCATTCTCCTGGTCCATCTTTTAAACAGTTAGTACAATAAAAAGTAGTAGCTTACCCAAAACGGAAAGGAGGAAAATGACTAAGAGGGGTCTTCATATCCAAAGAGATGGAGGAACCACTAGTACTATCCCATTGAATTCCAACGTCATCACCGGTATGATCAAGCATCTGCATAGGGACGGCATTTCCACTTGGTCCCCCAACAGAAGTTCCAGATAGTTTGCTCTGAAGATCTGTCTCATAACCTCTTGCGGTTAGATCTCCATGGATATTAGCTGCATTACTTCCTCCCTGGGTTAGCCCAACCAGAGCTGTCAACCCATCTCCCGACAAATCGCCACCCTGGTCACCTCTGGCTTCTGAATCGTCATTAGCAAGAGCTTGCGTGCAATTTCTGTTGCCAACACCAAAAGGCACGCGAGAAAAGACATAGCGTGTTGGTGGCCAAGCAGCTGCTGGCACAAAAGTATTTCCACGTCCAATACCAGCCAACCCATCAACAGGTCCCCTGTCATGTACTCGTACTGGCCTAAATAAACCATTACCATCACCTTGAATAGGTTCAGTAACATATACACTTCCTATGTTATTTGAATTGTTCTGATCTTGCTCTTGGATGCAGTAGCCAGTTGCAGATACCCCATGAGAATATACAAATGGCTGTCTACAGGCACAAGAAATATTCAAAAGACAGCAGTTCTTGCAAGTATCAGCACCAATTTCTTGTACCCGTTGGCTTAGAAGCATCTGGATAATAGCCATTTAATCAGTCATCTCAAATAACCAAGGAAGCCACCAATAAAAGGCAACACCTTTTGATATAAGATAACAAAAGTTGCTCCCACAAAGCTCTATTCTATTATTCAGCATTGCACCCACATTTCGACACGCCAGAACATCTTTCCAAATCAATAATTGAAAATTAAGCATGCATTCTAGGTATGACGGTAGAAGTGCATGACCCAACATTTGCATGTTCATCTAGGTGAGTATTACCGCAAATTTTATCAAAATAATAACTGTAAAGGTAAGCTCGAGTACATTTTAAAAATTCTGGGTGTGATTAAAGGTTGCCCATTTGGCAGGGCATGGGCCACTTAATAATTGAAAGATTGATTTTCAATCAAGCATGTATTTTAGATATTCCATGAAACCACAAGTGCATGACACAACATTTGCACATTCATCTAAAAAAGCATTGGTGCAAACTCTATCAAGATAATAAAAAATGCTGGGTGTGATTAAAGGTTTGCACGTTGGGTAGAGGCCACCCTTCCAGGCATTAGGCTTTAGTCGAAGTTTCCTCGTCACTTGCCAACCCCACCAGTGGGTCTCCAAGCAAAAGTTAGATAGAACCTTGGGAGTCTATGCATTATACGACCATTACAGAGAAGTGCCGTAATTTCCCCTCAAAATATGTTTACATTGTGCATGGAAAAAGGTTATATTCATTCTTTGCATCTATCACGAGTTAATATAACTAAAGAACTTCTAGAAGTTACACCGCAGGATGAAGCTAAGTAACAAATAAACATGGCATACTGGAATTACTGAAACTTAAAATGAAACCTAAAAAGTTCACCATCAACTTTTAGTTTCAAACTGCAGCAACACACAAGAAGGGAGGAGATCTGAGCAAAGAACCTGCAACCATAGACTGTCGTTCACAGCTTTGCACGGAAAACCAAGCTCTTCTAGCTGCTTTCTCACGTTGATGAGAGCTTCAAAAGACATGTTGCTATATAAAAGAGAACCACCTTCAAATATATCGACAAATGTATCATAATCCTCCCCACCAACTCCACAGTTCTCTGCAGCACAATTTTTAATCTGCTGTCTTCCCACAACCCTGCCACCCCATGAAAGAGTAGGCATGCCAGATTTTCCCCAATCATTTGGCATGATCCCATAGCAGGAAGAGCTCATCATAGAAGAACCATGCCTTGATTGGTCCCTAGTAAGCCAGTTATTATCCAAGCGATAGAACGAATTGTCTTCAGATGGCCCCTCCATAGTCAATCCACCATTCACCAACCCACTTGTCGTTGCACCTATAGATGCTGCCACATAAGCACACGAGGTGTTACTCACATCAGTATCTGCAGACGACTTCAACATCTTGGTGCCTTCCAAGCCACTTGAGAACATGGGCTCCAAATTTGACTCAGCATACGCATTTTGTTGTGCTGGTTGTTTAGAATCAGAATCTTCTGTTCCGCATTCGACAACTCCTGCAAGCTCAACCAGAAGATTGTGAGCAGTACCACATCCCTCTGATCCAGCTTTCGAGCGTAAGTCTCCTACTTCAGATTCTGATTTCAAGTGTGAGAAGCTATTCATCAAATTTTTTCCTTTCCCTTTGGAAGAACCAGATAGAGTAGGCAATCCAGCCTCAGAATCAGAACTACCCTGCTCAGAAAGCTCTGCCCTGTGAGGTGCACCTTTTGCAAGCAGTGTAAACAGCGCCAGTTCAAACCTTTAAGGAGAGGAGTTTTCAGCATGCCATTCCACTTCATTTATTAACAAGAAATATAGGCCGTCAAGAAAGAAAAGGACCTCGAAAGTCCTAGTTTCCTTACCGCTTCTCCTCGCTAGGCACCCAGAGTTCATCTGACGTTAACAGCGCATGTAGAGTTTGAGGGGACAATTTTGGAAGCACCTTAATGCAAACCAGGAAAAAACAACAGCGTGTAAACAACCAAAAATAGGAATAAGAAGGTTAACTATCGCAACCAAGGAAATATTCAAGAGAGAAAGAACCAAATAAAATATGAATTTTACTGACAAGGAGGTAACATTAGTAAGTTCTATCATACAATAGGACTTTATGTTCAATTAAGTCACGGCATATTATATTGATGTATTTCAAATCAACATACTGGAACAGAAAAGTTAGCCCCTGTTAGTAGAATCAAATGTCAAGCACTTAGAAAAGAGGCAGAGTAAAAGTTTGAGAGAGAGAGAGAGAGAGAGGAGGGAGGGGGGGGGGGCAGAGAAGTTAGTAGAATGGACCCTAAAAAAAAAGAATAAGTGAGAAAAGAGAAATGACTTCAATTTCTTATTTGAATGGAGACTTTTTGGACTACATCTCAGGTGCAAGAATTTTTTTTCTTTGTTTAAGAGGAACGAGGTATTGTTAGAAGCTTGCTCATTTTATTGGCCAGATCATTGCATCAAATCGTCTTTTTACCTCTTTCAATTCCATGGCACCACTTTGACAAAGGTAGCCCCAACAAGCATTCCTGACACGCTCTCCATGTATGCCATAATCCTGGCTCTCTGCAAAAACCTGATCGACACGTATATAGGGTCAACTATCTATCGAGAAAATTATAGCTCCTCCCTAAATGGGAAGCAAAAGCATGTCTTTTATACCTGATAGGCTAAGAAGTTTGATGTCCACAGTTCAGATATAATGAAGTCTGTGCATATTGCACATAGGTCCTGCAGAGCATCATGATGTTATCACTAATATGCAAAGTGAACCCAACAAAAGCATATATGTAAAAATAAACGAAGCATACATTCCCAGAAATATATGAAGACAGCCAAAAGCCCGTAACAGCAACCCTTGAAATATGGTGATAATTTTAATTACATGGAAACCCCTTGAGTGTTGAAAATTTACACTAGCCTTGACTCGTTAATAGATTAATTACAAATTTCTTCATAATGACAAACTCGAAACAGATTAGTTGGATAATAGGCAAATGAGGATCAATTAGATAGCATCAAAGGAGTCTTAATAAATGATGTTTAAATTTGAAAATTTTAGATCACTTGGTGTAAATTTGGAACACCAAAGTGCATGACATACGAAGAGCAGTAGGTGCCCAGGTAAATTACAATGGCATATGGACAGGTAAGAAATGAAATGAGATCTACAATTAAAAAAAAAGGAGAACAGTAGGTGCTGCACTCCAATAGCAATTACCTGAAGATCAAGAAAGGAAGCAGCCGCAAGAACACGGAATGCAGTATCAACATTAAGCTTAGGATAGTGCCCATACAAATAAGCCAATGACATTGCCATGGCCTCGGGGTTAACATTCTTGTCGTCAACATGCAAGGTAACAACTGGAGCGCCGGCTTCTTTCCAGGGACCGTGAAGCATGTTCCTGAAAAGAGTAAACCAAGATAAAGCTGAGCACCAAATCAAGCACTGATTACAATAAAAACTTATAACCAAGACTGTTTGGGTTCGGTTACTCCGCATAAGATATACAACAATCACTGCATTCTCTGTTCATTCTATGAATCTCCATTGGCTGCTAAGCCCTTGAAAAAAAACAAAGCTTGATTACTAGACGGCACCGCAAATTTTCACATCAACTCCGCGGGAAAAGAAGAACAGCCACAAGCATCGCAAAGGGCCAAAAAGCTAAAAAGACCAAAATGTACTCCGCTACATAGCACGAAATGTATGGATAGCGCATAGCACGAAACGAATGGAGGCACAAAGCAACTCAACCAACGAGCCTCATCTATATAACACGAGATGAATGTACGACGTTTTGGGTTCGCTCAAATTAAGGAAGCATCGCCGCTAAACATACGAGAAATCAAAATCGAAGTACGACCGAACGAGATAGCCAAAGTTGCAAATCCTCGGAGCCAATTTTCCACACCAGCCCGGAAGACAGAAACGCAAAATCAATTCAGGAAATCGGATCGCGACTCGGGGGAAGGGGGCCGGCGCGCGCGCGCGCACCTGAAGTAGGAGCTGCGGGAGAGGATGAGGCGGTGGAGGTGGTAGGTGGAGCCCATGGCGTGGACGGCGATGTCGGAGAAGGAGCCGGAGTTGAAGCCCTCGATCTGGACGTGGTCGCACAGGGCGGAGAGGTTGCAGTCGAGGGCGCGGAGCTCGCCGCTGCTCCGGTCGTTGTCGGAGTGCTGCTGCGGCGCCGTCGGCGGAGGAGGAAGGGGAGGATCGGCCGCCATCTTCGGGTGGGGCCCGTAGGATCGGGGCTTCGGGTAGGGCGGATCCATTTCTAGGGTTCGATGATGTAGAGTGAGTTGGGATTCCTGAGAATTTCTATGGAGGAGACATTGGAGAGTGGAAGTGGCAGGAGGAGAGTCTCCGTCTGTGTATATACGGGGACGAACGGTAAAAGAACACTACAAGTGCCATAAATACTATAAATTTTTTTTTTGATCACTTTAGTACTAAAATTTTTTAAAAACAATCACTTAAATACTAAAATTTTAGCACTTAAGTGATCATTTTTCAAATTTTTAGCACTTAAATGATCGTTTTTCAAAAATTTTAGTATTGAAGTGATTCAAAAAAAACTTATGACACTTAAGTGATCGTTTTTCCTCCGACTTGACATCAAAATGATTTGAAAAAAAGTTATGGCATCAAAGTGAACTCCGTATACAAGTTATGGCACTTATAGTATCCTTTTGCCGGGGACGAATGCCTGTTTTTTTTTTCTTTCTTGACTTTTTGAATATATGAAATATTATCTCATGTTGGAATGAAAAAAGGGATAATTTATCTAATTCCTAATAGAGTTGAGTTTTTTCCGCTCCTAATTTGGCTAAAACATTCCTAACAAAATGCAGTGACCTTGTTCAGCATCCTCGGCATTCGCTCAGTGATCTTTTTTTTCATAAGGTTATCTTGCGAGTCTCACTTTCCTTCATCTTCGCTCTTCTCTCTTTCTCTCTCATTTCACTTTTTTTTTTTTTATGTTTGAGATGGTTTTTGTGTCGTCTTTCATGGTGGGTGTTGGATAAATTGATTAATTTCAAAATGTTGGTTAATATTGAGTAGTGTGGTAATTTTCCTAATGATGGGTTCAAGTCAATGAAGTCTGAAGGTGTTTCTCTTCTTTTTCTTCTTTCATATCTTTCTTTTTATGTATGTGAAATATAGGTATTGATTCATTCCTTGTTTATTTTTAAGTATAATTCAAGTTATGCTTTTGAGGATCTTTAGTGAGGCTTTTTAGCATTTTTGAGATTCTCTCCTTCTAGGGATTTCTTCAGTTGAAGTTTTTGAAATTTTGTGAGGAAGAGTGGTAGGAGAAAAGTGAGTTTTGTCTGATCCTAAAAAATTTCCAAGTGAAAAAAGGTTTATCATTCCATTTGATTTTTAAGTGGATTTTGAGTATTCTTTTCATTAAAAATTTCTTTGGACTGGTTTCCATTGACCTATATACTTACTCGAATAGAGATTAACATGCTATATACTTCTCCCTTTTGCTCACTTGAAAGTATATCCCTAGTTTTTCACTAATTTGTGGTTGGAAAATCATTATAAGAGTACAACGGCATTAGAGTTTTAGGTAGCTTCGAGTGCAGATTGAGATTTTAGAAACTAAGAAAGTAAGATTGTATTTGATTACAGAATTAGCGATATCGAAAACGATGTATATTGTACAACAAGGTGAAAATAGAACAAAGGAATCAAACAAAAATGAATGGAATGGCAATTTCATATTTTGTTGTAAGAAAAAGGAGTTACTGGTTAGGATTTGTAATGTTTGATTATAAGAAGACATTGAAGGAATGGAATAAGAGGACCATCCCGATAAATTTATTTAGGAATTAAATAAGTATGTTCTTACTCAAAATTGTAATTACAATGGAATGTCATGAGTATCAGCACTATGTTCCTCAACAAGTAATAGATAAAATATAATTCATCAACTAATAAAAACAAGCCATTGTTTTTATCAATAGATAGCGTTCGTTACTATTTTATTTTTATTCGTTATTAACTCGGTTAATTACTAAGGTACATGATTAAGTTTGATTAGGAATCGATATTGCATATTACTAGTTTCTTTTCACACGCCCAATTGCGGATATATGTAGGTGATTTTTTTTCTAATAAGAATATGAATAGGAATTTCAAAAGTCATCGTTTAAATCGTATTTTGATTAATGATATCTAACTTTCTCTAATTATCTTTGTTGAGAGTGACAATATGGATGTTTTGGTCATTTAAAGAGTGGACATCAAATGACAAAGGTTCGCTTTGTATCCTTTACTAAGAATAATAACTAGTTTCGTCTCACGCACGTGCCCAATTTGAGATAAGCTAGGCTAATTTCACATTTAAGGCTATGTTCATTTCACAGAAAATAACTTCCTGAAAAATGTTTTTTCAAAATTTTCAGTGTTTGTTTCATGAAAAATAAACTAGCCATGAAAAGTATTTTTCCACCAATGGAAAAAACACCTTCAAAAGTGGGGAAAATGCTTTCCACTTTGTCGATGTTTGGTGACCTCAGGCGAGACTCGTGCCTTGCCCAGCTCGCCGAATCTAGCGAGGCCCGAGCTAAGCTCGTCCAAGGCCAATTGGGCAAGCTCGGGCCTCGCCAAATCCGACGAGTCGCACAAGGTTAGCTTGGGCCTCACTAGATCTGGCGAGCGGGGCAAGGCTCAAGCTTGCCTATGGCAGGCTGGTGACCGGCCAAGGAAGAAGAAAAAAAAAGAAAGAACAGGAAAAAATAGAATTTTTTGGTAATTTTCCCTAGAAAATCAAATCAAATACCGAACGACGGAAAATATTTTCCAGTTTATTTTCAGGTCTCAGCCGAACACTGAAAAATATTATTATTTTCCTGAAAAATATCTTTCCGAAAAATATTTTCCAGAAACATCAAATTTTTTGCAAAACGAACGGAACCTAAATTTAAAATTGGTTATCAACATAAGGATTTGTATTGAACTTTTGGTTCAAACGAGTGGACATCTCATCTCTCATTCGTTCGTCCTATATTACTTTCCATCAATTTCGTCTCGAAAGTCCTTATATTATCATCGAGCAATCTTTATAATGGTGCTAGTTCTACAAACCCTTACGTTGCGCAGATTCTTTTAAAGAAGAAAAGCTCAGGAAATTTTGTTTTTCGAGTACTTAATATCCTATGACATAAAAAAAAATATGATTATATCGTATCGGGATATGTCCGAATATATCTATGGTTGAATTGCGTTGGTTATGAAATATTTGTTGATCTTTTATTTATTAGTTCATCAGTCACGTACATTATTGGTCAGAGAATATAGTATAAAAAAGTTTATAAATATTGAGAAACCCTTGCAAACTCGGTATTAGATTATTAGATGAGATGGATTACATAAAGGGTTAATACAACGAAAAACCTCAAACTAGTATATCTGTAACAAATTTACCCCAAACTAATTTTTTAACTACAAAAAACCCAAAATCGATACACTTTTGACAAATTTTTCCTCCGTTAAATTAGATTAATACAACTAAAAATCACAAATTGATAAACCTGTGACAAATGGAAGGATAAAACCCCAAATCGGTACACCTGTCAACTATCACTTGTCTTCCAACTCAGTAATTTGATAACAAAATTTAATCAAAACTAATAAAGGGTAAATTTTTCACAGATGTACCGGTTTAGGGTTTTTGTGGTATTAACCCTTACAGGAAGTATCAAATTTGCTATTTCTTATATTATCAAATCCCTCATCAATCCAAACAAAAAAAAAACAAAAGAAATCCCTCACCATCCCTTTTGTCTCCTTGTTTTGTGGTCGAATATTAAAGTATAGTTAACTTTTGCAGTCACTTAATAAATCTATAATTTGAATAGATAGAAATAATTCAATTGCCAAAAAAAAGAATCAAATGCTTTTCGATGACCTGGTAAGAAGAACGATCCGTACATAAGAAATAGATCATTACCTATAGTCTCATGTTATTTTCATTTCTAGAGTAAGTCAGCATATAATAATATGTAGATATATATAGGTTTGTAGTCATTTTTAGGATATTATCAACAATTTTCATTGCCAGATATTTATTCAATAGCAAGTCAAAATCAAATAAAGAAAAAGAAAATTGAATTTCTCGTAAATTGATTGGGCCCCTAAGAGCCCTTTCCGGGTGAAAAAGGAAAATCAAACGGACATAAAGTCTGGAGTAACGAATATTCTACCCACCAAAGAGTGGAAAAAAGTATAGATACACGGAGATACTGAAAGCTAAGTGATAATCATGGGGAAATTATCAAAAAAATCCTAAATCTATTGTACGGATGTTTATTCAATCCTAAGTCTTTCAATTTGATGAATTTTTTTATGCACAATTTGACCAATTTAGCTTTAAACCTTTTGATGATTTTGACCGAAAATTACTGACATGGATGTTGGCCACATCCTATGTGGTACGATCGACTATGATGTGGACAATTTTTTAAATATTATAAAATTTCTCTTTTTTGCTTTTTTTCTTGGGATAAATACATTAGAAGTCACAAAACATGTCGCGAAAGTGCACTCGAGTCCTAAAACTTACAAAAAGTATAATTGAGTCCTAAAATTTGTCAAGTTGATATATTCAAGTCCATCCGCTAATTCCTTCCAATTTGATGAAAGAAAATGTTGACGTGGCTTTTTTTTTATTCATTTTTCTCTCATACATGCCATGGAGCTTAAATGGAGAAGTCCACATTTGCAAAATCGACACAGTTTAAGGTTTGCCCCAAATTTCCAAGCCCTAATTGAACTGTAATTCTCTTCACTTCTTCGTCATGTTTGTCGAGTCTTCCTGTTCTCCGTCCGAGTGTCCTTATTTCATGTAGCTTCAAGTAAGAAGCAAACTAGGTCAATGCATGAATAATGGTTAAAGCACGATCTAGTTGTTCATTTTAAGCATGCAAATTACTTAGACTCCGTTTATTTAGAGAAAAATGAATGATTTGGAAAAAATAATTGCTTGTTTTACAAAAATGAATAAATTGAAAATATTTTCATCATGCACAAAAATGTTTAATATATATTGTTACCAATAATGAAATTTTTTTATTAGCTTATTTTTTAAGAGATACAAACGATCATTTTTAGAAAATTATTTTTCGAATTATTCATTTTCTGCTAAATAATCGGAGCATGAGAAAATGTATTCTTCCATGTGCTTTTCACCTTGATCTTCCTTTGGATGTTCTGTTTGTTTTTCCCTTCTGTCTCTTGTTTTACCAGTCTGACATTGGTAAATTGAGCTGGAATATTTCTTAATTTTCATGCTTATGAGCGGTCCTCTCGTCGGCATTTAAATCCAAGGATGATGCCTTTTTGTCTCTTTGAACTAGAATCCTGCAATTTCGATTTTGCTTGATAGTGTTGCCCTGGTAAATCATTTCTTTAACCGGCATTTCTTTGGAGAAAGTCTAACAGAGCCATCGGTTGTCAGCTTAAAGCTCTACGAGGCTACATTAAATATGTTTGGTTTGACTTTGGGGAAATGTATTTGAAAAATGCATAAACTTTTGGGTTAAAGGGGTATATAAATAATGTTTGGTAGTGTATTTTAAAAGCATATTGAAAAGCAATTTTGACGTAAATGCCATTTGGTAAAAAATATGCTTTGTACATGATTTTTGCTAAATTTTTCTATAAAAAATCTCAAGTTATTAGCCAATGGAACTCAGCCACTGCCAGCAAGGGGGCGATCGCTTGTCGGGGGCATGCTGGTTGCACGCTGGTTGCCCATCAATGGCTAAGGCAAAGTTAGGGTTTTCATGGACATTTTTGGAATTATAAAAGTTGAGTGAGGGCAAAGTTGGAAAAAAAGTATATTTGCATTGAGGAAACACAACATTCCAAAATACCTTTGGACCTACCTTGGGCTAAAAGCCTTTGGAGAGCTTTAGAGATGCAATTGCATCTCCCCGCACCTCAAAAATTTTGCCAAACGGTATTTACAATTGTCCAAGGAGCTTTGAGGCTCTAAAGGGCTTTACAAATGTTGAACCAAACAAACCTACTAACCCTGTTATCATGTTCTTCATGCACCCACTTTACTATTTTTGCAGGTTTAGCCAAATTATATTCACTGTGACATATTTACCTTGAATTTTTTTTTATACCCATTGTGACAAATTTACCATAAAATTTTTTTGTGATATAAAAAACCCTAAACTTGTACCTATATGTCACATTTACACTCCATTAAGGTTATGTTAGATGATTTTTTTTCCACTTAAGCCATGTGGTAGCAATGTCAACATTGGCATCCATATAAACAGATTTTTAATGGTTCTCATTGACAGAATTTTGAAGGAGAGTAAATATGTCACACTGGTAGACGTTTGGGATTTACTTTAAAATAAATATGTTACAGTTGGCATAGCTTATAATTTTTTATGACTTTTGTTAACAGACGGAGAATGAAATCACGTTTGTCTTGAGGCCAGGAGAAACCTAAACTAGGAAACGTAGCAATGAAACGGGGAGCAAAAGGATGCTGATTTCAGATTCAAACAGAGCTACTAATCAGCCAATCTTCTCGATATTGGTATTAGGGATGAGCATGGTTTGGGTGGGCGATTCCCACTATAAAAAAACAAGGGATTAGAGACGAATTTTGCGACGGAAAATTTGGCAAAATCCATCACTAATCAAATTTGCGACGAAATTAGCGTGGAAAAAATTCCGTTGCTAATTCGGCGTCGCAAAATTTTGTGACGGAAAATTTCAATTTCCGTCGGTAAATTGCGACGGAAAAAAATTCGTCGCAAATTAGCCACGAACTTTATTCATCGCAAAATTCGTCGGAAATTTCGTCGCAAAATTAGCCACGAACATTATCCGTCGCAAATAATTCATCGCAAATTAGTCACAAACTTTATTCGCCGCAAATTACCGTCTAAAATAATTCATCGCAAATTAGCCACGAACTTTATTCGTCGGAAATTTCGTCGCAAATTAGCCACGAACATTATCCGTCGCAAAATTCGTCGCAGATTAGCCACAAACTTTATTTGTTGCAAATTAGCCACGAACTTTATTCGTCGCAGATTAGCCACGACCTTTATTCGTCGCAAAATTCGTCATAGATTAGCCACGAACTTTATTCGTCGGAAAATTAATCGCTACTTATTCGTCACAAGTTAGCCACGAAATGTATTGGTCGCAAAATTCGTCGCTAAATATTCATCGCAAAATTCGTCGCAAATTATACACCGTTTGGGCCATCAAATCTTGTCCATATCAATAGCTACACATTAATGAAGATCATGTAATACATTCAATACAATCAAAGGACATAAGACAACCATAGATTCCGCTTCAAAAATAGAAAACGAACAAACCAGACACAATGCTATATAATTGAAAAATATAACTGAAGGAAAGATGCCAGTCCGCAAAAAATAATGATATATGCAAAGTTGCAAAGTTTGACATGATGCTATTTGATATCCACTCTTATAATACATTCAAAACATTTAAAGGAGGCGAGGCGGGACAACCATAGATTCTGCTTCAAAAATGAAAAATCGACAAACTAGACACAAGATTGGGCAGCTTTAGTACTCGACAGGACACCAGAAGCAGTTACTTTTGTCGACACTTGATGAAATGTGGATACATAAATAAAGATATTCAATCAGTCCAAAATATGAAAGAAGCGTTTATGCATGGACGTGGAACTAGGTATAAAAAAACAAATAGGAGGGTTAACAAAAAAATGTTTCAGGACGAACATCAATGTTCTTACATATGAATATGAGTCAACTTTCACATTCACTGTAGTTTTTTCACCCTTGTAAACCGTATTTCTGTCATCTACGAAAAATCATATCCTTCTCCAAACAGCATTCAACAGTTTAATGACTTAGAGAGGTGAATTACCAACACCAATTCCTAGGAAGAGAGGACTCAAAGTCAATTAAGGCATGTATTTCTACAATGTTCAAATATCATGACTTTTTGTAACAAGCATGTCATCCTAGAATCTCTAAATTTTCAGTTTTTCACAAGCAAAGAGCCTAGTTGTAAGAAAGTTATGCACATAAAGTAATTGTAGGGCAGGAACATATTAGGCAAACTGCACTTATGGCACAAAAGATAGTGAAGAAAGCTTACCCCCGATTTAGGAAATTTTAACTAGAAAGGACCGAGAAAATCATCATCATCATGAGCAATTTCAGCATCATTATGTCATTCATCATTGTGTCTATCACCTATTGGATTGGCGGGAGGTACAGGAGGAACCTCATCGTGATCGAGGTTGAGGTGTTGTATAATGATTTGCATTTGCTGTTTCAAGTCTCAAATTTCTTCATCCTTCTGTACAAGTATATTTTTTAGTTGGCTCAATTCTTGGGTCATTTGCTCCTCAAGTCGTGTCTTCCTTGGAACTACCGCATTCGATGATGAAGTTGTAGCATGATTCGTAGTGTATACCCTTGACAAGGATCCCATCCCAAATATTTTTCATTTTTTTCATCTCACCTGTTGCCTCCACCCATAATGCCATACCGTCAACTGATGGCTCAGACACAGCAACACCATCACCACCACTAGCATTGCCCATTAAAAGTTCATCATATTTTTCTTACATTAACAATATAAATGAAAATAAAATAACTTCATATATATAACTACCATATGAAAAGCATTCGCGGTTTCATTCTAGTTTCCACAAAGTCCAAAGTATAACCTTATATACTTTAATAGCTTTTGCTCGATCGCCAGTCAATATCTTATCTTTTTTTTGAAATGTGCATTCAAATATAGCTGTAAATGTCGGTTCTGTCCCCAATTTATGTGCCTAAAAAATGTAAACATGAGTAATTGAATTAAATTAACTTATAACTTATTTAACAGACTTACCATTCGTTTTCGATGCTCTCCAATGTTGATAAAGCCCCCGGCATTTGTGGTAGACCCTTCACTAGAACTAGAAGATCAATTCTTTTTATTCTTCTCACTGATTTGCTGATTCTTTTCAGTTTGCCAAATTCTGTTAATTTTCATTCAATTGTCAGCTGTAATGAAAGCTAGCTTCACTTGCTTGATCTTCGCTCTATTACTCACATTTCGTATATGATCACTAACTTTCTTCTTAAAAATTATTCTCACTTCATTCTCTTCCTCTTTATCCCACCTGAACTTCCGCTGCAATCAATACAAAAACAACTGAAAGTTATTATGATGGTCACATATCCATTACCATGCACCAGACAATTCGACAATAGATTTTGTAAAGTTCATCTCGGAGAAAATATCTGGTCCCTTTAGTACCGAAAAGTAAAGAGTTATTCTGGTCTCTTTACATCATTCTTGACTATCAATATACTACACCGAACTTAGTTAGTGAGAAAATAGAATATCTAAAACTTATCTTGAACTCATTCCACCACAAAATCTTTCACTTCTTGTAGAGCACTGTTGTAATTAATATACTGCCCCATCCAATAGTTTTTGATTATTTTATTCAGTTTTCTCACAACAAACGTAGCATTTGTGAATCTATAAACATACAGATATTGTGCAACATCGATAATTCAATTGACATCCATATCTAAAACCACAAATATTATATATACTTAAAAAAATGAAGTACTTACGAATCTCCACATGGGCATATCATGATTCGGTTATCTTTTTCACCTGTGTTTCCCTCATTATTTGATTGTTGCGTTGAATAATAAGGTGGAACGGAAGGAGATGGATTTGAAGGAGATGGAATTGAAGGAGATTTGGTTCGCATGTATCCAAGTCTCCTAACATGTTCTTGAGGGTTGGAGGAAGGGCCAACGTGTCCATGTTGTCCATCAGCATATAGTGGTTGAGGGTTAGATGAAAGGGCAAGGGAAGAGGAAAGGGACGGGGTCGAGGACGAGGAAGAGACTGGTCTTCTATATATATAATCTCCATGTTTATACTGACAAGTAGTAAGGTTAGATAAATATGTAAAAAAATATGAACACGTATTAAGGACACATAATGACGTACATTACGAAACTTACCATTTTGTTTCAGAGAGCAAGAGATAAAGTTGAGGCTTTTCCAAAGCAGAAAATGTATCCTCTTAATTAGCCAATGCCAAGTGTTTATGACGTGCAATTTCGTATGAATAAATATACTATGAATCGCATTCATTTTGATATCAAACATCAATATATAATCATCATATGCCATGCTAAGCCAACAATAGCCATAATTAACCACACGATCTACTTTCAAACCACACGATCATTCATCAAGTACAAGATCAATCATGAAACATCAATTTCAGCCACATGATCTTCATTCTCGGCCACACGATCATCAATCAACCCATACAATCGGGCCATAGTTAACCAATCAATCACAATTAAGCAAATCAACCACATGATTAAACTAATTAACCATACGATTGGCATTAAACAACTAATCATCCACACGATCGTCATTGAATGCTTAATCGGCCACATGATCGACAAATTAACAAGGCGAACATCAATAAAAGCCACATGCAATCTTGAAATTAGCCCCTAACTTAGCCAATCAATCCAATACTAAACAATCCCTAAACAAGTCCGATTAATACCCATTATACTAAGTAGGATTTAGGGAGTCGCTCACTTGATTCAAGGCCACGAAAAACCAAATAATGGGGCAAAATGGTCGGTCGGCCAATGGCGGGCTCGGCACGGGTGTAGGCACAAGTGGCGGCTAGTCAGCTAGGCGCTTAGCCACGGTCGGGCCAGTGGACGGGTGAGTTGGACGATGGACGGGTGAGCAGCTGGGCAATAGGCTAGGCCACTGGCGAGCTGCTGGGCGGGTAGGCGATGACGGCTTGACCAGAACAGGGGAACTCAGCGGCGACGGTGAAGCTGGGCGGCGACGGTGTCGGGCGACTGTTAAGTGGCGTTGGCGACGGCTACGAGCTCGGGTGAGGTGCGTGGACGAGCTAGGCGGCGGCGAGCTTGGAGAGGCGAGCAACGAGCACACCGACGACGTGGCAACACACGCGGCTACAAGCTGGGTGACGGAAGGGCGAGCGGCTGGGCAAGAGGCTAGGCCATGACGACGGCTCGGCCACGGGCGAGCTGCCTGGTGACGATGGGCGATGGTTTGGCGGCGACGAGCAAGCAGGCAATGGAGGCTCGGCCAGAACAGGGGAACTCAGAGGCGAAGGCGAATGACGTCGGAGCTGGGTGGCGACGGCGTTGGATGGCTACTGGGCAACGATGGCTATGAGCTTGGGCAAGCTTGGAGGCGGCGAGCTTGGCCAAGCTAGCGGTAAGCACGTGGGCGGAGCCGCGACACTCGCGATTGCGAGCTGCTAGGCGCACAGGTGAAGATGGCGACAGCGGGCTGGCGGTAGGGATAATGCACGGCAGCTGGGCAGCACTGGGTCACGGCGGACACCACGGCAAACAAGCTGCTGCTTGCTCGCGGAGGGGAGGGAGAAGGCAGTCAGTAGAGGGGGGTACAGAGGCGGATGGGTGGTACAGCTTGGCGGAGGTCGATGTTCGGAAGGCGACGCGATGGCTGGACGAACGGCGGCGCAAGGCGGATGGGGAACGACGGTCGATGGTGAGCAGCAAGGAAGAATGAAGCAAAAGCCGCAGCGAAGAGGAACAAAGGAGGAAGAAGAAGAGAAAAAAAAGAAAAGAAAGAAAAAGAAGAGAGAGAGAGAGGGACGGAGTTTGCATGGGACAGAGGAGGAGGGGACGTGAGCAGGTTGCGTGCGGCAGAGGGGAGAGGGAGAGAGAGTGTGGGAAAAAAAGTCAATATGCACTCAATTCGCGGACATTTTTTTGAATCCGGCGCAAATTTGCGATGGATTCCATATTCACGGCCATTTTTCGAATCCATCGCAAATTTGCGACGAATTCCACATTAGCGGCGATTTTTCAAATCCGTCACAAATTTGCGATGGAAATGTTGATAAAGGCCATTTTTGGAATCCGTCGCAAATTTGCGATGGAAATTGCGACGAATTCGAAAAGCGTGGTCATTTTTGGAATCCGTCGCAAATTTACGACGGAAATGCGGATAAAGGCTATTTTCTAATCCCTCGCAAAATCCATCACAAATTTGCGACAGATTCCACAAATGTGGCCATTTTTGGAATCCGTCGCAAATTTGAGATGGATTTTGCAACGGAAATGTGGATAAGGCCATTTTTTGAATCCGTTGCAAATTCCGTCACAAATTTGCGACGGATTCCAAAAATGGCCTTATCCACATTTCCGTCCCAAAATCCGTCGCAAATTTGCAACAAATTCCAAAAATGGCCGTGAATGTGGAATCCATCGCAAATTTGCGACGGATTCCACAATTCACCTTATCCACATTCCCGTCCCAAAATCTGTCACAAATTTGCTACGGATTCTGCGACGGATTCCACATTCGCTGCAATTTTTCGAATCCGTTGCAAAATTTGTCTTAAATTTGCAACGGAAATATGGATAAGGCCATTTTTGAATCCGTCGCAAATTTGCTTCCGATTCGAAATTTGCAGCCGTTCTTGGATTCCGTCACAAATTTGCGATGGATTTGAAATTGGCCGCGAATTTCACTTTCGTTGCTAATTCTTTGATGAACAGTAGCCACGAATAAGTTTTTGTCGCAAAATGAGCGAAGATCCAAATCCAATGGAAAATAGAATAACGCAAATGTCATCGCACGAATAATATTTGACTTGTCGTCATTTAGCGACGAATTTTCCGACGATCAATTACATTAATAAGAATAATCAACAACAACAATAACACAATAACAATAATAACAAGAACGATAATAATAATTATGACAACCAAAATAACACATGTTGTAATAATAATTACACATCATTAGTGTTTGTCACAAAAATTTTAATCTTCATATTCGTCTTCGTCTTCTCCTTCATCTTCGTCTTTGTCTTGATCTGCATCTTTGTCCTCGTCTTGATCTTGATCTTGATCTTGATCTTCTTCATGAGCATCATCTTCATCATCTATCTCAAAATCAGATTCTGTACCACCTTCGACATTTAATTCTCAAATTTCAGTTGGATCCACATCTATTATTGCTCCACATGGATTTCGTAAAGTTGGAATATTATATTCCTCAGTTTCAACCATGTTACAAACTTCCTCTTGTTAATAGGCTCTATCCTTCCGGTGTTCCTCGATTTTTCTTCGTATTTTGATTTTACATACAGCTTACCAATCAGCTATGTCACGTTTCAAACGAGGATATGGTGCATAACATATTTGAATTGCTTGTTGTGCCAAGATAAATGGTTCATATTTCATATATCTTTTCTTGTGATTTATTTCAACCAAATTAAACTTCATATGTACCTTCATTTCTTTGACGGGGTCGAATCACTTGCACTTAAATAACACAACCCACATTAATGGTCCATGGTATTCTATTTCTATGATTTCATCCAACAAGCCATAAAAATCATCTTTTGAACTGCCACCATTGGATGACCGAACACACACACCACTATTCATTGTAACTTTTTCCATTCCATATTTTTGAGTGTGAAAATTATATCCATTTATGAAATATGCTGACCAACTTCGTACTCTTAACTTTGGATCCCATGATAGATGATATAGCAATCATTGCTCTCCAAGTTCGTCATGATTACTGTAAACCTACGGTTACACACGCAAAGTCAATAATATATATTTTAATAAATGATGTATAAAATATTAATAACTTGGTTTTGGTTCATAGGGAACTTACATATATTTTGGACCATGCTGTAAATTATTCATCGCACAAACGGTCAAACTCATTTGGTAGTAGTCCATACATCGAAACTTGGAAAATCCTAGTAATAAATACCATTTATATATTAGCAAATATTTGAAACACAATACATATATTTGCAAATTTATACTTACTCGAAGTATGGCTCGACTTTTGGGCAGTTCAGTAAAATATATGTATGGGTTACATGCCATTCTTTGCCTGTTAAGTAACGAAACTTACATATGCCACTTGGTCGACCCAGATAATTGAACATAGAAAATGATTTCTAATTGGGATCAATGGGGCTCTCATCATTTCTGCTTGCTCTCCGCCTCTTGCATTGCACGTGCAGCTCAAAATAGTATGATGTAAATATTGTCACTTCTTCCACAATATATGCATTACAAATTGAAGGTTCAACACATGTCTTATTCTTCACTTTTTTCTTCAAATGATATAAGAATCTAGTTACAATATAAAGAAGCTTATCAGAACATAATATATAATAAAGTAATTTGAACTTTATTTAAAAAAATTTTTTACCTCTCAAATAGATACATCCATCGAAATTGGACGCGACCTGTAACTTTGACCTCATAAGGCAAGTGAACTAAGAGATGCTCCATCGAATAAAAAAACGATGGAGGAAATATCCTTTCTAAGTTACAAAGAATAATTAGAATATCTCTCGGTAGTTTCTCCATGTGTGGTGCTTTTAACACTGTTAAGCAAATATCATGTAGGAAATTATTTAACTTTACAATAACACTCCATACAAAGTTCAGTAAAACTTTCTTGAAAGCTATTGGAATTAGTCTTTCCATAAATATGTGACAATCATGACTCTTCAAACCTGTCAACTTGTATTCATTCAAATCAACACATCTCCCGAGATTCGAAACATATCCATCAGAAAACCGCACAGATTTCAACTATTGACAAACAACTCGTCTCTGCTCCTTATCTAATGTATAAACTGCTTTTGGTTTTGGTCTCTTGCTGCTTGCATCCACATCTAGTGTTGGCCGATCATAAATATCTCTCATATCTTTTCTTGTGTTCAAGTTGTCTTTTATTTTTCCGGTGACATCTATCACAATATTTATGACATTATCAAAAACATTTTTTTCTATGTGCATGACGTCAAGATTATGATAAATAAGATGGACCTTTCAATATGGTTGATTCCAAAATATACTGTGTTTAGTCCACTTATGTGTACTTCCGTACGCAATAATCGTGCTGTAAGGGTTCTGAACAACAGTTGGAAAGTCCTGTACCCGCTCCCAAATTTGATCATCGGTTAACCTTAATGGTGGAGGTGCTCTTTCAGTTCTATTCTTGATAAACTCTTTTTTGTTCCTTCTGAATGTATTATTTATCAGTAAAAAGTGTCTGTGACAGTCAAAATAGCTAGGCTTCTTTTCATGTTTTAATCTAAATGACTTTGATCTCTCTAAACATATCGGGCATCCTAAGATCCCAGCTGTACTCCATCCAGATAACATTCTGTAAGCTGGAAAGTCATTTATCGTCCAAAGAAGAGTAGCCTTCATTACAAATATTTGATCGGTAGAAACATCATATGTAAGGACACCTTCATCCTATAGCTATTGTAACTTTTCAATTAATAGTTGCATATAAACATCTATTAACGTTTTCGGATTTTGCGGGCCAGTCACAATCAATGTCAAAAACATATAAGGTGTCTTCATGCACTTACCAGGTGGAAGATTGTACAGCGTTAAGATAACTGGCCAACATGAATAATTTTTTCCTAATTTCCTAAATGGAGCAAATCCATCAGCACAGAGACCTAACTTGATGTTTCGAGGCTCTATCGCAAACTTAGGGTATGTTCTATCAAAATATTTCCATGCTTCTACATCTGAAGAATGACACATTAGACCCTCTTCTGTTTCATGATTTGCATGCCAAGTTATATGTTTAGCAGTGGCTTGAGATGCATAAAGCCTTTGCAATCTAGGGATTAAGGGCAGATAAAACATTTGATTGCATGATCTACGCTTGTGATTATGACCGTGCCTCATGTTAATCTTATACCTAGGTTGGCTATAGAATTTGCAAGATTCTGCATTTTCATCATCTCTCCAATATAACATACAACCCTTACTACATACATCAATTCTTACAACCGAAAGACCTAAGTTATCCACTAGCTTTTTCATATTGTAAAAATCACTTGGCATGATGTTGTCACGAGGCATTGTTTCTCGCATTATTTTAACAAAAGAGTTGAAGCAATCCGCAGATACATTATGCTCTGCCTTGATATTTAACAGTCTTGCTGTCACTAATAATTTAGTGTGGTTGTCATAACCTGCCCATAAAGGTTCATCTGCTGCTTTCAACACTTCTTAGAACTAATTAGATGGAAAAGTTCCATTACACACATTTTTGTCAAAATGCGTTACTCCTATCTCTTCCAATTGTGATGCATGACTAGTACCCACTTGTTTAAGTGTAGGAGTAAAGCTAGTACTTGTATGGTTCGATTCTAAAACAAAATTCTAACCAGTTGCATCAATCACCATCCTTTCGTATGGGTTCAATTAGTCATAATATCTACATTCTTCCCTAACTAAAAATTGGTCACTTCTTCGATATCCTTCATTAGATATAAATGGTTCACCATGGCAAGTCTAATTATAATAGTTCGGAGTAAACCTAAATCTACTAAGATATTCTTTAACTTTATCACACATGAAATTTACCATTACTGCACTTTTTACACGGACACCTTAACTTATTTCCATCCATGAACTCATATTTACTACTAGCAAAGTCTAAAAATAGTTCTAACCCAGTATGAAACTCATTGGTCAATCCTCGACGTCTAGGTAAGTTCTTATTATACATCCAAGCCTTGTCTCTTTGCATTGTGTTTGTATAAAAATAAAAATATCTCGTAAAATATTAAAAATATCATATCTATTGTTCTTAATTAAAACCATAAAATTATAAAAATTAAAATTTTGTTTTTTACGCAACAATTACTTTGAAATTGAAAAAATTACCATGTAAAGAAGACTTATCTAAATATTTTACTGAAATCTTTGTAGTAGAAAGTGGTCAATTTAATCAAAATTGCAATGTTCACTTGGATTGTGAGACCTTCAAATGGACACGTACCTAAAAAAAAAGAAAAATCACTTAAGATTTATTTTTTAATAATTTTTTTTTATTTTTTCCGAATTATGTTTAATTTTTTTTTGTTTATGTTTTTTTCCCCTATATTTTTCTCTAGTCGCCGGTTTGGCGACCAACGATTGGCTGAGGGCGGCAAGTTCGACCTCGTCGTTGCCTAGATGTGGGCGACGACGAGTTCGACTGGCCGCCATGGCGAGGCCTCGCTCAGGTTTGGCGGTCGACCTCGCCGTCGCCCAGATCTGGGCGATGGCAAGGTTGATCGGCGGCCATGGCGAGGCCGCTCGGCCTCGCCCAAATCTGGGGGAGGCTGAGCGGCCTCGCCTAGGTCTAGCGATTGACTCGGGGCCAGTAATACTTCGCTCACCAACTTCGTCCCAGCATACAGGAGTCCTGCATGCTCTGCCATATAAGGCTTTAAATGGGGCCATCTGAATGCTCTGCTGATAGCTGTTATTATATGCAAACTCTACCAAGTGTAGTTGCTCTTCCCATTTACCTTGGAAATCCAGCACGCAAGCCCTCAACATATCTTCGAGGGTCTGTATCGTCCTTTTTGATTGACCATCTGTCTGTGGATGGTAAGCTGTACTGAATTGTACCTTCGTTCCCAAAGCCGTCTGCAGACTTTTCCAGAAATTCGCCGTAAATCTTGGGTCACGATCCGAGGTGATCGTCACCGGCACTCCATGTAGTCTGACGATCTGTCTCACGTACAGCTCTGCGTATCGTTCTAGTTCAAAATCTTTTCGCACTGCTAAGAAGTGCGCTGACTTCGTAAGTCGATCCACTATTACCCAAATAGAATCATGTCCTCTCTGGCTTCTCGGTAACCCAGTCACAAAATCCATGGTAATGTGTTCCCACTTCCATTCTGGGATTTCTAACGGTCGCAGTAATCCTCCAGGCTTGCAGTGTTGTGCCTTCACTTGTTGGCACGTTAGACATTTAGCTACATGTTTGGCCACATCCTTCTTCATTCCATTCCACCAATAATGCTGTCGCAGATTCTGGTACATTTTCGTGCTACCAGGGTGGATACTATAATTGCTGCGGTGAGCTTCTCTTAGAATTTTTTCCTTGAGCTCAATGTCATCAGGTACACACCATCTTCCTCTAAATTTCAAAATCCCATCGTCAAACACTTGAAAATCGGTCTTTCTCGTAGCGGCATCCATTTCCACGATCCTTTGAATTTCTTGATCCGTGGATTGCAGAGCCTTGATCCTGGTTTGAATTTCCGGTTCGATTCTTAACATGGCTAACAGACTAGATACCTGACTCAATTCAAGCTTAAATTCTGAGTCCCTCAGACTTTCCAGCAAAGTCCATCCTTTGATCATTATGTGCGCCATACTGGACTTGCGACTCAGCGCATCCGCTACTCTGTTCGCCTTTCCAGGATGGTACATGATGTCGCAATCATAGTCCTTCAGCAATTCCAGCCATCGGCGTTATCTCATGTTCAATTCTTTCTGCGAAAACAGGTACTTGAGGCTCTGGTGATCCGTATAAATCTGGAATTTCTCCCCGCACAAATAGTGCCTCCAAATCTTGAGTGCAAAAACAATTGCAGCCAATTCCAAGTCATGTGTTGGGTAGTTCATTTCATGTGGTCTTAATTGACGCGACGCATATGCAACCACTTTACCGTGCTGCATTAGCACACAACCAAGTCCTCTCAGTGACGCATCACTGTAAACTTCAAATCCTCCTGGCCCCGTCGGAATTGTTAACACTGGGGCGGTTGTCAACTTAAGCTTCAGCTCTTGAAAACTTCGTTCACACTTGTCATCCCACTCAAACTTGACTTCCTTCTTAAGTATTCGTGTCATTGGCATGGCTATAGATGAGAATCCTTCTACGAAACGTCGATAATAGCCCGCCAGACCTAAAAAGCTACGGATTTCTGTCACGGAAGTCGGTCTTGGCCACTTTGTCACAGCTTCAATCTTCGTCGGGTCCACCGAAATACCATCTCCTGACACTATGTGTCCCAGGAACGCCACTTTATTAAGCCAAAATTCACACTTACTGAACTTGGCGTAAAGTGCTTGCTCCCTCAAGGTTCGTAGTACTTCAGTCAAATGCACTGCATGTTCCTCCGGGCTCTTCGAATACACCAGTATATCGTCAATGAACACAATGACGAACTGGTCCAGGAATTCCTTAAATACTCTATTCATCAGGTCCATGAAAAGCTGCAGGGGCATTCGTTAAGCCAAAGGGCATCACGGTGAATTCATAGTGCCCGTATCTCGTCCTAAAAGCAGTCTTGGGTATGTCTTCCTTACGAATCCTCAACTGATGATAACCAGTCCGCAAGTCAATCTTGGAGAACACCGCAGCTCGTTGTAATTGATCGAACAAGTCGTCGATCCTCGGCAGTGGATACTTATTCTTCACTGTTACTTGATTCAACTGCCGATAATCTATACATAACCTCAGTGTCCCGTCCTTTTTCCTCACGAACAGGACCGGTGCTCCCCATGGAGACACACTAGGACGAATAAACCCCTTATCTAGCAATTCCTGCATCTGGACTTTCAATTCTTTCAGCTCTGATAAGGACATCCGATATGGAGCCTTAGAGATTGGCTCGGTACCTGGAGCCAACTCTATCATAAATTCTACTTCCCGTTCCGGCGGTAAACCTGGCAATTCCTGAGGAAAGACCTCGGGGAAATCACACACTACGGGTATTTCTTCCAATCTAGGTTCCGTCACTGTCGGATCTACTACGTTCACCAAATATCCCTCGCATCCTTCATCAAGCAACTTAGTCACCTCAAGCGAGGAAATCCAAGGGATCGAGGTTCCTCCTCGGTTTCCTTGGAATTCAAACCTAGGATGTCCAATCGGATTAAACTGGATCATCCTACTGCCGCAATCCAGAACGGCTTTTTGTTTCATCAACCAATCCATGCCAATAATCACGTCGAAGTCATATATGGCCAAAACAGCTAAATCAATTCTGTCTTCTCTATCTCCAATCAAAATTTTGCATCCCAGGCACCCCATCGATACTAACACCCTATCATGTAATGGGGTCGAGACACAGAGCATATTTTCAAGCATTACTGGTTTAATACCAACCAACTTAATAAACTGCTCTGAAATAAACGAGTGGGTCGCCCCGGGATCGAATAACGCATAAGCAGCATGATCACAGAGAGAAATGGTACCTGTGACCACGCCCGGCGCGTCCTCAGTATCCTTGCGCGCCATCGCATACACTCTTCCTTGTGCAGGCGGTCTGCCTTGATTAGCCGGTGGGGGATTCCCGGCCTGATTTCCGATTCTGGGCGGTGGTTGCATCGGGGGTCCGAAAGGGCGCTGTTGGGGACAACTTCTAACTTGATGCTCCAAACTCCCACATTTGAAACAAGCTCCAAATCTATTCGGTTGCGGGTTAGGCTTCCCAATGTTTCTCTTAGGTGGTGGGGCAAATCGTCTATTACCCATCATTGGTTTCTTACCAAAGCGACGATTGTCCCGGTTTTGATTAAACCGTGACCCAAATGCCGCTGCTCTATCCATCTGGTCCCGTTCCATTGTTTGGGCACGTTCATATAACTCTCTATAATCTCGAATGTTCAGCAAAAGCATCTGAGTACGAAGATCCGGTTTTAGACCATCCCGGAATCTTCGAGCCTTGTCCAGCGGATTTTCCACCATTCTCGGAGCAAACTTCGATAGTCTCGCAAACTCTGCCTCATACTGGACTACTGTCATCGAGCCCTGACGAAGTCTCATGAACTCCGCCATTTTCTTTTCTTGCGCACTCTCCGAGAAGTAGTGCCCATAAAAATTCTCAACAAACGTAGTCCAAGTCGGATCTACCCCCTAGGGAAATACTCTCTCATTGACCGCTTTCCACCAGTCATTGGCGTTCTCCTGTAACTGGTATGTTGCCAGGGTGATCTTCTCGGTCTCTGTGCACCCCAATAATTGGAATGCCTTCTCCAACTCTTCCACCCAACGTGGGGCGATTTCGGGGTCACCTCGGCCCGTGAACTTGGGCGGTTTCAATTTAAGGAACTGTTCCACCAACTGGGGCATTTGTCTCATCGCCACCACTGGTTGATCTTGAGCTTGCTGAGCTTGATTCCCGTGAATAGCAGCAGCTGCTGCAGCTTCAGCAACCTCAGCAATCGTAGCGGTTCTTTCCTGAGCCTGTCTACCCATAAATGTCCCCATCTCATGTATAGTCTGAATAACATCCTCTAGTCTGCGGTCTCGGGGCTTTGGACCTCCTGTACTCGGTTGAACTTGGGGTTCCTTGCCCTTTCTCTTACTCATCTTTTCCCTTTCTGACACTCAACTACCTGCTATAATTCCGCTCAGGAATTAGAGACCTAAACCAACTATACTGGTCTAAGCCCTAGGCAGGTATCTAACGCAATAACAATCAAGCACTCGGCACACGGCCTAATAAAACACACAGGATTTCACTCAAGGAAGTCGTACACTTACCTCGGGTCTTGCCACACCTGCACAATACTGGTTCAAATAATCACCAAAACACTCAAACACAAGCAGTCTGGAGGTACACTTAGCACACTAGGTCACCCTATGGCTACCCATGGTCACTACTCCTTATCACTCCAGGGTTCGACCAGATTGGACCGAGCTGTCCTTGCTCTGATACCAATTAAAGAGGGGATGTCACGCCCCGCACCCCACGAAGCGTTAACATCCCACGTACAGGTCGCAATGTGGTGTGACGCTCCCAGGTTACGACACCGACCCAAAAACCAACATCAGAGAATACACGCCTCATGCGGAAACGACGTATATATAATAGAAATATATATACACCCAGACAATTTAAAAGCAACCATGAATAGCAAGAGATAACAAATTACGAACTATTAAAACAATATATACATTCATTATAAGACTTACATACAACATCCGTCTATAAACAGGAGATACAACAAAAAGGCCACTAAAACAAAAAGGGATCGATGGCCTAGGAGATCGGGCTAACAACCGGAGGGCTACAGTCAAAAGGTATCGGCCCTTGCTTCTAAAAACTGAGGTCTGCCCTAGGATATCTAGTCGGGGTCAGATCCAGACGTCTCGGACTGCTCTGGCTCCTCCTCTGAACTCATAGCCTCAGACTTTGTCTCGGGTTTGGGATCCTGCTCCTCGGCCCCAAAATTCATGGCCGGAGATCTGAAATATCGGTTTTACCACAACCGTGAGAAATCTCAGCAGGTACAAACCTCTAATCCTAAACTAGGCTAATGTGCACCTCCAGAAGGGTGAATAAAACGCATCTAACAATGAACCAGTAAAACAAATTAATTCACCCGAGCTCACAGCCCAATATATTGTCTCATAGCCCTGCAGGTTAGGCATTTGATATCACTTAACTCATGTGCAATTATATCGACCCGAAGGCCACAATTGGATATGCCGACCCGTAGGCCCGACCCGAAGGCCACAGTTTGAATATTTCGACCCGTAGGCCCGACCCGAAGGCCAACAGTTTGATAAATCGACCCGTAGGCCCGACCCGAAGGCCAATAGATGCTCTGGCTTGAAAGCCCGACCCGAAGGCCACAGTTTATTTCGACCCGAGGGCCCGACCCGAAGGCCACGATCTAAAACGACCCGTAGGCCAACAAATCTCACTATTTTATACACGTGCATCATTTAGCACTTTCAATCTATATTAACTAATATAGATCACGAGAAATGGAATTTGAGTCAATAGTCGATGCCAACGCGCTATGTACTTTTAAATATAAATTCAATGAATTCCACGCATTATCGGCACCCACAACTCATTTCATTTTAGTCCTTCCAACCCGACACTCAAACCGCACAATTCTTCCCATGTGATTCAAGACGTTTAAGGCCCGTCACACCTAATCGAACCTAGCCAATAAACTCTTAAATATGGCAACACCCATAGGGTTCCAACAATTCCCAATTTGCCCTTTATAATGTTTAATTCCATGTTTTTCCTTAATAGCCATTTAATACACAACTTAGGCAAATTGCACAAATTCGGTTCTGTGTGAACAGTACCAGGACAGCACACTTTAGGGCCATTAAATCACCTCTAAATCACCTCATTAAGCCCTAATGAAGTCCCCTAAACATCCTACACAAAATCTCAAATCATTAAGCCTTATTTGAGCTTAATTAAGCCCAATTTCACCCCTAAAATGCACAATTTCGGTTCTGTATGAACAGTACCAGGGCAGATTAACATTTAGGCACTAAACTACCTTTAAACCATCTCATTAGGGCCTAATCACTTACCCTAACCATCCAACCACTAAATACACATAATTAAGCTTCAATTAAGCCTAATTAGCCCATAAAAAGTCCAATTTTAAGTCATTAACCATTGAATTCACTTAGTACAAAACTTAGACAAAATTGCACATTTTCGGTACTTAGTGAACAGTACCAGAACAGAGGGTTGTTTAGGCTTTAATCCACCATTAAACCATCTCATTAGGTCCTAATGACCTATACAAAACATCCCACACACAATTAAGCCTAATTAAACCCCAATTAGGCCTAATTAACCCCTAAAAATGCACAATCAAACTAATTAGGGGTTTAGGGGTTTATACTCGCCTATTAGCGACTCGGGACGACGGGAACGGGCGGTCGATCACCGACGCGCGGTAAGGATCGACGGCGGCGTTCCGGGTGCAAGCCGGCGGTCACGGCGATGACGGAAACGAGGATTTGTTGCTGTTCTTCACTGT
Organism: Syzygium aqueum; assembly: GCA_031216185.1. Taxonomy (NCBI): domain Eukaryota; kingdom Viridiplantae; phylum Streptophyta; class Magnoliopsida; order Myrtales; family Myrtaceae; genus Syzygium; species Syzygium aqueum. The sequence goes on along the minus strand of CM062232.1, from coordinate 13,066,732 downwards.
TTTAAGCTGGAAAATGCGGCTGTGGGTGGCTGTGGTGGTACCAGGCGGTGGCTGGTGGCTAGCAGCTCCGGCGGTGGGTACTGTTCCGGCGTGAACAGTACCAGACCCAGCAGAAAGCCCACGGTAGAAGAAAAAAAACAAAGAAGAAGAAGAGGAAGAGGAGAAATCGGGAGAAATGAGGGGGAGAGGAGAGAGAGAGAAGGTCAAAACTGGTCCAAGGTCTGGTGAGTGGAGTCCAAGTGTCAAAATCTTAGCCAAAATGACCATTTTGCCCCTCATCCAAGGGCTAGAAATGCTTCTTATCCAATAATGCATGGGCAAAAGGGTCAAAAGCCCTTAACCAAGGGCTAACCAGACCTGAGTTAGCCCTAATCAGCCTTAGTTAACCCCCAAAAATGAAAGAAATTCGGAATTACCAAAAACGGGCCCAAGGGCAATTTGGTAATTTTCCGATCCCGGGTCAAAATTTCAATTTTTGCACATACGCGTTCCATATGTGCGTGGCCAACATAATATGGCGTCGGAATCGCGAAATTTACTTTTTAAGCCCCCGAAAATCGACTGCAAAGTTTCGGGAATAAAATAATATTATTTTCCAATTTTTGTCGAAATTTCAGTTTTTGTCCAAAACCACTTCTAGTATGCGTGGCTACCCAAAAATGGCACCGGCCTCGAAAAATAATGTCATTGGCCTCGAAAATGATCATCGGGGTCCTTAGGGGCAAAATTGTAAATTTTCCAATTTTTATCGAAACTCCCGTTTTTAGCCGTACTAGCCCCAAACGTATGTGGCCACACTAAACTGACGTCGATCCTTCAACATAGTCGCTAACGCCCTCGAATTTTCGACGTCGAAGTCCGGGTCCAATTTCACGATCAAATTTGCTCGTTTTGAAGTTTTAGGATCTCTCACTAACGAGCGGCTGTTTAGGGTTTACGCATGTTGACCTAGGGTTGTCCGAGTCATGATGGCCTCGACTTTCATAAAACGCGAGGAATTATCACTAGTGCCGAGGGTCGCGATTATTAGGATTAAACCCGGAATTCAATCATCAGCGTACTTTCAGTTATGCGGAATCACCCGCGACCCAAGCGTACGCCACTGATTACATTGAATCCGTTATTTTCCTAAAATCGGCCCATATTGGCCCAAAATATTCCCTCGACATTTCTCGAAATCAGTACTCAACTCGTGATCGGGTCCCTGGTCCACGTACCGTCCCCTATTTAGCCTTTCTCATTTGGTTAGTATCCCGTGATTGATCAAGTCCGGGCGAGACTTACTAAAATCAAACGAGAATTAATATACACTTTATTGGTCCCGGTAACGGGTCAGAATTCGGGATGTTACACCCCGCACGGTCGACAGCTGGGAGATAAACCCTGGGGGCAACACATGTTAACCACCACACACGTGCACCGATTAAGTCACCCTGCGGCACCCGGGATTCGAACACTCAACCTTTTGCGAGAGGAAGAGTGCCCTCTCCAGCAGCGCCACCCAGGCGGGTGGTATGGTCAAAAAATTGATATGAGATAAATTTGTCAAATGTGTACCAATTTAGGATTTTTTGTGGTAAAAAATTAGTTTGGGATAAATTTATCATATATGTATTAATTTATAGTTTTCGTGATATTAACCCTAGATTAAAGAATGTATGCCACAAATGAAATAGAATAATTCCAACAATCAGCATACCTTGACAGCATTAAATGAAACTGAGGAAACTAGATGGTGACATGTCATTTAGTAAGCGGCTTGTAGTGTCATGGTCAAGTATCTCAAACATGATTGTCCTGAAAAAGACACTGTCGGGTATACTTTGAAAAAGTCCCGCAACAATGTCCAACATTGCGCATGTACATTGCATTTCGCTGCTTCTGCCATAGCAAGAATGGAACCAATCACCCGACAAACTCCTGCGGAAATTGCCAAATTTCCAGTCCCGTGGATACATCGATGCTGCACAATTGTAATTTGGAATAGGCGCCGGATTAAAGGTATTATCTTTCTAACACATGAAATCACCGACAAGACATTTGGATACAACCAAAACAAGCGATAGATAACTGCCTGCCATACTATATTTCTTGCTCTTCCTAGGATTCAATCCTAGGACACGCACCTAGCACCTTGAATCCCCGCATCACCGGACCAAAGGCCCTATGGCATAACTACGACATTATTTAGTGTACGGTACAAGTAGAGGCGGTAAATGGGTCAAGAACCCATTTATTAACCAATATATAATGATTGCGGTTTATTAATGGATTGTCTTTAGTTTAAGAGTACACTTAAATGGATAATTAATGGGTGGGCCTATTAATTTAATGGGTATTAAATGGGTCACAAACGGGTTACCAACAAGCTTAAATGAATAATAAACATGTTATTTTCATTTTCTTTAACTTCATGATTTTTTAATTTTAATTTTTATATTAATTTTCTTTTCTTTTTTTTTTCTTTTTCTTTTTTTCTTTTTTCTTCCTTCGCTTGTGGCATGAGCTCGCCGATCTAGCGACACCGAGGCTAGCTAGCCTCACTCGATCGGCGAGCTCAAGTCTCTCCAGATTGGCGAGGCTCGAGACTCGCCAGAGGTCGGCGAGGCTCGCCAGAGGTCAGCAGGGCTCAAGGCTTGCCAGATCGGCGAGCTTGAGCTTCGCTGGCCTTCGATGGGGAAGAAGAAAACAGAAAAAAAGAAAAGGAGAAAGAAAAAGAAAAGAAAATTAATTAAAATATGATTTTTAAAAAATAACAATAAAAAATATTTAAAAAACATTTTCATTTTCTTGAAAGCATTTTGTAGAAATGTCATATTTTCTGCGAAACAAACGGAGCCTCGAAATTTTTTTTTAAATATATATAAATTTTTCACTAGATTTGTATTACATTAAAATGTTTTAGCAATACGATTTTTTTAAAATAATTATCAGAAATAAGCTTTCCTAGATTTAGTTAAATAGATCAGGTCAGTTATGGGTTAGGTATAAGTCGAATTGGGTATGGGTCGGGAAATTTGCCTTGAGATAAATGGGTTATGAATGGGTTAAATGAGTCAAGTTACGTTGGACCATTTCTTATCCAAAGATAAGTTTTCTATGTTTCACCCAAAAAAAAACATGATGAAGGACCAAACACCAAACCTGAAAAGAATCAAGAAACATGTTCTGAATGTTCCGAAATCCCCATCAATAACATGATTCAAAGAATTCACTACAATCGCAAGCCTTATCTAGAAGTGGTCTCGAGCTCCTCTTACACATCATGCAGCACACAAGTGCCTCAAAAAATGAAAAAAAGATGAGAATTCTCAAATGCTTACAGTGCCAACATCCTCAAAGATGTCTTTATACTGACCACCCAACTCGCTGCTAAGTGCCAACAACAAGCACTCTCCTTCCTTGTGTTGTCGCTTGCTCGAACTCCATTTATCGGTTAGTTCTTGCCGTATCAAGTGAATTTTTTCTTTTATGAAATTTAATTTTCTTAAGTCGATGGTAAAACAAGCTTAATTTCATTGAGTATTGAATTTTTCAATCTTTGGCACTCGATTATGTTATCAAATGGCCGTATTCCCCGCTCGTTCAATCGATGCTGGACCTGGCGAGCCGAGCTCGAGGACTATCTAACCTCACAAACTTCCGCATCCACACCAAAGCGGAGTTGGGTCCCACGAGGAAGTGCGATGAACTAATTTGGCAATAGAGGTGATCGACATTTTCCTAATTTTTTGTGTTACCCCAAACTTTTTTTATTAAACCCGACTACCATTCCAGCTCCAGCTCTTCTTAAATCATCACTAGACTATTCAGACGTATATCCATTTGTTGCTAAGATGCTATACCGAGAGGGCCGTGTGTTTTCGCATAATCGAGTTTGATAAAATCAAACGGTGCGATCCTACCGTTCCTACCCTACTCAATTTCCGAAAAATCGATACATTTAGACTTGAAATTTCCATATATTAAGATTTTGGCATGTAAAAAGCAAAGACTTCACACTCACAATATAAACAACTGCAGTTCCTAGAATATGATAAAATGTCAGGAAACAAATTTCGTTTCATCAAAGCAAAGCCTGTTAAGTTTCACTATATAAAACAAATTTTTTCACCAACGGAGGCCTGTATTATGTTGCTCAACCAATATATTTTCTATTTTCCTTTTCATCTTCTCCGCCATTGATGACTCGCTCTCCCTCTCTATTGCCGTTAAAAGAGGTCCTAGAACCTTATATATGAGGTGTGACCTCCGATTTGAGAAGCAGATACCGCAAGGAGATGGTGTTTGCGTGGGTTGTGGAGTTTTTGGGTGGTGCTCGCATCCGTGTCTGATGGTGGTCATGTGGGTCGTTCTTGGTGGTTTCATGGTCGTGTCGTGGCGGCGGTGGTGGCGGCAAACACAGATCACATCAATGGGTGGTGGTGGTGGTGGTGGTGAAGGTCAAAAGTGCAGCGGCTGCTTGAGCAGTCGCCGCGATAATAGATTGATTTTCTACGGAGAGAGAAATACAACCCAAAAAATCTGTAAAGAAGGGGAGCAGCAGACATATGAATTTAACCGCAACTTAACAGCATGCATCTCCATGTCGACTAATGATCCGAAGTTTCGCCAGGGACACTAAATTGGGCCAAATCTTGCTATAACTTAAAAGTCGAGGTACTTAAAAGCATGCATGATAACCATTATGTTTTTCTATTTTTCTATTTTCTGTTTTAGGAATAGGTTTGGAATAGAAATCCGTTTGGTAACGCAATTGCATGTTTTTATTTCTGGAACAAATTTATACTCCAGAAATAGGTTTAGAACATAAATCAGAAACAAAATTTTTTTACTTTTCTATTTCTGGAACATAAATGAAAAATGAAAAATCTTCTCATCACTTGCCTTCACTAATAGCCAGCCGCCCACCTACCCACTGCCCCCTCGTCGCCGCCGATCGCCTACTGCTGCAGCCGTCCGTCGTCCTCTGTCACCTGCCGACCGTCGTTTGTCGCCATCTACCGTCTCCCGCAACCTGCCGTTTGCCTTCTTTTGCTGCCTGCCACCGCCTAACACCAGCCACCTCCAGCCGCCACCCACCTCTCGTCGCCGCCCAACATCACCCACCTCCTTGCTGCCTACCTGCCAGCTAGACATGGCCACAGGCCGATTTTGGCTCGAAACCGGCCTGGGTCAAACCCGGGACTAGCCAGTTGACCGGGCCTGCGATTCAGAACCGGAATTGGCCCGTGGCCTACGGTCCGGTTCCAAAAAAAAAATGTACATTTTGATTACAATGTACATTTTGATTATATTTTATATTGAATAATTCATTATTTCATAATTTGATAATTCATTATTTTTTTATTTCATAATTTATTTTTTAAATTTTTACCGGCCGGTTCTGAACTGGCTCGGAACCACCGGTTCCGGTTCATACATGACCATGAATCGAAACCGCCGGTTATGAACAGTAGCCATGTCTACCGCCAACTGACTCACGTTGTTGACCTCTGCCGTCGGTTGCCTCTTGTTGTCATCCTTCGCCACTGGCTACCATCCTCCTCTGCCACTGGCCACCGTCCTCGTCCGCCACCGGCCACAGTCCTCGTCCGCCATCGGCCACCGTCTTCCTCCGCCGCCCAATGCCAGCCACCTCCCACCACCACCTGCCGCCGGTTGCTTCTCACTCGCCGATTACTCAAGAGGGAGAAATTTTGTGTCGTTATCAAACGCATAATTTAGCTTAGAAACTCGTTTATGGAATAGAAATAGAAAAATCTATTTTTTGCTAGAAATTGATTTCTGAATCAGAATGGTTATCATATGTGAATTGAATGAAAAAATAATTTAGGTACTCAATTAAACATTGTTTACAAATTTATGTAGTTGCAATATTGTCACCCCTCTCTTTCATTTTGGTTTTATAATGATGAATATACAAAACCCGCCATGTTGCAATTGGTCTCTATCTAAGTTCTTCGACGAACCCGCTTGTCGAAACATGTTAGATTTATCAACGGTTGGAAATGGGTAAATGATTATAGGGCGTGCGTCTGAAAAGGTCAGATAATGTCGGATCAAACTTAGAAAGCTAGTTTTTTACCCCCTGTAACTTCTACTACTACATTCCTGCTCTCTCTACTGCCAGTAGAACTCCACAAGAGGCACTACATCTTTCAAACAATCTGTCACATTCACAGATAATGGGGGAGAAATGTAAGCAAACATAGATGGAATATAGCTAAGCTCCTGACCCAAATTTCCATTACTCAACAGAAAGAATACAAACATAGATAGACTTGGCAAAACAAATGCTGGAACACTAACATTTTAATGTGCATATGACTTCAGCAATTACCCAATTTCACAATTCCATCTATAACTAGGGTGCTTTGTACTTGAACATCACGTAGTTAAGAGTCAGTTTCAGTTGTTTTTCTACAATCCCCTCTTCGCAATTGTCAACTAGTACTGAAATTTGTTTCCTCCATGTGAATTTATGTCCTGTGTTTGCCAAAATTGCTTCAAAGAAAACTAATTTCTCTAATTGACGTCCGAGGGTCACCAAATTGATACAGAGAGTCAAGTCACTGTAAACCAAGAGTCTTCAAATGAAGAGCATCAACAAGTCTATTGTACAGCTTACTCACAAAGCAAAGTCCTGGCCTCTTGCTGTTTGTAATGCCTTATGAGCCATACACATAGACGACATGCTACTTGGCACACACAAGGAATGCCGAACTTGCTTGTTTAAGCCAAATCGAGAGCAAATTGACATCCCCCCCTTATGAACTTCTCTTGGTTGGAGACACGTTGCTAATGAGTGATACCGTTGTTTTGACAGCAAACATCTGGACCAGCAGGCCCACGAAATTTGAAACAAACATTTAGTGAGTACAATACCATATATTCACCAACTTGGACTAGATGAAGAGGCAAAGGAAAACGCAGCTCACCTAGGAGAACACTTGCAGCTTCAAGAAATTCAAACTTCTTTACTTCGACGTCGACATTAAGGATGTCCTACATGGGAATGGAGCCATGAGAACGAAGACTACAGGCATCCATAAATTGTATCCACGGGACATAGAATCATGAGTAAAGACATAAATTGAACAAATGCACCATTCAACTTCCATTTTTTGGCTTAACCAAATTGCAAGATTACTATGGATGGAAACCAAGACAATGCAAAGAAAAAAGCAATGTATACAATTCATACAATATATCTAACACAACTACGAGAGTTTTGCTGGTAGTATCAAAGAACTCCTAGTCCTAATAGCTTTTCTTGTGCGCACAGATAGAAGATTATCATTTTGACAAGCTATAACTAAAATGATCTGAAACGAATTTCGGTTTCTTTTTGTTGTGAGGAAAAGTGATCTCAAAGTATGTAACAAGTCAGGAAAATGAACTCTGTAGATTGTACACAAGGTCCACGAGTTTGTCAATGACATTAACCTCATTTGAGCACAAAATCTTCTTCTCACCAATAATGTCATTTTCCTACACTAGTTCATTCAAACTACACATGGAACTGTTTCCATCAAAAAGCTAAATTAGTTAAGGAGCTCGTTATCAAATCATTTTTCTTTAACAAAGTTTTCTTCAAGTCCCCTTGATGATGGACACAAGATTTAGGTTGAGAGAGAGAGATGCTTAAATTCTTTCTTGTAAAATATGCATACAAAAAAATTCACAAGCTAAACTTTGAAGCATATCCAGAGTTAGGGGGGGGGGGCAACCGATCGCCGGCCACCACTTCGGTCCGTCTCTGTGTATCTCCCAAAATATGCACCATCTAAGAGAAACTACAAAGCAACCAGAAGGTACTTTTCTTCGTCCCTCATGAGTTCTTAACCAAACTTTTCCAATTTTCTGTTCTTAATTTCATTGGCTTCCCCTGTCTACTCTTCTGCTATTCTATTTTTCTTTCTAGGACCGTTTCTCTCTTTTCAGTTTGATGTTAAGAGCTTACAACTGGCTTTTTTCCCTTCTCCATGGAAATCAACTGGAAGGTTTAAAAGAAGTGAGGCAGAGAGAAAAGCAAGAGGAAGAATTTGTTGATAATTTATTGGAGCTGTGAAAGGAGAAAATGCCTTGCCTCCAATTTTAATTCACCCTTGACAAGACAGGCGATAGATAAAAGTATCACTGCAGCTGCTGCAACTATGTAAAATCTTAACAAATTTACTTGACTTCGTCCTCTACCTTTAAAAACACAGAAGGATTATTTGTCAGCATTTGAAGCTAAGGTATGTTGCATCTTCAAAGGAAGTAGAGAGGAGAACCACCTAATTCTCCAACAATTATTGATAGAAAGGCTGTGGCGAGAGATGATAGAGCGAGTGGACTGGGGACATTCCCCTTTGAAATTGATAAAACTAGACGCACTGCCCTAATTAATTGGATAACAGCCTGCAACAAAGAGACTTAAGTTATGGAGCCACATTCCAATTTCCGATGGCAAAGTACATATTCAAAAAATTTCTTCACGAATGAAAATTGGAGAAAAGTCAGATATGTTAGTAGGAGTTACCACAATGATCTAATGAAAACAACATTCAATCCATCATGAGCATATACATCAAAATTCAAATAAAAGCTTACAACACAACATCTTTCTACTGTAATTGCAGTCATGCTTTTACTTTAACTATAGTGAGAAAGGAACTAAGGATTTAAATTCTAACCCAATAAGATTCGAACTTGTCTATTTTATAAACATGTGCAAAATGAGGTACAACTAGCGAATTAACATTTTGTTTATAAATCTAATATATTGCTATTTTCTATTTTCCGTATATAAATATGGGTTTTTTGTTGATATTGACGTTTGTGTCATAGATGAAATTAGGAGTGATCGAACTCCCTTTCATATTTCTAGGTGGTCAATAAATGAGTCCAACAGATATAAACTAGATTCATATGCCAAAATAGAGAATTTGTACCTAATTTGCTGTAAATACTTTACTGCTGTATTAACACAATGAAAATGATTTCTTATTTTCATGATAGTATGTGGCTGTCATCAATTTCATACGTAGATTGTTTTGCCGGATTAGATGCATATAATTTGCAGAAGTTCATAGAAAAGGAACGAGAGGTCACGAGAGCGCTTGAAGAGGCAAGAAGCATCTGAAAGTGTGCGCTAAAACAAATTGCATTCTATTTATGATTGAACTTAAAAATGGCAGGAACGCAAAAACAAAGGAACACGCTTTCTGAAAAACAAAAAATTACTAAATGATAGGCACGAGAATAACCAAATGAAAAGCAGACAGCAAATATGGATGGACGGGAGCTCACGGGAGTCAACAGTCGTGCGGTAGGAGAAATCCGAACCGTCCGTTCCACTTGGCCGGCCGGTCGAAGACCTCTGCTGCATTTTGATTCTTTACCTCCTTATCAGCACTCGAAGGCGTCGTTAGCCTTCTCCGCAAGCTGCAACATGTTTCGAAACAGAAGTTATTCTGCGACGTTTGCGACTGTTTCCCATTTCGACATCCATCTGGGATCGATCCAATATGCTAGGAAGGCCCTTCCCAAAGCCTGAGCGCGCCATAAACCTCAAACTGGCTCGATGTCAAGTCCATCCACGCCAGAGCATCATCGAAAGGCCACAAACCGGCTCGATCTCCTCCTCGATTCCATCATCGGCTCCCACGCCAGTTTTGCTGGCCGGTGCTTCCAGTAGCTGTTCCGGTGGTCGGTGGCTGTTCCTCGGTGTCCTGTGCCTCACGATCAGCCTCCTCAGCCCGTTCTTAAGGTCGTGGTGGCTGGCCTTCACCAAAACAGTCATCAATTTCGCTTGATTTCGCTTAGTAGTTACTAGATGTTCTTTCTATGTGACGTCAAATCTAAGGTTTTTTATTTGGCAATTTCATGGCCATTGGTTAACCAAATTTTTATTAAAGATTAAAGAACCTTGAAGATATTTAACTACCATCAAGATACATGAACTAGATCCGGGATAGCGGCCAGCATGAAAGGTGCAACTTGTAAGGTAATAAATCTCACAACCTACATTAATTACAAAAATTCACATTTTATACAATAATTATGATAACAATAAGAATATATCCTAATGGCAAACATGAATATGCAAAAACCTCCCACATCATTAATGCTCGAAAACCCAATTATAAATATAGGAAAAATTGTCAAAAAGTTCAAAATCTATTGTGCTTTTGCCAATTTAGTTTTAAACCTTTCAATTTTGCTAATTGAGTCCTAAATTTTTTCTCTTCTTGCCAATTGAGTCCATCCAGCTAATTTGGCTAGGAATTGATAACGTAAATGCAGGGCGACCTATGTGGTGCTGACATAAATAATTTTAATAATATTTTAATATTTTTCGATTTTTATTTTTATTTTCTATTCTTTTTCCTTTTTATAGGAAGAAGGGGAGGAAAAAAAGAAAGAAAATAAAAAGGAAAAGAAAAAATAATATAAAATTTTGAAAAATATTAAAATATTATTAAAAATTATCCATGTCAGCGCCATGTAGGTCGGCTAATGTCTACATCAGCAATTTTCAGCCAAGATTGGCCGAATGGATTCAATGGCTAAGAAGTGAAAAGGTTTAAGATTAAATTGGCAAGAAGTGAAAATATTTAGAATTGAATTAGCAAAAATACAATATGTTTAGGACTTTTTGGGCAACTCCCCCCCACCCCAAACACACACATATATGCGTATACTTTACTGGCAAGCACTAATTGGAAAATTTCCCACCTTTTTAGTTCTAAAGAATCCAATTATATTATCCTAAACTAGTACTATAACATCTTTCGACCTGGATGAACACGGTTCGATTCAGTCGATCCAGGCTGGACCTTATAGCTAAAGGCTCTTCTTACTTAGGCCCGTCCAAAAAGGATGGAGCTCCTATTTCATTCTACGCAAAAGCAAGACGGATCGCTGCATCGATGTTAATCACAGGTGCTTGAACAAGGTGATGATAACGAACAAGTATCTGGTTCCACTCGTGTACTTTCGAAGCTGGACTCGTGTTCAGGTTATTTGGCAAGTGAGAATCGCAGAACGGGAGGAGTCGAAGACTACGATGATGTTCGCTTGGTATGGTTGCAACGCCTTGCGGTTTAACCAATGTTCCCGCCACATTCTGTAACTCGACAAATGACACATTCGCTCATCATCTCAACAAGTTTCCGGTAGTGTACTTAGATATCGTGGTCTATAGTGAATTGTTGCATTTGCGGTTGCTTATGTCTCAAGTGATTGGGCATTCCGTGTACGAAGAAAAATAAATGAGGCGAAAGAGAGCAAGTTCCTCGGTCATACGGTCAGCAAATACTGTAAAGATGGATGAGCGGAAGGTGAAGGCCGCTATCCGGGATCTGCCGATGCGAGTAAAGTCAGTGATGAGCGGAAGGAGGAGGCAGCTATCCGGTATCGGCCGATGCAAGTAAAGTCAGTGAGCCGCAATGTTACTTACACTAGGCATAAGTTTTATCAAAATCTACTCTAAATGGGTGGCTCCATTACTGGATCTGCTTAGGAAGGATAGGGGAACGTGGAGGAAAACAATGAAGCTTTATGTGCGTACGTTCATTGTCTGTCAACAGGACAATGCTAAAGGAAAGAAGGAAGCAGGATTGTCGGAGCCACTACCCACACTGGAGAAGCTGCAATTTCCAACTTCGATGCATTTTATCATTCCTTCAGCGCTAACTTGTGTCGCTGGATTCATCCCTGTTGCCATTCCCGGTTAGCTCCCTCATGGTACTGATAGTTCTCTCTCTCTCTCTCTCTCTCTCTCTCTCTCTCTCTCTCTCTCTCTCTCTATCCAACGACCTAGTCCAGGCCGACATGGCTGTAACTGGTCATGGCTGTGACCAGGCCACTCATGCCGGTCGCGACCATGATGCCCGGTCAACATCCAAACTCCGTGATTATTCCAGCAGTCCTAAGTTTTAGAAACTTTCCTTTTTTTTGGACAATTTGAGCAACTTTTAAATCCAAAACATCATCAATAGATTAGACTTGACAAAGAATTGCTGCTCAACTGAATTTGTTGAATTTCAACCGGTGTACACGCGAAACCCAAAACTGAAAATATCCGGTGACTAGAACCAGGCCATACCTACGAAACCATATCATGCCGATGCTGCAAGCCACCTTGCCAAATCCAAATTGGACACAGCGATTTTCTCAATCCATCATTGAGCATTGCTGAACCGGAGTGAATTTGCAAGATGGCCGAGATATCCTTGCCCAATAATCTTTCCTTCGCTGATACGTGCTTTTGAATATTCAAAATCAAGTTGCCCCAGACAAGGCTTGCCCTGTGCTCGGACCCTTTGGGTTTCCAAAATTCAAAAGCACGACCAGCTGAAGGAAAGATTATTGGCGAAGGAGCGCTCAGCCATCTAGCAAATTCACAATCAGCAGAAGAGACAAAAATCTCGGAATGGGAAGCTATGGTTCAGAAACGTTCAATGATGGATTGGGAAAATATCTGTGTCCAATTGTCTATGTACTTAAATTCACTCTGACAGGCTTTCTTCAACCAAAGACTGCAAGGCCAGCTCAACATCTGAAAATGGCTGTCCAGCATAAAGCTTAAGCTGCCCCTTCCTGACAACCACCATTTGCATGGTCTTTGCTTTCATGGCCTCTTGAAGTTCCTGCAGATGTTCAAAATTCCAATCCTCAAGTTTACAAAGATCAATTTTAATACTCAACACACCCTGGAACGGTAGCATTGACTTTTTGTCAGTCAGAAGGATAGCTAGCTCAGTTCAACAATACCGACATAAGAGAATTAATATAACATTAGGGGGATTCAATCTCTCCACAAACTTATTCTGAACCTCATATAGTTGTATTGAAGCTAGAAATTCTTGCTAATCACGTATATAAAAGCATCAGTACTTTTCAGGAAAGTTGAGATTCTTACTTTTCTCAACAATGGTACGATGTCAGCACTGAAATCACCCAGCTCCTCGAAGAAGGACTCCAGCAAAAAGCAGAAATTGTTTGCATCAACACGGTCCTCGAAAGCAACTGTGAAGGAAGAAGTATCACTGTCTTCTGGAGCAGTCTTTAAGGTAAAGAATCCACCTGGTTCTTCCAAATCAGAGCCTCTACGCATAAGAATAGCCTGAAATTATACTAACATTAGTTGGGGAGTGCTAGAAGTTAAGGGTGCGTTTGGTAACGTTTCTATTTCTGGGAACAATTTCTTTTTAGAAATAGTTTTTTCTATTTCTATTTCTTGGAAGAGTTTCTGAGTAAAATAATGCGTTTGGTAACTGCACAAAATTTCTATTTCTAGAATAGAAAAAGAACATAAATGCGTTTGGTAACTGCACAAAATTTCTATTCCCAATTTTTTGCATTCAAATCTATATGTTTTTTTAAACTATAACTACAAGTTATAAGTGAAAAAAACCAATAAGCATGGTTTATTGGTTTGTATAATCCTTTTTAAGGGTTTAAAATCCTTTTTAATACCTAAACTAAGGAATATTTAAAAATACCACTTGAGCACCTAAAAAATTTAAATTTTACTCAAAGTGGATGGCCACAGGTATTCTAAGCCATTATGTGAATTTTTTTTATATTTTTTTGGGGTAAAATTTATTAAATTTTTTTTTTGGTAATGGAAATTTATTAAAATTTTTTACTTTCCCTAAATCTGTTTCTTTTTATTTTTCCGAAAATTTTTTATGAAATTTTTTAAATTTTTTCAATTTCGGAATTTTGCAAATATTTAAGGGTTTTCTGAGTTTTTCTGATTTTTATGGATTTTCTGAGAATTTTTCTGATTTATATGAATTTTGGGAATTTTTTAATTTTCTAATTTTTTATGGGATTTTTCTGAAATTTTTGTAATTTTTATGAATTTTTGGAATTTTTTAATTTATTCTAAGAGATTATGTGAATTTTTTATTTTTGATTTTTTTGGGGAAAAGTTTATTAAAACTTTTTACTTTCCCAAAATCTGTATTTTTTTATTTTCTAGAAAGATTTTTATGAATTTTTTTAATTTTTTCAATTTCGGAATTTTGCAAATTTTATGGGTTTTCTAAGTTTTTCTGATTTTTATGGATTTTCTGAGAATTTTTCTGATTTTTATGAATTTTTGGAAATTTTTAATTTTTTTATAATTTAATTAATTTTTGTATTATTTCCGTCGAGAATGGACCGGACCGATGCTTTGAGACGGTTTGTAGACGACTGAGGATGGAGGAGCTGAGGTCGCGGCTTGAGGACCGGATCTTTCTATTTCTATTTCTATTTCTAGGAACAAAGAAGTAGATTTTTTCTACTTCTTATTTCTGCTCCAAATCTATTTCTTGGCCACTTTTCTATTCCAAGAAATAGAAAAATAAAATGCGTTACCAAACGGATTTCTGTTCTTTTTTTGTTCCAGGAAACAGAAGAACAGAAAAATAGAGAAACAGAAGCGTTACCAAACGCGCCCTAAAACGCCAAAAAAAGTTTTGCTGTTGGGTTCTTCAAGAATAGTAAACCGTATCATGACCAGCAAATAAATGTCATATAAAGAGCACCACTACCAGAAGGAATGTTTTGCAATGTAAATTTACCTTCAACTTCCATAAAGCCATTATTTCTTAAATGTCGATTCATTCATGATTAATAATACTCTGAGAAAAGGATGTTTCAAGTCCTAAATGAATATTCTTGTACACCACATGTTAAATTGAATGAATTGCATGTCAGAAGTGCAAATGGAAACCCTGACAAAATTTTGGTATAGAAAACCGACAGCATTAGAACGTAATAAAAGCTAAGTACTTGTGAGTTAAGATGATGTCGGAAGGCAAAAGTAAGGTATATCTTTGTTTATACTCTATTAGGGGCAATAAACAAGCTCAAACTACTTAGTCCGATATAAACAGATCCGACTTAAAATGACAACGTTCTCATATCAATTTCTTCACATCGCAGATATCATTCAGGAGAAGTATCCCAAAAAAGAGCTGAATGTATAACAAAATTAAACGGTGTTTCACATCATTGAAATTCTTCATGGAAATATCTATAGTGCTGTGCAAACTAAAAGGTAGGTCAATCTGTTCAAAGGAGGGAGAAAATCAGTGGTGCGTCGAAATGAGCACGGAATGATGGTAAGATTAATGAAAAACAGGAAGCAAAAGGGCTGGCATCAAACGGGTAAGCTAGGATAGTCAGCAACTCTTCGGCATGCTATGACTGCAAGAATAGAAAGCAATCACCTAGCCATACAAGTCAACAGCTGCAAGTCCCTAAGTGGCCACAACAACATCTAAGTCAATGACAAATGTGGGCGAATGTTGAGAACGTACAAATACACAAGGAAGCTTCAACCACCAAAACTCTTGAATTTTATCCGATTGCTTATCCTTGACTCTCTTGCTCAATGATGTGGCTTTAATTTCTTCACGCTTCAACATGCCATTGATACTTTTTACATCTCGACCAGCGGATCTTTTTGTAACCTCCTGCTGCTTTTCATCCCCAAAGCTTCGAGAACTCTGCAATCTGGAATTTCCAGTTGTTCTCAAGTTTGCTCCTCCAATTGAATTCCTTTTCCCACTAGCCTCCTCGACAATGCCTAAAAAATGTATAAATAACTTTCAATTATATGGAACAGACTGGTATATTACGTTGATCATTCAAACTTGTAACACTCCATCTTCTAAACTCCCGATTTCGGAAAGTCAGGATTCGCATGTGATTAAGACAAACTACCTATTATAGCACATGGCTTCCACATCGAGAAAGCATCTTGAACGCAAATCTTATATTAACTGAAAAGAGTTACCTTACCAGTTCTGCTTCGAGTATCTCCAACTTCTTCATCCACTCGAGGAAAAGATTGCCCTTCGCCTACCCCATCATTATGCAAATCATCCTGCATCTCTTTGAAAAGCATGGTTTCATCACCTTCTCGTTTAATATCGTTGGACAGACCGCCATGCCCCTTACCATCAACCAATTCCTCCCACTTTTCTCCGTTTGATAATTCCATAACACCGTGATTAAGACCTCCATTTTGCCCTTCCCCATTGACTTCACTACTGCTTTTCTTCTTTGTTTTACCATTCTCTTGTAACCGCTGAAACCCCTTCGGATTAGCACTGGGTTTCTCCACCAAAGGGCTTCTGAACTTCAACTTTTTCTTGAACATCAAGCTACTAGCTCCCTCGAGCGGCACTTTTTTACTTAGACCCGGTGATTTCCGAACAGGGCCCAACTTCTTTTGCAGCTTATCCAACCGAGAACCAATCTCCTTCTCGATCATGGCCGTCCTGCTCTCGGCAATCGCCTCACCATCATCATCATCGTCGCCATCGCCGCTCTCACCATCCCCAGTATCATCCCTCTTCGGTCCCCTTTTCTCGCGCCTCCGCACCTCCCTAGCCATCGACCTTATCTCCTCGATCCTGTTCTCCAAGTCAGACTCATCCAAATAAACCACATTCCTCGTCCTCGACGAGAACTTTCCCGACACCGCCCTCCCCTCCCCATTCACCAAAGTCCTCTCCTCACTTTCACCAGCAGAATCGGAGCCATTGCTACCGAACACCCAAACAGCACAAATCGTCTGGAACAGAAAAACCACGACCAAATAAGCGCCGAACTTTATCACAGACCTGGCCGAGAACTTCCCGGCGACGCTACCGTGCTCGGGGCCAACCCCCACGCTCTCCGAGACCGGAGAAGCTCCTTCCGCCGGAGACTCCGCTTCGAAGAGGCCGGTTAGGGTTTCGGGGGACGGGTCCGACGGGGGTTCCTCGGGAGCTCGGATGGAAGGGGTGTAGGGTTTAGCGAGGGTCCTGAGGATCTTGGGGCGGAGGTGGTTCCTTCGCTTCGCGAGCTTCAAGGGTTTGCGACCGGCGGCGGAGGCGGCGGCGGCGGCGGCGAGACGAGGCTGCGGCGGAGACGCGGTGGCCCTCGCGGGCCGAGGAGGGAGGGAGAGGACGGCGCAGCGTATGAGAACGGCCGCCATTGGCGACGGAGGGAAATTCTCAGCCGCGAGCGGCGGAGGTTTTTGGGTGTTAGGAGTATATGTGAAGAAAAAGGGACGACAGATTTGGAAGTGGAGAAGAAGATCGAGCCCAATGGGCTTCTTTTGTTGGGCCTCGGGCCCAAATTATGCGGGTCGAGGACAAAGATCAAAGCGGTGACTATAATCACGAGGTAAATCTCTTTTATCAATTTTAAAATTACATTGAAAGTCTCAAAATTTATTTTGAAAGGACTATAGAGTTCTAAAACTTTCAAAAAGTACAAATAAGTTATGAAACTTGTCACGAAATGTAATTAAGTACTAAAACTTTTAAAAAGTACAATTAAGTACAATAAAATCTATATGTTGATTGCACTTTTTGAAAGTTTTAGAACTCAATCACACTTTCATTATAAGATTTAGGACTTTAAATGCTATTATTCCTTTTTAAAATTGGTCAGCCTGCGGTGCAGTACTAGGATAATTTATGCGAGTCTACATGTCAACTTACATATCATGAAAGAATATGCTTTTCCCGAATGAAAAATGTCACAGTGGGTGAGCTGCGATTTTTCGATTAAGTGAGAAGTCAATCAAGATCCGCCCATGGACACTACTAAAAAAAATCGGTTGGAGTTATTCAACCAAATTACGTTTGGTAATAAAATTGTTAACAAAATCGATGTTTGTAAAGACGGCAGCACGCATCTTTCGCTATTATCAGAATGAATGTGATGGCAAAGTTGGACTACACGATTAAGTAGTATAGATCAAAATATCGAAATGTAAATTGATCGAGCAAAGTAGATACTTAGAAGAGGAATATGGTCTTAACGTATGGCCAACATAATTTTCATGTCTGTGCACCATCCGATCTTGTAGACTTGTTCAATGTATATACCACATAGAATTGAATGCATGGCATGCATTGCGACGGTGAATTTTCAGCGGATCGATTTCTGTGGATCCTTTTTCCAATGGAAAGAAAGGTGAAATTAACCGGTCGAGCTATTATTGAATAGAAATATGGTCCGGCCACGAATATAGGGTCCAATGCTAGCATACCATCGGTGCGGATCGAAATGATGCGACCATTCAGCGCATGAACTGATCTATGCCCTACACATATATTGCCTCTTTAGTGTATGCAATGGATGACTTACTGATTACAAAACCGAACACAAAAGACTGGGTACTAGCCCGATATATTCTTTGCAGATATTGGCCAATTCCTAGTTTGCTACAAATGTTCCACCGACCAGTACACGAGTCTCCTGAAACTGGGAAATCTGCTGCACAGGCTTTTATGGTCGAAGAAAATGACCAATCCCACCTCATTGAGCTCTTTAAATTGGAGAGAAGAGATTGGTTTGCTTATATGTGCATTGATCATTAGTTCTCGTTGCTTCAGTAATCAAGGCTCGTGAATTTGGAAGAGGCAGTAGTAGTGCTCCAAGGAGTAAAACATAAGAAATGATGAATCGAAAGCATTGTATGAACATGAAACTTTTCATCTATCGGCAGTTTTTCCTCTCCAGCGTGTAATTTGGCGAACAACCAGCCCATTGCTGCTACAAATTCTGGTCAAAAGCGAAGTAAGAACAAGCCTGTTGATCCTCGGTAGGTTCCACTCTGTACTGTTAAGATCCTCTTATTGTTGACCATTTGAACTTTAAAATGCCGAGTTCTTGTCATAGTATAAGATGGCTATTTGTCTTTTTGAACTTTGTTCCTTTGTTTCTTATATGTGCTACATAAGTTTTAATTAGTGTGAACACCAGTGTTATTTTGCTTCTCAAAAGACACATTTTCCTCCCTGGTCGTTGGATTATCTTGTACTTCTTTCCGATAGAAAGCTTCTCAATAAAATCATCAACCACCTTCTTGGACTCTTTTTGCAGCGACTTTGAGCAGCCGCTGGGCTAAGTGTTAACGTCTGCTGTTTCCATTTATGCCTAGTCCAAATGCATGTAATGCATGCTTGTCTGTAAGAATCGCTCATATCAAGATTGGATAGCAGAATTTTTATTAACAGGCTGTTTGTTCGGCACTCTAAAGAACAAGGAGATCAACAAAACATGCTACAGCCTCTATTCATTACGTCTGGGTAGTGGTGACCACGGTTTGGAACCGGCCGGTTCCGGTTCGTAATTTAAAAATTTTAAAAATAAATTATAAAATAAAAAATAAATAATTATAAAAATATGAAATAATGAATTATTCAATATAAATTATAATCAAAATGAAAATTGTAGGGGTGATCGGTTCCCGATCGGAACTGGGAACCGAACCGGTAAAACCGGTTTTTTAATTTTAGAACTAGGAACCGAACCGGCAAACCATAGAACTGAGAACCGGACCATTGGTCCGGTCCGATTCTAGGCGGTCCAATGAAACCCTTTGTTCTTAATTAGCAAAGGATCGTAGCCACAAAAGGCATACAACTTCACATTCTCATGGCTTGGCTTGGATTTTATAAACAACCTCTTTGATGGTCTCTTTATTTCCATTCGATGTGGGACTCTTGGCATTTGCATGAAGACAAAGCCAAAAGTCTTATATTGAAGGCGTTCAAGGCAAACCGAGAGTCCCACATCGAATGGGAATGAAGAGACCATTAAAGGGGTTGTTTATAAAACTCAAGCCAAGCCTTGTAATTAGAGTTCAATACACCCAAGCCAAGCATTGCAATTGAAGATCAATGCACTTACAATGCATGGCAATTAGAGTTCAATTTGTTTTATAAAAAAAATTAAATAATGAAAAAAATTTTTAATTGCATTTTTAAAATTATTTATTTATTTATTTAGTTTTTTGCAGAACCGGCCCGGAACCGGCTGTTCTAGGCCGGTTCAAATTTTTCTGGAACCGGAACTGGGCCCGTAGACCACGGGACGGTTCCGGTTCCAAACCGCGGGCCCGGGTTTGACTGGGCCGGTTCCGGGCCAAAACCGGCCTGTGGCCACCTCTACGTCTGAGCATGCCTCGAGCCGGACATGGCTCCTTGGCCTCACAATATGCAGCACAGAGTTTGAACTTGACTCAACCTTCTTCGAAAGAAGACTCGCTATCAACTTTCAGTTGAACGGATAGAAACATGCATATCTTGAAAATCAAGTATGGAAAATGGCATGCCATACATGGAGACTATGGAGCGAATGGCAGCACGCGCAGATTGTTCAGCCTCGTTTTTGCTTCGACCAACCTCTCTGGAAGATTACAAAAACTGAAACTACCCATCCAAATTCATCTTGGCTGCATATTCATTTACAAATAGACTCGCAAAAAATTGCCTTGTAAGTCTATTGTAAATGAATTTGCAGCCAAGATGAACTTAGAGTTGGAGATGCCCAATTACACAGCTACTCAGTCGCAAGGGGCAGTTTCGCTTTTCTGTATCTTCTTTGGTATTCCCAGCATCTAACCTGTCTAAGTTAGGATCAACATTGCAAGTTCATACCCGGAGGAGGAGCTTCGAGTCCGGCTATGTTAGGGCATTTTATATGGGAGGCTTTGGACTGAATGTGCAAGCAATGAGAGGAACCATACAAGATAGGAAAACAAGAAGAAGATGCATGGGACCGAGATGGAATTTTCATTTCTAGACAAACCAGGTTTTGCAAGGTCGCGCCAAGTGACTGAGTCAAATCCTATGTTGCCATGGTACTCTAAATGATCCATCCACTTCCACTACAATTATTCGTCGTTAATTGCGACGAAAAAAAAATTCGTCCCTAATTTACGATAAAAAAATTTCCGTTGTTAATTTGCAATGGAATTTGCCGCGAAAAATTTTCCGTGACTAATTTGCAACGGAATTTATCACGAAAAACACGAATTTAGCTACGGAAATAAATATAACAGGAAAATGCCACGATACTTAATTTCCGTGGTTAAATCCGTGGCTAATAGCCACGGAAATAAATATAATTGGAAAATGTCGCAATACTTAATTTTCGTGACTAAATTCGTGACTAATTAGTCATGAAAATAAATATAATTGGAAAATGCTGCGATACTTAATTTCTGTTTCTAAATATTTTTATCTGCGCCATCGCTAAATTTTTTTATATACCCCTCACCCCGATTTTCTCTCTCTTTGTTCTCTCACCCTCTCCCCACCCCCGAACCCCTCGATTCGCCCTGATCTCCAAAATCCAACCTCTAATTTGCTCGCGTCTCGCAAATTCGCAGGTCCGATCCCGAATCTGGCGCTGCTTCTTGCGGTCTCCGGCGATGGCCACACACGTCTAGGGTTTTCCCGGCTCCAAACCCGATCGGTTCGGCAGCGCTTCCGACGATGGACGGCGACAATATTCGCCTCCCCCTTCTAGCATTGTTCTCGCCTCTCGCCGGCGGTTTCCGCCCCCCTCGGAGCTCGGAATCAGTGGTTTTCCGGTTCGTTATCTCGAGTTTCTTCCAGCGGTTCGCCTGAATTCGGCGAGGTGCGATCGAGATTCGCCATGGCTAGCTCCGGCGATGGAGAGAACGGCGAGAACCGCCGGACGCGACCGGACCGCGACGAGCCCGGCGATCCGTCGTCGATCGACGCGTCCTCGGTGGAGTGCGGGCCGAGCTCGAGGGTCTCGAAGGTGGGGGGGCAGCCGAGGAGATTGGGATGGCGGAGAGGCTGACGGACGTCTTCGTCGGGGGAGGCGACGGAGATCTGTTGATGCAGCGGAGCGATCGGGAGGAGAGGGTTCTGCAGGCGCTCGATATGGAAGTGGTTGGGGCCTGCCGCGCGGATGAGAGATTGAAGCCGTTGTTGAAGTCGAGTGGGTCGAACAGCGCGGCTAAGGATCGGTTGTTGGCTCACCTCTCAGTCGGGTACTTATTGTTTCGATCCGGATTAAGTGTCTATCTGGCTCGTAGCGTTAGGACTAAGACTCTGTTTCATTCACATTTGATATCTCGAGTTCAAAGGGACAAAAGCAGAGTGGGCTGTTTCATGTCTCAGAATGAGATCACGATGACTGTCTTCCCCATGTTCCAACAGCATATCGAGCCCCATCTTGTTCATGCACATGTAAGTGAATCTGGGATTATGAGGCCGAAATGTTTAATTTTAAGTGAATTTTTCCTAATTTGCTCTATCATTTAGATAATTTACCTTGGAGAAATATGAACTGTTAGATGCTCCTTTGTTCTAATTGTCTTCTTTGAGGGTTAACTTTGGTCCTGCATTGCAGCTCAAAATTCGGAGTGACTTTGACTGGGTACTTTCTCCTGAGAGTTCACTGTTTCTTTTGAAGAGCAACAAACAAGTAATAGCACTACAATGGCTCTGTTGCTCCTATCTTGAATATTTATTTGTTATGTACAATGAAATAAAATGCCCTTCTATACTAGGTGGCTTATCAAGATATTCTAAAAATTCTGGACCGTGCAAATATCTGCAGTTTTGCTCAAAATTTCATTGATATATACTTGCGGCTTCCTGGAATTCCTGCTAATGGACAGTTGCAAGAGAGTGACTGCATAAGATTCAGGATATGTGATGGCAGATTCGCCATACTGATACGGGAGGTTTGTGATGAAGTTGCAATTATCATCTTTCTACTTCCTATAGCTAATGGAAATATTAGCTTCTCATTCTCTTCTAAACAATATATGTCAGCCTATAAGGGAAGGCAATTTCATTATTCAACCCAAAGTAGATTTTGATAGCAGCGTCAGTACAGTTGCTGGTCTCTTGAACCTTGGGTGAGTTATATACTAGCTGGTCTAATTTACTAACTCCTTTATTTACTGCAGAATTTTATATCAATTGAAATTTAAGTTTTGTAGGATCTTGTAATGTATCCTTATTCTCGTGATCTAATGCTAGTGAGCTTGTCATCGTTGTGTTCTCTCAAAGTAGATAGCGGGGACTCTGTCTGACTAATGCTTATTTAAAAGTTTTCTTATATAATAACTTTAGGATCTCTTACTATCAATAGTTCTGGGTAGATAGGAAGGTGTTCATTTTTTTGAGTTTCTACTGGATATTGATGCCTTTAGAGTGATAATTGAACAAAAGAATGATCCCTTTAAAGTTTTCATGCCATATACTGACCTTAGATTAGTGTGTAGAAGCCATCCTTAGTTTTGACCGTTGTGAATTTTCTTGAATTTTTATAACTGTTTGCTCAGGAGCATTTTCTTATATGCGGGAGTGACAGTAGAATTGATGGTTCTTGTTTTCTGGTTATGTGTGAGAATATGCCAAATGCTGAGTAGGGTGGTGTCTGCTGTATATTCTCATGCGAGAGAAACATAGTCTGTAGAAGTTTCTTGATATTGATTTCTGATCCTTGAGGAAGAACTGTAGTTTTGTCTCTCGTTGGGTGGAACAGTTTGGAATGCCTAAACGAGGAAAAGCTTTGAGGATAGAAAATGATGCTGATTTTAGAGAGATTTGTTAAGTATCCAACATTGTTTGTTTTTGGGTCTTGACTGGGCCTTATGTACACGTTACCTCCTTCCACCTAATAGTTTAAGCTTTTGGGATTAATAACTTAACAAAACATTAATATTTTACTTCACCTGTGGTCCTTGTTTGTCTAACCACTTTCATCATTCCACTTCCTGTTTGCACCTGAAAGGGTATATTTAATGTCCTATATCACTTGTCTACCAGGCTTGTTAAGGCCTTATATATATTTTCCCTAGGCCGTATAACTTAAGGGCATGTCTACAAGGTATATTTAGGCCTTGTCTCTCTACACCTTATAGCTTACTGTGCACTCATTTGACCATTTTAAACCCAAAACACCTAACACTTTCATAATGACAGAAATGTTGACACATACATCAGCATTTAGTTTTTTCATTATTTTTTTGAAATTTGGATGTTATTTAAATTTTGCTGGGAAAGGAAAAAGGTAGCTTTTGCCTATGCTGAAATCGAAGTGAACAAGCTCTAAGTTTTTGGATTGGATATTCTGACAAAACTTTTCTAGAAATGGACCTATGAATGTGGTGAAAGCTTTAGTATTTCCTTAGCTAATAAGACTTTCCGCGCCAACAGAAGTATAATTACCAAAAATTCGAGGGCAGTGTCACGAAAACTTCTCTCATTCTTTGATCACTTACTGAGATGATTGTCTAAGGCAGTTCAAACCTTGCATTGGACCCTCCAAGCTAAGAATTTCAGAGTTATTCATAGGAGTCACAACTCATGTCTTCTTCTGCAAGGAATAGAAAGGTGAAATGAAGATACCTGCATCTTCTAGCCAGGATACGACTCGATGGAACATATCCTGTCGGGCATACATAAGCCTGTTTATTGATCTTTGATCAGGGGAGAAAGCTTTTCTCTTTTCTGACATTAAGACTTCTAGTAGCTTGATACAGTTTTATAAGAAATTAGATTGAACTTCCATAGTTCCAAGAGAAAATGGTTCTTGGACTACTTACCACTTGCTTCAAGAATTTTACATTAAAGTGTTTGGACAAAGAGAGATGTTGTGATATATATCTCACAGCAATTTAAGAGGTGCCTTTCCCTCTTCTCCTTCTCCTATTCTTTATGTGGAAACAACTTTTGTGTCTGTGTCCTTGTTCATTATCTTTGAGTATTGAAGCTGTGGTGAGAGTGAGGAAAAAGCCTCTCTGGAGAGATAGAAGAAGACTGATCCCATTTGATTGCCCTCCCCAAACCTTACAAATAGGAGCCTCGGTTGCTGCAAAACTTTTTGGAATTACTAAACAACTATTCTTTCTTTTACATGTCCCACACGTGTGCATTCCTCATTTAAATTTTTACCTTTATCTGCTACTTTGAAGAGCTCTTCATACATGCACAACTGTTATGGATGCACTCTAGCTTCCCTGTGTTTTGGGTTCGGTCCACTTGTAGCTGGTGGCTTTGGTTTGGCAATCTGTTAGTAGGACTCTCTCTTTCTCCCTTGTCTTCTCCAGGTGTCAAGCTGTGGCATATATCGAAGCTTCGGCCTTCATTATAATAGCTGACAACCTTTTATTTTCCTTTCCTTGCTGGGTACAATAGTTGACAGCTTATTAGTAGGCAAAACTTCTTGCATCTTTTATATGTGCTCAATTTGATATGTTCACTAAGTGGCATTCGATCTATCTGCAACTGGGGTCCTTTCATTTTGCTGACTTTTGGAGCTTGCTTATTTAGTCCTGTTTTCTCTGTATGTGCAAATTCGATGCAGTTAATCTTGTGAACAATCTCTATTTGTTTCACTGAAAAAGAATGATTTGAAAAACATTTTTTCAAAAATGATTGCTTATATCACTTGAAGTAATTAGTCAATGAAAAATATTTTTATTATTGACGATAATTTATGTCTAAACATTTTCGTGAACGATAAAATTTTTTTCGTTCATTTCTTTTGTAAGCTATATATAAGCGATTATTTTTAGGAAAATATTATATTCAGTTTCAGTGAAAGAAACGGAGTCTTAGTTGCAGCTTTTTTTTTGCCACTTGAATTTTGCGATGAATACAGTTTGTGGCAGAATAGAATTTTTTTTATAAAAAAATAGAATAATTTTTTTTGTTTTTTCGAGGCAAATTAGTGACGAATTTTGCGACGAATACAGTTCCTCGCTAATTTGCCACGAATTTTTTTTTATAAAAAAGATAGAATGTTTTTTTTTTGTTTTTTTGGGGCAAATTAGCGATGAATACAATTCGTGGCAAATTAGCCACGAATTCTTTTATAAAAAAATAGATTTTTTTTTGTTTTTTAGGGGCAAATTAGTAGCGAATTTTGCGACGAATACAATTTGTGGCAAATTAGCCACAAATTTTTTTATAAAAAAGTAGAATTTTTTTTTGTTTTTTCTGGACAAATTGGCAACGAATACAGTTCGTGGCAAATAGCCACGAATTTTGCTACGCATTTTTTTATAAAAAAATGAAATATTTTTTTTGGGTCAATTTAGTGACGAATTTTGCGACGAGTACAATTCGTGGCAAATTAACCATGAATTTTGCCACGAATTTTTTTAATAAAAAAATAATGTTTTTTTTTGTTTTTTCGAGGCAAATTAACGACGAATACAATTTGTGGCAAATTAGCTACGAATTTTGCCATAAATTTTTTTTTATAAAAAATGGAATTTTTTTTTGTTTTTTCGGGGCAAATTAGCGACGAATACAATTTGTGACAAACTAGACACGAATTTTGCCATGAATTTTTTTTATAAAAAAACGATTTTTTTTGTTTTTTGGGGTAAATTAGCGACAAATACAATTCGTGGCAAATTAGCCACGAATTTTGCCATGAATTTTTTTAATAAAAAAATAAAATATTTTTTTTCAGGACAAATTAGCGACGAATACAATTCGTGGCAAATTAGCCACGATTTTTTTATAAAAAAATATAATATTCTTTTTTTGTTTTTTCAGGGCAAATTAGTGACAAATTTTGCGACTAATACAATTCGTGGCAAATTAACCACGAATTTTGTGACGAATTTTTTTATAAAAAAATAGAATATTTTTTTTTGTTTTTTCGGGGCAAATTAGCTACGAATTTTGCGACGAATACAGTTTGTGGCGAATTAGCTACAATTTTTTTTATAAAAGTAGAATGTTTTTTTTTCAAGGAAAATTAGTAATGAATTTTGCGACGAATACAGTTCGTGGCAAATTAGTCACGAATTTTGCCACTAATTTTTTTTTTATAAAAAATAGGATTTTTTTTTTGTTTTTTCGGGGTTAATTAGCAACGAATTTTGCGATGAATACAATTCGTGGCAAATTAGCCACGAATAATTAGCGACAAATACAATTTGTGGTAAATTAGCGACGAATTTTGCCACGAATAATTAGCGACGAATTTCGTCACGAATTTTTTTTCGTCGCAATTTAGTGACGAAAATTGAAATTTTTCATCGCTAAATTTTGCGACGCAGTAGTAGCGACGAAATTTTTTTCGTCGCAAAATTGTTGCATATTCATTTAGCGACGAATTTTGCCAAATTTTTCGTGGCAAAATTCATGGCTAAAACCTTATTTTTTTGTAGTGTTCCTAGGTTGAAACTCATTTAATGGTGTCCGAGGTCTCTAATTTACATGTCCCTAAATCTAATGTCTAGAAAAAAGATTGGAATCGAAATGACGCCTGGACACTTGGCCAATAATTTTTTTTGTCAAGAAACGAGACTTCGGGACCTCAAATCTCAAATCTTCTAACTTTATCAGTCGTAAAAATTCGGGTGTCGACAGTGCAATTTAAAGAACTATGTAATAAAGCTAAAAAACCACGTAAAGTTGAATAAAATTGCACTAATCTTGCTCAAAATTGAGGACGACAAGGGCTGTGGGTGTGGGTGGGACGCCAGAGCAGTACACCAAGCGATGGACAGAGACTTCGCTCACTTCTCTAGTTTCTCTCTCTCTCTCTCTCTCTCTCTCTCTCTCTCTCTCTCTCTCTCTCTCTGTTGAGTGAGAATTCTCTATTTATAGAGAAGTCCACGCGCCCCTTTTGAGGAGATAACAACCCATTTTGAACTGCCATTATCTGGTCAGATTTTCTGTATCACATCTTCAAGAAGCCCTTGCGATCTTGCATGCGAGGGTCCATGGTAATATAAATATGAACTAAGCTAATTATGTTTTTGTTTGGGGGCTGGGTGGATCCCTAATTCTCTTATGTAATGGTAGTCAAAATTAATGTGTCGACAATGCAGTGGCACAAATCAAATCTCTAGAGAGAAATGTCGGTGATAATGCCCTTAATTGTACGCTGCATTATTAACTCCACTCCCCAAACAATCCTTAAAAGATGAACTCCTAGTGACATGGCATGAGTTAGGATGAGAATCTCCGACTTCTGCTTGAATCATGTCAAGTACCGAATAAATTTTATCCAAATATAACATTATGGTATAAATCTCATAAAATGTATGAACTTATAAAAGTGAAACTTTACATCCATTTAAGATAACACAGATTCTTTGCTCCTTATTGTCATGATATCTTTGTCATTAGCATCTTTGATTAAATAATTTATCTCAACCAATCTTGCAATATATTTTCTTCAATCCAATTATTGCAAAACTTCGGAAAATATAAAATATTAATAAAAATTATCTACGTCAGCGCTGATTACGCTACGTAAGATGGCAAGCGTCCACGTCAACGATTTCCGATCAAAATTGATAAGATTTTGATCGGATGAACTTAATTGGCAAAACGTTACAAGGTTTAACATTCAATTGGCAAAATTGAAAATTTTATGACCAACTTAGAAAAAGTACAATAGATTTATGACTTTTTGGATAAAAAGCACGTGCCCCACAAGATTTAGAGTAAACAAAAGATAAAAAGTAGCATTCTATCAATAGAGTCTTAAGCAAAATCATTTTATAACGAAATATTTGAAGTATTGAATAATTGAAAGAAATTAATAATAGAAATACACAATATAAAGAACTCGTATAAATGTATATGAAACGAAAATGAGAAAAAAACATTTTAAGATCTGAGATCTTTTGAGGAAAGTTGTCATACAATATAAAAAATAATAATTAAATTTTAATATTGAAACATGTGAGGGGATAAAATAAAATTATGTATTTACATATTTGTCCGCGTGCATGATATTTACCAAATAAGTTATTAAGCGGAAAAACAAAAAGCACTTGAGATCCCTTAAAAGTAGGAGATCCTCTTCTTCTTTTTAATGATGGGCAATTCAGAATAAGCCCGACTGACCCCTTGGATCCATAAACCCCTTGCTAGTCCTCTCGAGTAGATGGCCCATCAGAAATTGGTAGAACTAAGGGTGAACATGGGTCCTAGATAGATTTGGGAACCGGATCGGGCCAACTCTAGAAATTGCTTTGGTTCTCGATTTCGAATTTTTTGGAATCGCTACTGTGCGGTCTGTAATAACCTGAATTTTGACGTAATTCCGGGATCAATAAAATTGACATCATTTTACATTTCATTTTAGTAAGTCTCGCTCAAAGCTAATCACTCTCGAGATACCAACCAATGAGGTATAGCTAACTAGGAAAACGGTATGTGGACCGAGGACCTGATCGCGAATTGGGCACCAATTTCGAGAAACGGCAGGGAAGTATTTTTGGCCAACGACGTACGATCGGATCGCGGGTGATTCCGCTCAACTGAGAGTGCACGTAGCAAATAAATCCCGAACCTGAACCAAATGATTGTGACCCCTGGAATAACCAGTAATTTCTTGCGCTATCCCGGTAATCGAGACCGTCACTACTCGAGTGACCCCATATCAATACGCGTAACCCCTAAATAGCCACCCGTTAATAAGAGGCTCTAAAATTCTGAATTGAGCAATTTTGATCGTCAAATTGAACCCGAACTTCGATATCGAAATTCTATGGGTGTTTGCGATTATTTTGCAAGGCCAACATTGTTTTGATGTGGCCACGTACATTTGGGGTTAGTCCAGCTGAAAATTAGAATTTCGACCGAAATTGAAAAAATTACGGTTTTACCCCTTTGGACTCCAACGTCGATTTTCGAGGCCGTATGAGATTATTTTTCGAGGCCGATGCTGTTTTAGGGTGGCCACGCATATCTAGAGTAGTTACGGTCGAAAATTGAAATTTCGACCCAGAAGTGAAAAATTACTATTTTGCCCCTCCAAATTTTGCAGTCGATTTTCGAGGGCTTAAAAGGTTATTTTTGCGAATCCGACGTCATATTATGTTGGCCACACATTTGGGGTTGGTACGGTCGAAAAATAGAATTTTGACTCAGGACCGAAAAATTACTGTTTTGCCCCTAGGCCTATTTTGGTATTCCGAATTTCGGGAAATTATTTTGGGGATATTAAGTGGATAATATCAGCCCCAATAATTCGGATTTATGATGGACCAAAATGCCCCTCCATTATTTGTCTTGAATTAATCCTAGCCAAGTGTGAAAAGGGCAAAACGGGAATTAAGTGCAATTTGGATTATTTAGTCAAACTTCCCTCTCTCTCTCTCTCTCTCCTCATTCCCTTTCTCTCTTCTCACGGCAGCCCCCCCCCCCAACCAAGTACTCTCTTCCTCTCTCTCTCTCTTGGCCGTGGACAAGCCAAGCCGGTTCAAGCCACCGCCGCCATCGCCGTTTCACCGATCATCGCCGCTGTGTGCCGCCGCGAGCTGCCGATCAGCCGATCCCCCTTTCCACTCTAGCCGAGTTAGCCTAGAGTTCGGGTAAGTGGCTCCCTAAACCTTATCTAAGATATCGGCTATTAACGGGCTCGTTTAGATGTAGTTTAGGGTAGTTTAGGGTTGATTGAGGTGTCGATCGTGGTTGTTGGTGGCTGATCGTGGTTGTTGGTGGCTTATCATGGCTGTTAGTGGCTGTTGCGTATTGGATTAGACGTATGGAAATGAGTTTTGGCGGTTGAAATTCGGTAGAAATCAATTGGGGTTCGAATCCGTGAGGTTTGGTGTGATTCTCGGATTCGCGATTACTGTACCCATCTGGATTGCTATTTTTGTAGAGAATTTTGTAGGCCGAATTTGAGAAAGTTTTCTTCGTGAAAGTTGTTCCCAACATCTTGAAGTATAACATAGTTTAAATTTGGAATTTTTGGAGTCCATTTGGTTAGCACGAAAACCCATTTTCAGACCGTATGGAAACTGCCCGGAACACTATTTATCCCGACCTCTGGGTCTGTTCGAATTTTTATAAATTTTTCCAGACCCATTTTCAAAATACTTCTTTCACAAAACTTGTTAGGGACATTTGTGACTATGACATATAAAACTTTCAAAGCTTTTTAAGGTGATTTGGGTGTTGAAATAAATGTATTTTGAGGACAAAACGGTCTGTTAGAGCTAACTGATTTTGGTCTGATTTTCGAGAGACAAAAAGGCATGGTCGCAGATTGAACCGGATTTTGTATTCCCATAAGAAATGTTCATCAATATATTTTTTATGACATATCCAAAATTTAAAATTTTTGGAGTTCGTTTACTATTTATTTTGATGGGATTTCAATCGCTATGTAAACTACCCAAATTTACCCTGATTCTATGGATGTTCATTTTTATGAGCAAGAGATTGTGTGTGACTGCGTGCCAAGTATGTGTGGCCGTGTGGTGTGATTGTGTGATGGTAATGTGTGTTGGCGTAAGGCATGTGTGGCGTGGGAAAGCGTGGCCGCGTGTGATGTGTGACCGTGTGGCATGTGTGGTACGATCGTATGAGATGATTGGAATGGTCGGAAAAGTGGTACCCTGAGGCGTGTTCGTTTACAAGGGGTAGGTTTCGTCCTGAGGTGTGTATGTTTACGCGAGATGATGCAGTCCCTGACGAGGTGACGATGCCCGACCCAACGGGGTGACGATGCTTGACGAGGTCAGAAGACCGTTGCCCTGATGCGTTTTACGCGGGTTCGGTAGAAGGAAAGTTGAGTGTAGGATTTCGTCCTGAGGCGTATTCGTTTATGCGGGACGATGCCGTCCTTGACGAGGTGACGATGCCCGACCCGACGGGGTAACGATGCCTGACGAGGTCAGAAGACCGTTAGCCTGATGGGTTTTATGCGGGCGCGGTAGTGGTGGAAAAGTTGGGAATGAGCTAGACTCGATTTGATGTGTGAGGATTTTATCGTGTGATGTAGTGCTCGATTATGGGGTAAAAACTGCTAGGCATGGTATGTGACATGCCCAAGTGGGTTTTGCCTTATAATCGAGGCACACGCGATTGTGATGCATTGATGCATGTGAATTCATATCACATGCTTTGGTTTTGCGACATGAATGAGGCACCATTGTGGCATGTTGGTTGTATTATTATTTGGCATACAGTGAGATGTATGAAGAATTCCAGGTAGGTTCGTGTGTGATTGTTAGTATGAGTGGTTGTTTGTGTCAGGTATGTGTTGTTTGGAGGTACGTGATAGCCTAGGTGGGGTTTAGGGATGTACTTATTGAGATGTAATCTCATGGTTATTTCAACCAAATATTTCAGAACCCCAATCTGATCAATGAACCTTCCGCCGCCGCCGCAGCGTTTTGCAATATCGTTGCACATCAACATTAACGTGGTAGAGGACCCGACAGACGAGCAGGAGTCTCAAGAGGATTCAGATTCAGAGGACGAAAAATCAGATTCGGAGTGAACGCCAAGTAGAGGGCATAGGGGCAAGTGTAGGGGTTGTAGAATAGGCTTTTGAAGCATACTATTTTGGTGATAGGGTACCCAGGTTATCGATCCTTTTTGTTATCGGTGGTATGTAGTGTGGCGATGCGGTGTGCTTGTATATATGTGGTTTTGTAAATTGTGGATATTATATAAGTTTGAATGAGAAATGAATTTGTGCATTCTCCCTGATTACCTCAGTTATTATCGTTCGGGTATTGGTGGTTTCCGCTGTTGATATAAATCTCTGATAAGTTTCATTTGGGTCGGTGATACCTTAGGATGTCGCATCATTCGACTAGAGAAGTGTGTCGCGTGCTCAAAGGGGTTCGGGGCGTGACACGGTCTGGTGCCCAACTATTGAATAGGAACTAGGGATGAGCAAAATGAGCCGCTCAAATCAAGAACCCCCTAAACTGGCCGGTTTTGGATGGTTCCCAGTTCCTAAAACTTAAAACCGGTGAGTATCAGTCCGGTTCCTAGTTATAAATGTCGACCCATTCACCCGAAAAAATAAATATATTAATTTTTATTATTATAATTAAAAACACACCCAATAACGACTACGATAACCCAAGAACATGGCAGTTGAAGACAAGTTAATTAGGATGGTTAGGGTGAAGGTTTTCCATTGAGGTCTTTTGGATGATTGTAGAACTTAGATTATGGTTAGCATACTTTGGAAAGAATAAAATCTCCACCAGTATTTATCACTTTGCCTACTCTACTTCTAAAATCATAACTTGTGACTCACAAGTTTGCAATCTAGCTTTACATTTTTACAGACGAAATTGCACCTATCAGTTATTGCTCTAGATTGATTCGCAAAATCATCCTATATTTTTCTTTATTTTCTCTAGTGCTGGGTCCACCTTCCTTAAATATGTTGCATAGGTGACATATGAAAAAATTGGGTTGAGCGACTAGACTTTTAATTACAATGACATCTTATCCTATGGTTTCGTTTACTTTAGGGTTGACAATTGACATAGCATTTCAATTCACTATCAACTTGTGAATAATGTAGGAGATACAAAGATTCATTTATTAAATGGATTTGCTAAATGATGCGACATATTTTCATTAGGTATTTAAATGGGTCAATTATAACCAGTTATCATTTGCCACATTATTTAAAGATCTTATCGAGTACACGAGTTTTAGTGCCTCTAGTATTACTCGTGAACACATGGTGGCATAAAAGCCATGCTAAAGTTACTAGATAATCTTTTAGCCTTTGGTAGTGGAACTTGTGAATATCTAGGGAACTAAAAAAAAAATTATTCCGTCCGATTCATGGACCCACTCAAGAACTGGTGGTCTGATTCCTAATTTTAAGGTGGGAACTGATCACCCCTAGTAGAAATTGAACTAGACCACGATTCGTGTAACCGAATAATCATATCTGGACTAAATCGAGGTCACCCTAAAACTAGCTGTATTTATGGATATTTTCACCAATTTTCATACCGGTAGCATTAAACTTTTAGAATTTGGATCATCATTTTATTACTACCGTTATTCAATATGTTCTTCTATTACCATAATTAGTTTTAAACTTGCTATGGTGTAGGCGGAAGAATATGTACCCACCAGAATCCACCAGCAACATATATGTATATTCATTGCTATAAAAATCCAATATACTATGCACATTGGATGTATCTAGTATAAATAATAGGAATAGGAATACTTAAAAGATCAACTACTAGTGCGTTGGCATAAGTTAGGATGGGAATCTTTGACTTCTGCTTGAATCCTGTCAAGTACCAAATAAATTTTGCATAAATATAGCTTTCTAGTACAAATCATAAAATATATCAACTTATGAAAAGGTGACACTTTACATCCATTTAAGTTAATGCAAATTCTTGAGAAAAGTGTCAAAAAAGTCATAAACTTTTTGCATTGGTGCCAATTTAGTTCTAAACTTTTTTCTGGTGTCGATTCAGTCCTAAACCTTTTGCATTGGTGCCAATTCAATCTAAGTCTTTTACATTGGTGCCAATTCAATCCTTTTTGCTAATGGCTATTTATGTATCGAAGGACTGAATTGACATCAATATAAAAGATTTAGGACTGAATTGGCACAAATGCAAAAGGTTTAGGACTAAATTGGCACTAAAAAAAGGTTTAGGGTTGAATTGACATTAATGCAAAAGGTTTATGACTGAATTGGCCAAAAAAAAAGGTTTAGGATTAAATTGACATCAATGCAAAAGGTTTATGACTTTTTTGACACTTTTCCCCATATTCTTTATTCCGTATTGTCATGATATCTTTGTCATTAGCATCTTTACTTAAATAATTTATCTCAACCAATCTTATATTATCTTTTCTTGAACCAACTATTGTGAAAGGAACTCCATACCGAATACAAACTAGGCGGAAAATGATTTAAGCATGTTCGTTTAAAAAAAAGACCTTCTTTTTTTACAAATAATAGCCAAAATATGATATTCAAGTACTATTTCCTCGCGTGTGATTAAAGTTAATCAGGGAGTAGTTATTTTCTTTTCCGAAAAGAGAGGCCAGACTTGTTTTTAATGTATAAATCAAAGAGCTTAGTTTTTGTGTGGGCAATTAAAGCACGTTATAAGAATTGAAAGTTCACCATTTATATCTTTCGTATACTTGATACACACTTTTCTCATTTATCAATTCTCAAATATTATATTTCTTTCTCTCTTTCCTATCTTTACAATGTTCACCTAAAAATTATTATAGTATGTACAATCAGTGCCTTTCTTTTTGCTTAAACAACGTCACTAGGTTATGTTTCTCTCATTGTAAAAAAAAATGTACAAATTCTACATAGATAAGAGGTTTTAGAAACTAATGCTCCAGTTATCCATCATACGCAAAATATAGCATATAATGTTAAGTGCATATTTTTTTTTACTCAAACAGCCTAATGTATCTTTGATTGAAGAATCATATATATCCATTATCTCTAAAGCTGTTTGCGCCAAATTTTAATACAATATTTTATTGAAATCTTAGTACATGGAGAATTTGTGAATGGACAAGTAAATAGGGCAAAGGAAAAAAAATTTGCATCCGGTCCATGATAAATCAGATTAATTACTGCCGTTGGTCTTATGAATATGCGAAATTTGATGGCTATGATTCCCCCTGATTTCAACGGCCTAATACTCAAAAAAACCTCAAACTTTAGTTTTTGTCCCATTTTTACCTTTTGTCTCATAAAAAATCTCAACTCATGTCTCAATTCTACCCTAAACTTTTTTTTGTCCCATAAAAAACCTTCAACTTTAGGTCTTGTCTCAATTTTACCCTAAGCTTTTTTTTTGCTCCAAGAAAAACCTCAAACTTTTGGTCTTGTCCTAATTTTACCGTTCAGTCTCAATTTTACTGTAAAATAGTCTCATAAAAAATCTAAAATTTTACTTGAGTCACAAATTTGACTCCATTAGCCCTCTCTCTAAAATTTCTCATTGACAATCAAGAGATATAAATCTCTCAAGCAAGAGCTATTTAAGTGTCCCAAGCACTCTCTAACCGTGAGAGATCGAATATTCCCAAGTATGAAAGATTGATAAGCGCAAAATACTGAGGGCGATTTTGACGGAGGGTTAATTGAGATCTTTATGAAACAAAAAAACTAGAGTGAAATTAAAACTTGTCCTAAAGTTGAAATTTTTTTATGAGATAAAAAAAGTTTAGGATAACATTAATACTAAACTTAAAGTTGATGGTTTTTTATAAGACAAAACATTTAGGGTAGAATTGAGACTGGACCAAAAGTTAAGAATTTTTTATGAGATAAGAAAAAGTTTAGGATAAAATTAAGATATGATCTGAAGTTTGAGATTTTTTATAAGATAAAAAATAAAAATGGGACAAAAGCTGAAGTATGGGTTTCTGTTTTAGGTATTAGGCCTGATTTCAACAAATCGGCTGAAAAGACAGCCTCCGAAACTGTCGGGAGTCCAACACGGGACAGAGCACCCGCTGTTAGAAAGACTAACATGAAAGGCATCGACGAATATAAAAGTGCATCGAGCAAACGTACTCCGTGGATTCTACCGAGAACAAGAACCCACGTGAAACACCACCACGACTGTCTGTTTTCTTGTCTTTCTAGACCCATGAGTCTCCGAGGTTATGCTGTTGGAAAGAAGCAAGAAATGGAAGCAATGGGGACCAAGCATGTCGTTCCTTCCGCAGCACGAAGCGCCTCCCTTTCCGGCTCGTCGTCTTCCACAGGTTCGCTTCTCATACGAGCTCCTCCTACTCTCGACGACGACGGCGGCGGCTCTGATTTCCAGCCAAAAGCCCCGCGAATCGACGTTCAGTATGGCACTAGTAGTTGCAGCGACGAAAGCAGTGAGAGAGGCGGCTCCGACTGTGAGCGCTTGTTCGCCAGCGGGGATGACTTCGAAACGGCGTCGGAGAGGCCGTTCGATGCGGACCCAGATGAGGAAACATTGGAAGGAGGTGGGGGCATCGCGAAAGATCGAATCTTTAGGCCCTTTGTGGCATACCCGGATGCGAACAAATTTGAGAACAGCTTTGGGGAGGAGACGTGTAGTGATGTTGATGGGTACTCTTCTGTGGCAGAGTATGACCATGACCCCATTGTTGACCAAGTTATGCCTATTGCAAGGTTGTCCATAGATTTTGAGGATGAGGAGGGCTTGATGGCCATTGAAGAAATCGGGGATGAGGAGATCGTGAGAGCTGTGCGAGTTCCGGGTTTCGACGAGTCTGAGATGGTGGGGGGTGCACCTAGGATTAGGGTGATGGTGGATGAAGAGGGGAGAGATGAGGATGAGACAAGTTTGTTCGTTGGGGATGGGATTGAGATGCATAGCACTTCTGGTGAGTATATAAGTGAGAAAGGCGACCTTGCTTCTATGGGCATGCACGAGTTATGCCTCTGAAGGGTGAGGAAGGAAGTTTCACGGAGCAGAGCTCCCAAATGCTAGCGAATTTCGAACATTTAAGTGGTGAAGGTAGAAGAACTGAGGTTGCAGATAGCCATCGATCAAATGATGAGAGGCTTTGGGAGCTGAAGAATGGAAAATTGAGTGATACTGATTTTGCGGAAAAATGTGACACAAATACGGCTTCCGAGGCAATGCAACTGAATTTCGAGGAATTAGATTTCAGTTGGTGCAAAATTGTGAGGCCAAGCTTTACATGTGCAGTCGAAGAACCTGTGGTGGGGAAAGTTGCTATTTATGATACAGGTCTCACTCTTGAGGACCGATTGAATGATGAAAAACCTCATTTGCATGTACTTTTGGAGTGCCCTAAAGTTGCAGGGGAAGTTAAGAACTTAGACTATACCTATTACAAGAACGGTACCGATGCAAGTGAGGAGGCTAGTGATATGAGTTCATCGGATGAGGCATTGCGCGATCCTAGGAATCTCCTTAACTCTGTGTTTGCGGTTTCCCCTTCGGATCATGAATCAGAGTTAGAAGGAAGAGATGTGGAGGATGAAGCGTTAGATAAAACAAGAGGAGGTGAAAAGAACTTGCTTGACGATGAAGGGGTTGACAGTTTGATATATGGTAGCTCTGAAACCGCTCAACTGGTGATGAGTGATCTAGAAGATGAATTCGCATCCTGTTTTCTCTCGAATCCAGCGAATTCTCAAGTTTATCCAGTTACGTATGATGGCCATATTGTCTCTGAATCAAGCAAAGAAGATGGTTCCTATGTTTATGGGGAACAGAATTTGTTAGTTGACTCGTACATCTTGGGAGATCTTCTCAAAGCACCTTCTTGTACTGAATCAGAGGAGAATCTTAGCAAAGAGGAAAAGAAGCACCTTGAGGATGTGCATCTGTTAAAGGTAAAACTCTTAAGACTTGTCCAAAGACTAGGCTATTCTCCTGAAAATTCCATAGCTACACAGGCATTGTATCGTCTTGCCCTAACCATAGGCAGCCACTCTAGTCAAGCATTTTGCCTCCAATCAGCCAAAAAGTTGGCAGTGGAGCTTGAAGCTGAGGGTGGTAGTATGGACTTGTCATTGAACATCCTGGTCATCGGAAAAACAGGTGTGGGAAAGAGTGCGACCATTAATACCGTTTTGGGAGAAAAGAAAGCCGTGGTCAATGCATTTGAGCCCGCGACTTTTACTGTGAAAGAGGTTCTCAGAATTAAGGATGGTGTCAAATTTAGGTTTATCGATACACCAGGTCTTCGATCTTCTGGTACTGATCAATCTCTCAACCAGAGAATATTGATGTCTATAAAGAAGTTCACTAAAAGCTTTCCGCCTGATGTTATGTATGTCGACCGTCTGGATTGCCCAATGAGTGATCTTATTGATCTGCCACTTCTGCGGTCTATCACCAATTCTCTTGGTTCAGTAATATGGCATAATGCCATTATCGTCCTCACCCATGCCTCATCTACTCCCCTGGATGGACCAACCGGAGTACCTTTCAGCTACAAAGACCTTGTATCTCAGCGATCTAGTGTTATTCGGCAATGTATCAGCTTAGCAATTGGTGATACGCATACAATGAATCCAAGTCTTATGCCTCCGGTGTTTATGATCGAAAACCGTTCTGAAAAAAATGAGCTCGGATGTGCAGTTCTTCCCAATGGACAATTTTGGAGAACACAGTTGTTGATCTTATGCTACTCACTGAAAATTTTGAGCAAAGCTTCACCTCTGTTGAAACCGCAAGAATCATTAGATCTCCGTAAAATCCACAACTTCTGTGTCCAGTCATTTGCCTTACTTGTCGTCTTCTCAATTGCAGCCTCACATTCACCCAAGACATTCCACTGATCAGGGTGAAACTGACCTGAACTTTGAGGTCGGCTATTTCTCCGATTTGGATGAAGGCACTGGTGACTGATTGATTGAAGCCCTTTGGGAGATCTCAGATGGCGACACTCACAATTTGTGGAGTACATCTCCATTTGCCATTCAGAATATCCTCTTTGATTCCTCCATTGACAGAGAGCAGTGAGAAAATGGACAAGCATGCATGAGCTAACTTGCGAACATTGGCGAAAGCACATGTCTATGTTGTCGAAGGAGAGAACAAAGTGAAAATCTTGGAGAACTATAGAGAAGTTGCAGCATGTCCAGAACTTGATCAGGCAAAACGTAGCTGCTGGTCTCTAATTTGACCACCCGATCGGTTTCAGAAGCTCCTTTGAGGACCTGGAATGAATTGTAAAGGCCATCTCTCCATTTCTCTATCTTGGCCAATTTTGAGTGGCAATTCTCCATGCAGAGGATTTCCAAGTTGTCTATTTTTGTTTGGTTGAACAATGAGCGGGGGTTGGTGCATAGGAGTCGATATATATATATATATATATATATATATATATATATATATATGTAGTTGCAACTTTTGGTGTCATCTTGTACGACTCACGAAGGGAAGAGCAGCGAAGCTCGCGGGGCCATATTTATCGCGCTCATTTTAGCGGACGCATACAGTTTTGTTCGGTCTGGTCGGTCGGTTTCCCATGTTTTTGGCAATTACAAGATAGAGAAATCAAAGGGCTCCTAGAGTGGTGTATTTTCGTTTCTTTTGACTCGGATTAAAGGGGAAATTTTCGAAAACACCCTAAAGTGGATTTTGTCTCAGATCGTGAAATGTGTCGTCGACGGCCAAATTAGGCGACCTTTACGGGCTATTTTCTCACCTGAGAAAGGGGCAATTTTTTTTGTCCAAAAATTATCAAATTTGATCCAAATGCACGTGATCGGTGGGATCAACAATGTATTCGTGTGTCTTGAGTTTGAGACCGACGGATCATATAGTATGTGTGTTTGCACGTGCCTTTCGTGCGAAAAATTCGACTCTGTGCATGGGTTTACTAAATTATGGACCCGAAATTTTCGGACGAAGAATGTACCTTTCTCATGCGTGGAAATACCATACGGAAGTCCTGTGCTGCGCTTTTTCGGTTATATCAGTTTCAAAAAAGAGCCCGACTTTCCATATGGTCAAGGGCATTTTTGTCCTTTATCTTTTTCTGAATTTTTTCCATTGTTTTCTTTTTCCTTTTTTCTTCT
Organism: Syzygium aqueum; assembly: GCA_031216185.1. NCBI lineage: Eukaryota > Viridiplantae > Streptophyta > Magnoliopsida > Myrtales > Myrtaceae > Syzygium > Syzygium aqueum. Next base: position 13,026,649 of record CM062232.1, on the reverse strand, counting down.
TTCTTTCTTATTCATCGGTTGCCAGTCACCGGCCACCGGCAATGCCTGGAAAGGGCTGGGCAAGGGTCTCACCGCCCGGCCCTGTCGGGGTTTGTTGTTGGCATCTATTTGAAGCTTCTGATGGGTCTGCTGTATAAGTCAGTTTTCTGGGTCCTCATTGCCAATAGTGGACATGGTAATATTGGTCTTGGTAAAAGGCAAAGATTTTGTCGTAGCATGCGTCAGGACAAGAACGGCACTGTGAAGCCTATTCCGGGCTTTCCAGGCTTTGCCATTCATTTATTGATATTGGTAACATGCTTAATTGGGGTAATGCGTCTCCATTACGTCTGACGAATTGCTATGTATAGATTCTCTCATTATTACTCGGAACTTGATCTTGCCTATATGGTGCGTGGCGGTTTATGCTATGGAGAATGTCTTACTTGATGTTACAGTGGATTGCTGGATGTCTAAAACATGTGTTATGATTTTGATTGGAGTGAGGTTGATGTAATCTGCATTTGAACTGACGGCTGGTCTTCGAGGTTCCTCGGATAGTGAATTAGAGGAAGAGGTCTGGTCTCTGTCCTTTCTCAATCTTACCATGGTTGTGTATTTGAGGGCATTCGTGTGCAAATGACTTAATTTTGTGCTTGATGCAGGAAGTTGTTGCTAAGAACAGTGTTTAAAAACCAGTTAATAGTGCATCAAAAAACGAATCAAGCGAGAATGTATCCGCAAAGTTTTTTCTTAGAAAAGTTGTTGAAAATGAGTTAGACAGCCGTTCAGATGATGATGTGAGTGGCTTAGTTCCGAAATTTTGGTTTGGGCAATAACCTTGAATGTCAGTTTACTAATGTGATATCTCATATTTTAGTGATTCCGTAGATGCTGACCAATATTGCATCTGTCACTGCAGTTGGTTTTTGCATGCATATGTGTAGATGTGCAACAGATTGCATTGATCTACAGATTTGATTTTGTATTGGCTTATATTGCACCTGATGTATCCAATCAGTTGTTTGCGGTGGATATTTTCTTGTGTTCATTTTTTGCTGTACCTTTCTGATATCCTTTTGGACACACGATTTTAGTCTTACATGTTTGCTTTTGTTGATAATTGTCTTGTGATAAATATCTGCAAAAGCAATTGAGTTCGATTAGCAACGGTTGCCACTGTTTTTTTCTTATGGAGTCTGCATCAGTTTGTTTTCTGCTAGATGCTTGCAAGCTTCTTTTGTGTTGTGCAACTACAATTTATTGTAGTGTGGCCTTTTGCGATTGGATGCCTTCTTAAACTTGTTCTTTTTGTCCTTCTTCCTCTTCTTATTTTGTATTTTACAGGGCCCACCTATGAAGAACGCTATGGATGTTTCTGCTAAGAGGTCACTTGCGACAGCTCTAATAAAGCAGACCCAGCAGGTTTATTGTGTTTGTCTTTACATTGCGTGATGTACAATTGGGTTACAATGTCAGACCTAAAGTTATGCTGTATCTTTTCCTCTCTTCTCTGTCTTTCACTTGTGCTTCTTTGTTTATTGTTCTTGTTCTTTTGGTTTTAGGGTGGGTTTTCTTTTTATGAAGGGAAAATGGGTGTTACCGTCAATGGGGGGTGTGATGAAGTTTATATGAATAAATCATGTTTCATCCATGGTGGAAGGCAGTTGGCTACGATACAAAAATATCGAGTATGGGTCCATAAGTTCTGAGAGTTCTCTTACTATGATGCTGATAACAAGCTGGTCGGAAAGGGTGTTGACTCTGTCAATGCTCTTTGAATCGACAAGAATAAGAAAAACAAACAACAAACAGATTGTGTCTCGTCAGCTAAAGAGTTGATTGATGTCACTGCGCTACCACTGAGGCTGAGCGGTTGGTGCTTGGTGCTGCAGGTAAAGATGGATGTTGATGAAAGCGGCAGTGAGGATGATAGTTCAGAGGAGAGCGATGAAGAGCCACAATAGAAAAAGGTTGGCACATAGCATTTCCATTTCTCCCGTGTGTATGTTGCTTGGATGTCGCTTTCGGTATCTTATATTCTCGCTCCACTTTACTATTTCTGATTATACTTTGCGTGCCTTGCTGAATGCAGATATACTCGATTTCATTAGGTTCTGCAGAAACTCTCCCACCGATTCCATAATCCTCTCCAAATCAAGTTCCTGATTCGGCTCAACCATCGGATCAAGTCAAGGCCGAGGGTTCTCCAGGTTCTTATTCTAAAGCTAGATCCATGCTAGGACGAGCTACAAAAGTTTTAACTCGTGTAGCTGTCGATTCCCCTAGCTTGACTCCCGAAGCATCATTTGCTCACGAGGTTACTGATAAAGCAGTGAAGGCTAAGTGGCTTGAGTTCCTTGACCTTTCTTGTGGTGGTTCCTCAATGATGGCAAGTCATCCACCGATTCTTTCAAGGCTCAGCAACTTGTTGGGTGAATTGTGCAGAGGCGACAGCTGTTCTAGTATGCCTCCAGAGCTTAAAAGGAAATGTGAAGACTTTCTGGGCGGTTTTCTCACCGGAGCAGAGATGTGAAGGCCATTTGAGGCAATCATTTCTCTAACTATCTCGGAAAAAAGTTTACCCGCATCCCAATCGCTCTATTGAGGAAGCCAGTCAGAATGTGAAGGCCAACCAAACCTCCTTACAAGCCGTACTGGATGAGTCACTAAATTATTAGAATGTTAGTAAGTTACCAATTAATTTCAAATTTTACCTGTGTAGTTTAGTAAACTACTAACTATGATGAATTTGACAATATTTCAATAAATTAGTAAATCATTAACTTTTTAAAAATGTTTCAAGTTGGTTAGTATATATCCAATCCTCTATAGAATTCACCAACAACCCCATAAATTAACTAGTTAACAATTACTTTTGAAATATTACAAGCACGGTTAATAAGCTAGGGCACTATAACGAATTTACTAGTATCCGAATAAATTCGTAAGTTATCACTTTTTTTTTCAAATTTTACAAGTGTGCATAGTAAATCACCAAGAATAAATTCATAAACTCTGGTAATTTATTAATGCACTAAGATGTTGGTAAGTCCATTGTAGGGTGAGTAGTCTATTAACCGCATTGTAAAATTTGGAAGCTGCTAATTATTTGGATGTCGATAAATTCATTATAATGATGATAATTTACTAACCATACTTCTAAAATCTAAAAGACAGTAATTTTAAATTCATTTAGACGTTGGTCCATGATAATTATGATTATTTACTAATAGATCACATGACAAACAAGTCACTGATTATACTTTTTTTACAATTGCATTTGAAGCTACCCTCAACTTAAAAAATTTATCAACCACCGGAAATTTTTCACTACTGGACCGTCAATTCCTCTTAAATAATGAGACGTACTCACCTTGTGGAGAATTGTTTCTAAACTTTACACGAATCCTTTATTTTGATTTAGATCACATGCAAATTTTGTTCCGATGTCTCGAAATTGAGAAAGGAACATAATCTTAGGAAAGGAATCCGTTGAACATTGGATGGCCCTATGCCATTAGCAGCAAAAGCGTAAACAGGACGAAAGTGGAATTTGCTAACATAGTTTCACATCATTGACAAGCATAGCATCATGATTATAATAACACAAAGTACTGCTAAATTGCTGAGCAACACTAAATTACCAAATGACATGATTTGCACTCCCCATGCTGTTCCGTTGACGACTTGCTCCGACAAGCTTCAAACTAAAGAACACAAAAAAATTGGCTACTGCTCATAAGGAGGAGCAAGCCAACTACTAAGATGACTTTGCTTGAACAAGAAAGCAAGAACTTCACGAGATCAATAAAACATTGGACTGAATTAATGTGGAGAACAGGCCTGTTACCCTCTTCTCATTCTCCTCCTCAACTCGGCTACCTTCACTGCGACAATCACGTACACCATGTCTGCTTTATGATCCACATAACTGAAGTAGGCGAGTCTCCAATTCTTCTTGTACACCAAACCGCCAATGACTCCCCAAAACCCGGTTGCAAACCCGAACATTATGACGAGGTAGAACATCACCTTTTCAATCTTACCTTCTTCATTGGCAGCTTCTTCTGGCGCTTGAGGGGCCTCCACACCGGGGCATTTCTTTTGTAGAGGATCACCACAAAGTAGAGGATTGTCGGCATAAATGGAAGGATCATCAAGGGTTTGGATTTGATTTCCACTCGGAATTGGCCCCATGAAGTTGTTGTGAGACAAGTTTAGTTTGCTCAGTGATATGAATGCAGAAAAGCTCTGTGGGATTGTTCCTGAAAGGTTATTGTTCGAAAGATCAAGTGACTCGAGTGATTTCATGTCTCCAATCATAGTCGGGATGCCTCCAGAAAGAAAGTTGTGCGATAAGTTCAAGCCCCGCAATCCAGAAAGCAAGGTAAGCTCTCCAGGGATCGGTCCAATCAATTTGTTGCTCGAGAGATCCAAATTGACCATAAGCTGTAGATCAAGTGTTGTGTAGTCAAGGTCCACCCCTTTCACGACCTGCTCCACATGCTCTTGATTCCAATCCGTTGGAGCAGATCCGTTCAGCCCAAGCACGGGTGCAGGAGCATAAGCAGGGGAGAGTGAGTTGCCTTCATCTATGCTTTTGTTCAGTTTCATCCCTTTCATATGGCCGAGACAATTTGGAATCATTCCTGTCATATTGTTCACTGCCAGATCCAATATTTGCAGCGTGGAGAGTAGGCATAACTGTGAAGGAATACTACCATTGAACATGTTTCCTCGCAATCTAAGAATCTGTAGTAATGGAAAACTTGGTCCAATCCAATGTGCAACGCTTCCAGAGATTTTGTTCTCTCCAAGATCCAATATCTGCAAGTTTCTGCAATAGTTTAGAGTAACAGGAATTTCTCCATGGAGACTATTGTTGTTCAAGTGTAGTGACGTCAGCTCGATTAGATTTCCCAAAGAACTCGGTATGACTCCGGACAACATGTTGGATGATAAATCAAGGAGTCTGTGAGGGCTCTCCTTCCAACAAGCAGGAATTTCGCCAACTAATTTATTCCGTCCAAGGTGCAAGTCGTCCAGATATTCCATCTTGCATATTGAGGTGGGTATTGAACCACTTAAGAGATTATCATTCAGATTCAAGGATTCTAAATGAGGCATCGCTAGACCAATATTTTGTGGAATAGGTCCTGATATTAAGTTGTGAGAGAGATCTAAATGATACAGGTTAGAAGGAAATTTCGGCAGAGATCCATTTATTTGGTTGTGAGAGAGATATAAATAATCCAGGTTAGAAGGAAATTTCGGCAGAGATCCATTTATTTGGTTGTAAGAGAGATTCAAGCCAGAGAACGACATGAGACCTAGCCAATCTGGGAGAGATCCTGAAATGGAGGCATTGGACAAATCTATGAAACTTGCGTTAACTTGGGTTCTCATCCATCGCGGAAATTCCGTTCCGAACTCACAAGACGCCATCGCAATGGACCGGAGATTGAAGGTCGGTAGCCAGTCAGAATCCACCTCGATAGCTAAATGGTTGTTGCTAATATCTAAGGACGATAGCTTCGAGAGGTTGGAGAAATGGATTTCGGAAACTGTTCCTCTCAAGGAATTTGCTGAAAGATCTAATTGGTCAAGATTTTGAAGTTGTCCGAGATTCTGTGCAATAGTGCCATTAAGAAGATTGTTACTGAGATCTAAAATTGTTAAGACTTGCAATCTTCCTAGTGCCTCCGGAATATTCCCTGTTAATTGATTATAAGAAAGAATAAGTACTCTCAAGCGTAACCAACCATACAATGACGGGATGGTTCCATGTAATTGATTATCTGATAGGTCCAGCCTTGTAAGGTTTTTCAGGTGCACTAGCCAATTTGGCAAAGGCCCCCGAAGAAAATTTCTACTTATCTCTAGTTGCTCGAAGTTTTTCCCGATAAGCCCCGAAGAATTTCCCTCCACAGAAAATATCTCCTCGTGAAGTTCATTATCACTTAAATATAGTGACTTGAGGAACGGATTTTCCTTTAAGAAAGAGAACAACCCTCCTTCAATGCTTTGCAAGAGATTGTCTGCAAGATTGAGATCGACAAGACTTCTCAAGTTATCAAACCACCTTGGTATTGAAGAGTTGAAAAAGTTTGATGAAAGATCGAGGTATTGGAGAGAAGTCATGTTTAGAAATATAGTGCTTCGGATGGGACCTTCGAAACCATTGTACGAAAGATCGAGGTGCTGTAGAGAAGTCATGTTTTGAAATATAGTGCTTAGCATTGGACTTTCAAAAAAATTCATGGAAAGATCGAGGTATTGAAGATGAAGAGAAGTAGAATTGGCCAAGCGATCAGAAGACAAGTGAAAATTATGAAGCCCACAACGTGATAGGATCAAATGTGATAAAGATGGAAGTGAGCTGATCACCTGCATTAGGCCTCTAGATCTGTGAACATTTATGCCACTCATGTCGAGGTACTTTAATGCCTGAAGATGCGAAACCCACTGAATGTCATTAACGACAAACATGTCATAATAACCATGGAGATCAAGGAATTCCAACTCAGTGAGATTTCCCCATTCACGAGGAACAGTGGCAAAAGAGAAAGAGTAGGACAAGTCAAGATGTCTCAACCGCTTCATGGAGCCAATGAATTTGGGCATGGATGCGTACTTGAAAAAGATCCCGCTCAAGTCTAGGTAATTCAAGTATCTCAAGTTGATCAAAGAAGAGTTCAGTTCACTAGCTGTCGAAAAATGCTGTGGCCACCAGTCGAAGGACACTGGTTTTACCGAAAGAAATATTTCATCTTCTAGTGGTAACCAGAAATCATTTTTTCGTGTGAGCTGAAGCATGACGACATGTCCATTTGCTAGGTCACATGTCACTCCGGTCCATTGGCAACAATCTTCACCGTTCCAAGAAGAAAGGAGGTGAGATTGGTTCGAAAGACTTTGTCTAAGCTGCAGCAGAGCATCCCTTTCTTCTTCAAAGCAAATGGAGGATGAGCTTCTGTTTCTGCACAGGCATACACATGCATTGTTTAAAATTAACAACAGACTTACTAGTACAAGCACTTTCATACAATCATGTCCCGCCATGAATAATGATGAAAATGAAAACAAAAGCTATATTGCACACGAAAGCCACTCGATTAGGCTTCAAGTTTTTGGTTTGGAGGCATTTGTTTAAACTTTGGAAGGTTGGTTTTGAGTGTGCTCTTTAAGAGTAGGCAAATAGCATTTATAGAGAGCAAGAGAATAAACGATAGTCAATGTAACCAATTACTGTTCTGTCGTGTGTGCACCATTTTAATTATCATCTTAGTAAACGTAACCATCACTTGTTGATTTCAATAGTATTTGAGAAGGAAATAGGAAAGCACACATTCAACGGCTTAGAGCTTGTCATGTTAAGGAACATAGAATTGACATAATTTTTGAGCTTGTCTTCTCACGCATATTTAATTGTTCTTCATTATGAAATTACGCAGCAGCATCCCGATGACATGACTCCAAGTCGACCGTCTCCGGAAAAGTCGAAGTGGACATAATCTATTCAAATCATCGTGCTTATATTCAAAGATGGTCCCGTAGTGGTACGGTTGCCTTTCATTGCCATTGATCGGACTGATGGATTTAAGGCCTGCATTGGTAACATACACATGCCCGAAATAATTGATGAGATAGATTATTTCAAAAAATCACACTTCTAAGTTTATTAGCTCGACTAAACCCAAGAGGTCATGATTATATACCATCATCAAGCAATGTAGGATAAGGTTAGGAAACATCACACGAAAACTTGAAGATTAAGGAATAAAATTAGCAAGAACCCACTATTAATTAAATTAAACTTACAGAGTAACATGAAGAAATTTAGGAACTTAGCTCTGATTAATGTAGGATTTCGACACAGAATGTAAGTTTTTAGGTGGGAGAGGACTCGTAAACATAAGGGCTAGATAAATCTTTCAAAAAGAAATGTAGGGAAAATTTAACACAATGCTTCACTATAATTGGTTATTTGATTGATCTGGTGATACCACATGCAAAACAACGCAAAATTTTCTATTTTGGGCAATTAGTATAATCTTTATGAAGTGAGATTGGGTGTTGTTAGAGCAAATGAACAGAAATTTATAGAGAAAAAGTGCTATAACATCTTAATCAAGTCATAGCACCTACATCTACGCGCTTTGATGGGGCTAGACCAACAGCATAATGCATACAGTCCAACAGTCATAAGGTATGCACCATATCATAAACCATGCAACATAGCATAGCATAGACAGCATATGTCATACTCATTCAATTGCCCATGTCAAGAAAACTCTACGGTCACGCTTCGCCAGGTGACAAGGCTCAAAAACCATATCGACAATGGTTATGCGGCAAAGATCAAATCGGTGGTGATTAAGCCTAGAAACGGAACCAATCCATTCACATGTATATCATATCATGTCTCACTATGTTGGTTTGCAAGAAGAATCAAATCCATACCTCAATACAACATGCTAGCATCAACAAAGTTACTAGGATTGTTACTTAAAAAAAGGCTTCTATACCTTTTGTTTTTCAGTAATATAAAGTGAGTTTTGGCATTCTTAGAGGACAAAATAGAATTTATAAAGGAGGGTGTATAGGTGTGTTCCCATCTCACACGATATCATGAGTACTCATGATTTACGTGCTGTGTGAGGAACGGATGCACGCGTCCCGGCGTATCTAATAATTCCGGGGATCTAATTGTCGTTTTGGTTTACGAGTGCATATGGATGTTTGCATGTTTCTTTCAACTGAAATTCATGAAATCGAAAGTCCACGAATGACTCCAACTCGAGTCAACTTTTAGCACTTTTCCGGTCAACGCTTTTGCATTAATCTCTTACTTCATCCTTAGAGTAGTCATGCCTCACTTCCTTGATTGAAGTTGACAAGAGAGGTGCTTGCCTTTGCCCACCGCTATAAGCCGATAACATCTTCCCTCAGTCACATCAATGGGCAAAACCCGCAAGATCCGCAAGCACCAAGTCCAAGTCTTGAGGTCCTTGTCCTCATTTTTCCAGATCCTATTTGTCCATATTCATTTATTTTTTGATAAGCAAATATCGTGAAATTTTTGTAACCCCAAATTGTTCTACAAATGTCCCTGTGGAGCACATAATGTCCCAAAACCCAATAAAATTGTAAAAAAAAAAAACCATGTCCTCGACTATCATACACATTCGATCTTTAACGAGATCCCAATTGTCTTGAAAATTTCCCTAAGTTTCAAATAGACCAAACAACCTCATAACAAACAACAAGAACAAAAGCAAGAAACCAGATATTAACGGGATGTATGCCTGATTCTGCCATTACCAAAAATGTCCATCATGGATGCTTTAGTATAAACTAATATTTCCTCTAAGGGATGTATGTAGATGAAGAAATGACGAAAATTTGCAACAGGAAATAACCAGTCAATTATCCTAAGGATCTTTTTTGGGTCGAAGGAACACGCTCTTTGATTACATCTTCACCAAAGCATGATGCAGTCAAAGGATTAAGGGCTAGATACACATTATGTTGGAAGTGCGGAGCAGAAGTCGATACATTTATTTGGGGAGACCATCAAGAGAGAACCCAAGTCCGAACCTGTCAATAAATCCAATTGAATCCACCTTTAGAAAAAAAAAACTTAAGCCAATAAGTCATATGCCAATTAGAATATATTAATTCCTCCATATGTATTAATTCTCCGATATGAGACTTTCTAACATAACTCATAGGTGCATCTCAACACATTATCATACGCATCAGAATAGTCGCACCTTCGGCAAATGCAACATCGCCATATATAAAAGAGACTAGCAGACTTTCTATTTGATGGTTAACTTAAAAACAATCTCTATACCATCGAACTCATTTGATCGCTCATGTCAAGAGAATCCTATGGTAATGCTTCGCCATCTAACATGGCCCGAATAATATGTGATTAAGTCATGCAAATCACGTCGGCCGTGATTAAGTCCTGAAATAGAACCGGTCTATGCATTTGTATGTCATATCATGTCTCAATACATAGATTGATAGTAAGTATAAAATCCACACCACAAATCAACTGCTGGCATCAACAAAATTACTAGGATTGTTACTTGCAACATGGAGAGAGTTATTGCATGCAAAACCACGCAATTAGGCTTTTATACATCTTTTGGGCTAGTATGCTTTATCAGGTGAGTTTTGGCATTCTTAGAGCAAAAATACAGAATTTTCAAAGGAGTGTATGGGTGCATTCTCATATGATACAATATCTTGTGCATCCATTGTCTTTGTGCCGTGTGAGATACGAATGCATGCATCTAGCGTACCTAATAATTCTGGGATTCTAAACATCGCTTCAGTTTTCAATTGAAATTGAAAGTTTACGTGTTTCTTTCAATTGAAGTTTGTGAAATTGGAAGTCCCCGAATAGCTCCAAGTCAAGTCAACGTCACTTTTCGATTAAAGTCTTCCTCCATCCTTAACGTTAGTCCACTATCCTGTTTTTTCTTTTCTTCTCTTTCCTTTTGGGATGAGGCAGCAGTCTCATCAGAGAGAAGTCATGCCTCAATTTGATAGCTTGAAGTTGAAACAGACTAGGCATTCGCCATTACCCCTTGCTATAAGCCGATAACATCGATTTCCCTCAGTCACATCACTGTTTGTAAACCCGCAAGACCCGCAAGAGCCAAGTCAAAGTCTTGAGGTCCCTGTCCTAATTCTAACAGATCCTTTTTCTCTAGATTTTTTTGTGTTCATATTTATCTGGTTGCATTTATTTTTATCTTTCATAAGCAAACATCGTGTTTTTTTGTTTTTCATAATCCCAAAATTATTCTACAAATGTCCCAGTTGAGCATATAATGTCCCAAAACCCAGTATTAGACCCACAAAAATATAACATCACCATATATATATAGAAGGGACTAACGGACTTCCTGTTTGATGGTTAAGTTGAAAATCATCTCTTTATTAATGGAGAGAATCAAATAAATGAAGAAATATTTGTTTTTAGAAAAAGGGAGATTGAATCTAGAAATATGAGAAGACTTTCTTAAAAAATGTATAGAGAATGAAAATCACCGTGTGCATTCTATTTTGAAGAGTTTATTACGAGGATTGTTGCTTGCCACTTGGAGAGTTATGGCATGCAAAACCACGCAACTAGGCTTTTATACTTTTTTTTCGGCTAGTATGCTTTATCAAGTGAGTTTTGACATCTTAGATAACAAAAAAATCAAAATTCTTAAAGGGGTATATGGATGTACCTATGATCTATATGCCATGTGAAAAGGTGCATGTATACATTTAGCGCATCTAATAATTTCGAAATTCTAATTATGACTTTAATTCTCAATTGAAATTGACGGTTCACGAGTTTCTTTCAATTTCAGGATGTGAAATTGGAAGTCCCCTAATATCTCCAAGTCATGTCAACATCACTTTTCGATTAATCTCTTCCTTCATCCTTAAAGCTAGTGCATTCTTCTGTTTCTTTTTTTCCTGAGGTGAGGCAGCAGTCCTAGCAGAAAAGTCATGCCTCACTTTCATAGATTGAAATTGATACAAAGAGGCGTTCGCCTTAGCCCACAGCTATAAACCGATAACATCAACTTCCTTCAGTCACATCACCCAGAAACCCGCAAGACCCGCAAGCACCAAGTCTAAGTCTTGCTCGGTCACACGTCACTCCGAAAGCAACAATCTTCACCGTTCAAAGAAGAAAGGAGGTGAGGTTGGTCTAACAGACTTTGCTTGAGCAGAAGTAAAGCATTCCTTTCTTCTCCAAAGCAAATGGAGGATGAGCTTCTCTTTCTACACAAACATACACATGCATTTTTTAAAATTAACAACAAACTTACTAGTACAAGCACTTTCATATTATCATGTCCCTCCATGAATAATGATGAAAATGAAAACAAAAGCTATATTGCTCGCGAAAGCCACACGATTAGGCTTCAAATTTTTGGTTTGGAGGCATTTGTTCAAACTTTGGGAGGTTGGTTTTAAGTGTGTTCTTATGAGCAGACAAGTGGCATTTATAAAGAGCAAGAGAAGGGATGATATTGAATGTAATCAATTATTATTTTACATCGTTGGTGTATCGCGTATATCATGTGTGCACGATTTCATTTATCATCTTAATAAACGTAATCATCACTTGTTGATTTTAATAGTATTTGAGAAGGAAATAGGAAAGCACGCATTCAACGACTTAGAGCTTGTCATGTGAGGGAACATAGATTTGACATTATTTATGAGCTTGTCTTCTTACGCATATTTAATTGTTCTTCTTTAAGAAATTATGCAGCAGCATCCCGATGACTTGACTCCAAGTCGGCCGTCTCTCGAAAAGTCAAAATCGACTCATCTATTTAATCCATTGTGCTTACATTCAAAGATGGTCCCGAGCGAGTTGCCTATCATTATCATTGATTGGACTGATGGAGTTAAGGCTTGCATTGGCAACTGGCATATGCCCCAGATAATTGATGAGACGGTTAGATTATTTCAAACGTCATACTGTTGAGTTTGTTAGCTTGATGAAAACCCAAGCGTTCATGATTATATACCGTCACCGAGCAATGTAGGATAAGGTGCGAACTTTGGAGATTAAGGAATAAAATTAGCAAAAACTCACAATTAAATTAAAGTAAACTCAAAGAGTGACATGAAGAAAATGTGGAACTTGGCTCTGATTAAAGTAGATCTGTCAAAATGAGTCATGGACTAAGTTCTTAACCCATATTCGATGGATTGGATTGTTATATGGGTTGATTATATTCAGTAAATGAGTTTAAACCCAACTCTATGGATCATAAATGGGTTTAATATAAGTGTTAAATGGGTTCCCAACTTACTAAAACCCAACCTACTTCTATGATTCTCTCTTGTCCTCACTCGATCTCGCGCTTGCTCACTCCGTGCTTTCACCTCAGTTTGGGTGTGAGTTTTCTTAAATTGAGTTAAATATAGAAGTGTTTTAACAATATGAATCAAGTTGGGCAAGAGTTGTGTATGGGTTGGGTCGGGTATGGGTCGGGTCGGGTATGGGTCACTAAATTTATATTGCATAGAAATGGATCAAAACGGGTTAAATGTGTCTATTTGGTTCGGACCAACCGTTTGACAGGTCTAGATTAAAGTAGGATTTCACTGGAAAATATAAGTTGCTAGGGTGGGAGAAGACACATAACCATAATGCTTTGATGAATCGTAAAGAAGAAATGTAGGGAAAATTTAACACTATGCTTCCCTATAAATTGGTTGTTTGAAAGAACAAGTGATATAACGTGCACCACAACACGACTAGGCTTTACTCTTTTGTTTTTTCTTCTTTTTAGTTGTATTTTGTGCAATTAGTATATGCTTCATGAAGTGAGTTTGGATGTTGTTATAGTAAACAAACAGAATCTATAGAGAAATAGTGCTATAATATTTTAGGCTCCATTTGTTTCGCGAAAAATATAACATTTTTGAAAAATGCTTTTCGGGAAGTCGTTTTTTAGGAAAAGGACAATATTTTCCTGTCTTTGTCTAAGACCTGAAAATGAATTGGAAAATATTTTCTATCGTTTGATAATGAAAATTTTATTTCATTTTTCTAAATAGACATACACTATTCATGTGGGAAAATTTCCGAAATTACTAACATGGACATTGACCATCCTATTGGCGTTGACGTGAATAATTTTTATAATTTTTTTAAATATTAAATCTTTAATAAAAAAATTCTCTTTTTTTTTTCTTCTTTTCTTTCCTTTTCCTTTTCTTTCTTCCTCCGATCGCCGAGCCTTGGCGACAATCGAACATGAGAGGGCTGGCAAGGGCTAACTTCACTGGCCTCTAGCAAGGCTCGAGCTTGTGAGCACGGAGCGAGAAGGCGTGAGATCGAGCATGAGTGAGAGAGAGTCATTGAGGTGTGTTAGGTTTAAGTAAGTTGTGAATTCATTTAACACTCATATTAAATCCATTTATGACCCATAGAGTTGGGTTTAAATCCATTTATGACCCATGTATTAAATATTACTAATGCAAACAACTCAGACCATAAAATATGGGTTAAGAAATGCGTTTATGATCCGTTTTGATAGGTCTACTTTAATCAGAGCCAAGTTCCTAATTTTCTTCATGTCACTCTTTGAGTTTACTTGAATTTAATTGTAGGTTCTTGCTAATTTTATTCCTTAATCACCAAATTTCATACCTTATCCAATATTGCTCGATGACAATTTTTAAAAAAATTGTAAAAATTGTCAGCGTCAATGCTGGTTATGCCATGTAGGACGACTGACACCCATGTCAACAATTTCCGTGCCTAGCTTCCCGAGCCCGGCCTCAGTGGACTCAGGCGTGACTTAGATCGACTTGGGCCTAGCCTCAATAGACCCGGGCCCGGGCACTAGGGACTCAGCCCTGCTGCCAAGGATATGGAAGCAAGTGTTGGGATTCCTGTGCCCAAGCATAGAGTTTTTGATCCAATCCCCCGTACCTAGTTGTATTTTGGAAAATAATTTTCGATTTTTGAAATTTAAGTTTTGGTAGGAAAACATTTTCCGTTGACTCATTTTCCTAAGAGAACAAAACGCAAGAAAATGAGGAAAATGTTTTCCCAGAAAATGAATAATTTGGAGAATATTTTTCTTAAAATGATTGCTTGTATCGCTTTAAATAACTAGTCAATGGAAAATGTTTTTAATTCCGACAACAATTTATGTTTAAATATTTTCGTAGATGATGAAAATATTTTTCGTTTATTCATTTTTGTAACTGATACAAGCAATTCTTTTTAGAAAAATATTTTTCAAACCATTCATTCTTCCCGAAATAAATGATATCTTAAATAGCACCTATATCTATATGCTTTGGTGGGGCTGGACCAACAGCATTATTGTGGAAAACTTATGCGTGGCCACAAGTTGTGCAGTGCAAGACCCGCAAGCACCAAGTCAAGTATTTTAGGTCCATGTCGTTATCTCATACCACTACTTAGATCTGGATTCGTCCGTTTGCATTTCTTTCGGATAAATGCAAATCCTGACAAGATTTTAATGAAATGGACTTTCTCTCTACGTGTGCAAATCAAGCAACTTCCAGGATAATACATGTTGATTGGTATGGATTCTGAAATTATTCTCGTCGTCTATTAATTAGAAAGAAGAGAGGCCATGGATGATCCAGTTTCTTGAATCGATTGTGCAGTGCAGGTCCCCTTCTTTTCTGGAAAAAAGAAAGCAATGCGTGCCTGTTGTAAATGAACAGGAGGAAAAGGTTGACTTTTTTTTACCTTAAATCAATTCCGTTCAAATGATAATATTCGTATGACTAGTAATTTCGTTCGAGATGAAAGAAAAGATGGGCAATGCCTTTTAAGAGCGATCGTCCTACTAAAAATAATGTTTTTGTGATAGGTAATATAGTAAAATCATCTTTCCTATACTTTCACCGGTCCCTGCTACTCGAATACGTCTACGAAGATCATCTATGGAGAAATTAGTTAGATAGGTTCCTTATACTTTCATGGATTTTACTAGCACAAGAGTCATTGGGTCATTGTAAAAGTAACATCATGTTATAAGCCCCAAATTCTTAGAGGAGTTGACCCCATAATAATTTATAATTATTTGTTATTGGTGTTTTTGTGGTCCAGGACAGACTATTATTCTCAACTATCACCCAATCATTTCTCTATTTTCACCAAGCGCAGAGAAGAATTTAGACCACTTTCTAATTGATGATGAAAGAGGTTCTAAATAAAGAGATTGGGAAATGATGAATTTCCCAAGAGGAATAAGATAAAATGCGGTACCAAATCATTCGTAGAAACTTACATTGATGCCAAGTGTAGCTACAAGTCATTAGCCGGTTTGGGTTGAAGGATTAATATCCAATCACTTAATCTAATCTACATGAGAAGAAACTTTTTTCGAAAGGAGCACTCAAATGGTGACGATTTAATGGTGTCTCAATAATATTTCAAACCTTCTCCTATTTCATATGGCATTTTAGGTCTTACTATAGATCCATTTCTCGGGGTGTACCACACATCGGAGATTGATTATTGGTCAGATTATATGTGGGCTAATTTTACAACTGATGATTTAACAGAGTGCAAATGAGAAGTGTAATTGTTTCCGAAAAAAGGTGGCAATTTGTTAGTCCCGTCATTTCCTAGATCAACCTTCCATTTGATCATTTACAACGAGATCTAAATGCTAATTTTCTCCATGACCACTCGAGTCTCGAAAAGACTAGCTCTCAATAGAAGATTTTATAGGACACGTGCATTGACCATAGTAAGTCGGAGCCTCGCACGAAAGGAGCGCTTTGATGCAAGCCTCTCGCTCAATTCTTAAACGTTCGCCGTTAAGATTTCGTTAACAACATAACAAAGAAAGCAAAAAGGGCACATTTTGTCGCGACCTCCCCGAACCGGCCCGAACGCCTATGGGGTTTGACTAATGGATTACTAAGTTAAACCTAATTCGAGCTCTCCCAAGCCCATACCAATTCGCGACTTAAGTTTAAGTTGTTAATCACGCAAATCAAGTTTATTTAGGAGTCGCCACTAATCAATTTTTGATAGGTTGATTAGACACCTAAGTAAAGCACGGGAGAATGCTTCACTTCTACGAACTAGAGACTCAATAGGTACGGGAACTTGATTATACTAATTGATCAATTAGTGCCCTTTTGGTACCTAATCTTGTTCAATCGCCACTTAACATGCTCACACTAATTGGGAATCTCGAAAATTCAACTCCTAACTAAACCCGGGGAAGCAACAATTAACATCTAAACCTAACGTGCATAATTGACTACATGCAAAGTTAAATTAAACATGCAATTCAAAGAGTGCAAATCAAACAAGCTGCAATCAAGCATAAATTTGAAACCCAACTTCTAATTTTTGATTTTCGAATTTTTTTTAAGAAAAAAAATTTCGATTTTTTTTAAGAAAAAAAATTTCGATTTTTTTAAAATTTTTTTGAATTTTTTTTGAAAATTTTTTGAAATTTTCTTTTTTAAAAAAATTTTTTGAATTTTTTTTACGTTGAAATAATAATATAATATTAAAATAATATAAAACAGACCTCGGGTCGGGTCTCCACACCCGACCCGGCTTAAAAATAAAATAAAATAAAAAAATTTTAAAGAAAAAAAATTTAAAAGTATTAAAATAGTATAAAGCAGATCCGGGTCGGATCTCCACCTCCGACCCAGATCAGGACTGACCGGGGCGTGACGGCCCGGGTCCTCGAACAAACCGGGCTCATTTATTGAGCCCGGTCTAAAGCTTTTAGAATTTTTTTTTGAAAATAGCACAGCTCGCAATATAAAAAAAGAACAAGGGCCCAAGGCCCAACAAGAAAATAAATCGAAATAAACCAAATTGACCCATTTTGGCCCATTTGCGAAATGGCCCAAAACCTAAAAACCATTCTGAATTTAAACTAAAAATCCCAAAGCCTAACAAAAATCTAAAACTGACCCACATATTGAACTAAAACCCTACCTGGTTCGCGACCCAAATAGCCGACCCGGACGTGCGTCGCCCTACCCGGTTCGCGGCTGCCACATCGCGCCCCGGGAATCGCCTGCACACCGGCCGCCGCTCCGACGTGAAGGGCACGTCCGGCCACCGCGACACGCCGGCCGGCGTCGACTCCGGCTTCCCCGAGCCCCGGCCTCCGCGGCCGGGGTTTCTAGTATAGTGGCCGAGCCCGTGCTCGGCTGTCGCACGACGCGCCCTGACCGGGGAGGTCAGGGCTTGCGGCTCCGCGGCCGAGCCCATGCTCGGCCACTGTTGGACAGGCCCTGACCGGAGAGGTCAGGGCTTGTGACGCCGCGGCCGAGCCCGTGCTCGGCCTCGTAGCGCAGACCGCTCTTGTTCGTCGGCGACACACCGAACCTTCCGCCCTAAGCCCGGACGCAGCTAAGACACCGCCAACGAAGGGAGGGACACCAGAACGTAGCATGCTCAACGGAAAACGACGCACGGATCTCATTTCGACAAAACATCAAACAGCCGGAGTGCGTGGCGAAAACTAGAAATTTAAGGCTCGATCGAAGCTCAAAACGGACCAAAATCGTCGACATCGGGCATACAAAGGAATGGGAGCATGCACGAGGCCTCACGGACCGGAACTCGCGCCAGCCGGACGACGGCGAGCTCCGGCCAGTGAGCCCACAACAGAAGCCAAACGGCTGAAACAGAGAAAGAAGGAAACAGGGGAAGAAGACCGAACGGGGGAGGGGGTTGTGGCGCTCCCTATCCGGCTCGGAGGCGGCGAACGGGGATGACCACAGGTCGGACTTCGTCCGGTCGTCCCGCACGTCTCCAAGACGAAATCCTCGGGAGATCGGCCCCGAATCGACCGAATTAGAAGGAAAATCCGGCGAGGCTTGGGACTGGAACCTACCGTGACAGAGGACCGTCGGCTGCTACTAGGGCGCGGCGGTCGCCGGCGACAGACCCTTCTCGGCCTCTCACCCTCTCTCCGAAACTCTCTCTCTCCCACTCTCGGTCTCTCTCTCTCTCTCGAAGAGAGCCCATGGATGATCCAGTTTCTTGAATCAATTGTGCAGTGCAGGTCCCTTTCATTTCTGGAAAAAAGAAAGCAATGCGTGCCTGTTGTAAATGAACAGGAGGAAAAGGTTGACTTGTTTTTTTACCTTAAATCAATTCCGTTCAAATGATAATATTCGTATGACTAGTAATTTCGTTCCAGATGAAAGAAAAGATGGGCAATGCCTTCTCAGATCTATCGTCCCACTAAAAATAATGTTTTTGTGATAGGTAATATAGTAAAATCATCTTTCCTATACTTTCACCGGTCCTTGGTACTGGATTACGTCTACGAAGATCATATATGGAGACATTAATTAGA
This sequence comes from Syzygium aqueum, assembly GCA_031216185.1. Classification (NCBI taxonomy): domain Eukaryota; kingdom Viridiplantae; phylum Streptophyta; class Magnoliopsida; order Myrtales; family Myrtaceae; genus Syzygium; species Syzygium aqueum. The sequence goes on along the minus strand of CM062232.1, from coordinate 13,007,789 downwards.
TAGATTCCTTATACTTTCATGGATTTTACTAGCATAATAGTTGTTGGACCACTGTGAGAGTAATATCATGTTATAAGCTACAAATTTTTAGAGGAGTGAATCCCATAATAATTTATAATTATTTGTTATTGGTCTTTTTGTGGTCCAGGATAGACTGTTATTCTCAATTGTCACCCAATCATTTCTCTACTTTCACCAACGTAGAGAAGAATTTAGGCCACTTTCTAATTGATGTATTTCCCAGGAGGAATAAGATAAAATGCGGTACCAAATCATTCGTAGAAACTTACATTGATTGCAAGTGTACCTACAAGTCATTAGCCAGTTTGGGTTGAAGGATATCTAATCACTTAATCTAGTCTACATAAGAAGAAACTTTTTTCGAAAGGAGCATTCAAATGGTGACGATTTAATGGTGTCTCAATAATATTTCAAACCTTCTCCTATTTCATATGGCCTTTTAGGTCTTACTAAAGATCCATTTCTCGGGGTGTACCACACAACGGAGATCGATTATTGGTCAGATTATTTGTGGCCTAATTTTACAACTGATGATTTAACAGAGTGCAAATGAGAAGTATAATTGTTTCCGAAAAAAGGCGGCAATTTGTTAGTCCCGTCATTTGCTAGATCAACCATCCATTTGATCATTTACAACGAGATCTAAATGCTAATTTTCGGCATGACCACTCGATTCTCGAAATGACTAGCTCTTAATAGAAGATTTTACAGGACACGTGTATTGACCATAGTAAGTCGGAGCCTCACACGAAAGGAGCGCTTTGATGCAAGCCTCTCACTCAATTCTTGAACGTTCGCTGTTAAGATTTCGTTAACAGCATAACAAAGAAAGCAAAAAGGGCACGTTTAAATTAAAATCCCATGCAAGATTGAGTCCTAGTTAGAAGGACGCAGTGGCTGGAAGACGCCACTAGAAAATCAGGAGTGCCTCAGGTCTTAAGGACGAAGAGAGAAAGCCCAACCCTAAACAATCGTTCACTGGCCACGTGATCCAAGAATTGGGGGCCCGTCGTTGTTGAGGCCCATTTCAATCTGTCCCGACCAACACCAATTAACAGGGTTGAGACTAATGTTTCACCTTGCTAACGCAATTATGAGACCCTAATGCTTTTTTTCTTATTTATGGAACAGAAAAATCGGAGTCGCTAGGTAGAGAAGTTGATGAGTGACTCGCAGTTAATCAGCATTGTGATTTGGATTACATGCAAATATTTTTCCTATGTCTTGAAATTGAGAAAGGAAATATAATCTTAGGAGAGGAACACATCTAACATTGAACGGCCCTATGCCATTAACGATTTCAACGTCCTGATTTTGTAATACCCTCGACATGCAATTAGCAGCAAAAGCATAAACAGGATGAAAATGGAATTTGCTAACATAATTTCACATCATTGACAAGCAAAACACCATGAGTATAATAGCTCAAAGTACTGCTAAATTGCTGAGCAACCCTAAAAATTACCAAGTGACATGATTTGCACTCCCCATGCCGTTCCGTTGACGGCTCGCTCGGACAAGCTTGAAATTAAAGAAAACAAAAAATTGGCTACTACTCATAAGGAGGAACAAGCCAACTACTAAGACGATTCTGCTTGAACAAGGTAAGAACTTCACGAGATCAATGAAGCATTGGACTGACTAATGTGGAGAACAAGCCTATTACGCTTCTGAATCTCCTCCTCAAATTGTCTACCTTCACTGCAACAATCACGCACACCATGTCTGCTTTCCGATCTACATAGCCGAAGTACGCGCGTCTCCAATTCTTCTTGTACACCAAACGGCCAACAACTCCCCAAAACCCGGTTGCAAACCTGAGCATTATGACAAGGTAGAACATCACCTTTTCAAGCTTACCTTCTTCATTGGCATCTTCTTCTCGCGCTTGAGGGCGTCTGCACCAAGGTATTTCTTTTGTAGAGGATCGCCACAAAGTAGAGGATTGTCGGCATAAATGGAAGGATCATGAAGGGTCTGGATTTGATTTCCTCTCGGAATTGGTCCCGTGAAGTTGTGAGACAAGTTTAGTTTGCTAAAAAATGTGAATGAAGAAAAGCTCTATGGGATTGTTCCTGAAATGTGATTTTTTGAAAGATCAAGTGACTAGAGTGCTTTCATATCTCCAATCATAGTCGATATGCCTCCAGAAAGAAAGTTGCGAGATAAATTCAAGCTTCGCAATCTGGAAAGCAAGGTAAGCTCTCCAAGGATCGGTCCAATCAATTTGTTGCTTGAGAGATCCAAATTGACCATAAGTTGTATATCAAGTGTTGGGTAGTCAAGGTTCATCCCCTTCACGACCTGCTCCGCATGCTCGAGTCCAATCTGTGGGAGCGATAGTAGACGTCACCTGAGGTGTGGCCGCGTAAATAGGGGAGAGTGAGTTGCCTACATCAATGCTTTTGTTCAGTTTCATTCCTTTCATATAGCCAAGACAATGTGGAATCAATCCTGTCAGATTGATCACTGCTAGGTCCAATATTTGCAGTTCGGAGAGTAAGCATAGCTTTGAAGGAACACTACCATTGAATATGTCTTCTTGCAGTCTAAGAATTTGTAATAGCTGAAAGCTTGGTCCAGTCCGATGCAGAACGTTTCCAGAGATTTGTTCTCGCCAAGATCAAAATCAGCAAGTTCCTACAATACATGATGGTCGCAGGAATTTCTCCATGGAGACTATTGTTGTTAAGATGTATTGACATAAGCTCAATTAAATTTCCCAAAGAGCTTGGCATGACTCCGTACAACTTGTTGGATGATAAATCAAGGACTCTCCAAGGGTTCTCCTTCCAACATGTAGGAATTTCGCCAACTAATTCATTCCTTCCGAGGTGCAACTTGGACAGATACTCCATCTCGCATAATGAGGTGGGTATTGGACCACTTAAGAGATTATCATTCAGATGCAAGGAATCCAAATGAGGCATCGCTTGGCCAATATCTTATGGAATAGGTCCTGAGATTGAGTTATGAGAGAGATCAAGCAATTTCAGGTCAGAAGAAGATTTTGGCAGGGATCCATTTATGTGGTTGTAGGAGAGATTCAGGTGGAAGAGTGACATGAGAGCTAACCAATCTGGGAGAGCTCCTTTGATGGAGGCATTGGACAAAACTATCTCATTTGCACTGACTTGTGTTCTTATCCATTGAGGAAATTCTTTTGCTAACTCGTAAGAAATCATCCGAATGTACGAGAGATTGAAGGGTGGTATCCAGTCGGAATCCACCTCCAAAGCTAAATTGTTGTTGCTGACATCTAAATAAGATAGGGCCGAAAGGTTTGAGAAATGGGTTTCGGAAACTGTTCCTCTCAAGGAATTCACTGAAAGATCTAAATAGGAAAGATATTGAAGTTGCCCGAGATTGTATGGAATAGTGCCATTTAGAATATTATGATTGAGTTTAAAACCACTAAGACTTGCAATCTTCCTAATGCATATGGAATATTCCCTTTTAATTGATTAAAAGAAAGTTCAAGTATCGTCAGGTTTTTCAAGTGAAACAGCCAATCAGGCAAAGCCTCATGAAGGAAATTATTATTTATCTCCAGTCGCTTGAAGTTTTCCCGGATAAGGCCCGAAGAATTTCCCTCGATTGAAAGTATCTGGTCATGAAATTCGTTATGGCCCAAGAATAGTGACTCGAGGAACTGGCTGTTCCCTAAGAAAGAGAACAACCCTCCTTCAGTACTTTGCAAAAGATTTTGTGCAAGATTGAGATGGACAAGACTTCTCAAGTTATCGAACAACCTTGGTATTGAAGAGTTGAAAATATTTGTTGAAAGATCAAGGTGCCGAAGAAAAGTCATGTTTTGAAACATAGCGCTAGGGATTGGACCTTCAAAAAAATTATTTGAAAGATTAAGGCACTAAAGCTGTAGAGCTCTACAATTGGCCAAGTGATCAAAAGATAGGTGAAAATTATGAAGCCTCCAAGCTAATAGGCCCAAATGTGGTACGTCAATTGCTTCATCGAGACAATGAATTTGGGCATGCACGCACGTGCAAAGAGATCCCGCTTAAGTCTAGGTAGCTCAAGTATCTCAAGTTAAGCAAAGAAGAGTTCAATTCACTAGCTATGGAAACAATTTGTGATACCGACAATTCAGTTCCTAGTGGTAATGAGAATTCAGTTCCTAGTGTGATCTCGTGCACGACGATATGTCCATTTGCTCGGTCGCACATCACTCTAGTCCATCGACAACAATCTTCACCATTCCAAGAAGAAAGGAAGTCAGATGTACTGGAGAGACTTTGTCTGAGCTTGAGTAGAGCATCCATTTCTTCTTCAAAGTAAATGGAGGATGTCTTTCTGTTTCTGCACAAACATACACATGCATTGTCTAAAATCATGTCGCGACCTAAACATTTTCTCTTCGGGCTAATGGATTATTAAGACTAAACTTAACTCGGGCCCTCCCAAGCCTTACCAATTTGCAACTTAGGGTTTAAGTCTTTAACATGCAAATGTTTTCATGCTTGGAGTTATCACTAATCTATTTGTGGTAGGTCGATTAGAAATCTAAATAAAACATAGGAAGATATGTTTTATTTTTACGAACCAGAGATTCTAAGCTCGGGGACTTGATTATGCTAGATCTAGTTTAACGCCCTTTCGGTACCTTTTCTTTTCAAAAAAATATTTTGGCATGCAGTCTGGATCCATTTCAACTTTGTCACTAACATGTGAGGTGTTCATGTGGGTGCGCAAACTACCAAAGTAACACCCAAGAAAGCATTAAATAGATTGCAAGATTAGAAGAATTACTTACCTCAAAGCAACGTAAGCATTTACATTGTTAGCTAGAAAATCACATCAGCACCCTAATATGATTTCTAATTAACAAGCAATTCACTCAATTTTTTAGATTTTCACTTATTTAAATGAAATCTAATCTATATGTAATGACGTGCAAAAATTGACATGCGATTAATGCAACCTAACATGCAAACTATATGTCATGCGACGACGTGACCTAATTCTAATGACGGGCAAATGATTTATTTTTGGTATTTTTCCAATTGAAATTCGGAATTAAAAAAATGCCTAAAATAACACGCAATCTAGTGACCCTTTTTTTTGGTATTTTTTTAATTAAAATTCGAAATAAAAAATTACTCTAATTAAGAATGCAATCTGTCCTAATCTACCCTAAAGCAACTTTTTTTGGGTTTTTTTTATGAAAATTCGAAATAATTAGTATCCTAAATAATCCAATAAGATTAAAACAATTTCTAATTTAAACTAGGAAATATGCCACTCTAAATCCCAATTTAAATCAAATAATTGTCCTATTCTTTTGAACATATTTAAGATTCCCTAAACATGCAAAATTCTAATTTAAATCTAGCTAACAGATATTTTTTTTGAATTTTCTTTTTACTTAAAAATGAAAGAAAACAATTTAAACAGAGATAACAACCACATTCAAACTAACCACGCAATCTGCAAGATTCGTCTTATCAAACTTATATTAGGCACAGAAATCGAACTAACGGTCATATCTATAGGGTCATAGATATTGACGGAAAGTTGATCGTTCAAATTTGGAAAGTAGATAAAATTCATTATCGTATCCAAGTGATTATGGATAAGATAATGATTTTCTGTATCACCTTGTATCGTACCTTAGGGTTAAGGTCGGATAGTCGTCCAGATACGTTGCTAAATTAGGAAAATTTCCTAATTTTGAATGTTTTCAAATATTGCGGATATCAGAAAATTATCCTAAGATATCTAATTATCTACCAAATATTCACGAAATATTCCAAACATTCAAACTAGGAAATTAAATATTTCGGAAAAACATTCGGATAATAATCTTACCTAATTTCAAAATATTTCCAAATTTGGAATTCGATTGGGATTGGGTTTGCGGATCGGGAACGATGGCGGCACGGCGTCGGGATGGCGGGGGCTGACGGCGAGATCGCCGGCAGCTAGCGTTGGCGTGCTTGCGGCGTGGCTGGGCGTTCGGTGGCTGGCGGATAGCGGCTGTGGCTGAGGCGTCCGGTGGCTGGCGGACAGAGGCTGTGGCTGAGGCGGTGCAAGGCGGCTTGCGGCGGCGGGACAGTAGCGATCGGGAATCTCTAGCGGCGACCAACAGGCGGGGACATCGTCGGCTTGTAGCTCCGGTGCTTTGGAGGGCAGTGACACGGCTGTCCGCGCAGTGACTAGCGGCGGCAGTAGCGCGGAGGGCAGGCGGCAGACGGCACGGTGAGGCGTGGCGGGCGGCAGTCCGCACGGTGAGGCGCGGCGGTGGGAGTCAGTGACGGGAGACGACTGCACACGGCTGGATGGGGCAGAGGGGCAGCGCACGGCGAGGCAGCAGCGACACGTCAACGGCGGTTGGCATGGCGGGGCGTAGCGAGCGGGTGAGCCGCGGCGTCTCCGACGACAGCAACCACGTGTGGCTGCGAGGGCACCGGCGTGCGGAGGGGCCCGGCGCGCGGCAAGGGGCGCGGCGGCGGCGAGGGGCACGACGCCGATCTCTCTCTCTCCTTCTCACTTCCACTCTCACTCCCTCTAATTTTCAGATCTGAAATTTTTTTTGTGTCCGTCCGAATTATGTGACCTAATATCATATTTATAAGGTTAATTTAGGTCAATTAGATGGGCTTGTTAGTCCTAATGGGCTTAGGCTTGGGCTTGGGCTCTAATTATCATTTAATTTCATTTAATTCTAAGCGGGCTGAATTAATTTGGACATTTATTTAATTAAGCACAATAGAATAAATTAAGCTCAAATTAAAACAACCGAGCCCGTTTGACTTGAGATTTCCGGCCCTTGCCTTCCGAGCGAGCCAAGTCTCGTTCGATGAATTTTAAGCTCATTTGCCACCGCCGTTCCAATGCGGAATGCAATTATCCTAAATTGACCTAACTATATATTATGCAATTTTAATATTTTTGTTTAGGGGTTAAAATTTAATCCCTAATTTTCTATGCAAATTACGACTAAATGGTTATCAAAATTTAGGTCTCAACAGCTGTCCCTCTTTGAAGGTGAGTTCGCAGAGGTTACATTCAAAGACTAAATGATACCTGAATTTTGACTATGCAGATGCAATGAATGATATTTTTTCCGGAATTATGAGTCCCATTTTTGAAATGCATTATGAAATGATGCATGCTGACGTGAATAAAACTTACCTGGAGTTTACTTACTTGACAGGAGTGGTAGCGTAATTCAAGGCATGACTCTGATTCTGTGGGTGGTTTGACAAATGCTTGGGCTCAGTCCCAAAGGTATTATCTGATGAACTGTTGGGGTTCCGGTGTCCTGCAATTCAATCAAGACACACGAAGAAAGCTCGAGGCATCCAGTTATCATCTGGGATGCCTGAGAGAAAACTATTAACGAAATGGAGTTCATTCCGACTTTAACAAAATACCCATACCTTCCTCATAGGTACTCATTAAAGTTTAGCCATCACACCTAGATATCGTCATAGGTATTTAAAGGGGGAGTTTGTTCAATTCGTATAAATATTCTGACCTTTATAAGATACCTATACCTTCCTCATAGGTATTTGTAAAGATTTGGCCGCTGCGCCTAGTTATCATCATAGGCACGACACGGGAGAACTCTAAAAAGATTGAAAAAAAATGTTCCAACTTTTATGAGATACCTATACCTTCCTCATAGGTACAATGCAGGGAAACTTTCCGAGATTAGGAAAATATTCCGACCTTTACAAAATACCTATACCTTCCTCATAGGTACTCGTAAAGATTTGGCCGCTGCACCTAGTTATCATCATAGGTACGACATGGGGGAATTTTCTCGAGATTAAAAGAATATTCCGACCTTTACAAAATACTTATACCTTCCTCATAGGTACTCGTAAAGATTTGGCGACTTCGCCTATACCTTCCTCATAGGCGTGTCACGGGGGAATCTTCTGAGATTGTGTGAAAAGTGTGCCTGACAAAATATCTAGTTATCATCTGAGATATTTGAAAGGACTCGATTGAAAAATACCTGGATATTGTCGCAGGTACTTAACGATTAGATGAACAGAGGGGCTAGCCCGAATGCTCAAGGGTTCCTTGACAAAGTACCTGGATATCATCAGAAGTACCTAAAAAGGCTTGATCAATAGATACCTAGATATCATCAAATGCGTCTAGAGATTGCAACAAAACGATCAAATTTGGGGCCTGACGATTGCTCGAACAGGTTAGGGGTACCTGGATAGTCATAGTCATCCAAGGGATAGAGATATACTTACCTAGTGATATCTCCGACTCTTGAGGGCGTGTCACCTACTAGACATGATTTTAGGTGACATATAACATGTATTCATGGGCAATCAAGAACATATATACTTATGCACCATAAATTCAACTGATTTTCATGCATGACGATTTTGTCAAATCAGTATTACCAAATTTCACTGGGAAAAATTATGATAAGACAATTCGAACTCACAAATGAGTGTTTTGAAAATGTCAAATGAAGAACTTTCGGTTTGAAAGGGCTTTCACTCATTCTCATCGAAAAAGACTGTTTTAATGAGAATCGCTCTATCTCACCATCATGTCGACAAGGGTCTGAGTATTCTCACAAGCGGTACGACTTTACCAATCTGAGAGGTCTTTGCTAGGACCGTAACGTGGGCTTGGTCAATGGCTTAGCAAAAGGAGACTCTTCGAGTCGAGGCTATTGAAAGAAAATACTTCGCAATCGTCTCCGGGTTTACAAGTCAAGAACCCTGCAAAATGAGATAGAAATAGACTTGCTCGCACTTCTTCGAGCTAAGCTTATAAACATCTGAATCTTTACGTTAGTTCAAGTGCCATAATCTGAATAGACTTTGCAAGGGACGTGACATAGGCTAGGCTCATGGGTTGAGAAATGAATGGATTATTAGGCTCAAAATGTGTATAATTGGGGTGCATAAGTTGGTGATCATCTTGGCATTATCACAAGTGTTCTTCTTCACAAGAGATTATCTCCTCGGTAGATGCTCCATTGGCTTCGAAAGTTCGTCACTTGATTTCTTTGAGAGTCGTAGGACTGCTACTCCACTAGGGATTTTAACATGCCATATCTTGACATTTTTACTATTTGGCATTGGCTTTGCTCTTTTTTTTTTTTTGCAATTGGCATATGTTGCTTACAATGTAAACATTGACCAGCTAATCTGACTGATTAACTCGCCGTTTGAACTCAGAAGTTTCTTGTTTTCTATTGACACTTCGGATATGCTGCTTAGACAATGATGACTCTTGCCTTGCCCCAGTGTGGGGGATGATCACCAACTGGGTTCAAGAAACGAATTTGCAGGCTCAATTGGGCTAAACAAAAGGTAAATCATGTATAGGATAGAGAAAGAAATGCTCTTCGTCATCCTAAGGCACTTGAACCACGTGTGAATTCATCTGAAAAAACAACACTCGAAGATTGATGCACGTGAGAGCATGAAAATTTCTATTCATTTTTCACCTTATGATGCTGACTTACCTCCAGTTTGCCCCGATGTGGGATGGCTCTTGACAGGGGTAATTTGAAAGGATTTCTCCAAGCATTTAGGCTCAAAGTGGTGAAACAATGGATAAACTTTTGTGTTTAAGGTAGAGAAATAAAATGCTTCTTGTCATTTCGGTCACCGTACCTTTTGCGAGATAACTCTTTGCCTTGCAGACATGAAATTTTTCCACTCAACTCACTGAGGATTAGTACATGGACTGTGTATAGGATAGGGCTTGCCTTCCATCATCCCGATGTACCTCATTCAATACATTCAATGCATTCCATATGAGTTATTAGATTGTCCAAATAAATTCCCCCTTGAAGTCGATGATACAGATCGACAAAATAACCATGCAGAATTTAAAGCCAATGTAAACATCTTAACTTGGAATTGATTAAAATCATTTATTCATCAGCGAAATGTTTGCAATTCAAAGTATAAAACCAAACACTTGAAAGCTTTCGCTGTAAAATGTTAGATTTTATCAGGGAAAGTATATCTTCACAGCATCAGAATTAACAGGAGTGGAGAACTCACGACCATCCATTTCTGCGAGAATCAAGGCACCTCCGGGAAGCACCTTTTTAACCACATATGGACCGATGTAGTTTGGGGCAAATTTTTCTCCAGGAACAGGAAAGATTGGCAGTACCTTCCTTATGACTAGATCATTTATCTCGAAGTGTCTTGGACGCACTTTTTGGTTGAAGGATCTAGCTATCCTCTACTGATAGGTTTGACCGTGGCAAATGGTCCTCAATCGCTTTTCATCAATTAGGTTCAACTGCTCATGCCTTTGTCGTATCCATTCTGCTCCAGACAACTCTACCTGAGATAAGACCCGCAGGGAAAGGATCTCCACTTCAGGATTGCTTCCATGCCATATACCAAGGGAAAAGGAGTTGCCCCGACAGAGGTTCGGATGGAAGTCCTATATGCCATTAGCGCGAATAGCAATCTTTCATGCCAGTCACGATAGTTTTCAGCCGTTTTGGCCAGGATCTTCTTGATATTCTTGTTAGCGGCTTCAATTGCTCCATTCATCTGTGGACGATAGGAAAATGAATTCAGATGCTGGATCTTGAACTTATTAAACAACTGATCCATGAACTTGTTCAAATTCGTCCTATTATCAGTGACAATAGCCTCGGGGACACCATAACGAGTGACTATGTCTCGCCTGATGAATCTTACAACATTCCTTGCAGTGACATTTGCATAAGATGCCGCCTCAATCCACTTGGAGAAATAATCAATCCGACTAAGATAAATCGATGTCTATTTGATGCCTTGGGATTAATTGGGCCAATCACATCGATGCCCCATATTGAAAAAGGTCATGGCTTGGACATCTGATGTAATTCCATCGGGGGAACATTTATTTTATCCCCGTGAACTTGACAGCGGTGGCATCTTCGAACATGTTGGATGCAGTCACTCTCAAGACTGAGCCAATAATAACCCATCCTCATGATCTTCTTAGCTAACATGTGGTCATTCATGTGAGGACCACATATTCCCTCGTGCACTTGCATGATTCTAGTAGCTTCAGCCGCTTCTACACACCTTAGCAGGATCGAATTATAGGATCTTTTGTACAACTTTACACCATTGACAAAGAATTTTGAAGCCATTTTCATTATGTACTTCCCGTCAGCCAGAGTGCTTCCCTCAGGAAATTCTTGTTTCTAGATGTAATTCATGATATCGTAATATCATAGCTTTTTGTCAGGTTCTCCGGTCACAATCATACAGTAGGCCAGTTTTGTTAGGACTTCGATCTTCAAGGGTTCTACCTCTACTCCACCAGTCACTTGTAACATGGATGATAATGTAGCTAGCGCATCAGCAAACTGATTATAGGATCTCGACAAGTACTCAAAGGAGATGTCTTTGAATTCTTGAATGATTTCTTCGAGGTATTCATGGTACGGCACTAGTTTGGTGTCTCTCGTCTTCCATTCTCCTATAGTATGGAGAATAATTAGAGCGGAATCATCAAACACTTTTAACTTGGTTATCCCCATTTCCACTGCGGCTTGGAGTCCGAGGATGCAAGCCTCATACTCGGCTGTGTTGTTGGTACATGGGAACACCAACTTTGCTGCTACTGGATAATGTTGTTCATCTGGGGATATTAAAACTACCCCAGTGCCAGAACCAGCCAAGTTCACGGCTCCATCGAAAAACATGGTCCATGTATCTTCCTTTATTACCGGAATGCGATCTTTTGGAGAATATCTATCATCATCCAAGATTCCAGAATTTTTGGCTAACACATCAGCAATTACTCGACCTTTAACTGACTTCTGTGGCATCATCTGGACATCAAATTCTGAAATAAAAATCTGCCATTTGGCTAGCTTCCCTACCAAAGCCAATTGATCAAGTAAATATTTAATGGGGTCATTTTCAGTCACAAACAAAGTCTAGTGATGCAATGTATATTGTCTCAGCCTATGGAGCACCTATACTAGTGCAGCGCAAGTCTTCTTGGCTTCAGGATAATTCAACTCCGAGACGGTAAACTTCTTACTTAAGTAATAAATGGCTCGCTCTTTTCCATCTTCAGGATTTTTCTAGGCTAGCATCGTGCCCAGAGACTCACTATGAATCGTGAGGTAAAGGATCAAAGGCTAGCCCGGCATTAGTGGAACTAGCACTGGTGGTTTCATCAAGTACTGCTTTAGTTCATTAAACGCTTCACGGTAATCATCGTCCCATTCCACTTGAGCATTTTTCCTTAGAAGTTTGAAGAATGGTTTAGCAGTTTCGGAGAGCTGGGAAATGAAACGGGCTATGTAATTTAATCTACCCAAGAGGCTTCACACTCCTTTCGCGGTTGATGGGGGTTGAGCTCACATATAGCCTTTACTTTGGAGGGATCGACTTCTATGCCCTTACTGCTTATCACGAACCCAAGTAATTTGCCCGAAGTTGCTCCGAATGTGCATTTCGCCGGGTTGAGACGGAGTTCAAACTCGCAGAGTCGGTCGAACAACTTCTTTAGGGTATTAACATGACTATCTCCGGGTCGACACTTAGCAATCATGTCATCGATATAGATCTCGATCTCCTTATGCATCATATCATGGAAAAAAGTCACCATTGCCCGTTGATATATTGCCCCGGCATTTTTAAGACCGAAAGGCATGACCTTATAGCGGAATGTGCCCCAAGGAGTGATAAACGTTGTCTTCTCCTTATCGCCATCATTCATCCTTATCTGATTATAACCCGAGAAATCATCTATGAAGGAAAATAGTTCAAATTCAGCAGTACTGTCTACCAGAACGTCTATGTGCGGTAATGGGAAGTCATCTTTAGGGCTAGCCTTGTTCAGGTCGCGATAATCGATGTAAACTCGAACTCGGCCGTCCTTCTTCATGACTGGCACGATGTTGGCCACCTAGCTAGGGTATTGGGTGACTTCGATGAATCCCACTTTCAAGAGCTTCATGATATGCTCTTCTATTTTTTTCGAAAGCTCAGGCTTGGTTCTCCGTAGCCTTTGTTTCTTGGGCGGCATGCTAGGATTAGTAGGCAGGCCATACTCCACAATAGAAGGGTCTAAACCCGACATATCAGCATACGATCAGGCAAAGATATCCTGGTAAGCCTTTAGCAATTGGACTAGGCGTTTGGCTTCACCTTCGGGAAGGGTTGCCTTTATCTTCACCTCTTTAGTTTCTCCGAAATCACCCAAGTTAACGATGACAGTCTGATCTGATGTGAGGACTTTAGGCTTTTTATGCCGCTCTAGATCGCGCTGAATATCTAAGGAATCATCGAGTTCGCTGGCATCATTAGGGTCAAGCTCGATTGCATATAATTCATCATATTGGACCATTCCTATACCCTCACGTGTCACAAGATTTCCCCTGAAACATAAAGTAAGGAATTCAGAAGGACAAACAAGGCTAAACATTGCATTTTTTTTAATTTTTCTTGACTCTGTTCTTTTTTTGAAATTCTTTTCAAAAAAAGTTTTAACACGAGAAAGCATGAAGAAGCCCATGCCTCAAAATTCTCCTTGGACTATATTTTCTTTTATCGGTTGGATATCATCACTGGGCTGGTTTGATATACCTCAACATGCCCTCAAAAAACGAAAATAACTTGTAATTTCATTGATTATTTCAAAATGAATTACATTTATTAAATGGAAATTGCGACATCCTAGAAATGAAAATGGAAAACAGCACCCAAGACGGGGCAAGTCTTAGAAAGCAGTAAAAATTCCCACGCAGGGGAGTGTGCGAAAAAGTAAAGGTTTTACTCTCGTGGGCCTTTGCCCATTTCCTCTAACGGTCCTTCTTTGATAACTCCAATGAAGAAATCATCGAACAGGGTAGTGATTCCATCCATAGCATCATTAGAGTCCTCTGTCATTTGAGGTGTTGGATCATCCATACCTCCCCATCCATCCGGGACAATGTCACGGGGGTCAGCATAGAAGCTCGGGGGCGCTGAGTACTTCACATAATAATCGAACTTGCCATTCGGTTGCCCCAAAGTATTGATCACCTCTTGCTCTTCCTGCATCATTCTTGCAGGGCCTGGGAACGTGGTGCGGATGTGCGGAAGCAACCTGCCGCGCCCATTATTCAGGATAATTCCACGTCCACTTTCTTCAACATTCAGCTCTTCTTCGGGTTGCTGTCCATTTTCTTGACCTCGACCTCTACCATGTCCACGTCCACCATTATGTGGCACACTCGGCCCTTGATACCCCAACCCAGTAGTGTGGGGCCTCCGAGAAATCTCTACCGATCGGCGGATACCTTGACCATTCCTGCCAAGGCCGTCGCTCGGAATAAAGCCATGGGATACCATTACTCTTCCAACCATTACTGCAGTATTTGACACCTCAGGAACGAGTGGTGATGATCCTCTTTATGCATGTATGGTTGATATGAGCTCAAGCGACTGATAGCTCGATTCTATTTTGCAGTCTGACTCAACATAGGGGATAGCCGTTGCGTGATAAATTGAGTGTTCTTCTTCACCGTGAACTGTGACTAAATTTCTCTCAACAACGAACTTCACTTTCTGATGTAGACTGGACGGTACAGCTCCAGCAGTATGAATCTATGGACGTCTCAACAGAAAATTGAATGCAGTGAGAATGTCCATGACTTGAAATAGGATGTTGAATACTGTCAGTCCTATCTGTATGTCAAGGTGGATTTCTCTCATCACTTCTTTCTTCGTTCTGTCAAAGGCTCGCACGGAGGTCTTCTCAGTATTTATCCTAGAAGGATCAATCTTAAGGCGGTGTAAAGTCGCCAAGGGGATAGATGTTCAAGGCTGAACCGTTGTCGATGAGTACCCGGGCTACATGCGAGGCCTTATATTTGACAGAAATGTAAAGAGCTTTAGTATGTCCTCTGCCTTGTAGAGGGAACTCCTCATTCGAAAAGGCTATAAGGTCCTTGAGGAGTATAGAACCCACGAATTCCTCCAATTTGTCATGATCGATTGTCTCGGGCACATGACTTCACTTAACACCTTCATCAAGGCTTTTTGATGTTTGACAGACGTTTGGAGGAGTTCAAGCAGAGAGATTTGCGCCGGCATCTTGCGTAGTTGCTCAACTATGTTGTATTCACTAGCCTTGATCATGGCCAGGAACTCCTTGGCTTCTTCATCAGTAACAGGTTTTGCGGGTTGAGCATTTGCTTGCCCATAGGTACGTCCAGATCTGGTGACTAAGTTGACATCAAGACTGTAGGACCAAGGGACCGCTTTATCATCACAGTACTCGTACGGCTGAGGTATCTCGATCACTATCCCTTCATCAACTGCGGGCGTGCTTACTACGATCTCTTCATCATCGGTCGCGTCTTCGAGCGGAGGCATGTCTTCAAGCAAAGGATCGAGCTTGTCCTTCCCGGTGTTCAATATAGCAAACTCCTCGTCCCAATTAATAACCACTTCGAAAATAGTGGAAATGATGCCAGTGTGGTCAGCATAAACGATCATCCCAGCTTCTACCATCCTTGAGATTCTTTCCCTCATGATTGCCAGGGAAATGACTTCATTACTCGGATAATAACCGGCTTTGACTAACTCACCGTAGATATCGGTGGTGTATACCTTGACATTCTTGATTCGACCAGCATCGAAACTGAATATGGCATTCACATTGCACGCGTGATCAGGGAGCGGGTTGCTCTGAACATTCGGCTTAGCGGGTTGAAAGGAAAATGCCCTTGTATCAAGCAAATTCTGGATCCGATGCTTGAGAGTGACACAGTTATCAGTTGAATGCCCCACTTCACTTATATGATAATCACATTTCTTGGATGGATTGTAGTTATAAAACTGTTCGGGGTTGGACCGCTTTGGCTCAGTGGTGAGCAAACCCTTCTTCCGGAGGACCTCCAGCACTTGAGACAACGACCCAGGGAGGGGGGTGAATTGCCTCTTATTATTCTTCTTCTGAAAGGGTTGACGACCCGTGCTTTGTTGCTGAGCTTCTGCTACTTAGATTGCTGTGACAGGATTAACATTCTACCGGCCCAGTTAGGTATAAGTCACGTTCACTTTAGGTGTTGGCTCCTTCTCCTTTCTTGCACCAAATCTTCTGGTCGAGGAAGACTGCTCCATAAACCATCCATCTTTTAGCCCTATCTCAATCTGTTCGCTTATGGGGATGAGTTGATTGAAGTTGTTAGCTGGAATAGCCACCATCTGATTACGGTACTCGAACGGGAGAGTTTTAACGAATATCCTCTTCAATTCACTGTCTATGGGTTCCGGGACAACCTAAGCAGCTAAATTCCTCCACCTGATAGCATAGTCTTTGAAGGACTCAGTCTTTTTCATCTGGGCACGCTCGAGGTCATCGCGGGTGGGAATGCTGTCCGTTATGAACCTGTATTGCTTCAGGAATGCTTCACTAGCATTCTTCCAGGTCTTGAGGCCATTTATCTTCTTCATGAGATACCAATTCAAAGCAGGACCCGTCAAACTTGCTTGAAATGCATGGATCATCAAGAGTTCATTATCAACGTATGAGGTCATCTGTACGTGGTACAACTGCAGGTGACCTCTTGGGCAGGAGGTGCCATTGTACTTGTCAAAATCTAGCATCTTGAACTTCTTTGGGGTTTTGATATGTGAATACAAAGACAGATCGATCGAAGGTGAATCCTGTGAACCTTTCCAGCTGTTTTACTCTCTCTTCAAGTTTGTTGACTCGTTCATCAGGTTTGCCTTTGTTGACGATAATCTGGACGGGGTCATCTTCTAAATCGGGGAGATCGTCATCTTCCTCAATATCGGCATCTTTTCCACCCTTATGCTTTGGGGTTGATGCCTTGAGGGATGTTGGAACGGGGATCGACCGAAGGGCTTTGATCTCAGCGAACATCTATTGCATTGCGATGACGACTTGCTTCATCTGGTCCTCCATGCCAACAACACGATCTCGGAGGTCGATTTGATCGGCCATTCTAGCTCTCGAACGTATACGAATAGGCGATCGTGATCGGTCCGTAATTACCTAATTTCACGGATGAAATAGGCATACATAAGTGTCAAGCAAAATCACACGCCGATCCATGACATTGGTCTAACCGCTTTGATTAGAAAATACCTCTTTATTAAAATGGCGAAAATTTTTACAACGACTATGACTTGAAATCATTTAAACAAAATGTAAGAATCAAATGACTCAATTCCTAAACAAGTTGAAAGATCGAAACTGAAACAAGAAATCAAATTCAAGCTTTTCTATTTAGCTTGATCTATAGACATATGGGAGGCGACTTCTTTCTTCAACTGCTCATGAGCTCGAGCTATCTTGGATGCTTTTTCTTGAGCTTCTTCGGCCTTCCTTTTGAGACGGTTGTTCTCTGAGCGAGTGGCTGTCTTGAGAGGCACCTTGGGTATCTTTGGGAGCAACTCCTGCGAGACTTCGTGCCGTCGAATATACTTGGCCGTCGTGAAATAGGATTTCTGCTCCCCCTTGAGCTCTTTTTTGGGCCGAGCTATCTTTAAGAGACGACACTTCTTCCACATCTTATTGAGCTGAGCTACGGTCCCTTCGTGGCCTTTATCATCATCGGTGAAATCGACATGGAGGAGTTCCGGTTGTAACGCCGGAGGGAGCCCTTGGAGAATCTGGTACTGACGGGACACTTTGGCAGGGTAGTATTCCATTGCACCAGTGAAACCCAAAAGTGGCACCGGTCCAACACCATTACACGAGCCGAGCTTCCTCGACCTTGAACCAATTAGCATGCCATTAGAAACCTTGGGATCTAGCGTTTTTCATGAAAATGATCCACTCGGAGTAATGATAGTCAGGTGCGTTCTCTTGTTTTTCTTTATACTTTAAGACGGGATGGCTAGAATCACTAAGCTCGGATATCGTGAGTAAATCACCACACTCTTTTATGTGAGAAAAAAACCAGATTTGCAATAGTTCAAGAGGGGCATGAAATATTTTGTCAACATGTTGCTTAAATTTAGTGAGGGAAATGAAAGTCTCGGCTAAAATGGTGTTGATAAAATTCTTTTCAAGATAGACTTGTTGGACCAACCATGCAATTGACGGATTACATGCATTCCTACAGTGAGAAAAAATCACGAACCCGAAAAATGATGGCAAAAAGATCCTGCCTTTTTTAAAAGGTGTGGCTTTTTCAAAATATTGACTCAGGAATAAAAAAGGACATGTGCTGCGATTGGCTTTCAAAACTTTTCCCAATTCATCATTTCCGACATTCAAAAATTCAGCCAACATTAGGGTGGAATCGATTCCCAAAGGTGGTGTGATTAATTCCGACTCTAAAGGTTTTTCAATGAGCACACTATATTCTTCCAAAGTCAGGGTGAGCTCATGCTTACCAAATATAAAGGTAGATGTCTCGGGGCACCAGAAGTGTGCTAATGCTCGAGCGAGGCCGGTACAGACTTTGACTTCCAATAAGGGGAGTAGCCTCCCAATATGGCCCTCAACTAACTTACGGTTGGTCGGACTGAGTAGATTCCATCCGGCACGGAGCTCGTCCTTAGGAGCATCAAGAATCTGGATATCTGCACCTCCCATAGTGTATAGACTAAGACTTACGACCGACCTAATGTCATGGACCGATCAAATGTATGAAAAAGTAAGTAAATTGCAAAGCATGTGATTAGAAAACTTACTTCACCCGGTAGAATAATGGCAATCACATAGACATGCACATGAAATGTGAGGTTCGATTTCTATCTAGACTCTGGCTTGCAAAGTGAAGACACGAGGATTACCGAGTTAAACCAGTCATGGTGGTGGTTAGGCTAGGATTCTCCTGACTCCGGCTTAGTCAAAGAGTCGACCCGGGTTGCAAAGGGTACAACAGTGATGGGAATTCAATGACACCATGAAAGAACTTTCGGGGCCAAGGAGGGCGACCCGTACCACACGAGTGTGGTCGGGGTATCCACTGTCTCAGTATCATCCTAAACCTGTGCCGCCTAGGTCTGGCAACGGGTAGTGTGTGCGGTGTAGTGTAAATGCAAGGCATGCACAGCAGGTTATATCATACAGCGCTTCGTGCATAAAATAAATCATACATTCAACCACCTCCTTGCAAAACAAATGTTAACAATCACGCCTCCTTTTATACCTCACATTCTGCAAAAACATTTAACACCTAAAATGTTAGGGACGTACTTGGGATCCTCGCTGCTAAACAAAAAATATTTTTCTGAAAAGAAAAACTGGCCTAAGTCCACTAAGAGTTTTAACTCAAGTCCCCAGCAGAGTCCCCAAGCTGTCGCGACATAAAAATTTTCTTTTCGGGCTAATGGATTATTAAGACTAAACTTAACTCGGGCCCTCCCAAGCCCTACCAATTCACAACTTAGGGTTTAAGTCTTTAACATGCAAATGTTTTCATACTTGGAGTCGCCACTAATCTATTTGTGGTAGGTCGATTAGAAACCTAAATAAAATATAGGGAGATATGTTTTATTTCTACGAACCAGAGATTCTAAGCTCGGGGACTTGATTACGCTAGATCTAGTCTAACGCCCTTTCGGTACCTTTTCTTTTCAAAAAAATGTTTTGGCATGCAGTTTGGATCCATTTCAACTTAGTCACTAACATGTGAGGTGTTCATACAGATGCGCAAACCACCAAAGCAACACCCAAGAAAGCATTAAATAGATTGCAAGATTAGAAGAATTACTTACTTCATAGCAACGTAAGCATCTGCATTGTTAGCTAGAAAATCACATCAACACCCTAATATGATTTCTAATTAACAAGCAATTCACTCAATTTTTTGGATTTTCACTTATTTAAATGAAATCTAATCTATATGTAATGACGTGCAAAAATTGACATGCGATTAATGCAACCTAACATGCAAACTATATGTCATGCGACGACGTGACCTAATTCTAATGACGGGCAAATGATTTATTTTTGGTTTTTTTCAATTGAAATTCGGAATTAAAAAAATGCCTAAAATAACAAGCAATCTAGTGACTTTTTTTGGTATTTTTTTAATTAAAATTCGAAATAAAAAATTACTCAAATTAAGAATGCAATCTATCCTAATCTACCCTAAAGCAACTTTTTTTGGGTTTTTATGAAAATTCGAAATAATTAAGTATCCTAAATAATCCATTAAGATTAAAATAATTTCTAATTTAAACTAGGAAATATGCCACTCTAAATCCCAATTTAAATCAAATAATTATCCTATTCTTTTGAACATATTTAAGATTCCCTAAACATGCAAAATTCTAATTTAAATCTAGCTAACAGATATTTTTTTTGAATTTTCTTTTTACTTAAAAATGAAAAAAAACAATTTAAACAGAGATAACGACCACATTCAAACCAACCACGCAATCCGCAAGATTCGTCTTATCAAACTCAGATTAGGCATAGAAATCTAACTAACGGTCATATCTATAGGGTCATAGATATTGACGGAAAGTTGATCGTTCAAATTTGGAAAGTAGATAAAATTCATTATCGTATCCAAGTGATTATGGATAAGATAATGATTTTGCGTATCACCGCGTATCGTACCTTAGGGTTAAGGTCGGATAGTCGTCCAGATACGTTGCTAAATTAGGAAAATTTCCTAATTTTGAATGTTTTCAAATATTGCGGATATTAGAAAATTATCGTAAGATATCTAATTATCTACCAAATATTCACGAAATATTCCAAACATTCAAACTAGGAAATTAAATATTTCGGAAAAACATTCAGATAATAATCTTACCTAATTTCAAAATATTTCCAAATTTGGAATTCGATTGGGATTGGGTTTGCGGATCGGGAACGACGGCGGCATGGCGTCGGGACGGCGGGGGCTGACGGCGGGAACGGCAGCAGCTAGCGTCGGTGTGCTTGCGGCGTGGCTGGGCGTCCTGTGGCTGGCGGACATCGGTTGTGGCTGAGGTGTCCGGTGGCTGGCGGACAGCGGTTGTGGCTGAGGCGATGCAAGGTGGCTTGCGGCGGCGATCGGGAATCTCCAGCGGCGACCAACAGGTGGGGACAACGTCGGCTTGCAGCTCCGGTGCTGTAGAGGGCAGTGACACGGCTGTCTGCGCGGTGACTGGCGGCGGCAGTAGCGCGGAGGGCAGGCGGTGGATGGCACGGTGAGGCGTGGCGGGCGGCAGTCCGTGCGGTGAGGCGCGACGATGGGAGTCGGTGACGAGAGACGGCTGCACACGGTTGGACGGGGCAGAGGGGCAGCGCACGGCGAGGCAGCAGTGACGCGTCAACGGCGGTTGGCATGGCTGGGCGTGGCGAGCGAGTGAGCCGCGGCGTCTCTGACGACAGCAACCACATGCGGCTGCGAGGGCACCGGCGTGCAGAGGTCCCCGGCGCACGACAAGGGGCACGGCGGCGCCGAGGGGCACGGCGCCGATCTCTCTCTCTCCTTCTCACTTCCACTCTTACTCTCTCTAATTTTCAGATCTGAAATTTTTTTTGTGTCCGTCCGAATTATGTGACCTAATATCATATTTATAATGTTAATCTAGATCAATTAGATGAGCTTGCTAGTCCTAATGGGCTTAGGCTTGTGCTTGAGCTCTAATTATCATTTAATTTGATTTAATTCTAAGCGGGCTAAATTAATTTGGGCTTTTATTTAATTAAGCACAATAGACTAAATTAAGCTCAAATTAAAACAACCGAGCCCGTTTGACTTGAAATTTTCGGCCCTTGCCTTCCGAGCGAGCCGAGTCTCTTTCGATGAATTTTAAGCTCATTTGTCACCGCCGATCCAATGTGGAATGCAATTATCCTAAATGGACCTAATTATATGTTATGCACTTTTAATATTTTTGTTTAGGGGTTAAAATTTAATCTCTAATTTTCTATGCAAATTACGACTAAATGGTTATCAAAATTTAGGTGTCAACAAATCAACAATTAACTTACTAGTACAAGCACTTTGGCATTATCATGCCCCACCATGGATGATGATGAAATTGAAAACAAAAGCTATATTGTATGCAAAAGCCGCTCAGTCAGGCTTCAATGTTTTGGATTGGGAGTATTTGTTCAAACTTTGAAAGTTGGTTTGGAGTGGGTTCTTAAGGGTAGACAAGTGGCATTTACAAAGAACAAGGGAAGGAATGATAGTAAATGTAACCAATTATTGTTCTGTATCATTGGTGTACCGTGTAACTTCATTTACCATAACAGTAGACGTAACCATCAGTTGTTGGTCTTAGTAGTATTTGACAGTGAAATAGGAAAGCACACATTCTACGACTTGAGCTTGCCATGCTAAGGAACATAATGAATATATTTTATGAGCCCATCTTCTCACGTGCATTTCAGTGTTCTCCGTTGAGGATTTATGCAGAGCATCCTGATGACTTGACTCCCAGTCGACCGTCTCCCAAAAAATCAAAGTTGACATCATCTCTTTAAACTTTTGCGCTTATATTCAAAGATGGTCCCATGCAGTTGCATTTCATTACCGGTGATTGGACTGATGGAGTTCTGGCCTGCATCGGCAACATGCATCTACACCAAACAATTGATAAGAAAGTTAAGATGATTTGAAAATCACATATTTAAGTTTTAATCTATTAGTCGGATGACAGCCAAGGGGTTCAGAATATGCAAAAATTGGATAGGGAAAACATCACGCGAAAACTTGAAGAGGAAGTAATAAAATTAGCACATACCCACAATCAAATTAATGTTAAGCTTAAAGAGAGATATGAAGAAGTTGAGGAACTTGGCTATAATTAAAGCACGATTTCACGAGAAAATATAAGTTGTTAGGTGGGAGAGGACACATAACTATAAGGTCTTGATATAAACGGAAAAGAAGAAATATGAGGAAAATTTAACACTGTGTGATGATGCTTCCCCAGTTGGAAGAAAGAAAGAAGTCTATTCATTGGATTCGTCATCTAACGTTGATCTGAGCAACATGTGCGCCCATGGTGATCCTCTAGTGACAACCATTAGTGACGAAACTACGGAAAACTTTGCAGTCAAGACGTGCAAAAGTCTGGCCATTCAAAGGTTATGATTATGTATAAAGTTAGAATACGTACAAATTGTGTTGCGGAAGACAAGCGATCGAACAATAAAATTGACAGAATAAGAAAATTAATTGGACGCCAGATTTACGTGGTTCGATCGTAGTGACCTACGTCCACGGGAAGAGCAACACGGAATTCCACTATAAATTAAGCGATACAACGGAGATTACAACCACACTCGAGTCACTCAAACACTCTAAGTGTTTCTCAAGCCCCAATTACACCCAATAACTTACGCAGTGTTTAGCCTCACAATTTCTCACGAAATAATCTCTCAATCTCACAAAGGAATTATACACAAATCTTATCACACGATTTAATCGGCTTCAACACTATCTTCATGGATGTAATTCACGAATTCCCTCTGCACGTCTTTGCACACCAAGAACTCGCAAGCCAGTGGCGCTTCAAGAAGTCTTTGTAAGAATTTCCTAATGTGGGTTTCATTAATTGAAATTAATTGAATTAGTTTGGTATAATAAAGGTAAGATATATGGGTTCTTAATAAGTCTAATATGGGACTAGCTAGTGTGGGCCGAGTACGACCCGGCCCATAATGAGAGGGCCCGTGGTTGAAAACTCTATAAATAGCGCTCAAGTTCCTCCCCTAACCCGATGATGCACAATTTGACTCACATAAGGATTTAGAGAGAACTTTTTTCTCGTGAGTGGCAATCTCATTAGGCCAGTGTTCTAACGAAGTGGATAGGGGAGAAGCACTTGAGTTCGTGTTCGGAAACCGTCGCAAATTCCGCGTCAAGTTCGATGGATTCCAAATCAAGTACGCGAATCGATAATTTCTCCATTAACGTGTTTTCGATTTCTATTTATGGTGATCATGGATGTGCTATTTTCGTGGCTAACATGTGGTATCAGAGCCTGCCATAGATTAGAACCGAAACATGCGGATTAGGATCGTTTTCGTTATGTTCAAGAGGTTTTTACCCATTTTTGAAATTTTTTGTCGGATGAATGCATAATTTTATTACATATTTAGAATCTACTCATCGAGATGAGAAGATTGATGGGCGGCACGTTGCCGGAAGAGGCCGCACGCGCCTTCATGCGCCGACACGCACCGTGGGCACGGCGGCGCGTGACGGCCACGCGCGGCCATGCAGAACCGGCGCGTTCTTTCGCCGGTAACGATAGGTTGACGTTAGCAAGGGCAAGGATCCGGTTGAACCAGATTCTGACCCGACCCGGAACTTGACTCGACTTGAATTTTAACCCGACCTGATTGTTGACTTGATCGGTCAACCGGTCGGATCGGTCCGTTGACCGGTTGGACCGGTCAACCGGTCGAACAGGTTGTTCAAACCGGTTTGACCGACTGAACACCCACGCACGCGCTGCATCTTTCGGCGGCGCGTGAGGGTGTGTCCGAAGTCCGTTTTGGACGTTCTTGATACCGATGCGCTCGTATCGAGATCCTCTACATTGTGGTGTATTTATTTTACATGTTTGAAGCTTTTACATATGTGAAAATACATATAGAACCCTATATACACGTATTTTTAGGGTATTTTTACGTATTTTCTTGTATTTCTCTATGGTTTCCGAAATACATATGGTAGCTCACATGTATATCACCACATAAGGACTATGTAGAATGTAATTCATTATCTATCAATGAATGAAATAATATAATTAGCATGACATGTAATTTCAAAGACATACGCCCCTGTCTTTACGTCTAGCATTACATGTATATAGTGAATGTGATACATAAAGCTTATATCCCTGGTATGAGAGATTTTCAAAGATTCAGTTGGGTAGTGACCGCCAAAGCGGCATACTTGACTGGGTTTGAGAAATATCGGTGTCATATTGTGGTGGGATGTCTCTTGTTCTATTGCGTGATCATACTCCCAAAGGAGGTGATCTTGTATTGGTTCACGGAGAGGTACATGTATAGCGTGTGTTTGAGAAACGACTGATCTTAGTGGTTCATATACCCAAAGGTGGTGATTTCACGAAAGATTAGAACATGTTCTCATGGCCGCTGTCATATGGAGAGTATACAACTGCATGCCATATTTTCTGCCCAAAAGTGATTATGTGATGATGTATGTAACTCTCTAGATAAGTACTCACATGATCCTGATTGTATTGTTTGTTTGTTTTCCAGTCACTTTTTCTGTAAACGGCAATTCCATTTCCATTGAGGTGCTTACTGGGTTGAACTTTAAGAAATGGAAAGAGGATTTTCTATTTGGAATGGAGCTAGGGAATGTTCACATTGCTCTTACAAAAGATAAGCCGGCAGATATCACAGCCACCAGTACTGAAGCCGAGAAAACGGACTGTGCTGCCTGAGAAAAGAGCAATCGGATTTGCTTATTGACAATGAAGAAATTCATTCAAGAACACTTGAAAAGTAGTTTGCCAGTTGACTGTACTGCTAAGGAAATGATGGCAGCCTTAGAGGCTAGAAACCGCATTTCATCTAATGCTGAGGTTGGTACACTTCTTTAAAAGCTCTTCAATATGAAGTATGATGGTACTGCTGGGGTTAGAGATTATGTCCTTAAGATGGTAGACCTCAAGACGAAGCTTCAAGCTCTTAATATTTCCATTCTTGATGCTTGCATTATACATCAAGCCCTGAACACCCTTCCACCTGATTTTGGGCTTATAAAAACAAATTATAATTCCCAAGATGAGACTGGGTCAGTTAATGACTTGATAGCAAGGGTGGTGGCAGAGGAAGAGAAACTTCAGAAGGAAAAAAGGGCATCTAGCCTTATATGTTTCTGGTTCCCACAAAAGGAAGGATAAGAAGTCTAGAAATCGTACTCATAAAGGTACTCATGACACTACCGGTCAATCTGACAATATGGGTCCAAAGAAAACATCGTTCAAAAGGAATAGTGACCACTGCTTCTTTTATAAGAAGAAATGTCACATAAAGAAGGATTGTGGAAAGTTTAAAGCTTGGTTGTCCAAACGTGAGCCTATAGGTAATGATCCTTTGGCACTTGTTTGTGAATCCAACCTATCGAAGCACCATCTAGCTCTTGGTGGCTCGATAGCAGTGCAACTAATCATGTTGCATTTACCATACAGGGATTCATAAACCGGAGGAAGCCAAATCAGGATGAGTCAAAACTCACTGTGGGAAACAACGAGAAAGCTGATGTTGTGTTTGTGGGAGATGTTATATTGATTCTAGACTCTGATTTTAGATTAATATTAAAAGACACTTTTTATGTACCTTCTTTTAGATAGAACTTAGTTTCCGTATCGTGTTTGGACATGTATGGCTACTCTTTTGAAATCAAGAACAATGTTATTTCTTTGTTTCTTAATTCAAATAAGGTTGGGTACTGTTATATGTCCAACGGATTGTTCAGATTGTGTTTGTCTCCCAATGATACATACGTCGCTTATACAGCTGAAAAGGTTGTTTCGAAGAGACCACTACCTAAAGAACAGTCTTATGCATTGTGGCATAATGGCTTGGTTATATCTCTAAAGATAGAGTAGAAAGGCTGATAAAAACTAATATCCTACCTGCTCTTAAAAATGACCTAGAGACATGCGTAGACTGTTATAGAGGTAAAATGACCAAGATAATGAAGAAAACTGCAGTCCGTAGTTCTGACATGTTGGAAGTCATTCACACTAACATAAGTAGACCCTATACGGTAATCTTGTGTAGAAATTTTTATTTCGTCACATTTATTGATGACTATTCTCGATATGGTTATCTGTACTTGATTAAAGAAAAGTTTGAGTTTCTTGATAAGTTTAAGATTTTTTTGGACCGAAGTCGAGAAACAGTTGGAAAAAGTCATAAAGGTTGTTAGATCTGATCGAGGTGGAGAGTATTATGACAAGCATGGCGATGCCGGATAGCTTAAGGGGCTATTTGCCAAATACTTAGAGGATTCTGGGATAGTGGCTCAATTTACTATGCCTGGGAGTCCTGAGCAAAATGGTATAGCCGAAAGGCGCAATCGCACCCTTATGGATATGGTGAAGAGTATGATTAGTAGGACAAATTTACCTGATTTTCTGTGGGGTGAAGCTTTGGAAATAGCTTTGTACATTCTGAATCGTGTACCTACTAAAACTGTTCCATTGACTCCTTTTGAGTTATGGACTGGACGTAAGCCTAGCTTAAACTATCTTAAGGTTTGGGGATATCCTGTAGAAGTGAAGTTATATAATCCAACATTAAGTAAGTTGGACTCTAAAACCATTTGGTGTTACTTTGTATCTTACCCGAAACATTCGAAGGGATATCGGTTCTATAATCCTAATGGAGGCACAAGAATTGTGGAATCACATACAGCCAAGTTTCTAGAGTTTGATGTGGCCGAAGAAAGTAGCCGCTCACAGATTATTGAAGATAATAGTACGATGGGTAATGTTGTATCATTATCTCCTCCCATATAGATAATTGTGGAGACTCCCATACCACAGACAGAACCTGTTGAGGCTCAGGATCCTGTTATCGAGACAGCTCCTAATGAAGTTCCTCAAGGCTCTCAGGTGTAGGATGAAGCTGTTGCTGCTCCAGTAAGAAGATCCATTAGGGAGAGACGATTAGCTATACCACCGGACTATTTAGTCTATATAGGAGAGCAAGACTACGATATCGGTTCTGTGGCTGATCCAGTGACTTATGCGGAAGCTGTTTCTTATCCATAGTTGGAATTGTGGTTGGATGCAATGAGAGATAAAATACAGTCTATGAAGCATAATGGTGTTTGGGAACTTGTTGAATTACCTGAAGGTCATAGACCCATTAGCTGCAAATGGGTATATAAGACTAAAAGGGACTCCAAAGGAAAGATTGAGAAGTTTAAAGCCAGACTGGCAGCCAAGGGTTTCACTCAAAAAGAAGGAGTAGACTATGCAGCAACTTTTTCTCCTGTCTCTTCTAAAGACTCTTTCAGAGTGATCATGGCATTGGTAGCTCATTTCGATATGGAGTTACACCATATGGATGTTAAGACTGCCTTTCTCAATGGAGACCTTAATGAAAAATTCTATATGATGTAACCCAAAGTTTTTGCGGCAAATGATTCAGGTATGCTTGTATGTAGATTGCAAAAGTCTATTTATGATCTCAAGTAAGCTTCTAGATAATGGTACTTGAAGTTTTATAGTGTTGTCGCTTCATTTGGTTTTGTTGAGAACAAAGTAGATCAGTGTATATACTGCAAGGTCAGTGGGAAGAAATTCATTTTCCTTATACTCTATGTAGATGATATCCTGCTTGCAAGCAGTGACCTTGGTTTACTGCATGAGACAAAGCGGATGTTATCAAAGAACTTTAATATGAAGGACCTTGGTGCGGCGCCTTTTGTCCTTGGCATTGAGATTCATAGGAATCGTTTTTGCCGACTATTGGGTTTATCTCAGAGGGCATATGTTGATCGTATCTTAGAAAAATTCAACATGTAGCTATGCAAGCCAGGAATTGCTCCTGTCAATAAGGGTGATAAGTTGAGTCTATCATAATGTCCTCATTCAGATTTTGAGAAAGCCCAAATAAACAATGTACCTTATGCTAGTGCACTTGGGAGTATTATGTATGCTCAAGTATGTACCAGACCAGATATTGCTTTTGCAATAGGACTTCTAGGCAGATATCAATCAAATCTAGGACACAATCATTGGGTTGCTGCCAAGAAGGTTTTGAGGTATTTAAAGAGGACAAAAGACTATATGTTAATTTACAAATATATTCAAGACCTACAGCTGATTGGGTATTTGGATTCAAACTTTGCTGGCTGTCAGGATGAAAAGAAGTTGACAACAGGTTACATCTTTAAGTTAGTAGGAGGTACAGTCTCATGAAAAAGTAAGAAACAGAAATCAATGACATCCTCTATCATGCAAGCGGAGTTTGTAGCATGCTTTTCGGCCGCTACTCAGGCAATTTGGCTCTGGAACCTCATTAAGGAGTTGACCGTATTTGATTTTGTGGATAGGCACATACAGTTATATTGTGACAATAACTCTGCAGTGTTGTTTGTTAACAACAACAGAGGTCTCAAGGGGTCTAAGCATATGGAGGTCAAGTACCTGACTATAAAGGAAAAAGTTCAAAATGGTGACATTGCAGTAGAGCACATTTCGACAGATGATATGATCGCAGATCCGCTAACTAAAGGCCTTCGCCCTTGTGTATTTGATCGACATGTTATTAACATGGGCTTAGGAGTATTATGGGATACTGTTAATTAGTGGGAGCTGTTCAGTTTTATGTTGCTCTTATGAAGTTTATATCTGATTTCATTACATTTTGTAATATTTGACTATGTATCAACTCTTTTACATTCAATGAGGTATTTGTGAATATAGATTTATAAAGTTGAGTACATATATTTGATGAAAATCTCGAGGCATTGTGTAAACATTAAGTACAGGCTATGGGGAATTCTTGATATTAGCCTTAACAATATGTCTTGTTACACATAAAGTACAGTTAACTATCAAGGTAAGACATATGAAGATTCGTTGGAACCATAAAGGATGTTATTTGGTGACACACTAGGTTTTGTGACACATAATGAGAGAGAATGTGGACTAACAAAATGGATAACACATGAAGTATCACTCATTATGAGGTATTTATCCATTTGTCATACTACCATATTGAATCCATGTCAGTAAAGTTGAAAGCACTCGTGATCATGGAAGGCTATGTGTGAGTACATGCAGTTACCGCTATGATTTGGTGTTCGAGACTTTATGGGATCGGATTGACTATTAAGAATAATCTCTAGACCAATATAAAGGTGTGCACACAGTTCTGTTTCAATTAATATCGCCCAAGTGGGAGAATGTAAGAATTTTCTAATGTGGGCTTCATTAATTGAAATTAACTGAATTAGTTTGTCTAATAAAGGTAAGATATATGAGTTCTTAATAAGTCTAATATAGGACTGGCTAGTGTGGACCGAGTACGGCTCGGTCCGTAATAAAAGGACCCGTGGTCGAAAACTCTATAAATAGCGCTCAAGTCCCTTCCCTAACCCGACGATGCACAATTTGACTCACATAAGGATTTAGAGAGAACTTTCTTCTCGTGAGTGGCAATCTCATTAGGCCAGTGTTCTAACGAAAGGGATAGGGGAGAAGCACTTGAGTTCGTGTTCGGAAACCGTCGCAAATTCCACGTCAAGTTAGATGGATTCCAAACCACCGCGAATTGATAATCTCTCTATTAACGTGTTTTCGGTTTCTATTTATGGTGATCTTGGGCGTGCCATTTTCGTGGCCAACAGTCTTCTTCATCAACAATAGCGCATCAAGACTTCGGCACTTCAAGTCTACATGAAGAAGCATCCCCTGACTTGTATTATGTGCATATATATATTAGTCAATATATGATGCCCTCTGCCAAGTCCCACAGAAAGTTGGACTTCTGTTATTTCCTTTATTGACACATGCTGAGTTAGAGAAGGAAACCAAGTCCACTTTCCTATTTTGTTGACCAATGTTTATACAGAAATTGATTTCCGTAATCTACTCGAACTTTTGTTGGACTCAACGAATCAGCAACTCAAAATCCAAATATCCACTTTCCTTTTTGAAGTCTATTTTTCATGATCAGAATTTCAACATGGCATTGCACTCCAAAATTGAATAGGAAATATAGATTTTGTGGTGGACATCCACAGATATTCAACTTCCATATTTTCCTTTAATTTATCTTGGGTCGGGTTTCATCTTTCGGGCTCAAACTCGAGACATATTTTCAACAAATTTGGTTGGGAAAACATCACGTGAGAACTTCAAGATTAAGGAACATAATTAGAAAAAACTGACTATCAAAATTAGAGTTGAACTTAGAGAGTGACATGAAGAAATTGAGGAACTGGGCTCTGATTAAAGTAGGATTTCACCTGTAAGTTGTTTAGGCCAAGAGGACACGAAAGCATAAGGCCTTTGATATAATCGCAAAAAAAAGAAATGTAGGGAAAATTTAACACGTGATCATGCTTCCTGATAAACTGATCATTTGAAAGACATAGTGCTAACCTATACAAAACAACGCAACTAGGCTTTATTCTCTTTTTCTTTATTGGGCAGTTAGTATGTGCTTTATGAAGTGAGTGTGGGTGTTCTTTACGGAAGAGATTATCAAGAGTTCTCGATCACGATCAGGACAAAGTTACCATACTAACTAAAACACAACAACGAGCAAATTGTTGAAGGGGAAGAGATTACTAGACAGAAGAGATCATACGGGGACAAGGAGTTTCACACACCCAAAATGAAGAACCAAAAGCAAGGGAGAGGGCACGAGATTGCTCATTACCTAAGCGCTTCTCAATTATCTTAGTCTCTTCCAGTTTGCTACTGTTATATTTCGTCGGTCCGCCCATGATGTGTATGTCCAAGGGACACCATTTGCTCTAATAAGAAGTGTGTTTGAGAGACACCTTTTGAAGAGGTGTGAGAAGAGTTCCTTAAGGGCAGTTAAGATAACTTCCTAAATGAAAATCGACAACAAAAAATTCAAAACTCTCTCTCTCTCTCGATGCAATAAGGATTCCGTATCTACTTAGAAAAGACAATCGGCATTAACGCTGTGGAACAAGAATACTCTTCCTGTGATTGTATTGGGATCAACGTGAAGTAGATTTGTTTATCGTTTGCTCGTGATTCAACATACGATCCTGGAAAATTGGTTCGGAGTGCATCGAACAGGTTAGTCGATTCTCTCGTTACACGCTTCTAAACATTGGTATCAGAGCCTCGGTTATGATCTCTGCCTTTTTTTCAAGTTGATTCTTTCCGCTTGCTGATTGATATGGAGATCATGATGATGAACTTCATACTATCTGTATGATCATTACTCAAGAATTGCAAAATGAATCAACGAACATGAATTGAAACGAAGAACGGGTTTGACTGTTACAGACGACCGTTCTGCTCGGATATTTTTCGATAAATTCTTTACGGTGAAAATTATTTTTTATTACATATATTTGTAGAACTCGTCGAGACGAGCAGAACGGTGGGTCAAGCGTCCCCGGATGCATCCACATGAGCGGCCAGAAGCCGCGGCGCATGGAAGCCACGCACCCAAAGCGCTAGCACTGCCAGCACGTGACGGCCACGCGTGCGTCGCCAATCGGCGCTTGTTGACGTCATCGATGACGTTAGCAAAACCGTCGGTGACAACGCACTAACGTCATTGATGATGTCATCTCGCCAGCCGACAGACCACGACGACCGTCGACTGACCCGACCCGATAACCTACTCGACCTGTGACCGATGACCCGACCTGTGACCGGTGACCCGACCCGGAAATTGACCCGGCCTGATAACCGACTCGACCCGGAGACCCGACCCGTGACCGGAGACCCGACCCGAAAATTGACCCGAGCCGACCCGGAGAACCGACCCTCGACCTGTTAACGGTCGAACCGGTCGTACCGATCGGACAAGTCAACAGTCGAACCGGTCGGACTGGTCAACGGTCGAACCGGTCGGACAGGCTCAAAAGCCTGTATGGGGCAGGCGCGTGCGCCACACGCGCCGCGCACTTAAGCGGCACGTGTGGGCGCGTGGGAGGTCCGATCGGGATGTGGTTGGTACCGTTGTGTTTGTATTGAAATTCTCTACATTGTGGTATAGTTATTTTATATGTTTGATGCTTTGAAAGGTATGAAAATGCATACGGAACTCTAAATACGTGTAATTTTTTGGGGTATTATTGCATTTTACTTGTATTTCCCTATAGTTTTGGAAATAGAGAAGCTGGATAGCATGTAAATGACCACATAAAGATTATGTAGAGCATGGTTCATTGATGGCATGTTTATATGGTTTGACGTGCTTGTAATTTCCTAATTTTGAGTATATTAAAATAATGGCTGGAGATCCTTACGTCATGAATTCCGCTGTTGATTTACATCATGCCATGCTCCATGATTGCTAGAAAGGATGTGATCATTGCTTCAAATATTTTTTGTGAATTATCTAGTCTAATGGGAGTTCGTAGGTTGGTAGAATTAGAAGAAATTCTCGCCTAGAACTTAAAATTTGCACAAATTAAATAAGTTAATGATAGTAGAACAATCGTACGTCGAAACTGATTGGGAACATAGTGAACTTTCGTTTTGGTGTCTTTTGTTGAATTATCATTAATTTAGTTTGTCTTTACTGCAAATTAAAATATGTGTGTTTATGTAGAAAATGTGCTAGTATTGATTCTGCGTTTATTATGTCAATATGTAGAAGATAGTGATTATGACTTCGGCATCCAAGACCATTGTAGCTGACCTCAATAAGGGTGAGAAGTTGAACGGTGACAATTATGACATTTGGCACCGAAAAGTTCAATATATCCTTGAGGAGCAAGAGGTTTTAGAAACCCTCAACCACACCATGGATTAACCTGAGCATAGAACTTCTGCTAAACACAAAAGAGATCAAAAAGCTTTTCAAGCTTGGAAAAAGAAAAATAGCATTGCTGGCATCACGTTGCTGAATTGTATGCAAGATGATCTCATGTGTGAGTTTGAAAGTTATGACAAAGCTTAAGCAAT
Organism: Syzygium aqueum; assembly: GCA_031216185.1. Classification (NCBI taxonomy): domain Eukaryota; kingdom Viridiplantae; phylum Streptophyta; class Magnoliopsida; order Myrtales; family Myrtaceae; genus Syzygium; species Syzygium aqueum. The sequence goes on along the minus strand of CM062232.1, from coordinate 12,974,232 downwards.
GTGGGTTGCCTTGAAAGATAAGTTTGGGAGTACGTCTGCCACTGAGTTGAGGAGGCTCACCATCAAATTTGATACATACCAGAAGCGCTCAAATCTATCGATGAGGCAGCATCTTCGGGAGATGTCAAACATGATACGTGAGCTGAAGGCAGCAGGTCATATCTTAACTGACGAACAGCAAGTTCAGGCTGTTATAAGGTCTCTTCCTGACAGCTAGGAACATATGAAAATCAATATAACGCACAATGAGAATATCATCACTTTTAATGATATTGCGTGTCATTTGGAATTAGAAGATGAGCGCCTAGAGGCTGCAAAATCCTTTACCCATGCTTATGTTGCTGAATCAGGTTCGGGCAAAGCTTCGGGCAAAGCTTCGGGCTTTAAGCGCAAGAGGAACCATAAATTCAACAACAAAGAAAAAGAGACTAATCAGGCACCCAAGAGAGCCAAGACCTTCCAACGCAAGAAGCGCGGCGGGAAGAAGGACAAGGCCAAGATGATGTGCTACAATTGTGGCAAATTGGGCCACTTCGCTCATGAATGCACTGAGCTGAAAAAGGTACCACATTACTCCATTACTTCGAGTAATGCTTTTGTTTCTAGCACTGTGATGCTTGCTGAATCTCATCCAATGTGGACTGTAGACTCAGGAGGAACAGACCACGTAGCTAGAGATCGACGAGCATTTGTAGAGTATCGTCGAATACAGCCTGGATGAAGATGGATATATGTTGGAAATAACTCAAGAGTTGAAGTGAAGGGTATCGGCACATGTAAATTAACCTTTTGTGGTGGTCGAAACCTCTTCCTACATGATGTCCTCTATGCTCTAGATATTCGACGAAACTTGGTCTCTATAGTTGTTCTTCTTAGCTTAAGTTATGTGTTTAATTTTCATGGTGATTGTGTTGACATTTTGTTTGGAACAGTTTATTACGGTTCTGGTTATGTATTGAATGGTTTTATGGTGTTAGACATTGACTATGATGTGTACAAAGTTAATGTTAATGGTTGTTTTTCTTTAATTGCATCTTCTAGTAATGTGGAGATTGGTGCAAGTATTTGGCATGCTAGACTGGGTCACATTGGGTTACAAAAAATGAAACGATTAGCAAGAGAAGGCATTTTGGGATCACTCGTTAATGTTGAACTATCCATATGTGAACATTGTTTAGCGGGAAAAACAACTAGAAAACCATTTGGTAATGGAACCAGAGCTGAACTTCCATTGCAACTTATACATTCTGACATTTGTGGTTCATTAAATGTGAGGGTAAGGCATGAAGCCTCATATTTCATCACTTTTATAGATGACTTTACGTGTTTCGGTTATGTTTTTCTGATCTCACCATCGGGAGTATACTTGTCCCAGGGCTCCCAATTCACCGCATCCTCGTTAGCATGCTCCAGCCCCTCAAAACCACGGATTGGCCCAATAGTTTCCAACCCGACTCGATTAGACCAAGCCAAATAGGTATGTCGTTGCAGGTCTTCTAAACTCTCATCTACCTAACCAGTGGTAAGATGCCTAATGTACGTCTGATCCAGGCCTATCGGATACTCAGTCTCCTCATGCATCGTATGCATGAGGACCCCAAAACGCCGAGGTGGCGATACGCTTAAGGTCAGGGATCTGAAAAGGTTTGCACTATAGCAATGAAAATAAATCTCAATAAGCAAAAAACCTAAGTCCCACCTATGCCAATGCGTACCTAGACGAGTCTAACATGCAATCTAATCACCGACATAACACAACGCCAATTCACACTTACCTCGACCCGATTCACACGCCAGCTCTTCATATTAGTCAAATCACATGAATATCATAATAACTCAAGAACACATTATCATTACTCGGGCGCCATACACACGTATATTCACTCAATTCAATCACACTCATTTCGCATTCGTGGCCGAACAACTTTCCACGACCCCGATCAACACCCTTGTTGCCCCAGAGCTCGAGGATTACTTCTACCTAGATACATACAGCTTGCCTTACCAGCCCTCCGATCAATCCGGGCTCCGTCCCTCACTGGACCTTTCACACTTTTTCACGACCCGCACCAACACGCCTTAAGTCAGCCCTCCGATCAATCCGGGCTCCATCCCTCACTCGACATTTCACATTTTCTCACGACCCGCGTCAACACGTCTCAGGTCAGCCCTCCGATCAATCCGGACTCCGTCTCTCACTGGACGTTTCACATTTTCTCACGACCTGCATCAACGCGCCTCAAGTCGGCCCTCCGATCAATCCGGGCTTCGTCCCTCACTAGACATTTCGCATGGACATACACCACATCACAATTCGTCATTCCCACACGTCGTACAAATCCAATTCTAATCACAAACTCATCACACTAGCCCACCACTTCGACACTCAAGTCGGCCCAATCAAACATCAATTTCACCCACAAACGCAACGACAGTCCGATCGTCGCACCCACATAAAGTAGCCACTAAACATGCCACATAATCACCACAATTTAATCTACCAATTAACTACATTCATAAATTACCCCTAACCTAAGTTTAACCACTAAATCGGTACTAATTACACCCTAAACAAATCTAAAAATATCCATTATACTTAGTAGGGTTTAGAAAGTCACTTATCTAAATTTGGCCTGAGAAAAATCTACATTAGCTCAAAATAGCCTGGTGAATAGTGACGACTCGGCGCGGGCGAGGGCGCGACGAGCGCGCTGGCCGGCAGTCTCTGCACAGCCCTCGGTAAAGCGCTCGGCCAGGTATCGGGTGAGTGGCCGGGCGAGCTGGGCACAGATAAGTGATGGGCAGGGCAAGCAGCTGGCTGGACGGCCGGGCGGCCGGCTGGGATGGGCGTGGCAGCGGGCAGCGGGCAAGTTGCCGTGTCGCGGGGGCAATGGGATCTGCCATAGCCTAGGCGGTTCGTCCATGGTTGGGCGAGCTGGCTTGGCTGGTCGGCGAGCTGGCTGGTCTGTTGGCTGGGCGGCATGGCAAGCGGCGGTGGCAACTGGGACAGCGACGACGACGGCGAGCAGCTGCAACTGCGACGTGGAAGGGGAGGGGGAGAAGGCTGGGGCGATGGTGGGGAGAGAGGGAGAACTGGGGCTGAGGGGGCGAGCTAGCGACGGTCGGGGCGGCACAGCGGCGTCGCAGGCGGCAAGGTGAGGCAAGACAAACTAGCCAGTGGCTCAGCGGAGCCTGGCCACGACGGACGCGGCGGCTGGTGTAACATCCCAAATTTCGATATAATTCCGGAATCAACGAAATTGACATCATTTCGCATTTCATTTTAGTAAATCTCACCCAGAGCTGATCACTCTTGGGATACTAACCAATAGGGTATGGCTAATTAGGAAGTGGTACGTGGATCAGGAACCCGATCGCGAATTGGATACCGGTCTTGAGAAATAATGAGAAAATAGTTTGAACATATATGAATCGATCTTAGGAAAGGCAACGGATTGAGTTGGCCAAGGCCAACGATGTGCAATCGGATTGCAGGTGAGTCTGCAAAACCGAAAGTACACGTGGCCAACCAGTCCTGAGCCTGAACCGCATGATCGTGATTCTTGGGGCTAATGATGCTTTCTCATTCTCTCAAGGGACAGAACCGTCGCAATTCGGATAACTATAAGTCGATACGCGTATACTCTAAACAACCACCCGTTAGTGAGAGATCCTAAAATTTGAAACCGAGCGAATTTTGAACACGAAATTGGGCCTGGAGTCGGATATCGATTTCGACGGCTTAAGAGATTAATTTTGGAAATCTGACGTCATATTTCGCTGGCCACACACATTTTCAGTCAATACGGTTAAAAATTGGATTTTTTGGTCCGGGGTCAGAAAATGACGATTTTGCCCATCTGGAAGCAGATTTGGATTCGGGGGCCGTATGAGGTTATTTCTTGAAACGGATGTCCTTTTGGGGTGGCCACGCATGCCAGGAGTCGTTTTGGACAAAAATTGGAATTTCGACAAAAATTAGAAAATAATATTATTTTATTCCCGAAAGTTTGCAGTCTATTTTCGGAGGCTTAAAAAGTGAATTTCGTGATTCCGACGCCACATTAGGTTGGTCACGCACATATGAAACGCGTGCGTGCGAAAAATAGGATTTCGCCCCGGGACAGGAAAAATGACAGTTTTGCCCCTAGGCCGGTTCAGGTCCGAATTTTTGGGTGAAGGTTCGAGACATTTTCAGAAGCTTATCAGCTCAATAATTGGACCATTTGACCACTTTGTCCCTCAATTATTAAGGTTGAACGGTTTTGGATCGTCGGATCGAAAGGTAAAATCGTCAAACGGCCGGATCGGCGACACATGACGGATAAGCCCCCCTATTTGACCAGTCCACTCTCTCTCCTCCCTCATTTCAGCCCCTCACCGATCTGATCTTCTCCTCTCTCTCTCCCGAATCTCTCTCTCTCTCCTTGTTCTTGCTTGGCCGAGCTTCGCCGGAGGTACGCCGGCCACCGTTCGCCGGCGCCGGCGCCGCTGCTGCCTCCCCTTGCCTCCACCAGCCACCAGCCTCAGCCTCAGCCCAGCTCAGTCCCTTTTCCCCCTCTCTCTCGGCCCGTTTCTCTTTCTCTTTCTCTCTCTCTAGTTCGGTTTTTGGGCCACCGGAGCTTCGCCGGAGCTCGAACGGCCGAACCGTCGCCACAAGGACGTCCAGCACCTCCGTACGTCGCCAACCACCGCCGTCCGTATAGGCATTCGTATCGTCCGTACAGTGACCGTACGGCGTCCGTACACCGTCCGTACGGGTACCGCCGAGAACGCGCCGCCGGTTTTACTTTTCACCAGTAATCGGCCGCCGTTCTTCGTCGTCGTAGGCCTAGAATTAAGTGAGTATAATACCTAAACCCTGATTAGGACTGGCAGTACGTTTTTCTAGATCGGATTAGGTGTTATCTGTACATTCTGGACAGGGTTAGGTACTACCGGTACTGATTTTGGATAGAAATGTTGATTTGTTGGTGTGCATAAATCTTGAGTAATTTAATGGGACTTTTAGGAATGATTATTGAGTCCGCATTGAGGAAATGTCGATTGCTCATAGGACTGGGTTTCGTACCGGGGTTAATTAAACCGCGATAGTTGCTGGTCGTGTGGTTGGGAATTGCTAAATTGAGTGGTTTATTGTTGATTGATAATTGATTGTGAAATTTTAATGTTCATGATACATTGCATGACATTGTATAACCACTCATATTTATATGCCGGGAATGAGACGTGTGTTAATGTTGTGTGGAAGTGCATGCCTGGCATGAGCGTGTGGTCACTATAAATGCCCAATGTGTTTAAGCTGGGTTCAAATAAAATGGGCTGTGTGCCGTGTGATCACAATAAGGTCTTCAGATCGTAGCCTTCGGGTTGTGCCCGGTTCGTCCGGAAGACGGCATTGTCCGTGAGGAGATCGGTGTTGCGCCTAGAGCATTTCGACGCGGGCTAGAGACACTGGGCTAATTACACTATATGCGGGCCGTGAAGTGTAGAATTGGCCTTCGGGTCGTGGTCTTTGGATCGGGTCTTCGGGCCGTGAAGTGTAGAATTGGCATATTCGTGCATATGATTGCGTTAATTGTCGCATTAATGCATGAGATACGGTGTGTGACTTGAAATGTGAGCATGTTGATTTATGAGCACGCGTGTGGCGTACGTGTGATGAGATATGCCACGTATGTGCCATGATTATATTTCATTAAATTGCCTAACCTACAGGGTCTGTACAATTGTAGGTCTGGGCCCGAGGGCCTAGGCCATTGTTTGTATTATGTTGTTTGTTGGTCAGGAGATCGTATGTTAGCCTAGCCTAGGTTTAGGGGTTTTACTCACTGAGAAGTGTTCTCATTGGTTTTTGAACCAAACTTTCAAACCCCCGTCCTTGAGAATGCCGCAGCCACCACCACTTTTTGGAATCCCGACACAAATAGAGAGGTTCACGAGCGTATTTCCCACGGCCAATGGAGAAGCGTACATAAGATATCGATCCGTGGTTACCGTAGACGTCGGAGAGTTCGCCGATCATACCCAAGAGTATATCGCTTGGTGTATTGGAGATGATCAGGGAAACATAGGTAGGCCTCTTAGATCCTTCGATTCACCTTTAGACGAGAATGGCTTGATGATGGCGAGGTGATTAACCCCCAAGATGAACCGATAGAGGAAGCCTATGATCCCGTGGTGGATGATAAACCCCAGGTGGTAGCTGAAGACCAAGACCAGTGGGTGAACGACGATGATCTACCGGATGCCATGGACATTGATGATGCTGCGAATGGAGAAGTCGCCGAAGTAGATAGTGACGAGGAGTTGTGACTTTATTTAGATCCTAAGTTGGAGCCAGATTCGGAGGATGAACGAGCGGCAGCTTTGGATATGGACTCGGAGGAGTCCGAACCTCAGGAGAGATCTCAGGAAGAGTCTAAGACCCAGGAGAGCTTGGAGCACGATTCCTTGGGATTTGACCCCGACTGGATGCCTTAGCTTCCGTCCTAACCCTCAATCGCCAGTTGACTCTTTTTGGATGGCGATCTCACCTTAGTTAGTGGCTAACCAAACCCTCTCTTAGCCAAAGCCCCTTTTTGTTGTATTGGCTGTTGTATGTCGGTTTTTTATGCTTTCTTAGTGTAGCGTGTTTAAGGCATAGTTTGCTGTGTTTGTGTACATATCAGTTGTAAATACTTTTTTTAAGGCAATGTAATAAGTTTTTTTTTTCAGTATCATTCTTTTTGTGTTGTTCTATCCGTGGTTGTCATTATAATAGTACGGGTGTATATATATTTATTTATATATACGTGTCTTCCACATGTGTATTATCCTCTGTGTATGTTGGGTCGGCAATGCAATCCTGGGAGCGTTGCACTAGGAACGACCAAGGACGATGATCACATTCCGATGAGGTCGGGGCGTGATAGCTGGTAGGGCTACGGTGCCAGGCGGACGATGAGTGGTGGTTGCGGTCTATCGAACAGAAGAAGTAGAAGCAGAAGCAATGGCAAAAGAAAGAGGAAGAAGAGAAGAAGAAGAAAGAAGAAAAAGGAAGAGACAGGAGGAGAGAGAGAGAGAGAGAGAGAGAGAGGGTTTGCATGGGGCAGAGGGGGAGGAGACGTTGCATGGGGAGGAGAGAGAGAGAGAGGACAGGCATAGAGGGGAGGTGACCGAGGAGAGAGAGAGAGAGAGAGCAAAGAGAGACAAAAGTCAAATTTTGTCTTCAAGTGCGATCCAATGGCCACGATTCGATCTAGCGAGCTTGATCCGACGGTCCCAAAAATCTCAATTCAAAATAAAGAAAAAACCAATAGACACCAAATAAAACACACTATAAGGGAGGTCTACTAGTCCAAATCTGCATCAGTCAAAATTTCACTTTTCACATATCCCGGGCAATATCGACGCTGGCCACAATAATATCGACATCATCCAATTAAATTCGTCACGAAACTTTGAGAAATTCGACACCAAAGTTCGAGCTCTAAATAACGGCCAAATTCGATCAAGTGCAATTCTAGCGAAATTTTTAATTTAAAAATAACCCAAGAGTGATCAGTTCCGGACGAGATTTATTGTAAGTACACTAATGAAATACACGTTTTATAAATCCAAAAAATGAGCTGAAATTCGGAATGTCACAACTCTTCCTCCTTACAAAAATTTCATCCTCGAAATTTACAATCCAACCTACTATTCAAACAAATGGGGGTATTGGTGTCGCATAAACTCTTCGCTTTCCTATGTTACACCTTCGGTTTCATGATGCTCCCAAATCACCTTGACCATCGGAATTGTCTTGTTCTGCAGTACTCGTTCCATTTTGCCCTCGATCTTTACTGACTTTTCCACGTACTACACTCTGTTGTCCACGTGTATTTCTTTGTAATTCAACACGTGGGTCGGGTCTGATACATACTTCTTTAGCATAGACATGTGGAATACATTGTGAACCTGGGATAAATTCGGTGGTAGTGAGAGACGATAGGCCAATGTGCCAATTCTCTTTAAGACCTCAAATGGACCTACATACCTCGGGCTCAACTTTCCTTTCTTACCAAATTATGACAATCTTCTCATCGGCGACACTTTGAGAAAAACGTGGTCCCCCACTTGAAATTCCAAAGGCCTACGTCTCCGGTCTGTGTAATTCTTTTGGCTACTCTTAGCGGTCTTAAGCCTGTCCCGAATCACCTTGACTGTTTCAACTGACTGTTGAATCAACTAGCAACCCATGATACTTCTCTCACCAATTTCATCCTAACAAACTGGTGTTCTGCAAGCTCTGCCATATAACACTTCAAATGGTGCCATTCTAATACTCTGCTGGTAGCTATTGTTGTAGGCAAACTCAACCAAATGCAACTATTTTTCCCAACTACATTTAAAATCCAATACACATGCTTGCAGCATGGTTTCCAAAGTCTGAATCGTCCTTTCAGACTAGCCATATGTTTGGGGATGATAGGCCGTGCTAAACTGTAACTTCATTTCTAATGCCATATGAAGACTTTTCCAAAAAGCGGCAGTAAATTTAGGATCACGGTCTGAAGTAATTGTCACTTGCACTCCGTAAAGACGGACTATTTATCACATGTAAATCTCGGTATACCTTTCCAAGGCGAAGTCCTTTCGCACTGGCAGAAAATGTGTTGCCTTTGTCAACCGATCGACTACCACCCAAATTGAATCATGACCTCTCTGATTCCTTGGTAATCCCATTATAAAATCCATTATGATGTGTTCCCATTGCCACTTGGGGATTTCCAATAGCTGTAACATTCCACCCGGCTTGTAATGTTGTATCTTCACTTGCTGACATGTTAAATACTTGGCCACATGCTTGGCTATATCCACTTTCATGCCGTTCCACCAATAATGTTGTTGCAAGTTCTGATACATCTTCGTAATACCCGGGTGAATACTATAATTACTATGGTGTGCTTCAGACAAAATCTCCTCCTTAAGTTCTGCATCATTAGGCATACACAACCATCCACGAAACTTCAAAATCCCGTTCTCGGGCACCTAGAAGTCCGATTTCCTTTTTGTGACATCCATTTTCAGATCCTTCTGCATCTCTGCGTTTGTCGATTATAAAGCCTTAATCTTAGTATGGAACTCCGGCTCAATCCTTAATGCTGCAAGCAGATTTGAGACATGACTCACTTCAAACTTAAATTCCGAATCCGGCACTCCCTCCAACAGAGTCCATTCCTTGACCATCATATGCACGATACTCGATTTCCGGCTCAATGGATCCGCTACTTTATTAGGTTTTCCGAGATGATACATAATCTCGCAGTCATAGTCCTTAAGGAGTTCCATTCAACAGTGTTGTCTCATGTTCAATTCCTTTTGCGAGAATAAGTACCTTAAACTTTGATGGTCCATATAAATCTGAAATTTCTCCCCACACAAGTAGTGTCTCCAAATCTTAAGGGTGAAGATAATCGCGGCCAATTCCAAGTCATACGTCGGATAATTTTGCTCATGCAGTCTCAATTGTCGCAATGCGTATGCCACTACTCTTCCGTGTTGTATTAGCACGCATCCCAGTCCTCTTAACGACACGTCACTGTAGATCTCATATCCTCCTGGACCTGACGGAATCGTCAACACTGGCGCGGTCGTCAACTTTTGTTTTAGTTCTTGGAAGCTCCTTTCGCACTTATCCGTACATTCAAACCTCATTTCTTTCTTTAGTAACTGCGTCAACGGCATCACTAATGCCAAAAACCTTTCCACGAAGCGTTTGTAATACCCTGTTAGGCTCAAGAAGCTTCGAACTTCGGTTACTGTTGTCGATCTCAGACAATTTGTGACGGCTTCAATCTTTGTCAGGTCCACCGCAATTCCTTCCCCGGATATCACATGTCCTAAGAACGCCACTCGATGAAGCTAGAATTCGCACTAACTGAACTTAGTGTAGAGTGCATGTTCCCTCAAGGTCCGTAGAACCTTTTTCTAAATGTACCTTATGCTCGGCGGAACTCTTCGAATAACTAGAATATCGTCTATGAACACATCACAAACTGATCTAGAAATTCCTTGAATACCCCATTCATTAAATTCATAAAGGCTGCAGGGGCGTTAGTCAGTCCAAACGGCATCACCATAAACTCGTAGTGCCCATACCTCATCCTAAATGCCAACTTCGGTACGTCCTCCTTCTTGATCCTCAATTGGTGATAGCCAGTCCTTAAATCGATCTTAGAAAACACCGACACCCCTTGTAACTGATCAAACAGGTCATCAATCTTTGGCAATGAGTACTTATTCTTAATGGTCATGTGGTTTAGTTGTTTGTAGTCAATGCACAACCTCAATGATCTATCCTTTTTCCTCACGAATAACACTGGCGCTTCTCATGGAGATACACTTGGGCAAATGAAGCCCTTATCTAATAACTCTTGCATTTGGACCTTCAATTCCTTCAATTCCGACAGTGACATCCTATAAGGTGCTTTCGAGATCGGTTTCGTCCCTGGGGCTAACTCAATCACGAACTCCACTTCTCTATTAGATGGTAGTCCTGGCAATTCCTTGGGAAAAACATCGGGAAAATTGCACACCACGGCTATGTCTTCTAGCCTCGACTCTCCAACCGTCGAATCAACTACATTTGCCAGAAATCCTTGGCACCCTTCATCTAACAGCTTCGTCACCTCAAGTGACGAAATCCAAGGGATCAAGGTTCCCCCTTAGTTTCCTACAAACTCGAATATAGGATATCCAACCGGATTGAATTGGATCACCCTATTACTACAGTCCATTATGACTTTCTGTCTAACTAACCAGTCCATACTGACAATCACGTCAAAGTCATGCATAGTTAAAACTGCCAAATCTATTCTTCCTTCCTTATCGCCAATCACTATCTTACAATTAGTACATCCAAACGTAATCAGCACTTTGTCATTCAGCGAGGTAGTCACACACAGCATAACGTCAAGCAGTTTTGGCTCAATCCCAGATAATTCAACGAATTGCTCGAATATAAACGAATGTGACGCCCCCGGATCAAATAAAGCATATGCAGCATGATCACAGAGAAAGATCATACCTGTGACCATGCCTGGTGCATCCTCAGCTTCCCTTCTCACTATTGCATATACTCGTCCTTGGGCCGACAAATATTCTGATTGGCCAACTGAATGGCTTCAAATTGATTTCCATTCTGCGGCGGCGGTGGCAGTAGTGCAGGCGACCTAACCTGCCTATTGTTAGGGCAGTCCTTCATCTAATGGCCCTTTTCATCACATTTGAAACAAGATCCGCCCCTGTTTGAGCAAGGTCCATTTCTATGTCTCCCCCTGCATAATCTATACAGGGCATGCTGAAAGCCATTAAGCTTCCCAATATTTCTTTGGACTAGAGGGACAAAGCGATTATTCCCTATCATCGATCTCTTCCCAAAACAACGGTTGTCCTAAGCTAGGGCCTGCCGTGATCCAGAGGTGGCAGCCCTCTCCATCATATCATGCTCAATTGCCTAAGCTCGGTCATATATCTCATAGTAACCCCTCAGGTTCAGTAATATCATTTGACTGCGGAGGTCTGGCTTCAGCCCATCTCGGAACCTCCTGGCCTTATCCACTGGGTCTTCCACCATTCTTGGGGCATATTTGGATAGCCTTGCAAACTCGGCCTCGTACTGATCCACCAACATTTGACCCTGGCGAAGTCTCATGAACTCAACCAATTTCTGCTCTCGGGCATTTTTCGAGAAATACTTGCCATTGAAGGTCTAGATAAAAATAGTCCAATTCGAGGCAGTACCAATGGGGAACACCTAACCTTTAGTGGCTCTCCACTAATCGCTTGCATTTTTCTGAAGCTGGTAGACTGCCAAGGTTACTTTCTCCTCTTCAGTGCATCCCAGTACCTCGAAAGTTTTCTCTAATTCTTCTTTCCATCGAGGTGCAACTTCAGTATTACCTCTTCCATCAAACCTCGGACCTTTCAACTTCAAAAACTGCTCAACTAGTTTAGACATCGGCATGTTTGCCTGTACTTGGCCCTGAGCGGGGTGTCCACCATTCCTATCATTCCCATTATTTCCATGGTTTCCATTATTCCCAATGACTCCGTTGGCGGCTGCAACAATGACCTTAGCAGCAGTGGCGACAGTGGCATTTCATTCTTCAGTATGTCTACCCATTAATATCCCGACTTCTTTTAGTATCCTCAAAATTCCATCCACCCGGGGATCCTCCATGACACCAGCTTGCAGGGCTACGCGATCTCGACCTCAACCTCGACCTCTATCTCTTCCTCGGCTACTTATCCTCACGGGATCTCATGCTTGCCTACCTGCTATAATTCTACGCGGGAATGAGAGACCTAGGCCAACTATACCAATTTAAAGCCCTAGGTAGTGAATCACAATAACAATTTGCTAAGTAGGCAGCCAATCACAAACAACAGTCAATCCCAACCAACAAAGTTCGTGCACTTATCTTTGGTCCTGACGCACTTGCACCTCACATATGATTGTCTAAAATCACTCAGCAACCACAATCACACAGTCTGGGGCACGCATGGCACACGAGTCTCCCTAACTAACTACCCCAAAGTCATCGCTCCTTATCACTCCAGGCTTCGACCAACTTAGATCGAGCTGACCTTGCTTTGATACCAAATCAACGGGGATGTCACGCCTCGAATCCTAACGGGATCGCGACACCCCTTCGATGGCCGTATTAAATGCGATATCCTAGGATGCGTCGCCGACCCAAACAAAACATGTGAAGACAAATGCAAGTGGAAGCGGAAATTAAATAACGCAAACAATAAATAATGACAAAGGGATAGCACAAAACAACAATTTCATAACAACAGTTTGAGACCACAAATTTCATACAATAGGCTCCTAAAGTTAGTATCCACCTTCATCATCAAAAAGGGACCAATGGTAGGGTAGACTATGGAAGACATAAAAATAGCTCTAACAAAAAGCTTCTAAGCCCAGTACCTAAACACCCCTACTGTGCCCAATTTGAATCGGACTATGAAGGCTCCGACTCCGTGTCCGAGTCGATCTCGATCGGCTCCTCCCTGTGCTCGGACACCATAGGCTCGGGCTTGGGCTCGGACTCCTCGAGCTCGGGCTTTGTGGGCGCTACTGGCCCTGGCACGGGTTTGGGTTCTGGCTTTGGAACGGGCTCGAGTTCTGGACCAGGGTTCTCTAGTGGATTGTCGGGGTCTGTCACCTGACCATCGGGAGTATACTTGTCCTAAGGCTTCCAATTCACCACATCCTTGTTAGCATGCTGCAGCCCCTCAAAACCACGGATTGGCCCAATAGTCTCCGACCCGATTCGATGAGACCAAGCTAAATAGGTATGGCGTTGCAGGTCTTCTAAACCCTTATCTACCCAAACAGTGGTAAGATGCCTAATGTACGTCTAATCCGGGCCTATCGGATACTCAGCCTCCTCATGCATCGTATGCATGGGGACCCTAAAACGCCAAGGTGGCGACATGCTCAAGGTCGGGGATCTAAAAAGATTTGCACTATAGCAATGAGAATAAATCTCAATAAGCAGACAACCTAAGTCCCACCTAGGCCAATGCGTACTCAGACGAGTCTAACATGTAATCTAATCATCGATATAACACAACGCCAATTCACACTTACCTCGACCAGATTCACACGCCAACTCTGCATATTAGTCAAATCACATAAATATCATAATAACTCAAGAACACATTATCATCACTCGGGCGCCATACACATGTATATTCACTCAATTCAATCACAGTCATTTCGCATTCGTGGCCGAATAACTTTCCACGACCCGGGTCAACACCCCACAGGTTAGCCCTCCGATCAACTTGACCTCCGTCCCTCACTGGACCTTTCACACTTTCCCACGACCCGCGTCAACACGCCTCAGGTCAGCCCTCTGATCAATTCAGGCTCTGTCCCTCACTGAACATTTCACATTTTATCACGACCCGCGTCAACATGCCTTAGGTCAGCCCTCCGATCAATCCGAGCTCTATCCCTCATTAGACATTTTACATTTTCTCACGACCCGCGTCAACACACCTCAGGTCAGCCCTCCGATCAATCCGGGCTTCGTCCCTCACTAGACATTTCGCATGCACATACACCACATCACAATTCGTCATTCCCACACGTCGTACAAATCCAATTCTAATCACAAACTCATCACACTAGCCCATCAATTTGACACTCAAGTCGGCCCAATCAAGCGTCAATTTCACCTACAAACGCCACGACAGTCCGATCATGGCACCCACATAAATTAGCCACTAAACAAGCCACATAATCACCACAATTTAATCTACCAATTAACCACAATCATAAATTACCCCTAACCCAAGTTTAACCACTAAACCGGTACTAATAACACCCTAAACAAGTCTAAAAATATCCATTATACTAAGTAAGGTTTAGGAAGTCACTTACCTAAATTTGGCTAGAGAAAAATCTACACGGGCTTAAAATGGCCCGGGTGAACAGTGATGACTCCGCATGGGCGAGGGCACGATGGGCACCCTGGCCATCAGTCTCGACACAGCCCTCGACACGACGCTTGGCCACTGTCGGGGCACTTGGCCAGGCGTCGGGTGAGTGGTCGGGCGAGCTGGGCATGGACGAGCAATGGGCTGGGCAAGCAGCTGGCTGGATGGGTAGGCGACCGACTAGGACGGGCGAGGAGCCGGGCTACAGGAAAGCGATCGTGTCGCATAGGCAATGGGATCGGCCACGGCTTGGGCAGTCTGGCCACGGCCGGACGAGCTAGCTTGGTTGGCCAGCGAGCTAGCTGGTCGGCTGGCTAAGCAGCACGATGAGCGGCGGCGGTGACCAGGATAGCGACGGTAATGGTGGCGAGTAGCTGCAATGGCGACACTGCAGTGACGGCATGGAAAAGGCTGGGGCAGTGGTAGCGTGAGAGGGAGAGCTGGGGCAGAGGGGGCGAGTCGGAGGCGGTCGGGGCGGCACGGCGGCATCATAGGCGGCAGGGCAAGGCTGCACAAGCTGGCTGGTGGCTCGACGGAGCCTAGCCATGGTAGATGTGGCGGTTGGCGGGGTAACGGTGCCAGGCGAACGACGAGTGATGGTCGAGCAAGCAGAAGAAAGCAGAAGCAAAAGCAATGGCAAAGGAAAGAGGACGAAGAGAAGAAGAAGAAGAAAGAAGAAAAAGGAAGAGAAAGGAGGAGATAGAGAGAGAGAGAGAGAGAGAGAGTTTGCATGGGACAAAGGGGGAGGGGATGTTGCATGGGGAGGAGAGAGAGAGAGAGAGAGAGAGAGGACAGGAGCAGGGGGAGGTGACCGGGGAAAGAGAGAGAGAGAGAGAAAAGAGAGACAAAAGTCAAATTTTGTCCTCGAGTGCAATCCAACGGCCATAATTCGATCTCGCGAGCTTGATCCAACGGTCCCAAAAATCTCAATTCAAAATAAAGAAAAGATCAACAGATACCAAATAAACACAAACTACGAGGAAGGTCTACTTATCCAAATCCGCACCCGGTCAAAATTTCACTTGTCACATATCCCGAGTAATATTGACGCTGGCCACAATAATATCGACATCGTCCAATTAAATTCGTCACGAAACTCTGAGAAATTCGACACCAAAATTCGGGCTCTAAATAACGGCCAAATTCGATCGAGTGCGATTCTAGCGAAATCTCTAATTTAAAAATAACCCAAGAGTGATCAGTTCCGAGCGAGATTTTATTATAAGCACACTGACGAAATACACGTGTTATAAATCCCAAAAATGGGTCGAAATTCGGAATGTCTCAGAATCGCTCATATCAAGATTGGATAGCAGAATTTTTATTAACAAGCTGTTTGTTTGGTACTCTAAAGAACAAGGAGATCAACAAAACCACGGAGGATGCTGCAGCCTCTATTCATTACGTCTAAGCATGGATCGAACTAGACATGGCTCCTTGGTCTCATAATATGCAGCACAGAGTTTGAACTTTGTTAAGGAAATTTCCTAATAGATTTTGAAGTTGACAAAACTATCCATGTTAATATTGTAAATTTGATATATACTCTAAAGTATTTTGATCCAAGTAAATATATTCTGGAAGTAGCAACTTTAATACTTCAAGAGAACTTAATTTTCTGGACGCTTAGACTTTATGAGGTTCATAACGAAAACTTCAGACTCTACGAGTTTCAGAACGACAAGTTCATATTCTACTGAAATAGACACTCAAACTTTATCTGACGATGTCAGAGAACTTCAGACTCTAATTTTGAAGGTTCAGACTTTACTAAAGACCTACTTTGACTTAAGTTCTGAACGTAAAGCTAGAATCAGAAATCCTTCAGACTCGAAATTTATTGGGAAGGAAACATAACCGCTAGTGATCTGGCGTGGATTTCACAAAAAGAAAGTTTTGATTAACTCAATCTAAGGCTAATTAATTGACAATCAAACATTATGACAAGTATATATCACTACGGATAAAGCTCTATGCTGAGAGCCGGGGAAAACAAGGTCAGTTTGCAACAGGTATGCTATCTCACACGGTCGAACATCTTGTTTAAGCCCTTTAGGGACTGCCTTTCAGCTACAAAACTACCTGGAGATTTAGTTCAGAGCATAAAGACGCTCAGAATTATCAGGATGATGTTATGCTTAATTAGTCGAGCTGCATTTCTTAGAGAATCATGCCGGGCTTTGAAGAAAAGGATTTTTAGAGAGGCATGGAAAGTGAGAACTCAGAAATTTCACAACTTTCCCTCTTATTCCAAACTGAAGGATTACACGGCCTTATATAAGCGTTAGGGAATACATTGCTGGAAGAAGGTCTAGATAAAACAAAACACACCCAAAACTGAGTACATTATTGGACTTTTGTCCATATAAACAAAACACATCTAAAACACACTTGTAGGACACTTAAAACCTATTCATAGGATTAGGTGAAACAGTACTCGGCTATTATATGCTACAATGAACATTGCCAGTTAGGTGAAACGGTACTAGTTTATCTCCATCCAGAGTTATAGTCATAATCCGAGCTGTCTAAGTTGTTTGCACATTTATATTCTGCTATATGTCTCTATGCCAGAATTTGTTCGAAATTATCTTCAGTAATGACTGGTGTTTGGTTCAAGGAAGAGGATGCATGTGTCAAAAGGTCTGGAAGAGATGAATTCGGAGTGTTTTGTTGTATCAGGAGTTCATTCCACATTCTAATTTCAAGGTTTGGCTGTGGATTTTCTTTAGGTAAGACTGGCTGAGGCCAATTTCCTAGTTGTGAGTAGTGAGAGGCATAGTTGGCGTCAAGTCCAACGGATAAGGACAATAGTCCATAGTCATAAAGGTCTTGAGAGAGTAGTCCACCTTATGAATCCTGAGATGATTGTGCCAAATCTCCTATGTCTAACATTTCTTGATCTTACGATGATCTAAGCTATACTTGTGCCCAATCGTATTCTCTAAGTGCTTGTCTTATTACAGATGAAGATCCTTCATGATCTCATGAAATAGGTGTGGTGTAATCCCATGCTTCTTCTAAGATGATACGATTTTCTTGGCATAAGATCCTTTGGAGTTCCCTTTAATTATATTCAGCAGAACTAATGTGACTAGGGAACGAATTATAGACACGTGCACCTTGGAGTTGTGACTAGGGCTTGTAGGTAGTAGTACCTACTACTGCAGGAGTATCGAAGATGGTAACATTATTGTGCACAAAAGTCCAAGGACGATGGAGGAGTACAATAGTGTGTGTTTCCGAATCATCTTGGACTTTTTTTAATTCTTCGAAAAAGAGCCGTTTCCAATAAACATGAGGGTAAAACCATTTGAACACAGTCAAAAAGTTTTTCTCGTGTTCATTTAGCTCAATGTGATCAGCCATAAGCAATCCGGTTAATTGGCGAAGAAATTTTCTAGTGGGAAACTCAATAGCTATTAAGTACTTATTGGTTAGGTACCATAATAGCCATTTAAGTTTGCCAGGAAAATCATTATCTTTCTAAATTAATGGGTGAATGAAAGGGTACCTCGAGTGTAATCCCAAAGGTTTGTGTGGCATTACCACATGAGGTTGTCAAAATTTTAGGTGACCTTATCTTTTTGAATTTGCTCAACTATTTCTTGAGGATATTCCAGGCTTGGCCAATCTCGGAATTGTTCAATTTTGTACTTGTTTGGCCAAAACAGGAAGGAATGCTTGAGAATATACATATTGATTTCTGTCGATACTTTTGGTCTGGAGAGAAAATTTGCAAGCACATTCTTCTTTCCTGCAATATGTTTGGTTTCAAAGGAGTATTTCGAAAACCATTCAGCCCATCTAAGTGGCTGAGGATGAGGAATCTGCTTCTGTTTGAATTTGGTCATCTAGGGAAAAGAAGCCATATCCAGTTCTACCAGAAAATGGTGGCCAATAAGATGGAATTCAAACTTTTTTATTCCATTCTTTATTGCCAAAATTTCCTTGAAGACAGAGTGATAGTGCATTTTTGCTTGAGAAAACTTGCCACTTTTGTAAGCGCAAAGATGTCACTTACCATGAAGTTCTTCGAACAATAGAGCCGCCCAATATTCATCACTGGCATCAATTTGCAAAATTCTTTTTCCTGTAGATGGGATTTGTAGAGGGGAAAGATCTTGCATAATTTCTTTGAGTTCTACAACTGCTTTAGTTTGTGCCTTTCCCCATGGCACCGGATGTTTTTTTAACATCAGTTGCAAAGGAATTAACAACCTTGCAATATTTGAGACAAAATCTCTAAGATAATTGATTATCCCGAGAAATTGTTGAACTTGTTAGGTTGTAAAATCCTTTTCAAGAAGTTTTAGTAATTCCCTAGTGATATATGGCCCTGGATAATATGTACCTTTGTTAAGGTGCATACCTAGGAATTCAACTTCTGTTTGGGCAATGGTCATCTTTTTCTGAAAAAGCATGATGCCATATTTCTTCACAATTTGTCCAAACTACTCAAGAAGTCGACAGTGAGATTCTTCGTTTGGGCTATAGAGCAATATGTCATCAATATAGATAGCTGCACTAGACAAGATCGGCTGAAATATGCGACACATAGCCTTTTGGAATAAAGAAGGAGCAACCTTGAGACCAAATGGAAGAACTCTCCATTGGAAGTGTTGGTTTGGGATACATAATCCCGTTTTTGGTCTATCATCACGATGGATGTCCAATTGCCAAAATCCGGCTTTAAGATCAAACTTTGAATAAATATGGGCTTTAGTGACTCCCGGAAAAAGGGAATTTCGAGAAGGCAAAGGGAATTTGTCATCTTGGAGGAAAAGATTAAGAGACTGGTAGCTGATAACCAATCTCATCTTGCTTCTATTTTGCTCAGCACGTTTATTGATATAGAAAGCTTCACAAGCCCATTGAGAATTTAAAGTTTCAATAAGGCCTTGTTGTAACAATTCTGAGCATTCTTTTTTAGTAAAAGCCAAATGCTCTGGATTCATTCCCGAATGACTTGCCTTAATAGGATTTATATTCTCATTTTTCTTGAAGGGGAACATAGAATTCTAGGTTTTTTCACAAAGAATGAGAACATTTTTGAGAGAATTCGAAATGATTTTTTCAACATGATTCCAACAGTTTCTGCATGATTAGATCTAACAGACTCATTTGGATGGAAAAGAGTCTTTGGATATTGACGAATTCAAAGAATTGGTCTTTGTACCTAAGTCCTTTTCCAGGAACAATTCTCAAGTCTGGAAGTTGAGTCTTGATATCCCACCCAATAGTCAAGTCTTTATTGGGAAAACTAGATCCAAGAATTCTAATGGTAATGGAGCATTGAGGGAAAAAATGGAATAGACACAGGTGTGGTGCGAACATTTGTAGAAAAAATGTCTCCTGAAGCTGAGTTGAAATATCAAACACAGGAACTCCAGTATTCTTTAGGAAAAACTTTAGTGTCTAAAATTAAAGCACTAGCACCGGTATCTATGAGGGCAATGACTAAAATTGGTTTGGCAAACTTTGAGAGATAGATTTTGACTAGGAAGTGGGGACAATGAAGTTGACTGGAATGTATATTGGGGTCTAGATCTTCAGGGTGTGAAGATAGATGAAAAAGTTCTTTAGGTTCTGAATCACAGTCTATTTCACTGGGGGTGAGATAATAAGGAATGATGCAAAGTGTTTGGTCAATGGGATTTTCATCTACAGAGAACAGGGATTCGATATCATCGTTGTCAAGAGAGATTCCTGTCTCTAATTTGATATTATTAATGAGATGATTCTAACCTTTTTTTGCCTAAGGACAATTTTTGGCAAAGTGGCCCTTCTTGTTGCAAATGAAGCAACGATTTGGTTTCTTGTGTCTTATGAAGTTTCTTCGTTTCCGCAGGAATTGCCATTTCTTCTTTCTTCTGAAGTGCTTTGATCTTTTCACTAGATACTTCTTAAAGTGCTTATTTTTCTTTGAATATTCTTCGTAGGAACCGTCACAATTTTTCTTTGAACATTTGATCTTCAAATATTGTTTGCAGCAAGCACCATTAAGTTCACGATTGTCTCTGATATAATTTTTCATCATCTGTCTTCAGAGGCAAAGTTCATCGAGACAAAGATGAATTTCTTGTTGCAGTTCTCCAAAGGGGATATCAACAATTCTTCTTTGCTTATTGAGAAAAGATCTCTCAGTCTGTTGGGAGAGTTCGCTAGGAATGGAAGCTAAGAAGACTTGTTTCAAATTCTGATCAGTTCTTAGGCCATAAAAGAGTTTAATCATTTGTCTGTAATGGCGATCTAGGTGTTTTTTTTTAAGAGAACAATATTTTCTTTCAAAATATTCTCTTCTTTTGAGTTCAAGAATATTAGCAGGTTTTCCTATGAAATATAGATAAATGATTCCAATGGCTTGAGAAAAGTCTTGCAGAAGAAGAAAAGTCATTTGATCTGTTTCAGAAGTTGATTGCCACCAATGTTTAAGGCTTCCAGTAAACCTTATGGCAAATTCTAAAAGAACATCATATTTGTTTTCAACAACAAGAGCTCTGGTGTTCAACCAAGCATGGAATTCATCCAATTTTTCTGGCCATTTAGAATAAGGAGTATCATCAAGAGTGAAAAACTGTTTGGATGGGGAAACAGAAATATGAAAATGGGTTATTGATTTGAATAACCTCTAGTTCAGATGGATTTGGTTTCATGTCTTGTTCTGGTGGATCAGTCATGAAAATTGGAGTAGTTGGTGGTATTTGGAAAGATTCAATGGAAGGAATTGGAAAAGTAAGGGAAGAAGAAGAGGATGTAGAGTCAGATTCCGAATCTAAATTTAGCAAATTTGATACCTTTACTACTTCTGGAGAAAGGCACTCTGGTGGATGTTGTTTTGAATCAGCTTTTGGATTCTTTTGTTGATCTTTACTTAAATCTCTTAGAAGATTACAAGGTGTTTAAGATCATCATCTGCTGGTCAGAACTCTTTTCAGGTTCTCCAGAGGACTTAGCAACAAGTTTTGCTTTTTCCTTCATTCTTTCCTTTCAGAGCTTTTCCATTTCGCGAATGCGATTTCTCATTTCTGTCATATCACTTCTATCTCATTGGGTAGAAGTTTTGCCTGCAAGAGAAGCTACAACAAAAACTGGAGAGTTTTGCTGTGGCGGAAGAGAGTGTCCGATTCTTTGAATAGAGAAAAAATAAGTAGGCTTAAATTTTCCTTCTTCAAGGAGACTAATTTGCCTTTTGAGTTTCTTTATTTTATTTTTCGGACTTTCAAGATAGTGGTATCCAAGATGATATTCTGATTCCAGAGCTGAAGCCTTTTCTGGAAATCCATAAGCATCTTTTTTATGGACTCGTTGTATCTTCGGATTTCTTGTTGCACATCAATAATTTTGGAGTCAATCGTCTTGAAATCCTAATTTTGTGCCAAAAGAGTTTTCGACTGCTAATTTAGAACAGCCTCAACAACAGGCGTCCTTTTTGGCATTCCACATTCATCTACATCAGCGGGAGAAGGAATTTTTGGAGCATGAATGTATCATTGCTGTGGATCAGTAAATTCCTCAGTAGCAGGAAAAGAAAATTGAGAACTTTCAACAATATTTAAAGGAGGAAAATCAGCTTCATTGAACATGGAAATAGATGGAAGTTACCTAGTGCTTGGTTTTTCATGAAGGACTTGAATTTCAAGTGGATAAGAGCTTTTCTGTACCCACTTATAGATTGGTTTGTAAAAAGGGGAGACAACAGATTTTTTAGATGGAGGTGAAACTGGAGGTGATGAGTTGATGGAAGTGATGGAGGTGATGGTGAACCATATGAAACCACAAACCGGTATCTGCTATTTTCTCCAAGGGTATTAATAGTTGGGTCTCCATCCAAATGTCTTTACTAGAAGCTGTCCTTGGCTTTCCTAGTTTTTCACATTGGCCCAGTAGTTGGATCTACTTCATTTGGGGAATTTGTACATGAAGAACACCGGCAAAAAGGATCCCAGAAATAGTGACCACAAGGGTCTTTGTACTGATGGATAGGATGTCCGTCACTTTTGAAGTATTAAACCAAGTTTTTTGGGTCTGGTTCCTCAGGAACTGGATTAGGAACACAGGGTTCTATCATAAACATAGTGGGAAAGATGGAAGGAGTTTCTTCTTTCCCTTTGCTAAATTTGATGGTTACAGTACCATCTCTTTGCCTAACGAATTCAGAGTCTGAAGACCGGAGAGGTTGGCTAATTTGGTGGAGCTTTTCATAATTTGTTATCCAAGATTTAGGAAGAAGCATGACTAACTTTTCTTTTGGAATCTGCCGAGGAACATGGATGCAAGAGGCCTGATCATTTTGCATGGAGATAAACAGTGCATCTTCATTTCCATGTTAGAAATTCAGATCTAGGGCATGATTTTGGACTATATACACCATTTGGTAATGAAAAGTTACAACAATTGAATCGGCAGTTTGAGGTGCTTCAGTGAGCTGAAGTTGAACTTTCAAGAAAGAAAGTAGTTGGGGATCTAAAAGAGCAATATTAAAATTTGGATAAAGGGTTACAAAGACTGTTCCAACATTTAAGGTGGTTTGAACGATACCAATACAAGCATGCTGGTATTCTAAGAACCTAGTATCCAAAAGAGCCATTCTTGTTATAATAGGCAAGCCTATTCGCCCATGATAGGTAAGAGCAAGACGGACTGTACCATAGTAAATATGCAAATACCCTTGTTGGATCCACTGTTTTGGAAATTCAGGAGGAATTTGAAGAGTAATAAAGTACTCCTTTTCAGTGGTAGGAATTGGGTGTTGGTCAAATTTGGAAGACTGGACGTTTTCTTTGACCTCTTTCGAAGTATGACGAATGAGATGTCGTATAGACCTGATGGGGAGAAAAGATGAAACAGGTTTGGCAAAGGCTAAATATGGATTCATGAGAGGAAGTTGCGTTTCGGAAATCTTTGTTTCATTGCTAAGAGAGACTACATAGAGATAGTCTATCTTAGAAGCATGCGAAGTATGAAATTCTGTTAAAGATGAGGAAGAAGATGATGGAGTGAGAGAAGCAGTAAGAGTGATTAGAGTTGTATTTAGATCAGCCATGAAGAAGAGAAAGGGGATCTTCGCAGCACTAAATAATCAATAACTAAGCGCATGGAACGAACCAAGTTAGACATAAAACCACGCGCTGATACCAATGAGGGGATCTATGTTGAGAGCCAGGGAAAACAAGGTCAGTCTGTAACAAGTATGCTGCCTATACAGATTTAGTGGAATTCCGATTTTGTCAACCAATGGCTACTCAGTCCATTTTATACAAATTTGTCCAATGTGAACATTGGAAAATGATCCTTTGAAGACTGTCAAACTGCTAGTTTGGAAGGGGAGGAGTATAAAAGGAGATTAATGAGGAGCAGAAGGTAGCGAACAAAATCGAGAATCATCAAGTCTAAAGTTTGAGCACATTCCGATTTTATTACTTGTCTTTCCTGAGTTAAATACTGTGATTTCGAGAAACATTCTGTAAGAGTCATTGTGTGAGATAAAGAGTTCTATTATTCACCGAGTGTTATCACTTAGAACTTGTAATCCCTTTTGATCATACAGTGGAATCTAGCCAATAGGCTGTCAGCGTGAAATAGTGGGCGTAGGCTTGATCTAAGCCAAGCCACTATAACTTCTTGTGTGCAGTTCTTTCTATCCCTAATATCTCATTATATTGTTTACACTGCACACTAGCACATTCAGAATCTAAACATTATTTAGACTTTACTGATTATAAATCGTTTCCGCTTTAAATTCTTCAAAATCACTCAAATCACCTGTTCACCCCCTTCTTGGTGATACTTACTAACTACATGAAACTTGACTCGGTCTTCTTCAAAAGAAGACTCGCTATCAACTACCTTACATCCTCTGTCAATTGAACGGATAGAAACATGCATATCTTGAAAATCAAGTATGGAAAATGGCATACCATACATGGAGACTATGGAGTGAATGGCAGCATGCGCAGATTGTTCAGCCTCCTTTTTGCTTCGACCAACCTCTCTCGAAGATTACAAAAACTGAAACTACCCCTTGCGATTGTAATTGGGCATCCAAATTCATCTTGGCTGCATATTCATTTACAAATAGACTTGCAAAAAATTGCCTTGTAAGTCTATTCTAAATGAATTTGCAGCCAAGATGAACTTGGAGTTGGAGATGCCCAATTACATAGCTACTCAGTCGCAAGGGGCAGTTTCGCTTTCTGTATCTTCTTTGGTGTTCCCAGAATCTAGCCTGTCTAAGTTAGGATCAACATTGCAAGTTCATACCCGGAGGAGGAGCTTTGAATCCGGCTATGTTAGGGCATTTTATATGGGAGGCTTTGGACTGAATCATTGGTGCAAGCAATTAGAGGAACCATACAAGAGAGGAAAACAAGAAGAAGATGCATGGGACCAAGATGAAATTTTCATTTCTAGACAAACCAGGTTTTGAAAGGTTGCGCCAAGTGACTCTGGGTCAAATCCTGCGGTGCCATGGTACTCTAAATGATCCATCCGCTTCATAGGTTGAAACTCATTTAATGGTATCCGAGGTCTCTAATTTACATGTCCCTAAATCTAATGTCTAGAAAAAAGATTAGAATCGAAAGATGCTTGGACACTTGGCCAATAATGTTTTTGTCAAGAAACGAGACTTCGGAACCTCAAATCTCAAATCTTCTAACTTTATCAGTCGGAAAAATTCAGGTGTCGACGGTGCATTTGAAGAACTATGTAATAAAGCCAAAAAAAATCATATAAAGTTTAATAAAATTACACTCATCTTGCACAAAACCGACTGACGACAACCAGGGCTGTGGGTGGGACACCAAATCAGTCCACCAAGCGATAGATAAAGACTTTGCTCACTTCTCCAGTCTCTCTCTCTCTCTCTCTTTGTGTTGAGTGAGCATTCTCTATTTATAGATGTTATATTTCGTCGGTCCACCCATCATGTGTATGTCCAAGGGACACCGTTTGCTCTAATAAGAAGTGTATCTGAGAGACACCTTTTGAAGAGGTGTGAGAAGAGTTTCTTAAGGGCAGTTAAGATAACTTCCTAAATGAAAATTGACAACAAGAAATTAAGAACTCTCTCTCTCAACGCAATAAGGATTCCGTATCTACTTTGAGAAGACAATCGGCATTAACGCTGTGGAACAAGAATACTTTCCCTGTGATTGTATTTGGACCAACGTGAAGTAGATTCGTTCATTGTCTGCTGGTGATTCAACATACGATCTTGGAAAATTGGTTCGAAGTGCATCGAACAGGTTAATCGATTCTCCCGATACACGCTACCCAATAGTGGTATCAGAGCCTCGGTTATGATCTCTGCCTTATTTTCAAGTTGATTTTTTCCGCTTGCTGATTGATATGGAGATCATGATGATGAACTTCATACCGTTTGCATGATCATTGCTCGGGAATTGCAAGATGAATCGACGAACATGAATTGAAACGAAGAACGGGTTTCACCATTACGGGCGACTGTTCTATTCGGATATTTTCCGATAAATTATCTACAGTAAAAATTATTTTTTTATTACATATAATTCAAGAACTCATCGAGACGAGCAAAACAGTGGGTCGAGCGCTGCCGGAAGACACCGGACGAGCCCACACGCGTGGCTAGAAGCTGCGGCGCGTGGGAACTACACTCCCAAAGCGCTGGCACTGCCAGCAAGTGACGGCCACGCGCGCGTCGCCAACCGGCGAGTGTTGACGTCAGCCAAAACCGTCAGTGACGACATGCTGACGTCATCTCGCCGGCCGGCGACTGACCCGACCCGGCGATTGACCCTACCGGGAGACCCAACCCGTGACCGATGACCCGACCTAGAAATTGACCCGACCCTATTTGGAGACCTAACCCGACCGGTCAACGGTCAAACCGGTCGAACTAGTCAGATTGGCTCAAAGGCCCGTATAGGACAGGTGCGTGCACCACACGCGCCGCGCACTTAAGTGGCGCGTGTGGGCGCGTGGGAGGTCTGATCGGGCTGTGGTTGGTATCATTGTGTTCGTTTTGAAATTCTCTACATTGTGGTATAGTTATTTTATATGTTTGAAGCTTTGAAAGGAATGAAAATGCATACGGAACCCTAAATACGTGTATTTTGGGGGTATTATTGCATTTTACTTGTATTTCCCTATGGTTTTGGAAATAGAGAAGCTGGATAGCATGTAAATGACCACATAAAGATTATGTAGAGCATGGTTCATTGATGGCATGTTTATATGGTTTGACGTGCTTGCAATTTCCTAATTTTGAGCATATTAAAATAATGGCTGGAGATCCTTACGTCATGAATTCCGCTATTGATTTACATCATGCCATGCTCTATGATTGCTAGAAAGGATGTGATCATTGTTTCAAATATTTTTTTGTGAATTATCTAGTCTAGTGGGAGTTCGTAGATTGGTAGAATTAGAAGAAATTCTCTCATAGAGCTTAAAATTTGCACAAATTAAACAAGTTAATTATAGTACAATAATTGTACGCCGAAACTGATTGGGAACATTGTGAACTTTCGTTTTGGTGTCTTTTGTTGAATTATCATTAATTTAGTTTGTCTTTGTTGCAAATTAAAATATGTGTGTTTATGTGGAAAATATGCTAGTATTGATTATGCGTTTATTATGTCAATGTGTAGAAGATAGTGATTATGGCTTCGGCATCCAAGGCTCTTTGTGAAGAAAAGGGAATTACAAGACAATTGACTATTCCTTATACTCCACAACAAAATGTGGTTGCAGAAAGAAGGAATAGAACCCTATTGGAAATGGTTAGGTCTATGATGGCACAGGCAAATCTACCTGTCTCATATTGGGGAGATGCGTTATTGACTGCTGCCTATATACTTAATCGTGTGCCCTCTAAGTCAGTTGCTTTCACCTCTTACGAATTGTGGATCGGTAGAAAACCAGACTTAAGTAATCTACGACCTTGGGGGTGTGCAACATATGTTCATGATTCTTCCCATAAATATGGCAAATTAGGCCCTAGAGGGACGAAGTGTATCTTTTTTAGATATTCTGAACACTCCAAATGATACGTGTTCATAGGTGAACAAACTGATGGAAGTGTGACTGAAATGGAGTCACGAGATGTCACGTTCTTGGAGAACGATTTTCCTAGTAGAGGTGAGATCGATAAGGATTTCCAATTACATGAGATGGAAGATCCCGATAACACACCCACTAATGTTATTGAGGGAAATACAGATTTACCTCAACATATAATACCTAGTGGGAGTGTAGCGTCGCCTAACGAACTGAATTCTCAAGAAATTCTGTTGCATGAAAGTAATCGTAAAAGTATTCCCCGTCGTCGATTTGAGATTGAAGGGGAAGCATTTATGATTGCTCTACAAAACGATGCGGAGCCTAAAATAGTTCAAGAGGCTCTCTCATCTCCTGACAAGGAAGAATGGAGAAAAGTTTTGGAAGACGAAATTGAGTCTATGAGGACAAACCACGTCTAGGACTTGGTTGATCTACCACCTGAACGCAAGGCTATTGGAAATAAATGGGTTTTTAAGATTAAGCGAAGAGCATATGGATCCATTGAAAAGTATAAGAAGATATAGACTATGAGGAAACTTTTTCACCAGTTGTAAGGTTTGCCTCCATACACCTTATCTTAGCCATTGTTGCACATTTGGATCTAGAATTACATCAAATGAATGTAAAGACAGCATTTCTCAATGGAGAGCTAGATGAAGAAATCTATATCAAACAACCGATAGGTTTCACTGTAGAAGGTCAAGAGCGTAAAGTTTGCAAGCTTCATTACTCAATTTATGGCCTTAAGCAATCATCTAGATAGTGATATTTTCGTTTTCATCGAGCCATAACTTCTTTTGGGTTTACGATAATCGAAGAGGATCATTGTGTGTATATCAAATGGTCCGAGGATAAATTTATCATTTTATCTCTTTATGTGGACGATATTCTGTTGGCTGAGAATGACAAGAGTTTGGTTATAATCATAAAAGAATGGCTGTCTTCCAATTTTGAAATGAAGGACATGGGAGAAGCTGCATATATATTGGGAGTTAAGATTGAAAGAGATCGATCAAAGAAACTCCTTGCTATGTCACAAGAGTTTTATATAATGACGATTCTTGAACTCTTCAATATGCAGCACTGTAATCCCATTGATACCCCTGTCATGCAAGGCGAAGGCCTGAGTACTAAGATGTGTCCTAAGACTCCAGAAAAAAAGAAAGAAATGGTAACTATTCCTTATGCTAGTGCTGTAGGAAATTTGATATATGCTATGATGTGTACTCGACCCGACATATGTCATGCTATAGGGTTAGTGAGTCGATATCAATCAAATCATGGTCAAGCATACTGGAAAGCAGTTAAGAGGATCCTGAGATACTTGAAAGGTACTATGGACTATCAACTTTGCTATCAATGGAGTGATCTACGCTTATTAGGATACTCTGATGCTGATTGGGGAGGAGACCTAGATGAGCGTAAATCGACGTCTGGATGTGTGTTCTTGCTTAATGATGGGACAATTTCTTGGAATAGCAAGAAACAGACATGCATAGCTTTATCCACGATGGAGGCAGAATTTATTGCATGTTCTGCTGCAGTGCAAAAAGCAGTATGGCTAAAACGTTTCTTGGAAAATTTAGCCATAGTCACTGATGTCCCAAGACCAATGACAGTATATTGCAATAGTCAAACAGCCATATTGCCTATGTGAAAGATCCCAAGTACCATGATAGGACGAAACACATTGACATAAAGAATAACTTCATCAGAGATATAATAACGCAGAAGGAAGTAGTCCTGCAATATATTTCAACCAACAGGATGGTTGCTGATCCATTTACGAAGGTTGTTCCAAGAGACGTGTTCTTGACACACAGGATGTCTCTAGGATTACGTAGAATGTGATTATGAAATGTAATATTGTTGAAGATCACTGGATTATGTGTGTATATGTATTGTACTTGTTTATTAATGAATTGATGTTTTATCAATTAGTACAATGTTATGAGACTAGCATAAACACGCATATATTGTTGAAAGGTATGTCACTAGGCAATGATTGGCTCACTCACACAAGCAAGCACCTTAAACGCTATAGTGAGCGAGTTGAGATGAAACGATATGTACTATAAATGCTGGAAGAGTAGTTTAGTACATAAAACGATTTAATGTCGCTTTGATCGGAATCAAGATGAGGTCTGTTATTTGTATATGATGAGACCGAACATGATAGTCCCACAATCATGTATGCCTGAAGGTAGCCGGATGCGAGTACTAAATTGGGCGCTATGGAAAGCGAGCTGATATAGCACTCGGGCTAAACATGAGTACGTGAGAAGCATGTGACTATGTTTAGGCTAAGATTCGTATAGTGGATATGATTAATAAATGACATACGCTCTTATAGAAAGAGAAATCCACTATAGCATGTAATTCATACTACATGTGCTTTATTTGACCAATAAGGGAGATGAGTATAATTATCCCTATTTATTCATCGTGTGAGTCCTCAAGGTAATTTATAATTTACCTTACTTTGCACCCTATGTTACTTCTGACTATGTTCTTGAAGTAGAAGATCAATGTTGCTACTTTAGCATGTTACCGGTGGTCATGAATAGATATGGCTTTATGGGACGTGTCTAGGAAAGCAGTTGTTTTGAAATGGAGAGAGACTTGAGTGCGAAGGAAGACTATTGTTGTTTTACATATATCACATGTGTTTACTGGTCGACCAATTATTTCACCTTCAATGGCTTTCGGAAATAATTGTAAATACATGGTGTACTTGAGAAAAGTCAAGTATAGCATTTAAGGGATAGGTATACTTGGACTGATGTAATAAAATATGTCTGGGACACCGTGAGACATCAATTGTTTATTTATTTTTGGGGTTGTAGCTATTATGTTATCCCTAATAGGTACATAATTAGAGCTCCTAAGTGCAGGTGTACTCACTGGTCGCACGGCTTTCTTGCTAGTATGAATTGTTTCTAAGGTAGATGAATGTTGAATGCCTTATGTTCTTAATAGAGCATCATCAAGCCTATCATGTGCGAGTGGAAGATGTTATATTTCGTCGGTCCACCCATGATGTATGTGTCCAAGGGACACCATTTGCTCTAATAAGAAGTGTGTCTGAGAGACACCTTTTGAAGAGGTACGAGAAGAGTTTCTTAAGGGTAGTTAAGATAACTTCCTAAATAAAAACCGACAACAAGAAATTAAGAAGTCTCTCTCTCGACGCAATAAGGATTCCGTATCTACTTTGAGAAGACAATCGGCATTAACGCTGTGGAACAAGAATACTTTCCCTGTGATTATATTCAGATCAACGTAAAGTAGATTCGTTCATTGTTTGCTGGTGATTCAACATACGATCCTGGAAAATTGGTTCGGAGTGCATCGAACAGGTTAGTCAATTCTCCCAATACACGCTACCCAACAATAGAGAAGCCCACATGTTCGTTTTGAAGAGATAACAACCCATTTTGAACTGCCATTATCTAGTCAGATTTTCTCTATCACATCTTCAAGAAGCCCTTGCAATCTTGCATGCGAGGGTCCATGGTAATATAAATATGAACTAAGCTAATTATGTTTTTTTTAGAGCCGGGTGGATACGTAATTTTCTTATGTAATGGTAGTCAAAATTAAAGTGTCGACAATGCAGTGGCACAGATTAAATCTCTAGAGAGAAATGTCGGTGATAATGTCCTTAATTGTACACTGCATTATTAACTCTACTCCCCAAACAATCCTCAAAAGATGAACTCCTAGTGACATGGCATGAGCTAGGATGAGAATCTCCGACTCCTGCTTGAATCATGTCAAGTACCAAATAAATTTTACCCAAATATATCACTATGGTATAAATCTCATAAAATGTATGAACTTATAAAAGTGAAACTTTACATCCTTTTAAGATAACACAGATTCTTTGTTCCTTATTGTCATGGTATCTTTGTCATTAGCATCTTTGATTAAATAATTTAGCTCAACCAATCTTGTAATATATTTTCTTCAATCCAATTATTATAAAAATTCAAAAAATATTAAAATATTAATAAAAATTATCTACGTCAATGCCGACCGCATCACGTAAGACGGCAGACATCCGCGTCAATGATTTCCGGTCAAAATTAGCAAGATTTTGGCCAGATGGACTCGATTGACAAAACGTTAAAAGTTTTAAAACTCAATTAGCAAAATTGAAAAGTTTAGCACTAACTTGGAAAAAGTGCAATAGATTTATGACTTTTTGGTTAAAAAGTATGCGCCCCACAAGATTTAGAGTAAACAAAAGATAAAAAGTAGCATTCTATCAATAGAGTTTTAAGCAAAATTAGTTTATAACGAAATATTTGAAGTATTGAATAATTGAAAGAAATTAATAATAGAAATACACAGTATAAAGAACTCGTATAAATGTATGTGAAATGAGAAAAAAACATTTTAAGATCTAAAATCTTTTTAGGAAAGTTGTCATATAATAAAAAAATATTTAAATTTTAATATTGAAACATGTGAGGAGATAAAATAAAATTATGTATTTACATATTTGTCCACGTACATGATATTTATCAAAAGAGTAATTAATCAGAATGAAAAAGCACTTGAGATCCCTTAAAGTAGGAGATCCTCTTCTTCTTCTTTTTAATGATGGGCAATTCAGAATAAACCCGACTGACCCCTTGGATCCATAAACCCCTTGCTAGAACTCTTAAGTAGATGGCCCATTAGAAATTGGCAGAACTAGGGGTGAGCATGGGTTCTGGGTAGATTTGAGAACCGGATCGGGCCAACTCTAGAAATTGCTTTGGTTCTCAATTTTGAATTTTTTGTAATCATTACCATGCGGTCTGGTTCCCAACTATCGAGTAGGAACTAGGGGTGAGCAAAATGAATTGCTCAAATCGAGAACCGCCTGAACTGACAGGTTTTGGGTGGTTCCTGATTCCTAAAAATTAAAACCGGTGAATATCGATCTGGTTACTGATTATAAGTGTGGACCCATTCACCCGAAAAAAAAATATATTAATTTTTATTATTATAATTAAAAACACACCCAATAACGACTACGATAACCCAAGAACGTGGCGGCTGAAGACAAGTTAATTAGGATGGTTAGGGTTAAAGTTTTCCATTGAGGTCTTTTGGATGATTGTGGAACTTAGATTATGGTTAGCATACTTTGGAAAGAATAAAACCTCTACCAGTATTTATCACTTTGCCTACTCTACTCCTAAAATTGTAACTTGTGACTCACAAGTTTGCAATGTAGCTTTACATTTTTATAGACGAAATTGCACCTATTAGTTATTACCCTAGATTGATTTGCAAAATCATCCTATATTTTTCTTTATTTTCTCTAGTGTTGGGTCCACATTCCTTAAATATGTTGCATAGGTGACATATGAAAGAATTGGTTTGAGCTACTGAACTTTTAATTACAATGACATCTTATCCTATGGTTTCGTTTACTTAAGGGATGACAATTGACATAGCATGTCACGTCCCGAATCCCATCGAGCTCGCGACATCCCTCTTCGGTTGAATTAGTGCGACGTCCTAGGAAACGTCGCCCACCCAAACCATCACATCAGAGTTTGAACACGGCGGAAACAAGAACATAAACCCTGACAGTAAAATTATGGGCTAATACGGAGGGACAAATCACCAAACCACCAAGCACTATATTACACCTCGATATATACAATATCATTACAAACAGCAACTAACCACTTGATCACACCCACCGTATTCACCATGAACATATTATACACATAATCCGGCTTCTAAAGTTCGCACCACCAACATTAAAAGGAACCAGTAGTCTGAGTATATTCTAACTCCCAAAAAGGAGCACTTCAAAAAAGGATTATCCTACCTCCAACTATCCCCTACGACCTCTAGACGGTGTCCACTCTGAGTCGGTCTCCCCAGTACCTAAATCTGATTCCCCCTGATCCACCTGCTCCTCTAACGACTTAGAATCCGCCTCAATCTCAATAGGATTATCTTCATCTCCTGACTCCAGTGGAACCTCAATCAGCTCCTCCTCTAGTTCTTCCTTTGGCTCTTCTTCTGGTTCCTCCTCGGGTTCTCCTCTCCCTCAAGTTTTTCTTCGGGCTCTTGCTCGGGCACTTCACCAAAATCCACGTCCATCGGATCGAACCCTGCTTGCGACTCTTTCGGCTCCGGTTCAGGCTCAGCCACCGTGGGTTCGTGTTCTGCATGTACAGGCTGATGTTCTGACTGTGCGAGGCTAGTGTCGAGGTTGGTCGTCTCTCCATCAGGAGGGGGTATAGCCGATGAATCCCAATCTCCCACTTCATCATAAGGGGCATCAAAACCATGAACCGGTCCAAACTCATCCAAACCCTCCCGGAAACACCAGGCTGTATAAGTGTGGGCTTGCCAAAGGGGTTATCCTATATCTACCTAGACTACTGTGGTGTGCTTAATCCAAGCCATATTATTATCTATAGGATACTCTACTACTGCATGATCGGTATGCATAGGTATGTCAAAACGCTGAGGCGGTGGCAGTGGAGGATTCATGGTCCAGGCCGGAGTTCTGAAAAGGTTAATTTATATAACTATGAGACGAATCTCAATAAGTCGACAGCCGAAACCCTATTTAGGCTATCACGTACCTCCAGACAAGTCCAAACACAATATCATTCAATGAACACATAACATACACACAATTACACTTACCTGGGCTCAATCTGCACATTAGTCTCAAATCCACAAATTCCAACCACATGCACTTTTCAAACTAATCTCATGCCCAAAAGCAAATGTCGAACACAAAACATTTCCGAACTCCGCATTTCACACTCGTTCATGCACCATCACACCATTTTCATTAAGCTTGCCAACGACCCTTTTAAACAAGTCTCAGGTCTGATCTCATTCTCACTTACCACATCACACATCTCATTCTCATTCTCTTTCCATAACCCGCGTAAACACACCTCATGCTCTACATTCCTATCTTGACTCGCGTAAACATGCCTCAGGCCCGATCTCATTTTCACTTGCCACATCACACATCTCATTCTCAATCACTTTCCACAGCCCGCGTAAACACGCCTCAGGCCCTACATTCGTATCACGACCAGCATAAACACGCCTCAAGCCGGTTCAATTCCTCGCGTAAACACGTCTCAGGGATTAAGTGATCACGCGAACATGCCAACACGTCATATTTTATTTGTACCCCACGTAAACAAGCCTCATGGCTTTTTAGTGATCACACGCACATCACATGTCTCAAATCTCACACGTTCACATACTCAAACATTAATTAAATGCATTCAATGCACCCATCTCAATTCAGTCCATATAATATACATACAACCATCATATAATGTGTCGTTTTTCATCACAAAAACCATGGCCTCACAAATACGGTATTACACCACGATTTCACACAATTTAGAGCTGAATCAAACTATCCACCCTACGCACCAAACCAAATTTTGCAGCACACAAACCAGCCATACTCCGCCCTCAATTAGCCTCTAATTATTCATCAAAATACCACAAATTCGTCCATAAGACCCCTCATCCAAAACAGCCCCTAAAACTACACTAAACTGTGTCTAAACGAGCCCGTTAATACCCGATATCCTAAATAGGGATTAGAGTGTCACTTACTTGAAATTTCCAAGCAAGATCAACCTAGCAAGGGGGTGGCAAGGCAGCAAGGGAGCGGCGACCATGGCAGTCCGGCGGTGGGACGCACGACGAACGGCGAGCGCGCGGCGTTTTGGCACGGCTCCGGCCAACACACGGCCAAGGGGAAGAGAGAGGGTTGGTTCGGCCAAGGGGAGAGAGAGTGTGAGATGGTGGGGTGGTGGAGACGAAGCTGCTGCGTCGGGAACAACCGGACGGACGACGATCACGTGCGGCGGTTGAATGGCGGCAACGGCGAGCTTGGCCGGTCGGCCACGGCCACGGGAGGAGAGAAAGAGAGGGATCGGCCGAGAGTGGTAGAGAGGGAGAGAGGTGAGGCATGAGGAACAAAAATGAGGGGAGAAAGAGAGAAAAGAAGAATAAATACTACACACCAATAATTGGTGTCTAACACCCCAAAAAAATTACCATCTTGCCCATCTCTCTACTTTCCATCTAATGGCCAAGATTCGTTCTTATCCAAAGATCAATGGCCAATATCAATCATTACCAAAAATATCCAAGGGTAAAATAGGAATTTCACAAAAAGTGCAAGGGCAAAATCATCCAAAAATTTATATCTCTAAAGTGGAGGTGAAATGACCAAAATGCCCTTCCACTTTTATACTTAGCCTTCACAAAAATTCCAAGGGAAAAACGGTCATTTTCCACTTCCTGTCAAAATTGCAGTTTTCTGACAAATTCGAGCAATTCCGAAGCTAACCACAATCATAACGACGTCGTCCAATTATTCTGTCATGACTTTCAAAATTTTCAACACCCAAACCCAATCTCTATTTAATGGCCAAACTCAAATAAACACGACTTGAGCTTCTCTCACATTAACGGGCGGCTTTCGAAAAATTCGTATATTCGACCCATGGTTGATATTAAATCGAGTCACGTTTAAATTCACTTGAGCTATGGTGACCTCGATTGCCATATAATTGCGAGGAATAATCATTAGTTCTAGAGAGCACGATCGTTTGGAATAGGTTTGAGATCGTTCGCAAATTTCGTATTATGGCGAGGCGAAATCAGCCGCGATTTAATTATACGACATTCGCAAATCAATCCATGACTATCCTTATATCGGTCTATATTAGCCCAAAATATCACTTTGATAATCGTTATGGTCGAAAGTCAGTCCATGGTCATGTTCTATGGTTGCACGAATCTAGATCCCTAATT
Organism: Syzygium aqueum; assembly: GCA_031216185.1. Taxonomy (NCBI): domain Eukaryota; kingdom Viridiplantae; phylum Streptophyta; class Magnoliopsida; order Myrtales; family Myrtaceae; genus Syzygium; species Syzygium aqueum. Next base: position 12,937,881 of record CM062232.1, on the reverse strand, counting down.
AGCATTTCCCTACTGGTTAGTGTCCCAAGAGTGATCAAATCTAGGCGAGATTTTACTACAAGTGCGTTATTGAAATTACGCATTTCATAAATACTAAGTAGGTCGAAATTTAGAATGTCACATAGCACTTCAATTCACTATCAACTTATGAATAATGTAGGAGATACAAAGATTCATTTATTAAATGGATTTGCTAAATAATGCGACATATTTTCATTAGGTATTTAAATGGGTCAATTATAACCACTTATCATTTGCCACATTATTTAAAAATCTTATCTAGTACATGAGTCTTAGTGCCTGTAATATTACTCATGAACATATGATGGCATAAAAGCCATGCTAAAGTCACTAGATAATCTCTTAGCCTTTGGTAGTGAAGCTTGTGAATATGTAGGAACAAAAAAAAAATTATTCCGTCCGGTTCATGGACCCACTCGAGAATCGGTGGTCCAATTCCTAATTTTAAGGTGAGAACCAATCACCCCTTGTACAAACCGAAGTAGACCACGATCCGTGCAACCGAATAATCATATCTGGACTACACCGAGGTCACCCTAAAACTAGCTGTATTTATGGATCTTTTCACCAATTTTCATACCGGTAGTATTGAACTTTTAGAATTTGGATCATCATTTTATTACTACTGTTGTTCAATATGTTCTTCTATTACCTTAATTAGTTTTAAACTCGCTCTGGTGTAGGTGGAAGAATATGTACCCATTAGAATCTACCTGCAACATATATGTATATTCATTGCTGGATCCAGTATACTATGCACATTGGATATATCTAGTATAAATAATAGGAATAGGAATACTTAAAAGATCAACTACTAGTGCATTGGCATACGTTAGGATGGGAATCTTTGACTTCTGCTTGAATCCTGTCAAGTACCAAGTAAATTTTACATAAATATAGCTTTCTAGTACAAATCATAAAATATATCAACTTATGAAAAGATGAAACTTTACGTCCATTTAAGTTAACGCAGATTCTTTGTTCCTTATTGTCATGATATCTTTGTCATTAGTATATTTACTTAAATAATTTATCTCAACCAATCTTCTATTATCTTTTCTTGAACCAACTATTGTAAAAGGAACTCCATACCGAAAACAAACTAGGCGAAAATGATTTAAGCATGTTCGTTTAAAAAAAAGACAATTTTTTTTGACAAATAATAGCTAAAATACGATATTCAAGTACTATTTCCTCGTGTGATTAAAGTTAATCAGGGAGTAGTTATTTTCTTTTCCGAAAAGAGAGGCTAGACTTGTTTTTAATGTATAAATCAAAGAGCTTAGTTGTTGTGTACGTAATTAAAGCACGTTATAAGAATTGAAAGTTCACCATTTATATCTTTCGTATACTTGATACCCACTTTTCTCATTTATCAATTCTCAAATATTATATTTCTTTCTCTCTTTCTATCTTTACACTGTTCACCTAAAAATTACTATAGTATTTACAATCGAGTGCCTTTCTTTTTGCTTAAATACCGTCTCTAGGTTATGTTTCTCTTATTGTAAAAAAAATGTACAAATTCTACATAGATAAGAGATTTTAGAAACCAATGCTCCAGTTGTCCATCATATGCAAAATATAGCATATAATGTTAAGTGTATATATTTTTTTTACACATACAGCCTAATGTATCTTTGATTGGAGAATCATATATATCCATTATGTCTAAAGCCATTTGCGCCAAATTTTAATAAAATATTTTATTGAAATCTTAGTACATGGAGAATTTGTGAATGGACAAGTAAATAGGGCAAGGAAAAAAAATTCGCATCCGGTCCATGATAAATCGGATTAATTACTGCCGTTGATCTTATGAATATGCGAAATTTGATGGGTACGATTCCCCCTGATTTCAACTAATCGGCTTCCGGTGAAGGGCTCCCCGAAAAGACAACCTCAGAAACTGTCGGGAGTCCAACACGGGACAGAGCACACGCTGTTGGAAAGACGAACATGAAAGGCGTCGACGAATATAAAAGTGCATCGAGCAAAACCTACCCCGTGGATTCATTCTACCGAGAACAAGAACCCACAAGAAACACCACCACGACTCTCTGTTTTCTTGTCTTTCTAGGCCCATGAGTCTCCGAGGTTACGCTGTTGGAAAGAAGCAAGAAATGGAAGCAATGGATGCCAAGCATGTCCTTACTTCCGCAGCACGAAGCGCCTCCCTTTCCGGCTCGTCGTCTTCCACAGGTTCGCTTCTTATACGAGCTCCTCCTACTCTCGACGACGGCGGCGGCGGCGGCGGCAGCTCTGATTTCGAGCCAAAATCTCCGCGAATCGACGTTCGGTATGGCACTAGTAGTTGCAGCGACGAAAGCAGTAAGAGAGGCGGCTCCGACTGGGAGCGCTTGCTCGCTAGCGGGGATGACTTCGAAACGGCGTCGGAGAGGCCGTTCGTTGCGGACCCAGATGAGGAAACATTGGAAGGAGGTGGGGGCATCGCGAAAGATCGAATCTTTAGGCCATTTGTGGCATACCCGGATGCGAACAAATTTGAGAACAACCTTACCAAAAAAAAACAAATTTGAGAACAGCTTTGGGGAGGAGACGTGTAGTGACGTTGATGGGTACTCTTCTGTGGCAGAGACTGTGGCAGAGTATGACTACGACCCCATTGTTGACCAACTTATGCCTATTGCAAGGTTGTCCATAGATTTTGAGGATGAGGAGGGCTTGATGGCCATTGAAGAAAGTGGTGTTGACACCTAAATTTTACCGATATTCATTTAGTGATTAATTGCATAGAAAATTAGGGATTAAAATTTTAACCCCTAAACAAAAATATTTAAATCGCATAACATATAGTTTAGGTTCATTTTAATTTAGTTGCATTTGCATCAAATTGGTGATTGCAATCGAACTTAAATTTTATCGGACGAGACTTGGCTCGCTCGAGATGCTAGGGCCGGGAATTTCGCGTCACGTGGGCTTGGTTGTTTTAATTTGGGGCTTAGCCCAAGTTAATTCAACCCATTAAAATTGAATTAAGCCTTAAGCCCAAGTTTAAGCCCATTAGGTTAATTAAGCCCATTCAATTTGACCTAGATTAGTCTATATATACATATTATTAGGTCAAATTAAGGAGGGGGACACACATATTCAGATCTGATTTTTTTAGAGTAAAAGTGAGAGAGGTCGTCGCGCCTTAGTGGCCGCTCGTCGCGCCCCGTCCCGCCATGCGATACCGCCCGCCGTCGTCGCCTCTCTCGCCTTTGCGTCGCCACACTTCGTGCTGATCAGCTTGCCTCCAAGAAGCCGTGGTGGCTGTTGCGGCTTCTCGGTGCACTTCACGCCCACCAGCCACAATCCCTCCTGCACAGATCGACATCCACAGTCAACCGAGAAGACTTCTTGCTGTTCGCTGACCTGGTGCCCAGGACCTTGAGTCTTCACGCTCAGCCATCACCGAGAGGAAAGCACGAAGACCTACAGAGGAAAAGACAACAAAAGAGAAGGACGTGAGAAGAAAATCAAACGGAGAAGAGGGAGAATCGGTCAACATTGCTCCTTCACCGAAGACAACACCACGGTCTTGTTGACTCCCATGTCAAACACCAAGATCAGAACCTCCAGTGAAGCAACGGCAAGCAGTGGAGGTCCAACGTGAAGTCTACGGAGAGCACCGAGAAGTCCACCGAGAACATTCTCGGCAAAGAAACGGTCTAAGCCGTGGAGGTCCCTAGTGGAACAGCCGCTCATCGATCTTCGCCAATAGCCGTGCCGTACGTCGTCGGAGTAGCCCCACCGTCGACCGTCGCTGCCCGGAGTCGTCCCCGCCGTACTGGATAGCCGCGCCCGCCGTGCCATCACCATTGTCACTTCCGGACAGCCTCGTCCCGACACCACTGCGAGCCCCGTCGGTGTCGCCGTGCCGGTCCCGTCGTCGTCGTCGGTTGTTTCGATCCCGATCCGCAAGCCGATCCCGATCCAAGTTCAAATTTGGAAGTTATCCAAATTAGGTAATGATATTATCCAATGCACTTTCAGATATTTAATTTCCTGATTTGAACCGTTTGAAATATTGCATGAATATCACGTTGGAATATTAGATATCTTTAGGATAATGTGTGATATCCGCAATATTTTGAGAATATTCAAATTAGGAAATTTTCCTAATTTAGCAACGTATCGGGACGACTATCCGACTTTAACCCTAAAGTCCGATATGCGGAGATACGGAAAATCACTATCCTATTCATAACTACTTGAATACGATAATGATTTTAATTTGCTTTCCCATTTTGAATGATCAATTATCCGTTAATATCTATAACCCTTTAGATATGACCGATAATTTGATTTTTGTGCCTAATCCGAGTTTGAAACGAACGTGGCGGATCGCGTGGTTGAGTTTGAATTGATTGTTATCTTTGCTTGTTTTGTTTCCTTTTTTTAAATAAAACAGAAAATTTCCAAAAAATATCATTTAGATTTAAATTAGAGTTTTGCATGTCTAGGGTTTTTGAACATATCCCGAAGGATGAGATAAGTATTTAGTTTAAATTAGGACTTAACGTGGCATGTTTCCTAATTTAAATTAAACATGGTTTTAATCCTAACGGATTATTCACGTTATTTTATTATTTCGAATTTTCATAAAAAATCCCAAAAAATGGTGAATTGTTTCATGTTTTATTAGGATAGATTGCATCTTAATTTCAGCAATTTATTTATTCCGAATTTTACAAAAATCCCAAAAAGAAATCATGCTAGGAATAGTTCAAGTCATCATAGATTGCATTCTATTTTAGGCATTTTTACTATTCCGAATTTTAAAAGAAAATACCAAAAAAGGAAAGTCATTAGCTTGCATGTTATTTTAGGCATTTTTTACTATTCCGAATTTCATCAGAAAAATACCAAAAATAATTCATTGTTCGTCATTAGAATTATGTCACGTCGTTGTATGTCATATAGTTTGCATGCTAGGTTGCATTAATTCGCATGTCATTAATTGCACGTCATTGCATATAGATTAGATTTCATTTAAATAAAGTGAAAATCCAAAAAAAGAAATTGAGTGAATGCTTGTTAATTAGAAATCATATTAGGGTGTTTGATGTGATTTTCTAGCTAACAATGCAGATGCTTGCGTTGGTTCGAGGTAAGTTTTCTCCTAAACTAGCAATTTATTTAATGCTTTGATTATTGGGTGTTAATTTGGTGGTTTGCGCACCCGCATGAACACCTCACATGTTAGTACCTAAGCTAAAATTGATCCGAACTGCCTGCCAAAATATTTTTGAAATGAAAAGGTACCGAAAGGGCGTTAGACTAGATCTAGCGTAATCAAGTCCCCGGACTTAGAATCTCTGGTTCGTAGGAATAAAACATATCTCCCTATGTTTTATTTAGGTTTCTAATCAACCTACCCTAAATGATTAGTGGCGACTCCTATTGAAAATATTTGCACGTTCACAATTGGACTTAAGTTGCGATTTGGTAGAGTTTGGGAGAACTCGAGCTAGGTTAGTTAATTTAATTAATCTAGTAATCCATTAGCCCGAGAAAAATCGATAAAATTTTTTAGGGTCGCGACAGCTTGGCGACTCCACTGGGGACTTGAGTAAAACTCTTAGTGGACTTAGGCCAGTTTTTCATTTTAAAATAATTTTTGCTTGGCAGCGAGGATCCCAGGTACGTCCCTAACATTTTAAGGTGTTAAATGTTCTTGCAGTATGGGAGGTATAAGGGGAGGCGTGATTGTTAACCCTTGTTTTGCAGGGAGGTGGTTGAATGTATGGTTTATTTTATGCACGAAGCGCTGTTTGACATAACCTGCTGTGCATGCTTTACATTTACACTACACCGCACACATTACCCGTTGCCGGACCTGGGCGGCATAGGTTTAGGATGGTACTGAGATAGCGGATACCCCGACCAAAACCATGTGGTACGGGTCGCCCTCCTCGGTCCCGAAATGTTTTTTCATGGTGTCATTGAGTACCCACCACGGTTGTATCCCACTCAACCCGGGTCGGCTCTTTGACCAAGCCGGAGTCAGGGGAATCCTAGCCTAACCACCACCATGACTGGTTTAGCTCGGTAATCCTCTCGTCTCCATTTTGTAAGCCAGAGTCTAGGTAGAAATCGAACCTCACTTCTCATGCGCATGTCTATGTGATTGCCATTTTTCCTACCCGGTGAAGTAAGTTTTTCTTCAACCCTTATCTCGCAATTTATTTACCTTTCGTTCTTTTCTTTGGTCGGTCCATGACGTTAGGTCGGTCGCGAGTTTTTGGTCTATACACTATGGGAGTGTCGGACATCCGGATTCTTGATGTTCCTAAGAACGAGCTCTGTGCCTGGTGGAGTCTGCTAAGTCCGACCAACCGCAAGTTAGTGGAAGGCCACGTCGGAAGGTTGCTCCCCCTACTGGAGGTCAAAGTCCGTACCGGCCTCGTTCGAGCATTAGCCCATTTCTGGTGTCCCGAGACATCCACCTTTATATTTGGTAAGCATGAGCTCACCCCGACTTTGGAAGAATATAGCGTGCTCATTGGAAAATCTTTGGGGTCAGAGGTAGTCTCACCACCTTTGGGAGTCGATTCCACTCTAATGCTGTCAGAATTTTTGAGTGTCGAAAAACATGACTTGGAAAAAGTTTTGAAAGCAAACCGTGGGTCATGCCCTTTCTCATTCTTGAATCAATGTTTTGAAAAAGCCACACCTTTTCAAAAGGGCAGAATCTTTTTACTAGCATTTTTCGGGTTCGTCATTTTTCCTCATTGCAAGAGCGCATGTAACCCGTCAATTGCCTGGTTCGTCCAACAAGTTTGTCTTCAAAAGAATTTTGTCAACACCATTTTAGCTGAAACTTTCATTTCCCTCACTAAATTCAAGCAAAATGGTGATAAGACATTTCACGCACCCATTGAGCTATTGCAAATCTGGTTTTTGTCTCACATAAAAGGGTGTGGTGATTTACTCAAAATTTCCGAACTCAGTGATTCTAGCCATCCCATTTTGAGCTACAAAGAAAAACAAGAGAACGCACCGGATTACCATTACTCCGAGTGGATCATTTTTATGAAAAACGCTCGACCCCAAGGTTTCCAATGGCATGCTAACTGGTTCAAAGTCGAGGAAGCTCGGCTTACGTGTAATGGTGTTGGACCGGTACCACTTTTGGGCTTCACTGGCGCAATCGAGTATTACCCCGCCAGAGTGTCTCGTCAGTACCAGATTCTCCAGGAGCTCCCTCCGGCGTTACAACCCGAGCTCCTCCATGTCGATTTCTCTGACCAGGGTGAGGATCATGAAGAGACCGTAGCTCAGCTCCAAAAGATGTGGAAGAAGTGTCGTCTCCTGAAGATAGCTCGACCCGAAGGAGAATTAAAGGGGGAGCAGAAATCCTACTTCGCGACGACCAAATATATCCGACAGCACAAGATTCCTCAGGAGCTATTCCCGAAGATACCCAAGGTGCCTCTCAAGTCCGCCAACCGCTCAGAGAACAACCGTCTCAAAAGGAAGGTCGAAGAAGCCGAAGAAAAGGCAGCCAAGATAGCCCGGGCTTATGAGCAGTTGAAGAAGGATGTCGCCTCCCATATGTCTATAGATCAAGCTAATTAAAAAGCTTGAATTTGTTTTCATTTCCAGTTTAAGTTTGTTTAGGAATCGAGTCATCTGTTTTTAATTCAATTTCATTTCAAGTCAGTAATTGATGTAAAAACTTTCGTCATTTCAATAAAGAAGTCTTTTCAATTCAAAGCGATTAGACCAATGTCATGGATCGGCGTGTAATATTTGGCTTGACACTTATGTATGCTTGTTTCATTTCAAATTAGGTAATTTGCCACGGATCCCCCTCATCCTCATAATACTCGATCGGTGACCAAGCGAAGGATGGCCAATCAAGCTGAGATTGCAGCCATGATCGATGAAAAGCTGAAGGAACATATGAATACGATCAATGAGCAGATCACGGCTGCAATGTCCAAAATGATGGGTGATTTCATGGCCAAGCAGCAGCAGGTCAATACCGCCTCTCAATCTGAGATTCCGCTTCCAACCCGTCAAGGCCTCCGCCTCGACAAAACTCTGGCAATGAACACTAATCCAACCCTTCAACCGGATGATCTCATTCTGATAGACACCAGTGCTTCTCCGTCGGTCCCTGCTCTTCAGTCACCCCCCAATGATGAGAATGCCAGGTTGCTGGCTAAGCTCGACCAGAGATTACGCGAAGTGGAGGGAACTCAAAGTGTTCCGGCTGTCGATTTGTCCGTTTTTACCCGAGTCCAAGTGCCCGAAAAGTTCAAGATGCCAGCTTTCGAGAAGTACGACGGCACCTCCAACCCGATTCAACATATTGATATGTACCAGGGGCTCATGAATAGATATGTTTCTAACGGACCTCTGATGATCCAAACCTTCCAAGCAAGCTTGAAAGATGCTGCAATGAGGTGGTATACCAACCACCAGATCAACCGGAAGGACTCGTGGGAAGAGGTGGCGAACCTTTTCGTTAAGCACTTTAAATTCAATCTCGATGTCACTATTACGAGAGAAGATCTGGAGAGAGCCGAGCAGAAGAAGGGTGAGACTCTGAAGGAGTATGCCACTCGCTGGAGGAACATGGCGGGGCAGATCATGCCGGAACCCGCAGAGCGTGACCTAATGAAGCTGTTCGTGTCCACCCTACCGCAGCCGGTTCGTTCACGAATGTTAGTGACGGCCGCCCAATCCTTTGGCCAATTGATAGCCATGGGTGAGGAGATCGAGACCGGGCTCAAGAAGGGATGGTACGGTGAATCAGGTTCATCGGCCAAGAGGTTTACTAATAAGAAGGACAAAGAACCTGTCCCCGAAGTCAACATGACTTATTTGCAGAAACCGCCAACTCAAACCCCGAAGCTACAATTCAGCACCCAACAGACAACATCTTATGGGCGGCAAGGCCAGCAAGACTCACGCCAGCAGCGTAAAACTCGCCAGTTCGCTCCACTTCCGGGGACGTTATCTCAAGTACTGGCAGTATTAAGAAAGAAGAACTTGCTAGGCTCAGAGCCACAAAGAGCTAATGCTGCTGGCTATACAAAGTATGATCCGTCGAAGAAATGCGATTACCATAGAGGTGAGGTTGGGCATTCGACAGATGATTGCCAGGTACTCAAACATCGAGTGCAGGATCTACTCGACACTGGAGCATTTGCGTTGCAACCAGCTGGTAAGCCCAATGTGCAGAACAATCCACTCCCTGATCATTCGAACAGTGCAAATGTTGTCCTTGGCCCGGGAGTCAAACGGGTTCAAAGCTTCAGCGTCCCTCTCGAAGATATGTTCGATGCTCTAGTCCGAGCTGGTTATATTTCGACCGGCGAGGTGGTGTCATTCGCTGGCATAAGAGAGAAAGTGGATGAGTTGGTGAGAAAAGGAATGATTGGGACAGCGGATGAATTCGGAGTAGTGGCCGCTATACCCCAGGTTACCTTTGACTGGGATGAAGAACTCGCAAAGATAACCGATGAACAAGTGAAGTTGGATCCTGACATGCCCGCTCTCGAAGACGCCTCTGACGATGGCCTTGGGATCATTATACCTGACACTTCGGAAGTATTGACCCTGGCATCACCTCAGCCCTACGTTTATGAAAGTGACAAGATAGTTCCATGGTCGTACAACGTTGATCTAAAGCACGAGGTTCAGGATACTGGGGCATCAACATTTCGTGCTTCGTGGCTCTGCGAAGGCCGAGATGATCTTATCATGGTTCCAGACATCCGGATTACATCCCCGAGTCCTGCAAGAATGATATATGAAGAGAAGGAGGTGATCGACACTCTGGGGCAACCGAGTGGCAGGTTTGACTACTATGTGAAATATTCGGCTCCCCCGAGCTTCTATATGGACCCGCGTGATATCGTCCCCGATGGATGGGGAGGTATGGATGATCTAACACCTCCAGTGACAGAAGATCCTGATGATGCGATGGAAGGAATCACTGCTCTATTCAATTACATGCTCATTGGAGCTATCAAGGAAGAACCGTTGGATGAAATGGGCACTGGCCCGCGAGAGTAACACCTTTACTTTTTCGCACATTCCCCTATGTGGGAATTTCTATTGCTTTCTAAGACTCGCCCTGTCTCGGGAGCTGTTTTTAGGATTTTTCATTTCTATAACTTTATTCTCCCAGTTTTCAATTCAATAAGATGTAATTCATTGATTCCATATCAATAAAATTACAGAAGTTTTTATCATTTTGAATCTTGTTGAAGTACCCCAAACCAGCCCGATGACGATAACCAACGATTGAAAAATTTGTCATCTACGGTAAGAACTGAGGGTTGTGCTTCTCAAGAATTCTCGTTTCGAGATCTTCGAAAGCAAAATGAATTTCGAAAAACAAGGAACAATTTTCAAAAATTGCAAGTAGTTAAGCCCTGTCTTGTCTATTTGATCCCTGTCTTTTATGTTTCAGTACTAATCTCTAGGCATGCGAATGGACGGAAATCGTGGATCCTCATATATGTGATATGAACGGAGCAGTCGAAGCAGCCAACAAGAACATCAAAAATTTTTTTGGCTAAAACAGCTGAGAACTATCGTGATTGGCATGAGAGATTACCTTTTACACTCATGGCATATCGGACTTCTATCCGGACATCTACAGGGGCAACTCCGTATTCTCTTGTGTACGGTATGGAAACAGTTCTACCTGTTGAGGTTGAAATTCCCTCATTACGTATTCTTTCACAGGTACAATTGTCGGAGGTAGATTGGATCCAACAGAGATTAGACCAGTTGAACATGATTGATGAAATAAGGCTTAGAGCTCTATGCCATGGCCAGTGCTACCAACAACGAGTTGCTAAATCTTTCAACAAGAAAGTCAAGTCTCGACATTTCCAGGTAGGCGACCTTATCCTGCGGAAGTTATTGCCGATATCTCCTCTTGCAGAAGGAAAATTCGCCCTGAATTATGGCGGCCCGCACATTGTGAAGAAAGTCCTCCTAGGAGGTGCTTTAATTTTGGCCGAGATGGATGGTCATGTTTTTTCCAGTCCAGTTAATTCTGATTCTGTGAAAAAGTATTACACTTGATTTGTATTCATTTTGACTTTGTTTCAATCAAATTTCAAAACTGAATTTCATGAATCAATTGATATTACTAAGCTTTGTTTGGGGAAAGCTTTTGATCTGGCAATTTGTTTCTGTCCTAACGAAGTGATCATATTGCATGAGAGACTTCAAGATGACGAAAGGCAAGCCATTTCCATACACATCCTGAATAATAATCCCTAGTGCGAGTTGAGTGAAAATTCCGTGCTGACAAGGAAAAGGATTATCTCACGAAAAGTATGACGACCAAAATGATGAGAGGCATTCATTTCATCTATCTAAACACTACAGGTTATCATTTGCTTAACCCCTTTGAACGGAGTTTCATTTCTTACCCCTGTCAGGAATAATCCCATACTGGGGCAATTTCTTAGAAAGTTCAAAATGGCTAGAATTTTCTTGCTTTCACTTGCATCAATCTTCAAGTATATTTATTGCATGCAAATTTTGTGTTAGCACGAGTGCCTTAGATATGACGAAGAACATTCCTTTCTATACCCTTACACACTATACCCTTTGCATACCCAATTTGAGCGGTGAATTCATTTCAACCCTATTGGTGATCATTCCTGCGATGAACAAATGAAGTCATCTCAAAGCAAGTTCAAGATGAATTGGGGCAAGTGGGAGCTCGAAAGAAAATTCAATAGAAAGGACGCAAAAGGATTCCAATGAATCGAAGTGCTCTCTCTCGAAAAGAAATCTCTCGAAAAGAAAATCTCTCTCTCTCTCAAAAAAAAAATGAAATGAGAGAGAAAAATGAGAGAAAGAAAAGCTTCAGCAATAATTGAGTCGATATGCAAGAACATTCTTCAAGGAAAAGACAATTTGAAGGTTCATTTGTGGAGCAATCGCAAGAGATAGATCAATTGGATGATCACCAATCTCCATGTTCTATAATACCCCCTTTGATGAAAATAGGCCATTCATTTCAAGCCTACCCGAACCTACGTTACAACCCGTACCGAAGTCTCTTCAGAATAGGGCACTTGAGTTAACGTAGAGTTTCAAATGCTTATAAATGTTGCTCGAAGAAGTGCGAGCAAGATTTTTCTATCTCATTTTTGCAGCATTCCTGACTTGTAAACCCGGAGCAGCTGATGATATCAATTCTTTCAATAGCCTCGACTCGAAGAGTCCGTTTTGCTAAGCCATTGACCAAGCCCATGTTTCAGTCCTTATAAAGACCTCTCAGATTGGCTAAGTTATACTGATTTTGAGAATATCCGAACCCTTGTCAAGCACGACGAAGAGAGTTTGAGTGATTCTTATACCCGCATTAAAGGTCGGGACAAAAGCCTTTCATTGAGAGTGAGTGGAAAGTCCTTTCTGATTAAAGGTCTCTCATTTAATGTGATCAAATTGTCAAAAGGACAAAATGATTGTTCTCATTGATAAATTCCTCAGTGAAGCTTGGTAATGCTAATGTGATCAAATGGTCAAAAGTCAAATGATTGTTCTTAATTGATGAATTCCCCAGATGAAGCTTGATAATGCGAGCAGATTCATAAATTATGTTTCCTCTGCCTCTGCGCACGTGGTATTTTAACATTTTCTCAGGTAAGAACAGGAGCGATGCCATTGGCTGCGTCACAAGAAGAATTCAGGTAAGCTTGTTATTTATTCTTTGTCGTTTCTCTTTTCAAAATACAATTTCTCAATTGATGTTGCTGAGTGGAGTACGAAGCACATCTCATTTCATGTTCGCCAAGTGGAGTACGCGGCGGCATGGTTTTTCATGGTGTTGCCAAGTGGAGTACGCGGCACACCCCAATTGATGTTGCTGAGTGGAGTACGAAGCACATCTCATTTCATGTTCGCCAAGTGGAGTACGCGGCGGCATGGTTTTTCATGGTGTTGCCAAGTGGAGTACGCGGCACACCCCAATTGATGTTGCTGAGTGGAGTACGAAGCACATCTCATTTCATGTTCGCCAAGTGGAGTACGCGGCGGCATGGTTTTTCATGGTGTTGCCAAGTGGAGTACGCGGCACACCCCAATTGATGTTGCTGAGTGGAGTACGAAGCACATCTCATTTCATGTTCGCCAAGTGGAGTACGCGGCGGCATGGTTTTTCATGGTGTTGCCAAGTGGAGTACGCGGCACACCCCAATTGATGTTGCTGAGTGGAGTACGAAGCACATCCCTTTTCATGTTCGCCAAGTGGAGTACGCGGCGGCATGGTGTTGCTAAGTGGAGTACGAAGCACACCAATCAATCCAATTCTTTCTTCATATCATGCGCTATTTCGCACCTGTAGGAAACTACAGGTAACAGATAGGCAATCCAGTACCTCGAAAACCTTACTTCCAGTTGACCAGAAGTTTGGAGATCGAGGGAATTGGAAGCATTATAAAGCATTCTGTCACTCAGACGCTTTTTGGTGCGATCCGTATGTAAGTCTCTTTCACCGCTCCGCATGAAGTGAGAAGCCTTAGCATACGTTCCTTATTGTTTGCATATCATGCATCATTGCATCTAAAAAAAAAAAAAAATCAATCAAAATCATTCATCATTTTGCATGGTTGAAATTTAGGTATCATTTAATCTTTGAATGCAACCTCTGCGAGCTTACCTTCAAAGAGGGGCAGCTGTTGACACCTAAATTTTACCGATATTCATTTAGTGATTAATTGCATAGAAAATTAGGGATTAAAATTTTAACCCCTAAACAAAAATATTTAAATCGCATAACATATAGTTTAGGTTCATTTTAATTTAGTTGCATTTGCATCAAATTGGTGATTGCAATCGAACTTAAATTTTATCGGACGAGACTTGGCTCGCTCGAGATGCTAGGGCCGGGAATTTCGCGTCACGTGGGCTTGGTTGTTTTAATTTGGGGCTTAGCCCAAGTTAATTCAACCCATTAAAATTGAATTAAGCCTTAAGCCCAAGTTTAAGCCCATTAGGTTAATTAAGCCCATTCAATTTGACCTAGATTAGTCTATATATACATATTATTAGGTCAAATTAAGGAGGGGGACACACATATTCAGATCTGATTTTTTTAGAGTAAAAGTGAGAGAGGTCGTCGCGCCTTAGTGGCCGCTCGTCGCGCCCCGTCCCGCCATGCGATACCGCCCGCCGTCGTCGCCTCTCTCGCCTTTGCGTCGCCACACTTCGTGCTGATCAGCTTGCCTCCAAGAAGCCGTGGTGGCTGTTGCGGCTTCTCGGTGCACTTCACGCCCACCAGCCACAATCCCTCCTGCACAGATCGACATCCACAGTCAACCGAGAAGACTTCTTGCTGTTCGCTGACCTGGTGCCCAGGACCTTGAGTCTTCACGCTCAGCCATCACCGAGAGGAAAGCACGAAGACCTACAGAGGAAAAGACAACAAAAGAGAAGGACGTGAGAAGAAAATCAAACGGAGAAGAGGGAGAATCGGTCAACATTGCTCCTTCACCGAAGACAACACCACGGTCTTGTTGACTCCCATGTCAAACACCAAGATCAGAACCTCCAGTGAAGCAACGGCAAGCAGTGGAGGTCCAACGTGAAGTCTACGGAGAGCACCGAGAAGTCCACCGAGAACATTCTCGGCAAAGAAACGGTCTAAGCCGTGGAGGTCCCTAGTGGAACAGCCGCTCATCGATCTTCGCCAATAGCCGTGCCGTACGTCGTCGGAGTAGCCCCACCGTCGACCGTCGCTGCCCGGAGTCGTCCCCGCCGTACTGGATAGCCGCGCCCGCCGTGCCATCACCATTGTCACTTCCGGACAGCCTCGTCCCGACACCACTGCGAGCCCCGTCGGTGTCGCCGTGCCGGTCCCGTCGTCGTCGTCGGTTGTTTCGATCCCGATCCGCAAGCCGATCCCGATCCAAGTTCAAATTTGGAAGTTATCCAAATTAGGTAATGATATTATCCAATGCACTTTCAGATATTTAATTTCCTGATTTGAACCGTTTGAAATATTGCATGAATATCACGTTGGAATATTAGATATCTTTAGGATAATGTGTGATATCCGCAATATTTTGAGAATATTCAAATTAGGAAATTTTCCTAATTTAGCAACGTATCGGGACGACTATCCGACTTTAACCCTAAAGTCCGATATGCGGAGATACGGAAAATCACTATCCTATTCATAACTACTTGAATACGATAATGATTTTAATTTGCTTTCCCATTTTGAATGATCAATTATCCGTTAATATCTATAACCCTTTAGATATGACCGATAATTTGATTTTTGTGCCTAATCCGAGTTTGAAACGAACGTGGCGGATCGCGTGGTTGAGTTTGAATTGATTGTTATCTTTGCTTGTTTTGTTTCCTTTTTTTAAATAAAACAGAAAATTTCCAAAAAATATCATTTAGATTTAAATTAGAGTTTTGCATGTCTAGGGTTTTTGAACATATCCCGAAGGATGAGATAAGTATTTAGTTTAAATTAGGACTTAACGTGGCATGTTTCCTAATTTAAATTAAACATGGTTTTAATCCTAACGGATTATTCACGTTATTTTATTATTTCGAATTTTCATAAAAAATCCCAAAAAATGGTGAATTGTTTCATGTTTTATTAGGATAGATTGCATCTTAATTTCAGCAATTTATTTATTCCGAATTTTACAAAAATCCCAAAAAGAAATCATGCTAGGAATAGTTCAAGTCATCATAGATTGCATTCTATTTTAGGCATTTTTACTATTCCGAATTTTAAAAGAAAATACCAAAAAAGGAAAGTCATTAGCTTGCATGTTATTTTAGGCATTTTTTACTATTCCGAATTTCATCAGAAAAATACCAAAAATAATTCATTGTTCGTCATTAGAATTATGTCACGTCGTTGTATGTCATATAGTTTGCATGCTAGGTTGCATTAATTCGCATGTCATTAATTGCACGTCATTGCATATAGATTAGATTTCATTTAAATAAAGTGAAAATCCAAAAAAAGAAATTGAGTGAATGCTTGTTAATTAGAAATCATATTAGGGTGTTTGATGTGATTTTCTAGCTAACAATGCAGATGCTTGCGTTGGTTCGAGGTAAGTTTTCTCCTAAACTAGCAATTTATTTAATGCTTTGATTATTGGGTGTTAATTTGGTGGTTTGCGCACCCGCATGAACACCTCACATGTTAGTACCTAAGCTAAAATTGATCCGAACTGCCTGCCAAAATATTTTTGAAATGAAAAGGTACCGAAAGGGCGTTAGACTAGATCTAGCGTAATCAAGTCCCCGGACTTAGAATCTCTGGTTCGTAGGAATAAAACATATCTCCATATGTTTTATTTAGGTTTCTAATCAACCTACCCTAAATGATTAGTGGCGACTCCTATTGAAAATATTTGCACGTTCACAATTGGACTTAAGTTGCGATTTGGTAGAGTTTGGGAGAACTCGAGCTAGGTTAGTTAATTTAATTAATCTAGTAATCCATTAGCCCGAGAAAAATCGATAAAATTTTTTAGGGTCGCGACAAGTGGGGATGAGGAGATCGTGAGAGCTGTGCGAGTTCCGGGTTTCGACGAGTCTGAGATGGTGGGAAGTGCACCTAGGATTAGGGTGGTGGTGGATGAAGAGGAGAGAGATGATGGTGAGACACGTTTGTTTGTTGGGGATGGGATTGAGATACATAGCACTTCTGGTGAGTATATGAGTGAGAATGGTGACCTTGCTTCTATGGGGCATGCGCGAGTTATGACTCTGAAGGGTGAGGAAGGAAGTTTCATTGAGCAGAATTCCCAAATGCTAGTGAATTTCGAATATTTAAGTAGTATAGGTAGAAGAATTGAGGGTGCAGATAGCCATCGATCAAATGATGAGAGGGTTTGGGAGCTGAGGAATAGAAAATTGAGTGATGCTGATTTTTCCAAAAAATGTGAAACAAATACGGCTTCCAAGGCAATGAAACTGAATTTCGAGGAATTAGATTTCAGTAGGTGCAAATTTGTGAAGCCAAGCTTTACATGTGCAGTTGAAGAACCTGTGGTGGGGAAAGTTGCTATTTATGGTGCAGGTCTCACTCTTGAAGACCGATTGAATGGCGAGACACCTCATTTGCAGATACTTTTGGAGGGCCCTAAAGTTGCAGGGGAAGTTAAGCACTTGGACAATACTTATTACAAGAGCGGTACCGATGCAAGTCTGGAGGCTAGTGCAATGATTATAGAGGTGGCCGAAACTAATGAAATGAGTTCATCGGATGAGGCATTGCATGATCCTAGGAATCTCCTTAATTCTGTGTTTGCGGTTTCCCCTTCAGATCATGAACCAGAATTATAAGGAAGAGATGTGGAGAATGAAGCGTTAGATAAAACAAGAGGAGTTGAAAAGAGCTTGCTTGACGATGGAGAGGTTGACAATTTGATATTTGGTAGCTCTGAAACCGCTCAACTGGTAATGAGTGATCTAGAAGACGAATTCGCATACTGCATTCTCTCGAATCCAGCGAATTCTCAAGTTTATCCAGCAACGTATGATGGCCATATTGTCTCTGAATCAAGCAAAGAAGAGGGTTCCTATGTTTACGGGGGACAGAATTTGTTCGTTGAGTTGGACATCTTGGGAGATCTTCTCAAAGCACCTTCTTGTACTGAATCAGAGGAGAATCTTAGCAAAGAGGAAAAGAAGCGCCTTGAGGATGTGCATCTGTTAAAGGTAAATCTCTTTAAGACTTGTCCATAGACTAGGCTATTCTCCTGAAAATTCCATAGCTACACAGGCATTGTACCATCTTGCCCTAACCATAGGCAGCCCCTCTAGTCAAGCATTTTGCCTCCAATCAGCCAAAAAGTCGGCAATGGAGCTTGAAGCTGAGGGTGGTAGTATAGACTTGTGATTGAACATCCTGGTCATTGGAAAAACAGGTGTCGGAAAAAGTGCGACCATTAATACCGTTTTGGGAGAAAAGAAAGCCATGGTCAATGGATTTGAGCCCGCGACTGTCACTGTGAAAGAGGTTCTCGGAAATAAGGACGGTGTCAAATTTAGGTTTATTGATACACCAGGTCTTTGATCTTCTGGTACTGATCAATCTCTCAACCAGAGAATATTATTGTCTATAAAGAAGTTCACTAAAAGCTTTCCGCCTGATGTTGTTATGTATGTCGACCGTCTGGATCGCCCAATGAGTGATCTTATTGATCTGCCACTTCTGCAGTCTATCACGAAGTCGCTTGGTTCAGTAATATGGCATAAGGTCATTATCGCGCTCACCGATGCCTCATCTACTCCTCTGGATGGTCCAACCAGATTACCTTTCAGCTTTGAAGACCTTGTATCTCAGCGATCCAGTGTTATTCGGCAATGTATCAGCTTAGCAATTGGTGATACACATGCAATGAATCCAAGTCTTATGCCTCTGGTGTTTATGATCGAAAACCGTCTTTCTGCAAAGAATGAGCTCAGATGTGCAGTTCTTCCCAGTGGACAATTTTGGAGAACGCAGTTGTTGATCTTATGCTATTCACTGAAAATTTTGAGCAAAGTTTCGCCTCTGTCGAAACCACAAGAATTGTTCAATCTCCGTAAAATCCACGACTTCTGTGTCCTGTCATTTGCCTTACTTGTCGTCTTCTCAATTGCAACCTCACATTCACCCAGGACATCCCACTTATCAGGGTGAAACTGACCTGAACTTTGACCTCAGCTATTTCTCCGATTTGGATGAAGGCACTGGTGACTATGATTGATTGAAGCCCTTTGGGAGGTCTCGGATGGTGACACTCGCAATTTGTGGAGTACATCTCCATTTGCCATTCAGAGTATCCTCTTTGATTCCTCCATTGCCAGAGAGCAGTGACAAAATGGACAAGCATGCATGAGCTAACTAGCGAACATTGGCAAAAGCACTTGTCTACATTGTCGAGGGAGAAAACAAAGTGAAAAGTCCTGATCATGTCCAGAACTTGATCAGGAAAAACGTAGCTGCTGGCCTCTAATTTGACAACACGATCGGTTTCAGAAGCTCCTTTGAAGACCTGGGATGAATTGTGAAGGCCATCTCTCGTTTCTCTATCTTGGCCAATTTTGGGTGGCAATTCTCCATGCAGAGGATTTCCAAGTTGTCTATCTTGTTCGGTTGAACAATTAGTGGGGATTTGGTACTTAGGAGTCGATATATATAGTTGCAACTTTTGGTGTCATCTTGTTCGACTCGCGAAGGAAAGAGCAGCGAAGATCGCGGGACCATATTTATCGCGCTCATTTTAGCGGATGCATACAGTTTTGTTCGGTCCGGTAGGTTTGTTTCCCATGTTATTGGCGATTACAAGATGAAAAATCAAACGGCTCCTAGAGTGGTTGATTTTCTCTTTTTAACTCGGATTAAAGGGGAAATTTTCGAAAACACCCGAAGTGGATATTGTCTCAGATCGTGAAATGTGTCTCAATCAACCCCCGGGCTCATCGATGGTCAAATTAGGTGAATTTTATGGGCTATTTTCGCACCTGAGAAAGGGGCATTTTTTTTTGTCCGAAAATTGTCAAATTTGATCCAAATGCACGTGATCGGTGGGATCAACAATATATTCACATATGTCTTGAGTTTGAGACCGACGGTTCATATAGTATGTGTGTTTGCGCGTGCCTTTCGTGCAAAAAATTCGAGTCTGTGCATGGGTTTACTAAATTATGGACCCGAAATTTTTGGACAAAGAATGTACCTTTCTCATGCGTGGAAATAGCATATGCAAGTCCCGTGCTCGCTATCCAGTGAGAAATTTGGCTGCCGATGAACCGAGGATTGATCGAGACACATCTCACTACTTCATATCAGAGCGTTTTTTGCAGGGCAATACTAGAGGAGACACGAAAGTTGAGTCCGCGAGGCTCTTCTTGATTTCATTTAACTAGCACAACAACGGCGGCGAACGGCGAGGCAAAAAATGCACAAGGTCTCTGACAAGAGTATGTTAAAAACATTTTGCCACACTACATTATTCATGGACTAATTTAAAAAAAAAACACCCACTTTATCTGTAGTGACAATTTTGGCTGGAACTTTTTTTTTCTCAATAAAAAGAACCAACTTTTACTCGAGTCTCGAATCTGACCCTCGTAATGTGAAATTTTCAAATTATTTGGGCCAGATGTAGGAATTAAGTGAAAGTTAGCTATTTTTTATGCGACAAAAAAAGGTTCCGGCCAAAATTGGCACTCAAGGTAAAGTTGGTGTTTTTTTTTTGGAATTAGGCCCATTATTCACAAAGAAAGTATTATAATGAACCGGATCGATTTATGGGGGAATTAACTAGTGGACTTGAATTGCATTTTATGTATGTAGTAATGAAATTAGATCCAACAATTATTCAATTAAAATCAGAATTATTATTTTATTATCGTTTTATGTTAACTATATAATATTATAATCAATTACATAAATTATACGATCATATCTATTCATGACATACTAGTCAACACGGTCACTAGTTAGTTAACAAGTTCATACTCTTATAGTTTGACCAATTACATAACATGATAGAAGTAGACTAATAATCCACTAATCAGAATAAGAAATCGTATGTCTTAACTGCATATAATTGTAATTTTTCTATTTGAAGTGTATGATTCCAGAATTTTTTTTTAGAAAATTTGGCCCGCTATGTTGAATTACCTCAATTGCAAACAATTAAACGTTACACATGACTTTGCAGATTACCCAACTATTATAAAGCATGTGATCAACATAGTATAAACACCTAAAGAGCAAAATTAAACGAGGACTTATGCTTGTCACAACTCGCGAGGTCCTATCCAATAGAGGCATGTCACAATTGCATTGTCTTAGAATAGTAATACATCAAAAGCCAAAACCACCGCAATGGTTGGACTCGTAATGTAAGGAGCTTACTTAAAAAAATGGTTTGGGGGCATTCGTGTGCAAATGACTGAATTTTGTGCTTGATGCAGGAAGTTGTTGCTAAAAACAGTGTTGAAAAACCAGTTCATAGTGCATCAAAAAACGAATCGAGGGAGAATGTATCGGCAAAGTTTTTTCTAGGAGAAGTTGTTGAAAATGAGTTAGACAGCCGTTCGGATGATGACGTGAGTGGCTAATTTCCCAAATTTTGGATTGGGCAATGAACTTGAATGTCATTTTTCTAATGTGATATCTCATATTTTAGTGACTCCGTAGATGCTGACCGATATTGCAACTGTCATTGCAGCTGGTTTTTGCATCCATATGTGTAGATGTGCAACAGATTGTGTTGATCTACAGATTTGATTTTGTATTGGCTTATATTGCACCTGATGTATCCAATCAGTTGTTTGCGGTGGATATTTTCTTGTGTTCATTTTTTGCTGTACCTTTCTGATATCCTTTTGGACACACGATTTTAGTCTTACTTGTTCGCTTTTGTTGATAATTGTCTCGTGATAAATATCTGCAAAAGCAATTGAGTTCGATTAGCGATGGTTGCCACTGTTTTTTTCTTATGGAGCCTGCATCAGTTTGTTTTCTGCTAGATGCTTGCAAGCTTCTTTGTATTGTGAAACTACAATTTATTGTAGTGTGGCCTTTGCGATTGGATGCCTTCTTAAACTTGTTCTTTTTGTCCTTCTTGGCCAATTTTGAGTGGCACTTCTCTATGCAGAGGATTTCCAAGTTGTCTATTTTTGTTCGGTTGAACATTGAGCGGGGATTTGGTGCATAGGAGTCGATGTATATATATATGCAGTTGCAACTTTGGGTGTCGTCTTGTTCGACTCGCGAAGGGAAGAGCGGTGAAGCTCGCGGGGCCATATTTATCGCGCTCATTTTAGCGGTCGCATACAGTTTTGTTCGGTCCGGTGGGTCTGTTTCCCATGTTTTTGGCGATTGCAAGATAGAGAAATCAAAGGGCTCCTAGAGTGATGGATTTTCTTTTCTTTTGACTCGGATCGAAGGGGAAATTTTTTAAAACACCCTGAAGTGGATATTGTCTCAGATCGTGAAATGTGTCTCAATCAACACCCGGGCTCGTCGTTGGTCAAATTAGGCGACCTTTACAGGCTATTTTCGCACCCGAGAAAGGAGCATATTTTTTTGTCCGAAAATTATCAAATTTGATCCAAATGCACGTGATCAGTGGGATCAACAGCGTCTTCGCATATGTCATGAGTTTGAGACCGATGGATCATATAGTATGTGTGTTTGTGTGTGCCTTTCATGCGAACAATTCGAGTTTGTGCGTGGGTTTACTAAATTATGGACCTGAAATTTTCAGACGAAGAATCTACCCTTCTCGGGCGTGGAAATAGCATACGGAAGTCTCGTGCTCGCTGTCCGGCGGGAAATTTGGCCGCCGATGAACCGGGGGTTAATCGAGACATTTCACTACTTCATATCAGAGCGTTTTTCGCAGGGCAATACTAAAGGAGACACGAAAGTTGAGTCCGCGAGGCGCTTCTTCATTTCATTTAACTAGCACAACAACGGCAGCGAACGGCGAGGCAAAAAATGCACAAGGTGTCTGACAAGAATATGTAAAAACATTTTGCTACAACCTATTATTCACGGGCTAATTCCAAAAAAAAGCACCAATTCTGTCTTGAATGAAGATTCTGGTATGAATTTTTTTTTTCTCAATAAAAAGCATCCAACTTTTATTCAAGTCCCAAATCTGGCTCTCGAAATGTGAAATTTTTAAATTGTTTGGGCCAAATTTAGGAATTAAATGAAATTTGATTATTTTTTATGAGATAAAAAAAGTTCGGACCAAAATTGACACTTAATGTAAAGTTGGTGTTTTTTTTGTTGGAATTAGGCCCATTATTCACAAAGAAATTATTATAAAGAAACCGGATTGATTTGTGGGGGAATTAACTAGTGGACTTGGATTCCATTTTATGTATGTAGTAATGAAATTAGATCAAACAATTATTCAATTAAAACGAGAATTGTTATTTTATCATCGTTTTATGTTAACTATATGATATTATAATCAATTACAAAAATTATACGATCAGATCTATTCATGACATACTAGTCAACACGGTCACTAGTTAGTTAACTAGTTAATACTCTGACAGTCTGACCAATTACATAACACGATGGTAGTAGACTAATAATCCACTAATTACACTAAGAAATCGTATGTCTTAACTGCATATAATCGTAATTTTTCTATTTGAAGTGTACGGCTCCGGAATTTTTTTTTAGAAAATTTGGCCCGCTATGTTGAATTACCTCAATTACAAACAATTAAACGTTACACATGACTTTGCAGATTACCCAACTATTATAAAGCATGTGATCAACACAGTATAAACACCTAAAGAGTAAAATTAAACGAGGACTTATGCTTGTCCCAACTCGCGAGGTCCTATCCAATAGAGGCATGTCACAATTGCATTGTCTTAGAATAGTAATACATCAAAAGCCAACACCACCGCAATGGTGGCCTCGTAATGTAAGGAGCTTACTTAAAAAATGGTTTGGGACCTTCTTTGTCAGGTTCGGATCCCCCGATTGTTCCTCGACTTCGGGAAACTCGATTCAGCTTGAATACACGAGAATCTTCAACTCGTGATCTTTT
This sequence comes from Syzygium aqueum, assembly GCA_031216185.1. Lineage (NCBI taxonomy): Eukaryota > Viridiplantae > Streptophyta > Magnoliopsida > Myrtales > Myrtaceae > Syzygium > Syzygium aqueum. Next base: position 12,914,305 of record CM062232.1, on the reverse strand, counting down.
ATTCCTTTCTTGAAATTCAAGCAGAAGGACGGGCCTATGTCTAGTGTCTACGAAGAAGGGAGCATAAGAGTAATGTTGGAGAAACATAAAAATTCATGATTCCACCATGGAGACAATGGAGAGAAGGAGCGATTTGCTTCACCAAATCTGTTCATTTGCTTCACCCTCTGTTTTTCCCTCTCTCTTTTTTTTTTTTTAATTCTTTCTAAATTCAAAGCTAGTTTGCAAAAAATACACCAACCACGTACCAATCACCATTTGCTTTGAGCAAATGCACCTTTTGAGTCAAGAATTTCTCAACCTAATGCAATCTAACCCTTTGTTTCACGGCCCGCGAGGTCGTGCCTCCGGCATCCGCAGTGGGCGATTCTCCACCACATCAGCGCCCCCGACGGTATCGATTATACACAAGCCAAATTTGGGCAAGATAGCTTTTCGAGCCTCTAGATGTGGAGGCTTTGCCGGCCCATGGCCATCAAGTTCGTCCAGATGTCAACCAGCATGGAGGAGTGTTGAGCTTGCCGAGAACTAGACTGTGGACAGGCATAGAAAGAAACCCGAGAAGGGTCGTGCGACGCGGTGGTGTCGACTGTGTGGAGGGGTCAACGACAGCAGCCAGCCGAAAAAGAGCGGCAGCAACAACTATTGTATGGAGAGCACATTGGTGACAAGTTAGTGTTTTAGATTGCGAGAGTTTGATTAGATGTGGCAATGAGTAATTAAAATTGGACGAGTGTTGAAATCTGGTACCTGTGCGTGGTTTTCACTCGATATACACAAACAAGATAATTTGCGTATACGAGTGACATTTGGGCTGCGTTTGTTTTCGGAAAATTCAAAATTTCGGAAACGATTTTCATAACTTTAATCTTTTATATCCTCTACGAAAATGAATTAATAAAAAATGTTTCATCAATAATAATAATCTATTTCCAAGCACTATTATTGAGAAGGAAAAAGTTTTTTGTCACACATTTTTCTTAAGCGACAGAAACCATCGAAATATTTTGCATTGTCGATTTTCCTCAAAAGAAATACATCCTCGATCAAACCAAAAATTCGTATTCTCTTCCAGAAGAATATGGTGGCGCGAGAGAACAAAAAGTATGTACTTTTTTTTTGTGGATGTAATTTGTAATTACATCACCGGCAGAATAAAAGGATTGTCCCGTTGCCCTGAAAGAGTACAATTTATTTGTTTGCTCCACATAATTTCGATCCATGAATTTACATTGTTGGAGGAAATGAATTGTGTACTGCCAAAAGAAAAAAAAGGGAAATTAATTGTGCTTATCAAATGCAATCGCTAAGTCGGAGGAAAGAAAAGATAATGAATTTACCTACGGGAAATGTTTATTTTTCATCCCCACCCGTTTGCTATTATTTTACTTTTTCTTGTCATTCTCTTTGCCTATTTTATTTTCCTTCATTCTTTGTATCTCATGCGTATTTTTCTTACTCTAGTACTTGTTATTAATTCTTTTTGAAAGCGTGTGCAATAATCTCCTCATGTCGAAGTGAACTTTTGTCAACATTAATTTTTGCTGAGTATACGAAGATCGTTGGCCATAAAAAAGATGCAGTATATTAAGATGGATTTACAAAATTAATTTACTAAATAATACCTCAAATTTTTATTTGGGGTAGAATATGATCCACTCATTTCAAAGGATACTTACAACTTGGCACTTCATCAAAACCATTTTTATAAGCTAAAATTAGTGAGCCCATCATTACCTTTAATTCATTGATCAACGAAGAGTCTTGTACTCCCCACTAACAAGGATTTGGATCTCGAAAATCTCAAAATTATTTGAAATATTCTATTATAAAGCAAAGCATGTTGTAACGAGAATTTCAATCGCGAAATTTTCCTAAAGAATTCCATGAATTCCCGTACAAACTTCTATTTAACAACTAGGGTTTTTGCCAAACCCTACTTTTTCGGTAATTTTCCGTTAAATGTTCATCATCAGAATATACGTTTTTGCCAACACCCTTACTTTAATAACTGAAATTTTTTTTTGAGAAAATTTCAAATTAAAACCTAAACATTTTTTCAAATAAGGGCTTGAAATGGACCTTATTTCAAATAAGAGCTTGGAGTACCCTCGTTTCTCAAATAAGGGCCTGAAGTAGTTATATTAGTTTCAAAGAAGAGCCCGACTTTCTGGATGGTCAAGGGCATTTTCGTCCTTTACCTTTTTCAGAATTTTTTCCATTTTTTTCTTTCTGCTTTTTTCTTCTTTCTTTCTTATTCATCGGTTGCCAGTCACCGGCAACCGGCAATGCCTGGAAAAGGCTGGGCAAGGGTCTTGCCGTCCGGCCCTGTTGGGGTTCGTTGTAGGCATCTATTTGAAGCTTCTGATGGGTCTGCTGTATAAGTCAGTTTTCTGGGTCCTCATTGCCAATAGTGGACATGGTAATATTGGTCTTGGTAAAAGGCAAAGATTTTGTCGTAGCATGCGTCAGGACAGGAACGACACTGTGAAGCCTATTCCGGGCTTTCCAGGCTTTGCCATTCATTTCTTGATATTGGTAACATGCTTAATTGGGGTAATCCGTCTCCATTACGTCTGACGAATTGCTATGTATAGATTCTCTCATTCTTACTCAGAACTTGATCCTGCCTATATGGTGCGTGGCAGTTTATGCGATGGAGAATGCCTTACTTGATGTCTAAAACATGTGTTATGATTTTGATTGGAGTGAGGTTGATGTAATCTGCATTTGAACCGACGGCTGGTCTTTGAGGTTCCTCGGATAGTGAATTAGAGGAAGAGGTCTGGTCTCTTTGTCCTTTCTCAATCTTACCATGGTTGTGTACTTGAGGGCATTCGTGTGCAAGTGACTTAATTTTGTGCTTGATGCAGGAAGTTGTTGCTAAGAACAGTGTTGAAAAACCAGTTAATAGTGCATCAAAAAACAAATCAAGCGAGAATGTATGCGCGAAGTTTTTTCTTAGAAAAGTTGTTGAAAATGAGTTAGACAGCCGTTCGGATGATGATGTGAGTGGCTTAGTTCCGAAATTTTGGTTTGGGCAATGACCTTGAATGTCAGTTTGCTAATGTGATATCTCATATTGTAGTGATTCCGTAGATGCTGACCAATATTGCATCTGTCACTGCAGTTGGTTTTTGCATGCATAGGTGTAGATGTGCAACAGATTGCATTGATCTACAGATTTGATTTTGTATTGGCTTATATTGCACCTGATGTATCCAATCAGTTGTTTGCGGTGGATATTTTCTTGTGTTCATTTTTTGCTATACCTTTCTGATATCCTTTTGGACACACAATTTTAGTCTTACATGTTCGCTTTTGTTGATAATTGTCTCGTGATAAATATCTGCGAAAGCAATTGAGTTCGATTAGCGATGGTTGCCACTGTTTTTTTCTTATGGAGTCTGCACCAGTTTGTTTTCTGCTAGATGCTTGCAAGCTTCTTTGTATTGTGCAAGTACAATTTATTGTAGAGTGGCCTTTTGCAATTGGATGCCTGCCTTCTTAAACTTGTTCGTTTTTTCCTTCTTCCTCTTCTTATTTCGTATTTTACGGGGCCCACCTATGAAGAACACTATGGATGCTTCTGCTAAGAGGCCACATGCGACAGCTCCAACAAAGCAGACCCAGCAGGTTTATTGTGTTTGTCTTTACATTGCGTGATGTACAATTGGGTTACAATGTCAGACCTCGAGTTATGCTGTATCTTTTCCTCTCTTCTCTGTATTTCACTTGTGCTTCTTTGTTTATTGTTCTTTTCTTTTGGTTTTAGGGTGGGTTTTCTTTTTATGAAGGGAAAATGGGTGTTACCGTCAATGGGGGGTGTGATGAAGTATATATGAATAAATCATGTTCCATCCATGGTGGAAGGCAGTTGGCTACGATACAAAATTATCGATTACGGGTCGATAAGTTCTGAGAGTTCTCTTACTATGATGCTGATAACAAGCTGGTCGGAAAGGGGTGTTGACTCTGTCAATGCTCTTTGGATCGACAAGAATAAGAAAAACAAACAACAAACAGATTGTGTATCGTCAACTAAAGAGTTGATTGATGTCAGTGCGCTACCACTGAGGCTGAGCGGTTGGTGCTTGGTGCTGCAGGTAAAGATGGATGTTGATGAAAGCGACACTGAGGATGATAGTTCAGAGGAGAGCGTTGAAGAGCCACAAAATAAAAAGGTTGGCACATAGCATTTCCATTTCTCCCGTGTGTATGTTGCTTGGATGACGCTTTCAGTATCTTATATTCTAGCTCCACTTTACTATTTCCGATTATAATTTGCATGCCTTGCTGAATGCAGATGTACTCGATTTCATTAGGTTCTGCAGAAACTCTCCCACCGATTCCATCTTCCTCTCCAAATCAAGTTCCTGATTCGGCTCAACCATTGGATCAAGTCAAGGCCGAGGGTTCTCCAGGTTCTTATTCTAAAGCTAGATCCATACTAGGACGAGCTGAAAAAAGTTTTAACTCGTGCAGCTGTCGATTCCCCTAACTTGACTCCCGAAGCATCATTTGCTCACGAAGTTACTGATAAAGCAGTGAAGGCTAAGTGGTTTGAGTTCCTTGACCTTTCTTGTGGTGGTTCCTCAATGATGGCAAGTCACCACCGATTCTTTCAAGGCTCAGCAACTTGTTGGGTGAATTGTGCAGAGGGGACAGCTGTTCTATTATGCCTCCAGAGCTTAAAAGGAAATGTGAAGACTTTCTGGGCGGTTTTCTCACCGGAGCAGAGACTTATCGACGGAATAATGAGGCAATCATTTCTCTAACTATCTCGGAAAAAAGTTTACCCACATCCCAATCGCTCTATTGAGGAAGCCAGTCAGAATGTGAAGGCCAACCAAACCTCCTTACAAGCCGTACCGGATGAGTCACTAAATTATTAGAATGTCAGTAAGTTACCAATTAATTTCAAATTTTACCTGTGCAGTTTAGTAAACTACTAACTATGATGAATTTGACAATATTTCAATAAATTAGTAAATCATTAACTTCTTTAAAATGTTACATGTTGGTTAGTATATATCCAATCCTCTATAGAATTTATACCAACAACCCAATAAATTAGCTAGTTAACAATTATTTTTGAAATATTACAAGCACGGTTAATAAGCTAGGGCACTATAACGAATTTGCTAGTATCCGAATAACTTCGTAAGTTATCGCTTTTTTTTTCAAATTTTACGAGTGTGCTTAGTAAACCACCAAGAATAAATTCCTAAACTCTGGTAATTTATTAATGTACTAAGATGTTGGTAAGTCCATTGTAGTAGTGTGAGTAGTCTATTAACCACACTGTAAAATTTGGAAGCTGCTAATTATTTGGATGTCGATAAATTCATTATAATGATGATAATTTACTAACCATACTTCTAAAATCTAAAAGACAGTAATTTTAATTTCATTTAGACGTTGGTCTATGATAATTATGATTATTTACTAATAGATCACATGACAAACAAGTCACTGATTATATTTTTTTTACAATGGCATTTGAAGCTACCCTCAACTTAAAAAATCTATCTACCACTGGAAATTTTTCACGACTGGACCGTCAATTCCTCTTAAATAATGAGATGTACTCACCTTGTGGAGAATTGTTTCTAAACTTTACACGAATTGTTTATTTTGATTTAGATCACATGCAAATTTTGTTCCGATGTCTCAAAATTAAGAAAGGAACATAATCTTAGGAAAGGAATCCGTTGAACATTGGATGGCCCTATGCCATTAGCAGCAAAAGTGTAAACAGGACGAAAGTGGAATTTGCTAACATTGTTTCACATCATTAACAAGCATAGCATCATAATTATAATAACACAAAGTACTGCTAAATTGCTGAGCAACACTAAATCACCAAATGACATGATTTGCACTCCCCATGCCATTCCGTTGACGGCTTGCTCCGACAAGCTTGAAACTAAAGAACACAAAAAAATTGGCTACTACTCATAAGGAGGAACAAACCAACTACTAAGACGACTTTGCTTGAACAAGAAAGCAAGAACTTCACGAGATCAATAGAACATTGGACTGAATTAATGTGGAGAACAGGCCTGTTACCCTCTTCTCATTCTCCTCCTCAACTCGACTACCTTCACTACGACAATCACGTACACCATGTCTGCTTTACGATCCACATAGCCGAAGTAGGCACGTCTCCAATATTTCTTGTACACCAAACCGCCAATGACTCCCCAAAACCCGGTTGCAAACCCGAACATTATGACGAGGTAGAACATCACCTTTTCAATCTTACCTTCTTCATCGGCATCTTCTTCCGGCACTTGAGGGGCCTCCGCACCGGGGCATTTCTTTTGTAGAGGATCACCACAAAGTAGAGGATTGTCGGCATAAATGGAAGGATCATCAAGGGTTTGGATTTGATTTCCACTCGGAATTGGCCCTGTGAAGTTGTTATGAGACAGGTTTAGTTTGCTCAGTGATGTGAATGCAGAAAAGCTCTGTGGGATTGTTCCTGAAAGGTTATTGTTCGAAAGATCAAGTGACTCGAGTGATTTCATGTCTCCAATCATAGTTGGGATGGCTCCAGAAAGAAAGTTGTGCGATAAGTTCAAGCCCCGCAATCCAGAAAGCAACGTAAGCTCTCCAGGGATCGGTCCAATCAATTTGTTTCTTGAGAGATCCAAATTGACCATAAGCTGTAGATCAAGCGTTGTGTAGTCAAGGTCCACCCCTTTCACGACTTGCTCCACATGCTCTTGATTCCAATCAGTTGGCGCAGACGCGTTCGACCAAAGCACGGGTGCAGGAGCATAACCAGGGGAGAGTGAGTTGCCGTCATCTATGCTTTTGTTCAGTTTCATCCCTTTCATATAGCCGAGACAATTTGGAATCATTCCTGTCATATTGTTCACTGCCAGATCCAATATTTGCAGCGCGGAGAGTAGGCATAATTGTGAAGGAATACTACCATTGAACATGTTTCCTCGCAGTCTAAGAATCTGTAGTAATGGAAAATTTGGTCCAATCCAATGTGCAACGCTTCCAGAGATTTTATTCTCTCCAAGATCCAATATCAGCAAGTTTCTGCAATAGTTTAGAGTAACGGGAATTTCTCCATGGAGACTATTGTTATTCAAGTGTAATGACGTCAGCCAGACTAGATTTCCCAAAGAACTCGGTATGACTCCGGACAACATGTTGGATGATAAATCAAGGAGTCTCCAAGGGCTCTCCTTCCAACATGCAGGAATTTCGCCAACTAATTCATTCCGTCCAAGGTGCAAGTCGTCCAGATAATCCATCTTGCATATTGAGGTGGGTATTGAACCACTTAAGAGATTATCATTCAGATTCAAGGAACCTAAATAAGGCATCGCTAGACCAATATTTTGTGGAATAGGTCCTGATATTAAGTTGTGAGAGAGATCTAAATAACCGAGGTTAGAAGGAAATTTCGGCAGAGATCCATTTATTTGGTTGTGAGAGAGATCTAAATAATCGAGGTTAGAAGGAAATTTTGGTAGAGATCCATTATTTATTTGGTTGTGAGAGAGATCTAAATGATACAGGTTAGAAGGAAATTTCGGCAAAGATCCATTTATTTGGTTGTGAGAGAGATCTAAATAATCGAGGTTAGAAGGAAATTTTGGCAAAGATCCATTATTTATTTGGTTGTGAGAGAGATCTAAATGATACAGGTTAGAAGGAAATTTCGGCAGAGATCCATTTATTTGGTTGTGAGAGAGATCTAAATAATTGAGGTTAGAAGGAAATTTTGGCAGAGATCCATTATTTATTTGGTTGTGAGAGAGATCTAAATGATACAGGTTAGAAGGAAATTTCGGCAGAGATCCATTTATTTGGTTGTGAGAGAGATCTAAATAATCGAGGTTAGAAGGAAATTTTGGCAGAGATCCATTTTTTTGGTTGTAAGAGAGATTCAAGCCAGAGAACGACATGAGACCTAGCCAATCTGGGAGAGATCCTGAAATGGAGGCATTGGACAAATCTATGAAACTTGCGTTGACTTGGGTTCTCATCCATCGCGGAAATTCCGTTCCAAACTGACAAGACGCCATCGCAATGGACTGGAGATTGAAGGTTGGTATCCAGTCAGAATCCACCTCGATAGCTAAATGGTTGTTGCTAATATCTAAGGACGATAGCTTCGAGAGGTTGGAGAAATGGATTTCAGAAACTGTTCCTCTCAAGGAATTTGCTGAAAGATCTAACCGGTCAAGATTTTGAAGTTGACCGAGACTGTGTGGAATAGTGCCATTAAGAAGATTGTTACTAAGATCTAAAAATTTTAAGACTTGCAATCTTCCTAATGCCTCCGGAATATTCCCTGTTAATTGATTATGAGAAAGAATAAGTACTCTCAAGCGTAACCAACCATATAATGACGGGATGGTTCCATGTAATTGATTATCTGATAGGTCCAACATTGTCAGGTTTTTCAAGTGCACCAGCCAACTTGGCAAAGGCCCCCGAAGAAAATTATTTCCTATCTGCAGTCGCTCGAAGTTTTTTCCGATAAGCCCCGAAGAATTTCCCTCCACAGAAAATATCTCCTTGTGAAGTTCATTATAGCCCAAATATAGTGACTTGAGGAATGGATTTTCCCTTAAGAAAGAGAACAACCCTCCTTCAATGCTTTGGAAGAGATTGTTTCCAAGATTGAGATCGACAAGACTTCTCAAGTTATCAAACCACCTTGGTACTGAAGAGTTGAAAAAGTTTGATGAAAGATCGAGGTACCGGAGAGAAGTCATGTTTAGAAATATAGTGCTTCGGATGGGACCTTCCAAATGATTGCTTGAAAGATCGAGGTATTGAAGATGACGAAGAGAAGTAGAATTGGCCAAGTTGAAAGAGTTTGATGAAAGATCGAGGTGCCAGAGAGAAGTCATGTTTTGAAATATAGTGCTTAGGATGGGACCTTCGAAAAAATTTATGGAAAGATCGAGGTATTGAAGATGAAGAAGAGAAGTAGAATTGGCCAAGCGATCCGAAGACAAGTGAAAATTTTGAAGCCCACAATATGATAGGATCAAATGTGATAAAGATGGGAGTGTGCTGATCACCTGCATTAGGTCTCCAGATCTGTGAACATTTATGCCACTCATGTCGAGGTACTTTAATGCCCGAAGATGCGAAACCCACTGAATGTCATTAACAACACCCCTGTCATAATAACCATGGAGATCAAGGAATTCCAACTCGGTGAGATTTCCCCATTCACGAGGAACAGTGGCACAAGAGAAAGAGTGGGACAAGTCAAGATGCCTCAACTGTTTCATGGAGCCAATGAATTTGGGCATGGATGCGTACACGAAAAAGATCCCGCTCAAGTCTAGGTAATTCAAGTATCTCAAGTTGAGCAAAGAAGAGTTTAGTTCACTAGCTGTGGAAAAAAGCTGTCTCCCGCTGTCGAAGAACTCTTGTCTTACCGAAAACAATATTTCAACTTCTAGCGGTAACAAGAAATCAATTTTTGGTGTGAGCTGAAGCATGACGACATGTCCATTTGCTAGGTCACATGTCACTCCGGTCCATTGGCAACAATCTTCACCGTTCCAAGAAGAAAGGAGTTGAGATTGGTCTGAAAGACTTTGTCTGAGCTGCAGCAGAGCATCCCTTTCTTCTTCAAAGCAAATGGAGGATGAGCTTCTGTTTCTGCACAGGCATACACATGCATTGTTTAAAATTAACAACAGACTTACTAGTACAAGCACTTTCATACAATCATGTCCCGCCATGAATAATGATGAAAATGAAAACAAAAGCTATATTGCACACAAAAGCCACTCGATTAGGCTTCAAGATTTTGGTTTGGAGGCATTTGTTTAAACTTTGGGAGGCTGGTTGTGAGTGTGTTCTTTAAGAGTAGGCAAATAGCATTTATAGAGAGCAAGAGAATATGATAGTGAATGTAACCAATTACTGTTCTGTCATGCGTGCACAATTTCAATTATCGTCTTAGTAAACATAACCATCACTTCTTGATTTTCAGTAGTATTTGAGAAGGAAATAGGAAAGCACACATTCAACGACTCAGAGCTTGTCATGTTAAGGAACATAGAATTGACATAATTTTTGAGCTTGCCTTCTCACGCATATTTAGTTGTTCTTCGTTATGAAATTACGCAGCAGCACCCCGATGACATGACTCCAAGTCGACCGTCCCCCGAAAAGTCGAAGTGGACATAATCTATTCAAATCATTGTGCTTATATTCAAAGATGGTCCCGTAGTGGTACGGTTGCATTTCATTGCCATTGATCGGACTGATGGATTTAAGGCCTGCATTGGCAACATGCATATGCCCCAAATAATTGATGAGATAGATGATTTAAAAAAATCACACTTCTAAGTTTATTAGCTCGACTAAACCCAAGAGGTCATGATTATATACCCTCATCAAGCAATGTAGGATAAGGTTAGGAAACATCAGGCGAAAACTTGAAGATTAGGGAATAAAATTAGCAAGAACCCACTATTAAATTAAATTAAACTTAAAGAGTGACATGAAGAAATTGAGGAACTTAGCTCTGATTAATGTAGAATTTTGACACATAATGTAAGTTTTTAGGTGGGAGAGGACTCATTAACATAAGGGCTGGATAAATCTTTCAAAAAGAAATGTAGGGAAAATTGAACGCAATGCTTCCCTGTAATTGGTTATTTGATTGATCTGGTGATGTCACGTGCAAAACAACGCAACTAGGTTTTACTCTTTTGATTTTTGTTTTTATTTTCTATTTTGGGCAATTAGTATATGCTTTATGAAGTGAGATTGGGTGTTGTTACAGCAAATGAACAGAAATTTATAGAGAAAAAGTGCTATAACATCTTAATCAAGTCATAGCACCTACATCTACGCGCTTTGGTGGGGCTGGACCAACAGCATAATGCATACATTCCAACGGTCATAAGGTATGCACCATATCATAAACCATGCAACATAGCATAGCATAGACAGCATATGTCATACTCATTCAATTGCCCATGTCAAGAAAACTCTACGGTCACGCTTCGCCAGGTGACAAGGCTCAAAAACCATATCGACGATGGTTATGCGGCAAAGATCAAATCGGTGGTGATTAAGCCTCGAAACGGAACCAATCCATTCACATGTATGTCATATCATGTCTCACTATGTTGGTTTGCAAGAAGTATCAAATCCATGCCTCAATAAAACATGCTAGCATCAACAAAGTTACTAGGATTGTTACTTGAAAAAAGGTTTCTATACCTTTTGTTTTTCGGTAATATAAAGTGAATTTTGGCATTCTTAGAGGACAAAAATAGAATTTATAAAGGAGGGTGTATAGGTGTGTTCCCATCTCACACGATATCATGCGTACCTGTGATTTACGTGCTATGTGAGGAACGGATGCACGCGTCCTGGCATTTCTAATAATTCCGGGGATCTAATCGTCGTTTTGGTTTATGAGTGCATATGGATGTTTGCATGTTTCTTTCAACTGAAATTCGTGAAATCGAAAGTCCACGAATGACTCCAACTCGAGTAAACTTTTAGCACTTTTCCGGTCAACGCTTTTCCATTAATCTCTTACTTCATCCTTAGAGTAGTCATGCCTCACTTCCTTGATTGAAGTTGACAAGAGAGGTGTTTGCCTTTGCCCACCGCTATAAGCCGACAACATCTTCCCTCAGTCACATCAATGGGGAAAACCCGCAAGACCCGCAAGCACCAAGTCCAAGTGTTGAGGTCCTTGTCCTCATTTTTTTTTTGGACCATGTCCTTGTCCTCATTTTTCCAGATCCTATTTGTCCATATTCATTTATTTTTTGATAAGCAAATATCGTGTAATTTTTGTAACCCCAAATTGTTCTACAAATGTCCCTGTGGAGCACATAATGTCCCAAAACCCAGTAAAATTGTAAAAAAAAAAAAACCATGTCCTCGACTATCATACACATTCGATCTATAACAAGATCCCAATTGTCTTGAAAATTTCCCTAAGTTTTAAATAGACCTAACAACATCAGAACAAACAACAAGAACAAAAGCAAGAAACCAGAAATTAACCGGATGTATGCCTGATTCTGCCATTACCAAAAATGTCCATCATGGATGCTTTGGTATAAACTCATATTTGCTCTAAGGGATGTATGTAGATGAAGAAATGACGAAAATTTGCAACAGGAAATAACCAGTCAATTATCCTGAGGATCTTTTTTGGGTCGAAGGAACACTCTTTTTGATTATATCTTCACCAAAGCATGATGCAATCAAAGGATTAAGGGCTGGATACACATTATGTTGGAAGTGCAGAGCAGAAGTCAACACATTTATCTAGAGAGACCACCAAGAGAGAATCTAAGTCCGAACCCGTCAATAAATCAAGTTGAATCCACCTTCAGAAAAAAAAAACTTAAGCCAATAAGTTATATGCCAATTAGAATATATTAATTCCTTCATATGTACTAATTCTCCGATATGAGACTTTATAACATAACTCATAGGTGCATCTCAACACATTATCATATGCATCCGAATAGTCGCACCTTTAGCAAAATGCAACATCACCATATATAAAAGAGACTAACAGAGTTTCTATTTGATGGTTAACTTAAAAACAATCTCTATACCACCGAACTCATTTGATCACGCATGTCAAGAGAATCCTATGGTAATGATTCGCCATGTAACATGGCCGGAATAATATGTGATTAAGTCGTGCAAATCACGTTGGCCGTGATTAAGTCCTGAAACAGAATCGGTCTATGCATTTGTATGTCATATCATGTCTCAACACATAGATTGACAATAAGTATAAAATCCACACGACAAATCAACTGCTAGCATCAACAAATTACTAGGGTTGTTACTTGCAATATGGAGAGAGTTAGTGCATGCAAAACCACGTATTAGGCTTTTATACATCTTTTTGGGCTAGTATGCTTTATCAAGTGAGTTTTGGCATTCTTAGAGCAAAAAAAAAACAGAATTTTCAATGGAGTGTTTGGGTCCGTTCCCATATGATACAATATCCTAGGCATCTATGGTCTCTGTGCCGTGTGAGATACGAATGCATGCATCTAGCGTATCTAATAATTCCGGGATTCTAAACATCGCTTCAATTTTCAATTGAAATTGAAAGTTTACGTGTTTCTTTCAATTGAAGTTTGTGAAATTGGAAGTCCCCGAATAGCTCCAAGTCAAGTCAACGTCACTTTTCGATTAATCTCTTCCCCCATCCTGAACGTTAGTCCGCTATCCCGTTTTTTCTTTCTTCTTTTTCCTCTTGGGGTGAGGCAGCAGTCCCATCAGAGTGTAGTCATACCTCAATTTCATAGCTTGAAGTCAAAACACGCGAGGCGTTCACCTTTGCCCCCTACTATAAGCCGATAACATCGATTTCCCTCAGTCACATCATTGTTTGTAAACCCGTAAGACCCGCAAGACCCAAGTCAAAGTCTTGAGGTCCCTGTCCTCATTCTAACAGATCCTTTTTCTCCAGATTTTTTTATGCGTTCATATTTATCCGGTTGCATTTATTTTTATCTTTCATAATCAAACATCGTGCATTTTTGTATTTCATAATCCCAAATTGTTCTACAATTGTCCCAGTTGAGCATATAATGTCCCAAAACCTAGTACTAGACCCACAAAAATATAACATCGCCATATATATATAGAAGGGACTAGCGGACTTCCTGTTTGATGGTTAAGTTGAAAACCATCTCTTTATTAAATGGAGAGAATCAAATAAATGAAGAAATATATTTTTTTTTTCAGAAAAAGGAGATTGAATCTAGAAATATGGGAATACTTTCTTAAAAAATGTATAGAGAATGAAAATCACCGTGTGCATTCTATTATGAAGAGTTTATTACGAGGATTGTTACTTGCCACATGGAGAGAGTTATTGCATGCAAAACCACGCAACTAGGCTTTTACACTTCTTTTTTGGCTAGTAAGCTTTATCAAGTGAGTTTTGACATCTTATACTAAAAAAAAATCAGAATTCTTAGAGGGGTATATGGATGTACCTATGTTTTATATGCCATGTGAAAGGCGCATGTATGCATTTAGCGCATCTAATAATTCTGAAATTCTAATTATGACTTTAGTTTTCAATTGAAATTGACAGTTTACGAGTTTTTTTCAATTTCAGGCTGTGAAATTGGAAGTCCCCTAGTAACTCCAAGTCATGTCAACGTCACTTTTCGATTAATCTCTTCCTTCGTCCTTAAAGCTAGTCCGTTCTTCTGTTTCTGTTTTTTTTTCGGGGCGAGGCAACAGTCCTAGCAGAGTAATCATACCTCACTTTCATAGATTGAAGTTGATACAAAGAGGCATTCGCCTTGGCCCACAGTTATAAACCGATAACATCAACTTCCTTCAGTCACATCACCCTGAAACCCGCAAGACCCGCAAGCACCAAGTCTTAGTCTTGCTCGGTCACACGTCACTCCGCAAGCAACAATCTTCACCGTTCGAAGAAGAAAGGAGGTGAGGTTGGTCTAAAAGACTTTGCTTGAGCAGCAGTAAAGCATTCCTTTCTTCTTCAAAGCAAATGGAGGATGAGCTTCTCTTTCTACACAAGCATACACATGCATTGTTTAAAATTAACAACAAACTTACTAGTACAAGCACTTTCATATTATCATGTTCCTCCATGAATAATGATGAAAATGAAAACAAAAGCTATATTGCTCGGGAAAGCCACACGATTAGGCTTCAAATTTTTGGTTTGGAGGCATGTGTTCAAACTTTGGGAGGTTGGTTTTGAGTGTGTTCTTATGAGCATGCAAGTGGCATTTATAGAGAGCAAGAGAAGGAATGATATTGAATGTAATCAATTATTATTTTACATCGTTGGTGTATCGCATATATCGTGTGTACACGATTTCATTTATCATCTTAGCAAACGTAATCATCACTTGTTGATTTTAATAGTATTTGAGAAGGAAATAGGAAAGCACGCATTCAACGACTTAGAGCTTGTCATGTTAGGGAACATAGATTTGACATAATTTATGAGCTTGTCTTCTTACGCATATTTAATTGTTCTTCTTTCAGAAATGATGCAGCAGCATCCCGATGACTTGACTCCAAGTCGACCGTCTCTCGAAAAGTCAAAATCGACATCATCCATTTAATCCATTGTGCTTACATTCAAAGATGGTCCCGTGTGGGTTGCCTATCATTACCATTGATTGGACTGATGGAGTTAAGGCCCACATTGGCAACTGGCATATACCCCAGATAATTGATGAGACGGTTAGATTATTTCAACAATCATAATTTTGAGTTTATTAGCTTGATGAAAACCGAAGAGTTCATGATTATTTACCGTCACCGAGCAATGTAGGATAAGGTGCGAAATTTGGAGATTAAGGAATAAAATTAGCAAAAACCCACAATTAAATTAAAGTAAACTCAAAGAGTGACATGAAGAAAATGTGGAACTTGGCTCTGATTAAAGTAGACCTGTCAAAGTGGGTCATGGACCCAGTTCTTAATCCATATTTGATGGGTTGAGTTGTTATATGAATTAATTATTTTCATTAAATGGGTTTAAACCCAACTCTATAGATCATAAATGGGTTTAATATAAGTGTTAAATGGGTTCACAACTTACTAAAACCTAACCTACTTCTATGACTCTCTCTTGTCCTCACTCAATCTCACGCTTGCTCATTCCGTGCTTTCACCTTAATTTGAGTATGAATTTTCCTAAATTGAGTTAAATATAAAATTATTTTAACAATATGGATCAGGTTGGACATGAGTTGTGTATGGGTTTGGTCGGATATGGATCACTAGATTTGTATTGCATGAAAATAGATCAAAACGGGTTAAATGTGTCTATTTAGGTCGGACCAACCATTTGACAGGTCTAGATTAAAGTAGGATTTCACCTGAAAATATAAGTTGTTAGGGTGGGAGAGGACACAGAACCATAATGCTTTGATGAATCGTAAAGACGAAATGTAGGGAAAATTTAACACTATACTTCCCTATAAATTGGTTGTTTGAAAGAACAGGTGATATAACATGCAAAACAACACAACTACGCTTTACTCTTCTGTTTTTTTCTTTTTAGTTGTATTTTGTACAATTAGCATATGCTTCATGAAGTGAGTTTGGGTGTTGTTATAGTAAACAAACAGAATCTATAAAGAAATAGTGCAATAATATTTTAGGCTCCATTTATTTTGCGGAAAATGTGACGTTTTTGAAAAATGCTTTCCAGGAAGTCATTTTTCAGGAAAAGGACAATATTTTTCCGGTGTTTGTCTAAGACCTGAAAATAAATTGAAAAATATTTTCTATCGTTTGATAAAGAAAATTTTATTTCATTTTTCTAAATAGGCATACACTATTCGGGTGGGAAAATTTCCAAAATTGCTAACATGTCTGTCGACCATTTTACTGGTGTTAGCGTGGATAATTTTTACAATTTCTTCAAAATATTAAATCTATAATAAAAAAATTCTCTTTTTTTCCTTCTTTTCTTTCCTTTTCCTTTTCTTTCTTCCTCCTGTAGCGGGGCCTTGGTGATAGCCAGACATGAGAGGGCCGGCAAGGGCCAACTTCACTAGCCTCTAGCGAGGCTCGAGCTTGTGAGCACAAAGCGAGAAGGCACGAAATCGAGTAAGGGCGAGAGAGAGTCATTGAGGTGTGTTGGGTCTAACTAAGTTGTGAACGCATTTAACACTAATATTAAACCCATTTATGATCCATAGAGTTGGGTCTAAATCCATTTATGACCCATTTACTGAATATTATCGACACAAATAACTCAGCCCATCAAATATGGGTTAAGAAATGGATTTATGATCCATTTTGATAGGTCTACTCTAATCAAAGCCAAGTTCCTGTTTTTCTTCATGTCACTCTTTGAGTTTACTTGAATTTAATTGTGGGTTCTTGCTAATTTTATTCCTTAATTTCCAAATTTCGCACCTTATCCTACATTGCTCGATGACAATTTTTAAAAAAATTGTAAAAATTATCAACGTCAACGCTGGTTGTGCCACGTAAGATGATCAACGCCCATATCAGCAATTTTTGTGCCTAGCGTCCCAGGCCTGGCCTTAGTGGACTCAGGCGTGACTTAGATTGACTTGGGCCTAGCCTCAATAGACCCGGGCCCGGGTGCTAGGGACTCAGCCTTACTGCTAAGGATTTGGGAGTAAGTGTTGGGATTCCTGTGCCTAAGCGTAGAGTTTTTGATCCAATCACGCATACCTAGTTGTATTTTGGAAAATGATTTTCGATGTTTGAAATTTAAGCATTGGTAGGAAAACATTTTTTGTCAACTAGGAAAACATTTTCCATTGACTCATTTTCCTAAGCGAACCAAATGCAAGAAAATGAAAAAAATGTTTTCTCGGAAAATGAATAATTTAGAGAATATTTTCTTTAAAATGATCGCTTATATCGCTTTAAACAATTAGTCAATGGAAAATGTTTTTATTACCGAAAATAATTTATCTTTAAACATTTTCGTGGACGATGAAATATTTTTCGCTTATTCATTTTTGTAACCGATACAAGCAATTCTTTTTAAAAAAATATTTTTCAAATTAGTCATTTTTCTCGAAATAAATGATATCTTAAATAGCACCTATATGATGCCGAAGCGCGATAGAAATTAGGCTAAACAGAAGAATCGAAACGATAAGAGGAACAAACTGTTCTCTTAATTGATTAACTATCAAAATATCCAAAGTCTACTGCCTCTCAAACCCTAAAAACAAATTATAAAGGATGTTAACCCTAATGACAAAAAAAAACGCAAAAATTACAAAAATACCCTTAATTCGAAAATTACTAAAATAATTAAAAAAACTATCTAAACAACCTCGAATCGCGAAAATTCATCATTAATTATAGCCTTAGGCTATATGTATTGATCAGCACACCGTTTCGCTTCAGCCGACCAAATTTGAGCTTAATCCGATATCTTTGACTTCAAGCTCCCCGGTTCGTCCAGTCGCATAATGGGTCCGCCGGTCCCCTAGGTGCATCATCCTCCCCTGCTAGAGAAAGATTCGTCCTCGAATCTGCTTCGCCTTTATTGTCGTTGTCAATCTCCTTGGGATCTTCTTTCTCTTCAGTGTAGTAAAGTGACAAATCTGCTACATTAAAAGTTCTGGATGCATTATACTTACTCGGCAATTCAATCTTGTAAGCATTGTCACTAATTCGCTCCAAAACTCTGAAGGGTCCATCAGCTCTAGGTTAAAGCTTAACAAACCTACCCGCTGAAAATCGTTCCTTCCTAAGGTGAATCCAAACTAGATCACCTTCCTTGAATACGACTCTTTTCTTGCGCATATCCACGCGTTGCTTATACTTCATGTTCTGCCTATTGATCTGATTATGGACCTGAGAATGTAGCTCTTTGATATGTTTTGCATGTTCTTCAGCTTCCGAACTAAATTGCTTGAGAACTAGTATCGGTGTGAGATCTAATGGAGTAATTGGATTACGCCCATAAACCACCTTAAAAGGAGTTTTGCCTGTAGTTCGGTTCTCTGATCTGTTATATGCAAATTCTGCCTGAGGCAATGTCAAGTCCCATTGTCGCGGATTATCTCCTATCAAACTCCGTAGCAAATTCCCTAAGCTTCGATTGATAACTTCAGTTTAACCATCAGTATGAGGATGATGAGATGAACTAAACTTCAAACTTGTACCCATGTACCTCCAAAGAGTGCGCCAGAAGTGACTCACAAACTTCATATCACGATCTGAGGTTATGGACTTAGGAATTCCATGCAGCTTAACAATCTCCTGCAGAAACAATCGAGCGACCTGTGAAGCATCATATGACTTGCTACACGGGACAAAGTGGGCCATCTTCGAGAACCTATCAACAACCACCATTATCGAATCCTTACTTCGCTAGGTTCTTGGCAAACCCAAGATAAAGTCAAGACCGATATCCTCCCACGGTGCAATTGGAACAGGTAGAGGTATATACAATCCCGCATTAGTTCTTTTGGTCTTTGCCACATGATATACCCTGCACCTCTCTATAAAACGTGTCACGTCACGCTCCATCCGAGGCCAATAAAAATATTCACTCAACAAGGCCTTCGTCTTATCTAGGCCAAAGTGCCCAGCTGAACCGCCTGCATGTCCCTCAATAATAATAGATTCCCTCAAAGAACATTGAGGAATGCATAATCTGTTACCTTTAAATAGGTAACCCTTCACGATCTGAAATTGTTGAAAAGGCTCCGTTTTGCTCTTCCTCCAGATATCCTCAAAATAAGGATCATCAACATATAATTCTTTAAAAGTATCAAAGCCTAGAACCTTTACATGCATTGTAGACAGCAAAGAGTGTTTTTTGCTCAATGCATCCGCCACACTCTTTAGCACTCCTGCTTTATGCTTGATGGAAAAACTGAAAACTTGAAGGAACTCCACCTACTTTGCATGCCTTGCGTTCAATTTGTGCTACCCATTGATGTATTTCAAGGCTTCATGATCAGAAAATAAGATAAACTCTTCTGAAATAAGATAGTGTCTCCAATGCTCCAAACTCCTCACAATAGCATAAAATTCTTTATCATAAGTTGAATATTTCCTTTTCGCCTCATTCAACTTCTCACTGAAGAATGCTGCAGGTTTACATTTTTGACTTAAGACACCCCAATACCAATACCTGAAGCATCACAATGCACCTCAAAAATCTCATTAAAGTCAGGAAGCACGAGAACAGGTGCTTCAGTCACCTTCTTCTTTAATAATTGAAAGGCAGCTTCTGCCTCCTTAGTCCACACAAATTTACTTCCTTTCAGACAATCCGTCAGAGGTGCAATAATAGTACTGAAATCCCGAATAAATCTCCGATAAAAAGACACAAGCCCATGAAAGCTACGTACCTCATGAATATTTTTTGGAATCTCCCAATTTGTAATAGCCTCAACCTTAGCTGGGTCCATATGAATGCCCTCCTTAGTTACTATATACTCCAAAAAGGTCACACGATCAATCAAGAAGTGACACTTCTTGGTATTAGCATATAATTTCTGCTCCCTCGATGTCTCGAACACCCTTCTCAAATGCTGCAAGTGTTGATCATTCGATGCACTATAAACCAAAATATCATCGAAATATACGACGACAAACTGGCCAATAAAAGGATGAAACACCTGATTCATCAGTCTCATAAAAGTGCTCGGTGCGTTAGATAACCCGAAAGGCATCACCATCTACTCATACAGACCATCTCAAGTTTTAAAAGCGGTCTTCCACTCATCTCTAAGACGTACCCTAATTTGATGATACCCACTCCTCAAGTCTATCTTCGAAAAGATAGTCGCTCCATACAGTTGATCAATTAAATCATCAAATCGCGGGATAGGAAAGCGATACCTGATCGTGATCTTGTTAACAGCTTTGCTATCCACGCACATTCTCCACGACCCGTCTTTCTTAGGAACCAACAAAGCTGGCACTGCACAAGGGTTCATGCTCTCTCGAATTGCACCTTTTTCTAATAATTCCTGCACTTGCCTCTGCATCTCCTCATGCTCCTTAGGATTCATTCTGTAAGCTGCCTTATTAGGAATAGCAGCTCCTGGAACGAGATCTATATAATGTTGAATGTCCCTGATGGGTGGCAATCCAGGTGGCAATTCCTCTAATACGACATCAGTAAACTCCTCAATTATAGGCAAAACTTGAGTTGAAATTTCTAGACTATCAAGATTCTGCTCCATGACTACAACAGCAAAAAGCTCTGGGGCATTCACCGCTTCCTCCTGAAACTCTAATTTGGAAAGCAGATTACTTTTCCCTTCTTTTCTCAAATCTGAAGGACCTAGAGTAATAGTCCTGCCATCCTTCTTAAAAGTGTATGTATTTTTAAATCCGTCATGCTGTGTTTTCCTGTCAAACTACCAAGGTCTTCCTAACAGAATATGACAAGCATCCATTGGAACTACGTCACCCCACACTTCATCAATATATTTCTTCCCAATCAAGAACTACACTAAACACCTCGTGCTCACTTTTACCTCATTCCCCTTCCTAAGCCATGACAGCTCATATGGTTGAGGATGTTCGACAGTTTTCAACCCCAACTTTTCTACCATAGTGGTAGATATTACATTCTCGCAACTTCCTCCGTCAATTATCATACTACACACCTTTCCCCCACTAGTGCACTTAGTATGAAAGATATTATGCCTGAGCCACGATTCATCATCTACCTTAGCAATATTTAAAACCCGACGCACAACTAAAGACTCACAAGAATCGGCATAGATAATGTCATCCGGATCTGGATCTGTATCTGCTTGCTCTCCATCAGATTCATCGTAAGTTGGGTCTTCATCAAAAGTTGGTTGATTTACAAGTGTCACAAACTGTCGGTTCGGACAATCAGCAGCAAAATGCCCGAGTCCTTGACACTTAAAACATCGCTTGCCTGCAGCTCCTCCTCTGCTAGATTCTGCACTACCCTGCTCTCCTTTTGTTGCAAATTTTAAACCAGCACCCTTAATTGCTGCCGGGGCCAAAGAACTCCCTACTTTCCCCCGGGACTCTTTATCTGACCACTTGGAACTGTTGCCTGTTCACTTAGAACCGCTGCTAGACCACTTGGACTTACTGCTCTTTCTTTTAAACTGTCCCTCCACCTTTAGGGCTAGTCTGCACACATCCTCATACGTCCAATATTGTTGTAATTGGACAACATCAGAGATCTCATATCGCAGCCCTGCTAGATATCGTGCAATCGTCTGCTCGTCTTCCTCCGCCACATCACAACGCATATGCAAGTGATCAAATTCTTCTGTAAATTCCTCAACTATTTTATCACCTTGCTTGACGTTATGATACTCAATAAACGCCTCTTGCCTATAATGGGTAGGCAAAAAGAAATTTTGCCATAACTTTTTCATCTTCTCCCAACGATCCACCTTCGGCTTCCCTTCTCTAGCGCGTTGCTTTTTCACGTGTTCCCACCAAATCGAAGCATGTTTTCGCAGCCTAATAGCCACTAACTTCACTTTTTGCCCCTCAGTTAGGTCTTTAAGATCAAAAATCCGTTCTACCGTATGCATCAAATCAATAAACTCATCAGGATGAGCCTTACCATTAAATTCGGGAATCTCGATCTTCATCCCGAAATTTTGAGAAGAGCGTTGATTTCCAGGTCGTACTCCTCGATTCCGCCCCTGGTTCAAAACCCCGAAAGGGTTTACGTCCTCCTCTTCATCATCGGATGGATCCTTAGATTCTGCTTCTTCTTCGGATTGAACGCCCAATCTCGCCTCCGCAAGTTGTCGCTCCAAATCCTGGATTCGTCTTCTCTGTTCTTCAATTTCTATGTCTCGCAGATCCCTTAGACGCGGTTGGTCGTCTACTTCAAGAACGGCTCCACACACCCGGCCACCACGAGCCCGTCGTCCACGACCGTGATTCTATTCAGCCATTGATTTAAGCAACCTGTGCTCTGATACCAATTGATGCCGAAGCGCGATAGAAATTAGGCTAAACAGAAGAATCGAAACGATAAGAGGAACAAACTGTTCTCTCAATTGATTAGCTATCAAAATATCCAAAGTCTACTGCCTCTCAAACCCTAAAAACAAATTATAAAGGATGTTAACCCTAATGACAAAAAAAAACGCAAAAATTACAAAAATACCCTTAATTCGAAAATTACTAAAATAATTAAAAAAAACCATCTAAACGACCCCGAATCGCGAAAATTCATCATTAATCATAGCTAAAAGCCATGAGTATTGATCAGCACGCCGTTTCGCTTCAGCCGACCAAATTTGAGCTTAATCCGACATCTTTGACTTCAAGCCCGCCGGTTCGTCCAGTCGCATAAAGGGTTCGCCGGTCCCCTAGGTGCATCACTATATCTATATGCTTGGGTGGGGCTGGACCAACAGCATTATTGTGGAAAACTTATGCGTGGCCGCAAGTTGTGCAGTGCAAGACCCGCAAGCACCAAGTCAAGTATTTTAGGTCCGTGTCGTTATCTCATACCACTACTTGGATCTGGATTCGTCCGTTTGCATTTCTTTTGGATAAATGCAAATTCTAACAAGATTTTAATGAAATGGACTTTCTCTCTACGTGTGCAAATCAAGCAACTTCCAGGATAATACATGTTGATTGGTATGGATTCTGAAATTATTCTCGTCGTCTATTAATTAGAAGGAAGAGAGACCATGGATGATCCAGTTAATTGAATCAGTTGTGCAGTACCCTTTTTTTTCTGGAAAAAAGAAAAGCAATGCGTGCCTGTTGTAAATGAACAGGAGGAATTGACTTTTTTTAACCGTAAATCAATTCCGTTCAAATGATAATATTCGTATGACTAGTAATTTCGTTCGAGATGAAAGAAAAGATGGGCAATGCCTTCTCAGATCTATCGTCCCACTAAAAAAAATGTTTTTGTGATAGGTAATATAGTAAAATCGTCTTTCCTATACTTTTACCGGCCCTTGCTACTGGAATACGTCTACGAAGATCATATATGGGGAAATTAATTAGATAGGTTCCTTATACTTTCATGGATTTTACTAGCATAATAGCCGTTGGTCCACTGTGAGAGTAACATTATGTTGTAAGCCACAAATTTTTAGAGGAGTGACCCCATAATAATTTATAATTATTTGTTATTGGTGTTTTTGTGGTCTAGGATAGACTGTTATTCTCAATTGTAACCCAATCATTTCTCCACTTTCACCAACGCAGAGAAGAATTTAGGCCACTTTCTAATTGATGTATTTCCCAGGAGGAATAAGATAAAATGTGGTACCAAATTATTCGTAGAAACTTACATTGATTGCAAGTGTACCTACAAGTCATTAGCCAGTTTGGGTTGAAGGGTATCTAATCACTTAATCTAGTCTACATAAGAAGAAACTTTTTTTGAAAGGAACACTCAAATGTTGACGATTTAATGGTGTCTCAATAATATTTCAAACCTTCTCCTATTTCATATGGCATTTTAGGTCTTACTAAAGATCCATTTCTCGGGGTGTACCACACAACGGAGATTGATTATTGGTCAGATTATTTGTGGGTTAATTTTACAACTGATGATTTAACAGAGTGCAAATGAGAAGTATAATTGTTTCCGAAAAAAGGCGGCAATTTGTTAGTCCCGTCATTTGCTAGATCAACCATCCATTTGATCATTTACAACGAGATCTAAACGCTAATTATCGGCATGACTACTCGATTCTCGAAATGACTAGCACTCAATAGAAGATTTTACAAGACACGTGTACTGACCATAGTAAGTCGGAGCCTCACACGTGTACTGACGATTTCAACGTCCTGATTTTGTAATACCCTCGACATGCAATTCGCAGCAAAAGCACAAACAGGACGAAAATGGAATTTACTAACATAATTTCACATCATTGACAAACAAAACACCATGAGTATAATAACTCAAAGTACTGCTAAATTGCTGAGCAACACTAAAAATTACCAAATGACATGATTTGCACTCCCCATGCCGTTCCGTTGACGGCTCGCTCAGACAAGCTTGAAATTAAAGAAAACAAAAAATTGGCCACTACTCATAAGGAGGAACAAGCCAACTACTAAGAAGATTCTACTTGAACAAGAAGGCAAGAACTTCACGAGATCAATGAAGCATTGAACTGATTGATGTGGAGAACAGGCCTGTTACGCTTCTGAACCTCCTCCTCAACTTAGCTACCTTCACTACAACAAGCGCGTACACCATGTCTGCTTTCCGAACCACATAGCCGAAGTATGCACGTCTCCAATTCTTCTTGCACACCAAACCGCCAACAACTCCCCAAAACCCGGCTGCAAACCCAAGCATTATGACAAGGTAGAACATCACCTTTTCAAGCTTACCTTCTTCGTTGGCATCTTCTTCTGGCGCTTGAGGGGCCTCCGCACCGAGGCATTTCTTTTGCAGAGGATCGCCACAAAGTAGAGGATTGTCGGCATAAATGGAAGGATCGTCGAGGGTCTGGATTTGATTTCCTCTCGGAATTGATCCCATGTAGTTGTTGCAAGACAAGTTTAGTTTGCTCAAAAATGTGAATGAAGAAAAGCTCAGTGGGATTGTTCCTGAAAGGTGATTTTCTGAAGATCAAGTGACTAGAGTGCTTTCATGTCTCCAATCATAGTCGGTATGCCTCTGAAAAGAAAGTTGCGCGATAAATTCAAGCTTTGCAATCTGGAAAGCGAGGTAAGCTCTCCAGGGATGGGTCCAATCAATTTGTTGCTTGAGAGATCCAAATTGAACATAAGTTGTAGATCAAGTGTTGTGTAGTCAAGGTTCATCCCCTTCACGACCTGCTCCACATGCTCGAGTCCAATCTGTTGGAGCAATAGTAGACGTCATCGATAGGGGAGAGTGAGTTGCCTTCATCTATGCTTTTGTTCAGTTTCATTCCTTTCATATAGCCAAGACAATGTGGAATCAATCCTGTCAGATTGTTCACTGCTAGGTCCAATATTTGTAGTTCGGAGAGTAAGCATAGCTTTGAAGGAACACTTCCATTGAATATGTTTTCTCGCAGTCTAAGAATCTGTAACCAGTCCAATGCGGAACATTTCCAGAGATTTTGTTCTCGCCAAGATCAAAATCAGCAAGTTCCTACAATACATCATTGTCGAAAGAATTTCTCCATGGAGACTATTGTTGTTCAGATGTATTGACATAAGCCCAGTTAAATTTCCCAAAGAGCTTGGCATGACTCCGGACAACTTGTTGGATGATAAATCAAGGAGTCTCCAAGGGTTCTCCTTCCAGCATGCAGGAATTTCGCCAACTAATTCATTCCTTCCGAGGTGCAACTCGGACAGATACTCCATCTCGCATAATGGGGTGGGTATTGGACCACTTAAGAGATTATCGTTCAGATTCAAGGAATCCAAATGAGGCATCGCTTGGCCAATATCTTGTGGAATTGGTCCTGAGATTGAGTTGTGAGAGAGATCTAACAATTGCAGGTCAGAAGAAAATTTTGGCAAGCATCCATTTATTTGGTTGTAGGAGAGATTCAGGTGGGAGAGTGACACTAGACCTAACCAATCTGGGAGAGCTCCTTTGATGGAGGCATTGGACAAAACTATCTCATTTGCATTGACTTGTGTTCTTGTCCATTGCAGAATTCTTTTGCGAACTCACAAGAAATCATCCGAGTGTATGAGAGATTGAAGGGTGGTATCTAGTCGGAATCCACCTCCAAAGCTAAATTGCTGTTGCTGATATCTAAATAAGATAGGGTAGAAAGGTTTGAGAAATGGGTTTTGAAAACTGTTCCTCTCAAGGAATTCGCTGAAAGATCTAAATAGGAAAGATATTGAAGTTGCCCGAGATTGTATGGAATACTGCCATTTAGAAGATTATGATTGAGATCTAAAAACACTAAGACTTGCAATCTTCCTAATGCATATGGAATATTCCCTTTCAATCGATTAAACGAAAGATCAAGTATCGTCAGGTTTTTCAAGTGAAATTGCCAATCTGACAAAGCCTCCTGAAGGAAATTATTATTTATCTCCAATCGCTTGAAGTTCTTCCCGATAAGACCCAAAGAATTTCCCTCGATTGAAAATATCTCGTCATGAAATTCGTTATGGCCCAAGAATAGTGACTCGAGGAACTGGTTGTTCCTTAAGAAAGAGAACAACCCTCCTTTAATACTATGCAAAAGATTTTGTGCAAGATTGAGATGGACAAGACTTCTCAAGCTATCGAACCACCTTGGTATTGAAGAGTTGAAAAAGTTTGTTGAAAGATCAAGGTGCCAAAGAGAAGTTATGTTTTGAAACATAGCACTAATGATTTGACCTTCGAAAAAATTATTTGAAAGATCAAGGTACTAAAGCTGTAGAGAACTACAATTGGCCAAGTGATCAGAAGACGGGTGAAAATTATGAAGCCTCCAAGCTAATAGGCTCAAATGTGATAAAGATGGGAGTATGCTAATCACCTGCATGAGGTCTCTAGATCCGGCAACATTTAGGCCACTCATGTCGAGGTACTTCAATGCCTGAAGATGCGAAACCCACTGAATGTCATCAAGAACAACTAAGCAATTCTCACAATGGAGACCAAGGACTTCTAACTCGGTGAGATTTCTCCATTCGTGTGGAACAGTTGCAAAAACGAAAGAGTTGGACAAATTAAGGTACGTCAACTGCTTCATTGAGCCAATGAATTTGGGCATGTACGCACATACAAACAGATCTCGCTTAAGTCCAGGTAGCTCAAGTATCTCAAGTTAAGCAAAGAAGAGTTCAATTCACTAGCTGTGGAAACAATTTGTGATACCGACAATTCAGTTCCTAGTGGTAACAAGAATTCAGTTCCTAGTGTGATCTCGAGCACGACGGTATGTCCATTTGCTCGGTCGCCCATCACTCCGGTCCATCGACAACAATCTTCACCATTCCAAGAAGAAAGGAGGTCACATGTGTTGGAGAGACTTTGTCTGAGCTAGAGTAGAGCATCCATTTCTTCTTCAAAGCAAATGGAGGATGTCTTTCTGTTTCTGCACAAACATACACATGCGTTGTCTAAAATCAACAATAGACTTACTAGTACAAGCACTTTGGCATTATCATGCCCCATCATGGATGATGATGAAAGTGAAAACAAAAGCTATATTGTAAAAGCCGCTCAATCAGGCTTCAATGTTTTGGATTGGAATTATTTGTTCAAACTTTGAAAGTTGGTTTGGAGTGGGCTCTTAAGGGTAGACAAGTGGCATTTACAAAGAACAAGCGAAGGAATGATAGTAAATGTAACCAATTATTATTCTGTATCATCGCTGTACCGTGTAACTTCATTTACCATAACAGTAGACGTAACCATCAGTTGTTGGTCCTAGTAGTATTTGAGAATGAAATAGGAAAGCACACATTCTACGACTTGAGCTTGTCATGCTAAGGAACATAATGAATATATTTTATGAGCCTATCTTCTCACGCGCATTTGAGTGTTCTCCCTTGAGAAATTATGCAGCACAGTCCTGATGACTTTGACGCCAAGTCGACCGTCTCCCAAGAAATTGCGCTTATATTCAAAGATGGTCCCATGTAGTTGCATTTCATTACCGGTGATTGGACTGACGGAGTTCGGGCCTGCATTGGCAACATGCATCTACACCAAACAATTGATAAGGCAGTTAAGATGATTTCAAAATCACACTTTTAAGTTTTAATCTATTAGTCAGATGACACCCAAGGGGTTCAGAATATGCAAAAATTGGATAGGGAAAACATCACGCGAAAACTTGAAAAGGAAGTAATAAAATTAGCACAGACCCACTATCAAATTAATGTTAAGCTTAAAGAGATATATGAAGAAGTCGAGGAACTTGGCTCTGATTAAAGCAGGATTTCGCCAGAAAATATAAGTTGTTAGGTGGGAGAGGAGACATAACTATAAGGTCTTGATATAGACGCAAAAGAAGAAATATGGGGAAAATTTAACACTATTCGATGATGCATCCCCAGTTGGAAGAAAGAAAGAAGTCTATTCATTGGATTCGTCATCTAACGTTGATTTGAGCAACATGTGCGCCCATGGTGGTCCTCTAGCGACAACCATTAGTGACGAAACTACGGATGACTTTGCAGTCAAGACGCGCAAAAGTCTGGTCATTCAAAGGTTATGATTATGTCCCATCATGAGCAATTTAGGATAAAGTTAGAATACGTACAAATTGGGTTGGGAAAACATCACGCGAGAACTTCAAGATTAAGGAATATAATTAGCAAGAACCGACAATTAAAATTAGAGTTAAACTTAAGAGAGTTTTACAGCATTAGAAGAATTTACAAACGCTCACCATCGGTTCCGGCATATGCCAAAAATTCCAAATCCTACGGATGTTGATGATCATGGGAGACAAAAGAAAGTTACTGCTGCCGAAGTTGTTATGAATTGGCAGTCAAAAAATGTTTTAGCATAAAACAATGTTCTCAAGACAATTAATACAAACTTTCAATTGTCCAAGCCCACATTGACCATGTTGATCAAACGGTTTTTGTCACAAAAAAATTGCTTGAGACGTTCCAAAAGAAACTGCAGCAGATGGAAACAGGTAAATATATTTCCCATCATTATTTGGAAGACCAGACTGCTGAAATGGAAAAGATATGTAGGAAAATTAAGCTCCTTCAAGAAGGATAATTTGTTCTTTCACCATATCCATTTTCTCAACCTTGGCATCCAACACAGATGGAGATCTCTGCTCCAAAGGCCACTTCAATTGCCTCAATTATTGCAAAAGCTCCAAAAGCAAATCGAAGTGATATTGTTACATTTCGAAATCATATCCATGAAATGGAAAAACAAAAGAAGATACGGCAGGAGAAAAAGTCAGACAATCCTGAACCTTACCTAGAACCTCCTTCCTCCCACATGATTTCAAATCCATTAGAGGCCTTTTTGCGAGATCAATGCCAACAGAAGTTGCCAATTATTGTTACAATTGATCCATCCCAGCAAAATACATCTTCCAACTCTAAAACAGCCTTCTTTTCTTCAAAAGAAACCTTCCCTTCTGAACCTGAAATATCAAGCTTCACCAAATCTGCTATCCTTATGGCCGATCCCCTTAAAGTGGATATGGAATCAATTTCATCATAACTTGAAATAGTAAACCTTCATGATCAGAACTCACATTCTCAATCCTTAACGTCCAAACAATATTTCACATTCTCAATCCTCGATGATATTCCATACACTAAATGGCTAGAAAGATTATAGGAGTTCCATGCTTGGCTCAGCACTAGAGCTCTTACTATTGAAAGTCGGTATGATATACAAATAAGTTCATTAGCAGATTTACCGGTAGCGTCAAGGATTGGTGAAAAACTACTTTTGATCAAGACCATATAACATTCTTACTCCAAACAGATTTTCATTTTGTGATCTGCGTCACTCACCAGTTCTTCATTGGCAAATCAAAAGACCTTCTTGAACTAAAAAAGAGAGTTCTTTAGTAGAAAATACTGCTCTCTACGCAAAAACATCTGAATATGCATTTCCATGAGATGCTTAAATTGTTTTATGCCCTTGAAGCCGATCCAAGCCTGAAGCAGATATTTATATCCTATATTCCAAAAGAAATTGATCAAGTTGTAGAAAGATCCCTTTAGAATAAGTAGCGAAGAAATGATGATGTCCCAATAGAAGAACTATAGCAAGAGATACATTAGGCTCTTGATGACCTATGTATCCGCCGAAAGGCATTCAGAAGTTATCTTAAAAGTAATAAAGAGCTTGACAGAGCTTGCCGAAGGCTAGAGTTAAGAATCAAGTCTCCAAATAAAGAATGATGTGATGACCCTTCTTGCGGAGATCGGTGCAAAAAGAAAAAACACTTCAAATGATTCTCCCTCAGTCAAAAAAGAAAATGCAAATGGCGCTTCTTGAGAAAAAGGCGCTCCAAACATGACCAGTCTAGAAGGTGCAAGAAGACTGACAGATGTTACATCTATAACAAAAAAGGCCACTTTGCAAAAAACTGTCTGAAGGCCTAGAAAAGAAATTCCCATCTAATCCAAAAGATTGAAAAGAAAATTGGAATTTCTCTCTAGGATAATAATGTTAAATCAATCTTCTCTATAGAAGATTAACCATCCAAGCACACCATATGTGTTATCCAAACTTGGTCTCAATCCAATGATACTAAAGATTCATCTGATGAATTTGAAGGAGTCTACTCATTTTCCTTCAAAAATCCTAAATCTCCTACAATCCAAGACCTTTGTGCATATAATCCTTACACCTTTCCGTATGTACCTATTAATATCTATCTTTCGAAATATGCTAAACCCATTTCCGTCATAGCTCTCATTGACACTAGAGCCAATGCTTTGATTCTTGATACCAAAATTCTTCTAGAAGAATACTAAACTTTATACACCCAGTATTTTAATTTTGCTTCTGGAAATACTTTTGCCATAAGAGTCCGAAGCAAACCTATCACCCTTCAATTCTTCCCACAATGTTTAATGTAACATCCTGAAAATCGACTCAATCTCTGGAATGAATAAAATGAGTCTTATTCAATATTTCATTTTCGTAAGTCTCGCCCGGAGCTGATCACTCTTGGGATACTGACCAAATGGGAATGGCTAACTAGGAATAGGTACGTGGACCAGGGATCTGATCGCGAATTAAGCCTGATTACGAGAAAAGATGAGGAAGTATTTTGGGCCAGTGTGGACCGATCTTCGGAAGGTAACGGACTCGGTTTGGCTGAAGCCAACGACATATGTTCGAATAGCAGGTGATTTTGCAAGACCGAGAATACACGTGGCCAACTAGTCCCGAACTTAAACCGGACGATCGTGTCTCCGGAACTAGCGATAATTCCTCTCGTTCTCTCGACAAGTGAGATCGACGCAATTCGGACAACCCGAGGTCGATACGTGTAACTCCTAAACGGCCGCCCGTTAGTGAGAGATTTGAAAATTGGAAATTTGGCAATTTTGATCGTGAAATTTAATCCGGACTTCGAAGCCGACTTTCATGGGTTACGGGATGGTTTTCACAAGGACGACGTCAAGATTAAGTTGGCCACTTATGTATATGGTTAATATTGTCGAAAAATGGCAATTCGACCTAGTATCGGAAGAAAATGACGGATTTTCCCTTGAGCCTTTTGGTATTCCTAATTTTGGGGTTTTTAGAGGATTTGTTTATTAGTTTTTTGGTGGAGATGTGACAAGCACTAGAGGATGACACTTGTCATCATCCCCCTTCCCCATGTGTGCCCATCATTGCTTGTCCAACTTTCTTTCTTACCTCTTGGTCTTCCCCATGCACCCTTTCTCTTTCACTCTTTCTCTCCTCTCTCTCTCTCTCCTCTTCATTTTCCTCTCAAGTCAGCTAGCCACCTCTCCTCTCTCCCATGAGCTTCCCCTCTCGGCATCACGCCGCCGTTCGCCGCTCGCCGGAGCCACCACCCGCCAGTGCCGCCGCCGTGAGCCGCCGTCCCACTCGTCTCACCACCACCAGCCAGCCGCCCCATTCTCTCTCTCTCTCCCTCTCTCCCTCCCACGCTGGCCAAGCCTTGCCGAGACCGTCCACCTTCCGGCCGAGCTCAACCGCACCGCCGAGCTCGCCGTCGCACCACCGTCGCCTCCACCTCCATCCACCCTCACCTTTTCTCTCCGTCGTCCCTCCCTCTCGACTGCATGCAAAAGTGAGCACCGGACCGCCGAGGAGGAGGCCGGCCGTTCGTCTTCCCGCCGCGGTGTGCCGCCGCTGCCGCTTGCCGTGGCCGCCGCCGCTGTTCCGTTCGCCGACCACCACCACCAGTAGCTTTCTCTCTCGCTTTCTCTCTCTCCCACCGAGCACCTCCCTCTTGGCCGCTTGGAGGCCGACCACCGCTGTTGCCTTCGCGCCACCGCCGCCCGTTTGCCTTCTCGCCGAGCGCCGCCGTGAGTGGCTGCTGTCCACCGTCACTCCGCCGTCGTCCGCCTCCCTTGCCGTGAGCCAACAGCCACGCCGACTGTGAGCCGCCGCCCGTGGGTGCTGTGGACCGCCGGCTGCCGCTCGCCGTCGCCCCTTAGGAATTGTTGCCGCCGGTTTCATCGTTCACCGGTGATCGGCCGCCGTTCCTCATCGTCCCGAGCTTGGATTAGGTGGGTGTAAACCTCTAAACCCTAGTTAGGACGATAATGCATTTTAGCGGGCTTAGCTTAGGGTATGGTTAATAGTCGGTTAGTGACAATTAAGGCATATGTGGAATAATACATTGATGACGAGTGTCGGGAAAAGTATCGGTGGGTTACCAAGTGAAATTTAGAGGTGGATTGGAGGCCGAAACAAGGTGGTCTAGCTGTTGTCCCCTTTGGATTTATTGGTCAAATTATTGTTAAGTTTGAGGATTAGCTCGATTAGGGTGCCGGGATAGCCGGGGTGATTGGATTGTTTGTCGTTTTGCTCAACCATGATGATTTGAGATTACCATGCCGCGTGCTCGTGTGGCTGACCATTGTGAGGTGCAATTGATTATTGGTTTAATGAAAATCATAATGCCCAAATATGTCGCAAGTACCAATTATGCGTGTGATACCCCATGGTGTTAATGGGCCAGTTAAGTATGTGACGTGAATCGTTGAACATGAATTTGTGGCATTGAATTGTGTTATACATTATGGGACAATATGCTCATTGTACATCGCACCAATATTCGTGTGTGAAATTGCATGGCCACCCATTGAGTATGCCGAGTGTGAGGCTTGTGTCGAAATTGTGCGAGAATGCGTGTTTGCCATGGACATGTGATCACCTAATTATACCCTGATGTGTCTTACGCGGGGTTCAGATAAAAACTGGTTGTGTGAATGTGTGATCACATCTCGCCCTGATGCGTGTTACGCGGGGTGTGCCATCCTCATGCACTTTGTAGCAGGACGATGCCCGGTTCGTCTGGAAGATGACCAACCTGATGCCTTTTACGCGGGCTCTGGTTCGTAAGAAAATCGGTGTTGCGCCTGATGCGTTTTGACGCGGGCTAGAGACACTGGGCCTGGGGCGTTTTTACGCTGGCCACGGAGTGTTGTGATTGGCCTTCGGGTCGTGGTCTTCGGATCGGGCCTTCAGGTCGAATTAATAGAATAAATGATTACGTGTGATGCATAGTGCCTGATTATGTAATGGAATCTGCTGGGTATGGTATGGGACGTGTCTAAGCGAATTCTATTTTATAATCGAAATACGAATGGAATCTTATGTCGGAATGCCATATGAGTTAAATCGTGTGCATGGCAAGGTAGTAGCATTTGCATGCATATGAATGCATGGGTCAGTGTATGAATTTGTACGACTCGGTGATCTATATTCTGAACTGACACTAAAGGTTTTGAGCATGCGTATGACGCACATGTGACTGGGAGTGCCGTGTATGCGACGTGATATTTTTGGGTTATCTAACCTGCAGGGTCATTGAGAATGCTGATTTGGGCCCAAGGGCCTAAGTCATCCTTGTGTTTATTTACCCGTCGGGAGATGCATGTTAGCCTAATTTAGGTTTAGGGATTTTTCACTCACTGATAAGTGTCTCACAATTTTTATAACCCAACCTTTCAGACCCACGTCCGTGACGATGCCGGATGTCCCGGTGCGGTTTGGGATCCCTATCGAGTTCGAGCATACTATGACCGCACATCTCGTAGGGAATGGGGAGGTGTATCTTAGGCATTATTCTCTAATAGGAGTAGATGTGGGTACGACACATCCCGAGACCCATGAGTATGTAGCGTGGTGCTTTCGCGATCATTTTGGAGATGAATATGGACCTCTCCGTACCATGGATGTCCCGTTTACAGTAATAAGTGAGTTAGATCCGCAGTGTCTGGATGGTGACGTCATGGATACTGACATGGGTTCGGAGTGGAGCATGGGTTCTTATGGTGTGTACGAGGCTGCCGAGGATAAAGAGCTAGGAGGAGTAGACTATGAACCAGTAGTGGAGGACCCAGTTTTGGAGCCGATGGGTATTGACGAAGCCGAGCCGATGGATACCGAAGAGTCTGAAGAGGAGAATTTCAGCGAGGACTTAGAGTTACCGGAGAGCTCATTGGAGTCTGACGATTCCTATCCCAACCGGGTGCCCTAGGCTAGACTTAGTCATGTGGTAAGGGTAGACACTTTTTGAAATTATAACCCTCTTTTCTTTTGTTGTAGTTGGCCCCCCAGTCTCTTATCCCTTTTGACCAATGGTAGCAGTTCACAGCACTCTTTTGTTGTACCCTCCTTTCTATTACTGTTTAAATGGATATTGTAAGAATGCTTCTAATGGGTTTTTATGGATGTGTATGTTGTCTAAGTTTTTCTTGTGTTGCTTCCCTAGTTTTCATATTTGTTTTTGTACGGGTGTTTTAATTATTGCTTCCGCATGTGCCTTATGCTCTGTTGTGGGAGACAGGTCTGCCGCGCGTCCTGGGACGTCGCACCATATCGACCTATGCGCGGGATGCTGCGTGCCGTGGAGTTCGGGGCGTGACATTTAATCACCACCAAAATCCTTGGCTTTCACCGGAGAAAGATATTATCATTGGATGGGACATCCTTACCCAACTTGCCAAACTTCAAATCCTATCTAATGAACTTCAGTTCAAAGGACAATTCAAAAAGTTTGTTGATATTCAGCATTTCTTTGCCATCCAAATGAACATATTGGATCCCATCATGCAAACCTGATGAGTGCATGTGTAGAAGCTCATTCAAATTTTGTTCTTAAATGCTCAAACCCTTTGTGGAAAAATCCTTACTTTTTCATCCATTTATCATTAAAAAAACGAAGATATCAATCCCACCAAAGCAAGCTATTCAGGAATGAATCCCAATCATTTATTCTTGGCACAAAAAGAATACTCTGATTTACTTCATCAAGGATTGATCGAACCATCTAATTTCCAATGGGCTTGTGAAACGTTTTATGTGAATAAGCGTTCTGAGCAGAACAGAGAGAAAAAGAGACTGGTCATCAATTACCAACCTCTTAATCATTTCCTCCAAGATGATAAATTTTCATTACCCCATCGAAATTATTTATTCTCTAGTCTGACTCAAGCTAAGGTTTATTCCATGTTTGACCTTAAAGCTGGATTTTGGCAACTGGGAATCCATTCTGACGACAGATATAAAGCTGGATTTTGCATCCCCAATCAGCATTTCCATTGGGTAGTTCTCCCCTGTGGCCATAAAACAGCTCCTGCATTATTCCAAAAAAGCCATGTGTAGATTTTTTCAGCCTATTTTGGCTAATGCCCAAATTTACATTGATGATATTCTCCTTTATAGTCCCGATGAGGATTCTCATTGTAAATTGCTAGACCAATTTGTTGAATTGGTCTAAAAATATGGCATTATGCTATTCCAGAAAAAGATGATTATCGCCCAATGAGAAATTGAATTTCACGAAATGCATCTTAAAGATGGATCATATTATCCTTGCCCACATTTTGCAGAAGAGATGCAGAAATTTCCTGATGAGAATCTCTCAGTCAAACAAGTTTAGCAATTTCTTGGAATAGTCCATTATCTCGAAGACTTTGTTCCTAGAATCACTAAGTTAGTGAGCCTATTGTAACAAATCCTCAAGAAAAATGCTCCCCCGTGGGGACCGCAGCAAACTAAATCCGTCAAATGTCTTAAAATGGTTTTACAGCATGTTCCTCCCTTACAAGTTCCTTCCACAGGAAAGAGAATTATGCAAACAGATGCAAGCAACGAATATTGGGCTGCTGTTCTACTCAAAGAAATTGATGGCAACATAAGATCTGTGGACACAAAAGTGAAAGATTACGCAGAGTGAAATGCATTATCGCTCTATATTCAAGGAAATCTTGGCGGTAAAATATGGCATTAAGAAGTTTGAATTTCATCTTCTTGGACATCAGTTTCTAGTAGAACTAGATATGTCTTCATTCTTCCAGATGCTGAAGTATAAACAAAAGCAAATTTCTCATTCTCAACTCCTCAAATGGACGGAATGATTTTCAAAATATTCCTTTGAAACCAGGCATATAATAGGAAAGAAGAATGTGCTTGCTGATTTCTTATCACGGCCAAAAAAATTTACTGCACTAATTACATCTATAAACATATATGTATCGTGAAATACATTCAGTAGATTCAAACCCATCAAGATGAAACCTTCTTGGCCTAGCAGGCAATACCTACCTGAATTTCCTGCATACATCCAAGACAATGCCCTATCTGAAAATCTATCATTACTAATGTGGAAATATTAACTGCTGATTTTCAGCAAATACAGAGGATTAAGCATCAAACCCAGTGGATTATATCTAAAATATCCTTTCATCCATCCTATCTCCCTCAATCTGGAAGACGAGTTCCTAGAAGAATTCAAGGGGTTTTATTGGTATTTATTCAATCTTTATACCCTAGCCATTGAATTTCCAACAACCAAGATCATTTCCATCATTGGCAAAATTCTCCAACGAGAGAAAAATTTTAAGCATTAGGTAATGTGCTTAATTTGTTCAAACCATTAGGGGTGTAGAAATGCATGTTTCAAGAATAACTTAGAGTTTGCCAACCGAATTCGGAGTTACATACAACAGTCCTGTTTCACAGGCCATGGTTTTTAATCGTCCAAATAGAGATGTAAGCAAAACTCCAGCTAATGTATGAGTAACTACATACAAGCCTCAGACGTTTCCAGAGAAATTCTTCAAAATTCTTCCATGCAAAATCTCGGCACTTCTTCAGGAATATAGAGAGCTCCAAAGACTTCTATGCCAATACAATCAAATGATATCACCAGAGGTATGCTAACTAGTTCCAGCAACATGTCTTTGGATCATCCAGCTGATCACAATTATCAGACAGTGATTGATATAGCATTGAAACAGTATTATGGCATAGATATGCAAGCTGACATGGATGCTGCTACCTCATCCTCATCGCAAGAGGCCTCGTCATCAGCCCAAGCCCCACAGTCATAGGATCCATGAGGAGGACCATTATTGCAAGACCCGTACAATTACATTAAGCAACAGCTCGTACTCAGTCTAAGTCTTGACAAAAACAATCTGTCATTGCAATTAGAAAACTTTTCCTAGCCATGTATTCCATCATATTCCGTTGATATAGCCTCAAGTTCTGTAGATATTCCAAGTACTTCCTATGAGTCTCTACAACAAATACAAAAGTCTTTAGAACTTCATGAAGACGTAGGCCTAGAGATCGCAAAAGTGGAAAGACTCCTTAGAGAATACAGGAGACAAAAGGACGGAGGTAGTTCGGACAGTTATGATGATGATAATACCGAAGAACCGATTCATAAATATGACCTCTAAAGACATACCAAGCGCGGTTGAAAAAAATGGCTCATTGTCGAGAAGTTACTATAACAAAAGTACTGTAGCAACGCACTATTCATCACTATAGCTGTCACTGTTCGACACTGTAGCAGCACTGTAGCAGCACCATAGCAAAAAAGGAAAAGTATCGTCCAAAAGTTTATTATGAGTCTGTCAGTTATAAAAGTTTTTGTAGTCGGCTGTCAATTATAAAAGTCTTTGTAGTCGTATGTCAGTTGTAAAAGCCTTTGTAGTTAGTTGGAGAGTGTCAAATTATTGGTGACTTTCAGAACTTCACTAATAATTAGCTATTTGTCTACTTCTGTGCCTATATAAAGCAATGCTTGTAAAGTTTGGAGACAAGATATGCTTCTAGAAAAAGTTTTGAGAAATTAAATTTATGTGCATTATGAGTCCCTAAATCTTCACTTCTACATTTCTGCCTAGTATGATTCTTTAAACAAATGTATGTGTGTTGATTAGTCCTGGTAGTATGCTCTGCACTTGCTGTAATATGGAACATGTGCATCAAAATCATGCTACTATAAAGTAGTTATAAGGTGCAAATCAAAATTCAAAAGGGGGCTTGGTGGAAAAAAGGTAGTCCCTTTTAAAAAGGCCTGGAGAGCTGTCTGTGTATGGGATAACATTCCTGCCACAAGCCTTATATTCTTTTTCCCTGATTTGCATTTGAGCACCCATATCTCTACCACTTTCAATACATGAGTTTGTAAATTCATAGAAGAGATGGTACCACTCACTTGGTAAAGCCAAAAACCAACCTACAATAGTTACTCGAGCGGATGCACTCGAATTTCTAACAATTAATTGAAAAGCAATAGCAAAATTTGAGTAAAACAATATTGTAACGAACAACTCAATTAAACTACATCTATTCGTCGATAAAACGACACATAGGTGCCAACGAAAAGCTTGCCTATTTCTATCCGCTATGCGCAGCTCGTGTGGTGAAATTGTTCACTCCATAACTTCGTACATTGAACTCCGTTTCAAGCAAACTTATAGCAAATATAATTCCATTTCAAAGTACTACAAGACCCCTAGCTTAGTTGACCCAAAATCTAGCCAGAAATAGAAGAAATTTAGCTGCGAAAATTGCTGTTCGCTATGGTTTAGCATGCACGGTTAACTTAAAAAAGAAATTTGGGCAAAACATAAGATTAAATCGAGTTCCGTCAAATCACACGGCTCCACAACACCCTAAAATTCCATGCCCCTATAATTTTATAGATTAACAAACTCTAAATTGAACCCAGAAACTTAGAATTGACATAATCCAAATTTTTTGCCCTAACTCTGAAAGTTCTTTAGACAAGAAGAATAAAGGCTTCGATTACTTACTTGACATTGCAAAATAGAGTTGATTCACCTTGCCTGAGTTGATTCACAAGCGAGCTCTTTCTTACATTTTCTTTGTTTTGTCCGTCGGTGGTCTCATCTCCCTTTTACACTCACATGTTATGACATCCGGAAAATTCTCCGTAGTTTATGATATGTAAGATAATAAGTTGTGAGAGTAATTGAGGTGATAAAATTAGTTTAGTAATTGTCAATGGAGATCGATACGCTTCAAAATACGTATCAAATAATTTTCAAACATCAAAATTGTACTGAGTTAATGTGTCAATATTGTTTTATACTTTTTGTTAATGATTTTAGTGATTTCAAGATAATTTTCTGATTTATCGGCGTTTTAAACGAATACCGATTTCTATGTTTATTTACAGCAATGTAAAGTATATACCCAAAATAACCTAATATCTCCATTTTTCCCATCAAACCATTGCATTTGTCACTATTTTAACTTAGACAAATGTCATAATTCTCACCTTATTTTTTTCCCACATGCCTTAATTTAATCTATTGAACCTAACACTTATGACCTCATGCATGGCATCTTATATTTTTAACCCTAGTAAATTATTAGCTAAATTTAACTCTAGTTAATTGACATTATTATTTTTAACCCTAGCTATTAAATGTGATCTCAAACTATTCTTCAATATGGCATAAATGTGAAAGACAAGAGGTTAAATGCATTTTCTTTCCTCTTGGGCGTGTACTTCAACCTCTTCACATCTTCAAGTTCGAAAATTTTTCCTATTCTACTCTCTTTCAACACAATCAAAGTCCAAGCACTCACTTTCAATCTAGTGTCTTACAAGATACATTCATAGACATCCCTTTCTTTTTTATCAAATTAGCTTTGTTGTTTTCCAAAGAACAAGACTCGTTAATTTTAGTATCTATTTTGATTTCCAGTTGATTAAAGGCTTGCTTTGTTGAAGATTTCACTTTGGGTTAGTGAAAACTCAACGGACTAAGCTAGAATGATCTACTTAGTACTCTTGAGTTTGATTAATTGATTGTTTTTTTATTTAGTTTATATTTTACTCTATGTGAGCAAGTTTTAATAGTTGTATGTTAAGCTACCGTGATGGTTGGGCTTGAATTAAAAAATCTTTTCACATGCCTAGGATGTCTTTGAGAGATTACTAAAAGGTTTTGTTGCATCTTGAGTTGGAAAAGTGTGAAAATGGTAAAATTAGGCATAAAAGGGTATTTTCGTAAATTTCTTGACACGGTAAGGGGCAATTTTGAAATTTACAGAAGTGAAGGGGGCCTGTGAATAGGGTTATTTTATGATTTCTAGTGTCATTTAGTGGTTTATTAAGTAATATTAATTAAAAGGAAATCAAACGGGTTAAAAAATGAATTTATAAGCTTTATGGGCAAATTTGTAATTTCACCAAGTTGAGGGACAAATATGTAAAAACTGGAAGTGCTGGGGACTGTTCGCAACATGTGGAACCTTATTTTGATAGATGATTCAGTTATTTTTAAAAATGATTACTTAATTTAGACATGTGTCTAACTATGCAAAATTAGAGCAAATTGTAAAATTTATTAGTAGTCGGTTGTTTTGATAGTATTTTAATATGTGGTTTCTATGGTGTAAATAAAATTTCCATGCATTTTAAATAACAAAATAATTGCCTTTAGTACTTAATTTAATTAATATGGCTTGGTTGAATGAAAATTGAAAATTAGGAGCAAAACTTATAAAATGAGAAATTTTTTACTAGGATAATAATCTAATTCAAAGAATTTGAACTTATAGTAATAATCATTAATATTTGTGGTAAGGTAAACTTAATCAAGGGTGGTTTAAAGAAAATGAAAATTATATGAGTTACTCTTACGTAGTAGTAGTGTTTAATGCTATAGAACTTGTAAAAGTTTTTTTCCAAATGATGTTGGCTTGGTGAAAAGAAAAGAAAGTTTATTTGTTGAAATGTACATAATTAATCGATTGTCGTGTACCATATGGAAATGCAAGGAGATTAACATGTCGTTATTTGCAATTGTAGATAATGAAAATGTGTGGCATTTCTTGTGTTGTAATCAATTTTGTAAGGCTTTGATGCCACATAATTGAGACTTTTGCAACAATCTATTCACCACTGAGCGAATTCCCTTATATGAGTGTATATGTAAGACTCTAGAGTTAGCTAGATATTCTACCATATAAGAAGGTTCTCTACAAGGTTGAGATGACATGGCTCGTATAGTGATGGTATGACATGACTTATGGAGCCATGGTATGATGCTAAGAAATGGCCAACATCATACGGATGTACGGTAGTGTGTTTATCCTCGCTAATATAAAGGACACCCGTGATGGATAGGCTGAGAGGCGTGGCAAATGGGTATACATGTTTCCATTCCTCATGAGTTAGTGGTGACGATGACTCGTTAGTCAAGATGCCTCGTACATCGAAATGGTCCTCGCCAGTGACGAAAATCAACTCATATGTGTAAATCGATGATATGTTACGTGGTATTTGTGACATATAATATGCCATCTGCTTGCACATGAGTGATTGATTTCATGAAATGTTATTGTTATTTCATCGACATGTCATGATTTGAAAGATAGTACCTTTATTCCTACACTCGTCATGCATGGTTGCTTTATACTTTCTTGAACTCACAATTATTATTAATATCAGGTTGAATGGTAAGTGAATCTCCTACCTTAGACTTAAAGATTTCATTTACTTAGTCTTGACTCACTCTTTTATTTTTTAGACATATAAGATGAATCCCCCACCGCCACCACTTTTTGGAGCTTCCATGCATTTTGGATTATGTTTATGAAGATATGTTTATACCCAAATCACTAGTAGTATATAGTAAGTGTACTTCCAATGTATGAGTCGACGTGGGGTTATCAGAGTGGATCCCATCGGTATGTCGCTTCATATATTAACATCGAGGAGGAGTTGGTTTGACCACTTAGAGACTTTGATGGTCCTTTAGATTTTGTCGATGATGGCCCATCGATGGGTGAAGTTGTCCACCCTTAATTGATGGTCCGACAGTGCACAGGCAGACTTTTGGGCATACGAGTATAGTGTTGAAGTTCGGTGACCCTAACTCTTCCTAGAAGTTATGTATTTTGCATTTTGCTTGGACGTTTTATTGTAATACTGGTATCAATATATATAGAAAAAAAAAAGAAGTATTTGTATTTTATTAATCACATGTGATCATTATGTATGGCATATTGTGAATGCTTCAATGTGCTTCCACGTGCTCATAATAATTATAAGTAATAATTGGAAAAGACATGTTGCGCGTGACTATTCTGGGATGTCACACATGTGCAATTGATGAAGAATATGTGAAAGTGAGCTAGTTTTTAAGGACAAAATTTTAATGGGATTTTGGGGCTTGGGCTTGGGCTTGGGCTTGTCTAACAAAATAATGGGCTGAATTAATGGGCCATATTTTACAGTTGCACTTGAGAAATTAGTCACGTGTCTAGAGCCCAAATGTCCAACTATTGTGACATTCTGAAATCTGACCCACTTAGGATTTATGAAATGAATGGTTTTATGAATGTACTTGTAGTTAGATCTCGCCCGGAACTGATCATTCCTGGTATACTAACCGTTAGGGAAAGGCTAATTAGGTACTTAAATTCGCGTGACCAAAGAAATTCGATCGTGAATTGACTTTCGACCATAGAATTATCGAGGTGACATTTTGAGCCAATGCAGGCCGAAGTAAGGATAGTTATGGGCCGATTCTCCGTTGTCATACGAATGGAACACGGGTAATTCCGTTTAACCATGAGATGAATTGACGGATGACCCTAAACCTATACCAAACGATCGTGCCCGTCAGAATTAGCGATCGATCCTCATGATTACATAACAATGGAGGTCGTCGCGATCTGATTGAACTTATACGTGGCTTGATTTAGTATCAGTCATGGGTCAAACATGCGAATTTCCCCAAAAGCTACCCGTTAGTCTGAGACACACTCAAGTGACGTTATTTAAATTTCAGTCATCAATTAGCGACTAAGTTGGCCCTTGGAAATTTAGAAAATCACGACAAGACATTTGGACGACGTTATTATTGGTATGGTCAGCCTCAAAATTATCCGTATCCTTCAGAAAAATTGAATTTCGGCGAGACATAGAAAATGACTATTTTACCCTTGAGACTTTGTTAAGGCCAAGTGTAAATGGAGAAGGGCATTTTGGTCATTTCACATAACTTTAGAAATGACAATTTTTGGACAATTTTACCCTTGGATTTTTTGTGAAATTCCCAAATTACCCTTGGATATTTTTGGAAAATATTAGATCGTGGCCGTTGGTTCTTGGATAAGATCGAATCTCGACCGTCGATTGAAAAGTTGAGAGAGGGGCAAGTTGGTCATTTTGCATAAAGGGGGTTCAATTATTGGTGATTTAAACCAATTCTTCTCTCTCTCCCCTCATTCTCTCTCCCTCTCTCGGCCATTCCCCCCCTCACCGAACACTCTCCCCTCTTCCCCTTGGCCGTGTTGTTGCCACTTCGGCCACCGTCTGTCCATCCCGTCACCACCGTGTCGCCGAGCCTCGCCCTCACCGCCCTTACACCACCATCGTCCTCACACCACCACTATCTCTCCCCTCTCCCTCTCGGTGATCTCTCCCCTCCCTTTGGCCGTGAGTCCCTCCCCTTGGCCGTGAGTGACCGGCCAAGCCAAGCCGCCGTCGCCATCGCCGATCGCCACCGTCGCCATCGCCAATCGCCGCCGTCACCAATCACCGCCATAGACGCCGCGTTCCAGCCGCCTAATCAACCTTGGATAGGTTGATCTTGCTTGGGAATTTCTAAGTAAGTTACAATCTAAACCTTATTTAGAATATCGGGTATTAACAGACCCGTTTAGACGCAGTTTAGTGTAATTTAGGGGTTGTTTTGGTTTAGAGGCCTTAGGAATGAAATTGTGGCACTTTGATGGAAATTTAGAGGCTAATTGAGGGCTATGATTGGTTGAATTGAGTGCTGGAAAATTCTGTTGGCGCGTAGATTGGATGGTTTGAGTCGGCAATTAATTGCATGAAATTATCGTGTAGTGCCGGGATTATTTCGTCCTGATTTTGTGGTGAAAAATGACATGTTATGTGATGGTTGTATATGTGTATGTGGGCTGAATTGAAATGATTGGATTGGGTGCATTTGTGTGCATTTAATTAATGCCCGAGTGTGTGCAGGTGTGAGATTTGAAGCGTGCGATGTACGTGTGATCACTAAAAGGCCCTGAGGCGTGTTTATAGGGGGTACAGATAAAGTACGGTGTGTTGGCATGTTCGCATGATCACTAAATCCCTGAGGCGTGTTTACGCGGGGAATTGAACCGGCCTAAGGCGTGTTTACGCAAGTCGTGATATGACTGTGAGATCGGGTCTAGGGCGTATTTACACAGGCCGCGATATGTAGGCCTAATGCGTGTTTACGCGGGCTGAGGAAAGAAAGTAAGAATGTGATCGACCCTGAGGCGTGTTTACGAGGGTCGCGATATGTAGGCCTTATGCATGTTTACGCGAGCTGAAAAAAGTGATTGAGCATGAGATGGTACAATGTGGTAAGTTAAATGAAAATGGTGTGGTGGTGCATGAATGAGTGTGAATTGCGGAGTTCGGAAATGTTATGTGTTCGACATGTGTTTTTGGGCATGAGATTGGTTTGGAAAATGCATGCGGTTTATAAATGTGAATTTAAGACTAACGTGCAGATTGCATGTACCGAGAGCCCAGGTAAGTGCAGTTGTGTGGATGTTGTGTGTGTGTTGCTTGATTT
The DNA here is from genome assembly GCA_031216185.1 of Syzygium aqueum. Lineage (NCBI taxonomy): Eukaryota > Viridiplantae > Streptophyta > Magnoliopsida > Myrtales > Myrtaceae > Syzygium > Syzygium aqueum. The sequence continues at coordinate 12,869,338 of CM062232.1, read as the reverse complement.
TGTGTCTGGACTTATCTGGGGATACGTGGTAGCCTAGGTGGAGTTTAGGCTGTCAACTTATTGAGATTTGTCTCATGGTTGTGTAACCAAACCATTTCAGAGCCCCCACCTAAGCCATGAACCTTCCACTGCCGCCGCCGCCATAGCGTTTTGGGATTCCGATGCACACTGATCATAATATTGTAGAGTTCCCGATAGACGATAATTTGACCTGGATCAAGCATACTACCGTAGTCTGGGTAGACATAGGGCAACCTCTTTGGCAAGCCTGTACCTATACCACTTGGATGTTTCGGGACGGAATGGACGAGTTTGGCCTCGTTCGTAGAGTAGGAGATTGGCATTCGTAGGTCATACCCCCTCCCGATGGTGAGATGACTAGTCTGGAAACTAGTCTAGCACAATCTGGACATTAGCCTGCACCTGCAGTACCTGAACCTTTAGTGGCTGAGCCTGATCCATAGTCGGAGGAATCACAAGGCAGGGTATGATCCTATAGAAGTGGATCTAGGTGTACTACCAGAGGAAGAACTCGGAGAAGAAAACCCTGAAGAAGTACCAGAAGAGGAACCTGGGGATGAGCCAGAGGAGGAGTTAGAAGAGGAGTCTGATGAGAAAAAGCGGATTGAGATTCCGCTAGAGTCCGGTGATGAGGACAACCCGATTGAGATCGAGGCAGACTCCGAGTCCTCAGATGAGCAGGTGACTCAAGGAGATTCAGACTCAGGTTCTGGAGAGTTAGACTCAGAGTGGACGCCATCCAAAGAGTGTAGGGGTTAGTTTTAGGGGTTGAGTAAGGGTTTGGAAGTGTCCCATTTTTGGAATAGTGCTTACCTAGGCTACTGATCCTTTTTTATATCGGTGGTGTATAGTTTAGAAGTTCGGTGTGCATGTATATTATATGGATTGTAAATGGCAGATGTTGTATAAGTTTGAATCTTTAATGGATGTATAGTCTCTCTTGTACCTCTGGTCAAATATTGTCTGGGCGTTTGTGACTTTCGCTAGTGCTTTATATCTCTGATGTGTTAATTTGGGTCAACGACTTTCTGGGACGTCGCGATATTCGACCATAAAGGTATGTCACGAGCTCGAAGGAGTTCAGGGCGTGACAACTATCAAGGCATTCAACAAGGCGAGAAATTGCGCTAAGCAAAAGCTCCAATGCAAGTTGCTTGAAAGAATTGAACTGATGATCATTTGGTGGCTCCAACGCCTTGGTCGTGTTGCCTACACAGGGCCACTGTGAATGGCTATTTTGTCATCTAACCTACATCTCCCTCCATGTTAAGGGAGATAGGATATGAAAATGTCATTGTTCTTTCTTTTCTTATTGATGAGTTGTGCCTTTGTTGGAGGAAGTGCGGTTCACAATCCTCCACTATCTAATAATATGAGGGATAAGAACAGCAATAGTGCCATTACTTTTTTACGGCGCTCACTTACATGATATAACTTTTTTTTCGCTCACTTAAGTACTACAAATTTAGAAAAATTGATCTTTTAAGTGCCATCAGCCATTTGCCTTATTGGAAAATCCGATGTGGCACTAAAATAAATTAAACCATCCAACGTAGTTAAATATAAGAATTATGGAAGAGAGAAATGTGAAAAATTATATAGATTTCGATATTTTGGAAAGAGTACATAGAGGGGCCTATTTATAAGCCTAGATAGAGGACATCAAAAGAAATCAAATCTGATATGCAAATCAAAATGGATATAAAATGTAACATCCCCAATTTGGATCGAGATAACCAAAGAAAGATAGCCATGGAATTAGTGCGCAAACCGATTCAAGGGTCGGTCATGGATTGGCTAATATGATTGAAATGAGTATCTAGAGGGTCGATGATGATCCAATCGAAAGATCCTTTATGGATAGGCCAAGGGGTCAACAATGAAAAAACTTTCTCGTCACACAAGTCGATTAGAGCAATTTGACCATGAACTGACCTTTTGACCATAAGAGTCGCTAGTGGGATGATCCGGACAACCCTAGATCATGTCATAGGGGCATATATTGATCACGAGTGATTCTACACAATCATGCACCAATCATGGGCGACTATGGACCAATTCCGTTGTGTTTGATTCCATGCGGCTATATGACAACCGAGGGTCGATCATGGATCATTGATGCTCAAATATGGACCGATCGTGAATCAGCCATAGATTGTTGCATTGAATTGGGTAGGCCATGTGCTAGGCCTCACGCCAGGCCATGGACCAATCGTGTGCCCGTCGACAGGCCACAAGCCGGCCATGTGCCTGTCCATATGCCGACCATTGTGCCAAGCCTTGTGCCCATTGGTTCCGACTGAGACCTAGTCCCGAGTCAATTAGACCTGGTCAAGAGCCATGCATTATGCTGCCCATGAGCCAATGTATGTGTGCGATCTATGAATCAATCTCTTGACCACGTGTCTTATCCATGCACATGACACATTACTCATGTGACCTAGCCGCATGCCCGGCACACCGTCTGTACGGCCCGGTCCCGTGCCCATGCACTCGATCCTGTACCCATACGGCAAGCTCGGTGCTCATATGGCCTAGCCATGAGCCCAACCTTGTGCCCGAGTAGCCCGGCTGTGTGCCAGGCCCTATACCAATCAGGTTTGTTCAAACAAATTCAGTACTTGATCATTCTAGATTTTGGTTCAATATCACTTGGACATTATTTAGCTCAAAACCTTGGATTTCTAAATGGGAGGGTCGATCATTTAAGGCACCTAAAACCTTGATTACCTAAGTTTTTTGCCAAGCCAAATTTAGTGAAATTTGGTGTCCGAAGAAGGAAGTGCCAATAGAACTAAGCAAGGACCCAATTATTTAGTGTTTCTTAATATAGTCATGTGATTGACGCTTAGCATGCTTCTTGGACAAGAAGACAAAATGACTTGATTATTTGTGCATTATTGCCAACTTCTTGGATATGTTGGTCAATAATGAAGACCAACCCCCGATAATAGAGCTTTGGACCAATAATGAAGTTGTCTTGCATGAGCCAATAATTGTAGCCTTTAGAAAGAGATTCACACCCAAGGAAAAAGCTATGGGCTAGAGAACAAATTAGCAACTTCTTTTGGAAGTTGCCTAATAATTGAAATATAGCATTAATAATTGACAACTTCCTTAGAAAGTTATCAATGATAAAGCTTGACCAAGAAGACCTCTAATAATAGAGATAGGAATCTTGTGGAAGACTTTAATAATTGAGTCTTGAAGACCAAGACTACCATTCATGCCTAGCAAGAAGGCTCATGGCCAAGAGAGAGAGAGAGAGATCATCATGATTTATTTAGGCCTTAAATGAGTTAGTAGGGCCTAATGACCTTAAGGTAGAAACCTGGAAACCAAGTTGAAAGACGTGTGGTCTCAATTCAAGGCTTGCATAAGATGCTTAATTATGGCTATAGACTTTCAAGGCCTTATCATAATGAAGTTTAGACTTTATGGCCCTTCATTTATGAATTTTTGGCATAGTTCATTAGGACTATGTGTGGACCACATTATAAATAGGCTTGATCCCCTCTTAGTCTCTTTTTTCTTCACACCATCACCATCCACGCCTACCCCACCAACCGATTCTCTCTTGCTCACGCCACCATCTCTTTCTAACGCCAATCACCACTTCATTCTCACGTCACCATTTGGTCCCTACAAAATCTCGTTTTGTCGAGTAGTGTAAGTAGATTCCCTAATGTCGGGATAGGATGATCAAATACATTATTGTTTAAGTGTTTAATACCGAACCATGCTTGGACTTGATTTAATGCGGGCTTTGTTTGTATAGTTGCTTATATAAGCAAAGCATGAGTCAAGACACAGCTTGGACGAGAAAAAAGGAAAATATGCCTTGTGCGCACGCCATAGTGCATGAACTGAATGAATTATGTGCGTTTGTTAATGCGTGCATCATGAAAACACCATGTTTCATGTTTGTTTGACAATTGCATTATATCATGAGTGATGTTTGGACAGTAAGCACATCTTTGCTATTGATCTGCCGTCGATACGAGGGTGGCAAGGTTGAACGCATGTCTAATGACGACTAATTCCTCCTAATTTGAAATTAGTAAATTTTGCTTACTGAGTCCTTGACTCACCCCCATTGTTTTTACCCTCATAACCATAGGATGGCTTCTCATCCCATTCGTTTTGGAACCCCAGTGGAATTGCTAGTAGATACAATTGACATGATCAATGCAACCAAAGGGAGAGCCTACCGCAAGGTCATCTCCCAAGTCATGATTAATGAAGGCCTTGAGCAAAACGTCCTACATGTGTTCGAGGCTTAGTATGAGTGGACCGAGGATGACGGATTGATTAGACCCCTTTGTGGGTTTAATAGCCCTTTTGGCGGTGCCAACAGACTGGCACCCGAGATCGCCGCTGTGACACCTTGGATTTAACTCACTCGAGGTATTATTCACTTTGGCCCATCCCATACTGAGTCTCACAGTTTTGTCCTTTGACATACAGGCAGGCACTTTTCCAAGAGGTCACCTATCTTGGTAGTGCTCTAGCTTGGGCTTGCTTAACTTTGGAGTTCCAAAGCAAAGCTTGCCATTACATCAAAAGACACTTTCGTAAGTTAATTCCAGTTTTCACATATATATATGTATATATATATATATCAGGATTTCTATCCCCATGTTCAATGCACAATTTGGATCATTCCTGCCACCTTCGCCATCCTAAAAACCTGTCGGGAGCCGCTCCTTGTCCAGGCCCTCTGGCCCTGGCAACCACTCCCCGCCCTCGTTGGACTGGGTCGTTATAGGCTCACAAGCTTCCACATGGTTCGTCCTCGAACCATACATTTACTAGAGGGGATCCCGCTCTAATACCATATTGTGACACCTTGGATTTAACTCACTCGAGGTATTGTCTACTTTGGCCCGTCACATACCGAGCCTCACGATTTTGTCATTTAGCGTACAAGTAGGCACTTTTCCAGGAGGTCACCCATCTCGATAGTGCTCTAACCTAGGGTCGCTTAACTTTGAAGTTCTGAAGCAAAGCTTGCCGTTACGTCAAAAGTTGCCTCTGTGAGTTAATTCCAGTTTTCACATATATATGTCAGGATCGCTATCCCCATGTTCGGTGCACAATTCAATTCATTTCTATCCCATTCGACATCCTAGAAACCTAGTAGGAGCTGCTTCTTGTCCAGGCCCTCTGGCCCCTGCAACCACTCCCCGCCCTAGTCAGACCGGATCATTACAGTTGCAGACGGGGGCTAGTCGACCAACCAGACTTGGGAATGACCAAGTGTTTTTTGGGAAAGAAACTTTTTGGAGGAACTTTTTGAAAGAGGAATCAATAGCGGGTTAGGTATAACCCAACCTTTGTTATAGTGGGTTTGCACGCGTGTATCTGCCCGTAAGAAAAGAAAATGGCATGTAAATAGGCTTGACATGTAAAATGTCTAATTATCATGTAAATATACGGTTTGTGCTTGATGTCTATCTTAACTCCGTTGTTTGAATGTTGTTATGATTGTTCCCATTATATATACTTCCGCTTGTCCGCAACCAAAAGATAAAAATTTAACGGGACGTCACAAGTATACCACGGGTCACGGTCTTGGCCGGGACGTGACATAGAAAATCAGAGAAAATATCATAAATATCTCTAGAAGATTTCTAAATATCTTCAACATCCCCCTCAAACTCATAGTAGCTAAGTCACCTTGTGTTTGAATCAATGTCAAAACACTATCACGAAAACTTGTTTTCCGACGACGCTACATGGTATCAGGCGTGGTGGATTTGCAACAGGGCTGTGTGTGAGGTAGCATCAGGCTCATTTGAAGTCGAGCGAGTCCGGTGGTGGTTTCGACTTCTTAAAACGACACGCAAAAGGTCGATGATCATGATAATTCGGTCTAACGGGGCATTTCTAGAAAAGCGAGCTGGACTGAAATGCAAAGGTTTAAGGAAAGAGAAAGATCAATTTGTTTATGATGTCATATTCTATTTTTGTATTCACAGGTCAACCAATTATGATTTGAGTAATCATAATTGTAAATACAATATACGAGATATCAAAAGAGATCAAGAGAGATACAAATGTGACTGATTGATCTAGGGAACTGCATATTGATTCTACTTTGGATAAATATGTCCAATTTGAGTTGTTATATATTCCTAACAGATATATAGTAGCGAGCTCTCGAAGTATGATGGTCGCATAGATTATTTGCCAATATGAATTTTGCAAAGAAGAGAGTCGTGTTTAGCTCATCGTGGGCGAGTGGGAGATGAAAGGCATGATAAGTGGACCGCCAAAGATGGGCCAAATTTGGCCCATGAACCACAAGGCCCACAAGGTGGTTATTTTCCTTTTACTATAAATAATTGACCCCCTTTGGAAAATGAACGTGATTTTTCATATGCGTAATAACACACCTCTTCGAAAAAACATCTTCTATGGTTTTCCTTCAGAACGCAAGTGGGTATGAAAAACAATCGAAGGTCATTCTCAAGTACAAAGTGACATTTAGTATGTGGCAATACCTGTATGATCAGTGATACAAATTGACGATTATAGGGCACGTTTTTGGCGTTATTCAAACGTGTTTCGAGCATGTTGATCAAGGAATGAATTTTCCTAACAAGCCGATTGAATTGGCCGATCCGAATTTATAAAGACTCGCCGCGGCCGAGTACTTGGTCCAAAAGAATTTTAAGAAATGGTCCACGACATTGTAAACATGAGTGAGTTATATATAGTTATATTAAGAGTTATGTTAATCAAGCGATTTGATGATTATACAGGATCAATTCCTAAGTCATAAAATATAATTATATATCTATTTCTTAATTCAAGAAAACTTTCATTAATGGATCCCATCTATGGAAAGATTTGACTTTTATAGTAACATATAGGGAACATGGCACAAATAGTTCATGAACTTTATCTCGATGTACAATATAGTTCCTGAACTTTAATTGAATATATAATATGGCCTATGAACTTTAAATTTGTTCAATACGATCCCTAAACTTTTTATATGTTGACACCTAAATTTTACCGATCATCTAGTGTAATTTGCATAGAAAATTAGGGATTAAATTTTAACCCCTAAACAAAAATATTTAAACTGCATAGCATATAGTTTAGGTTCATTAATTTAATAGCATTTTTACATCAAATTGGCGTTGGCGAATGAGCTTAAATTTCATTGAACAAAACTCGGTTCGCTCGGGAATGCAAGGGCCAGGAATTTCAAGATGAACAGGCTCGGTCGTTTTAATTTGAGTTTAATTCAGCCCATTATGTTTTAAGTTTAATTCAGCCCATTTAGATGTTAATTAGAACCTAAACCCAAGCCTAAGCCCATTAGTACTCTAGAGCCCATCTAATTGACCTAGATTAATACTATATAAATGTGTTTTAGGTCAGATTTTGGGTGACACAACACAATTACACAGGAAACATAATTTCATATCAGAAAAATTGAGAGAGCTCAAGGGAGAGTGAGAAAAAGAGAGAGAGAGATCCTCGCCGCCGCCGTGCCCCTTGCACACTGGCGTCCGTGCCTCACGCCTCAGCCACGTCCGCGGTGGCCCCTCTCTCCGTGCTGCCTCGCCGACCTGCTGCCCTTACCGTCGCTTGATTGAAGATTAGTCCAGCAAACGAATAGCCCCCGAACGACGACCATCAACGCTGCTGCTTCTGCATGCCCTGTCGACGTTAGCTGCCCTGCACAGTCCAACTTCCTCAGTCAACCGAGAAGTTTGTTCCTGCACTAAGCCATCGTTGCTGTTGCCGCTTCTTCATACGCTTCCAGCGAAGCCCATTGAAGAATTGTCCCCGAAGCCTACAGTACCATGCAGAATACGTAGATCACGAGGAGAGATCGCGAGAAAGGAAGAGAAGAGAGGGAGGGGGTCTCGGTCAACCTCTCCAAGCCATCCGCTATTGCTGCCCTCTACTGTGACGATCTCCATCTCCACAAACACAGCTCTAGACGTCCGGCTTTCCTTCGAGTTCAACGGCCACCGAGTTTAGTTCCCCCCACGAGTTCATTCGTGGCCGAGAATCGTGAACCATCACAAGCGCCACCACAAATAGCACCGAATCAGCCTCAACCACCGCAAGCGACGCCTCCGTCCGCGCCATCCCGCCGGCGACCTTGCCGGACATCCATAGCCACGCCATCGCTGTTTTTCTGTTGCCGGCAACACCCGCTTCGCCGGAACAGTCGCCCGGAGCAGAACCCTTGCCGAACCGCCGTTGCTCAGCCACATCGTGGCGCGCCGAGCTCACCGCCACGAACTACCGACGGTGTTGTCGTACCTCGCCGTTGTCGCCGCCGGTCATCCCGATCCCGATCCGCAGACTCGATCCTGATCGATTCGAATTTGGAAGTTATCTGCAAATTAGGTAATTGGACATTATCCGATAATTTTCAGAATGTTTAATTTCCTAATTCGCATGTTTTGAATATTGCATGAATATCGTGTCAATTTGCTAGATATCTTAGGATAATGTTCGATATATCCGCAATGTTTGAAATATTCAAAATTAGGAAAATTTCCTAATTTAGCAACGTATCTGGACGACTATCCGACCTTATCCCTAAGGTATGATACGCGGCGATACGGAAAATTATTATCTTATCCATAATCACTTGGATACGATAATGATTTTTATCTGCTTTCCAAATTTGAATAATCGGCTTTCCGTCGATATCTATAATCCTATAGATATGACCGATAGTTCGATTTCTGTGCCTAATCTGAGTTTGAAACAAATTTGGTGGATCGCGTGGATGTTTTGAATGCAAATGTTATCTCTCCGTTTAAATTGGTTTCCTTTTTCAAATAAACAGAAAATTCAAAAAAAATCAATTAGATTTGAATTAGAGTTTTTGCATGTCTAGGAATCCTAAATATATCTAGAAGATAGAGTAGTTATTTAATTTAAATTAGGACTTGAGATGATCTATTTCCTAATTTAAATTAAGTAATATTCTAATCTTAATAGATTATTTAGGTTATTTTATTATTTCGAATTTCCATGAAAACCCCAAAAAGAAAAGGAATGAATTTTTAGGGTAGATTAAGATAGATTGCATTTTTAATTTAAGTAATTTAAAATTTCGAATTTTGCCAAAAATCCCAAAAATAAGTCATGTTAGGTTAGATTAAGTCATCATAAGTTGCATGTTAATTTAGGCAATTTTAAATTTCGAATTTTAATAGAAAATACCAAAAAGAGAAGTCATTAGGTTGCATGTTAATTTAGGTATATTTTTAATTCCGAATTTCATTGATTAAAAAATATCAAAAATAAATCACTTGTCCGTAATTAGAAATAGGTCACGTCGTCGCATGACATATAGTTTGCATATTAGATTGCATTAATTCACGTGTTATTTTTGCACGTCATTGCATATAGATCATATTTCATTTAAACAAGTGAAAATCCAAAAAATATTGAGTGAATTGCTTGTTAATTAGAAATCATATTAGGATTGTTGATATGATTTTCTAGCTAACAATGCAGATGCTTGCATTGGCTCGAGGTAAGTAATTCTTTCAACTTGCAATTTATTTAATGCTTTCTTGGGTGTTAAATTGATGGTTTGTGCACCCGCATGAATACCTCACATGTTAGTAATTAAGTTGAAATGGATCTAAACTGCCTGCCAAAACATTTTTGAAAAGAAAAGGTACCAAAAGGGCGTTAGACTAAATCTAGCATAATCAAGTCTCCAGGCTTAGAATCTCTGGTTCGTAGGAATAAAACATATCTTCCTATGTTTTATTTAGGTTTCTAATCGACCTACCATAAATTGATTAGTGGCGACTCCAAGCATGAAAATATTTACATGTTAAAGACTTAAACCCTAAGTTGTGAATTGGTAGGGCTTGGGAGGGCCCGAGTTAAGATTAGTCTTAATAATCCATTAACCCGAAAAATGAAAAAAATTTTAGGGTCGCGACAGCTTGGCGATTTCGCTGGGGACTTGAGTTAAAACTCTTAGTGGACTTAGGCCAATTTTTCTTTTCAAAAATAATTTTTGTTTGGCAGTGAGGATCCCAGGTACGTCCCTAACATTTTAAGTGTTAAATGTTCTTACAGAATGGGAGGTATAAGGGGAGGCGTGATTGTTAACCCTTGTTTTGCAGGGAGGTGTTTGGATGTATGGTTTAAATTATGCACGAAGTACTGTTTGATATAACCTGTTGTACATACCTTACATTTACACTACACCGCACACACTACCCACTACTGGACTTGGGCGGCATAGATTTAGGATGGTACTGAGATAGTGGATACCCCGACCAAAATCATGTGGTACGGATCGCCCTCCTCGGTCTCGAAATTTTCTTTCATAGTGTCATTAAGTACCTACCACGGTTGTAACCCCACGCAACCCGGGTCGGCTCTTTGACTAAGCCGGAGTCAGGGGAATCCCAGCCTAACCACCACCATGACTGGTTTAGCTCGGTATTTTTCGCGTCTCCACTTTGCAAGCCAGAGTCTAGGTAGAAATCGAACCTCACATTTCATGCACATGTCTATGTGATTGCCATTTTCCTACCCGGTGAAGTAAGTTTTCTGAACCCTTTTTCTCGCAATTTACTTACTTTTTCGTACATGTTGGTCCATGATAGGTCTAAGTCGATCGTAATTTTTGAAAGTAATAATCATTGAATTTTTTTTTCAAAGGGAAGAAAAAGAAAAAAAATAAAGCTTTGAAAAAATTACTTTCAATTCTTATCATTATTTTCCTAGGACTGTCATAATTCATTATTTCCTAAGAAGTTTGCCATCATTTTCATAAATACATGGAGTAATGAAAAATGTCATGAAAAATGGGAATAAAAAAGATTAGACTGAGTTATGGACCAATCGTTTTGAGGATGCATACTTACCATGCTCTATTTTTCAAATTAGGTAATTACGGACCGGTCGCGATCGCCTATTCGTACGCGGTCGAGAGCCAGAATGGCCGATCAAACCAACTTACAAGATCGTGTTGTTGGCATAGAAGACCAGATCAAGCAACTTGTCGTCGCAATGCAGCAAATGACCGCCGAAATCAAGACCCTTCAGTCGATCCCTGTTCCAGCACCCCCTGAAGCATCAGCCCCAAAGCATAAAAGTGGAAAAGGTGTTGATGTTGTTGAAGATGACGATATTCCTGACTTGGAAGATGATCCCGTCCAGATTGTCGTCAACAAACCTAAGCCTGATGAATGAGTTAACAAACTGGAAGAGAGAGTTAAGCAGCTGGAGGGTTCATAGGATTCACCTTCGATTGATCTGTCTCTATATTCACAGATCAAGATCCCAAAGAAGTTCAAGATGCCAGACTTCGACAAGTACAATGGCATCACGTGCCCAAAAGCCCACCTGCAGTTGTACCACGTACAAATGACCTCGTACGTTGACAACGAGCTCCTGATGATCCATGCGTTCCAAGCGAGCTTGACCGGCCCTGCTCTGAACTGGTACCTTATGAAGAAGATAAATGGCCTCAAAACCTAGAAGGAAGCTAGTGAGGCATTCCTGAAGCAATACAGGTTTATAACAGACATCATTCCTACCCGTGATGATCTCGGGCGTGCTTAAATAAAAAAGACCGAGTCCTTCAAAGACTATGTCATCAGATGGAGGAATCTAGCCGCTCAGGTTGTCCCGGAACCCATAGACAGTGAGTTGAAGAGGATGTTCGTGAAAACTCTCTCGTTCAAGTACCGTAATCTGATGGTGGCCATTCCGGCTGACAACTTCAATCAACTCATCCCCATAGGCAAACAGATTGAGATAGGACTGAAAGATGGGTGGTTTGTCGAGCCGTCCTCGTCAACCAAGAGATTTAGTGCAAGGAAGGAAAAAGAACCGGCAGCAGAAGTGAATGTGACGTATAACCAACCGAGCCGGCGGAGTACTAACTCCGCCCCGGCAATCCAAGTAGCAGAAGCTCAGCAACAAAACACGGGTCATCAACCTTTTTAGAGGAGGAACAACAGGAGGCAATTCACCCCCCTCCCCGGATCGTTGTCTCAAGTATTGGCAGTGCTCCGGAAGAAAGGCTTACTCACCACCGAGCCAAAGCGGCCCAATCCTGAGCAGTTCTATAACTTCGACCCGTCGAAGAAATGCGATTATCACATGGGCGAGCTGGGACACTCAACCAACGATTGCCTTATCCTCAAGCGCCGAATCCAGAACCTCCTAGACACCAAGGCTTTCTCATTCCAACCTGCTAAGCCAAATGTTCAGAGTAACCCACTCCCTGATCACGCGGGTAACGTGAATGCCATATTTAGCTTCAATGCTGGTTGAATTAGAACATCAAGGTGTACACTGCTGACGTCTACGGCGAGTTGGTGAAAGCCGGTTATTACCTGAGTAATGAGGCTGTTTCCCTGACTATCATGAGAGAAAGAATCTCAAGGATGGTAGAGGCTGGATTGATCGTTTATGTTGACCACACCGGCACCGTTTCAACTATCTTCGAAGTCGTCATTAATTGGGAAGAAGAGCTTGCTACGTTGAACACCAGGAAGGACAGGATCGATCCTTTGCCTGAAGACATGCCTCTGCTCGAAGACGCGACCGATGATGAAGAGATCGTAGAGAGCACGCTTAAAGTTGACGAAGAGAAGGAAGTGAATGATACTCTAGGGCAACTGAGCGGCAAGTTCAACTATTATGTGAAGTACTCAGCACCCCCAAGCTTCTACGTTGATCCTCGTGATATTGTCCCTGACGGTTGGGGAGGTATGGATGATCTGACACCTCCAATGACAGAAGATTCTGATGATGCAATCGAAGGAGTCACTGCCCTGTTTGATGACGTCTTCATCGGAGCTATTGAAGAAGGACCGTTAGAGGGAATGGGCATTGGCCCACAAGAGTAACAACTTTTACTTTTCCGCACACTCCCCTGCGTGGGAATCTTTATTGTTTTTTTAAGACTTGCCCCGTCTCGGGTGCTGCTTTCCATTTTCTTTTCTAGGACTTGATTGTTACAATTTCCATTCAATAAATATAATTCATTTTGAAATGATCAATGAAATTACAAGTTATTTTCAATTTTTGAGGGCATGTTGAGGTATATCAAACCAGCCCGGTAATGATATCCAACCGATAAAAGAAAATATAGTCCGAGGAGAATTCTGAGGCTTGGACTTCTTCATGCTTCCTCGTGTTAAAACCTTTTCGAAATGAATTTCAGAAAAACAAAAATACAAAAAAATTAATTACAAAAAATGCAATGTTTAGCCCTGTTTGTCCTTCCGAATCCTTTACTTTATGTTTCAGGGATAATCTTGTGACACGTGAGGGTATGGGAACGGTCCAATCTGATGAATTATGCGCCGCCGAGCCTAATCCCAATGATGCCGGCGAATTCGATGATTCCTCAGATATTCAGCGCGATCTAGAACGGCATGAAAAGCCCAAAGTCCTGACGGTAGATCAAGCTATCACCATCAACTTGGGTGATTCCGGAGAACCCAAGGAGGTGAAAATAGGGGCAACCCTTCCCGAAGGTGAAGCCAAACGCCTAGTTCAGTTGCTGAAAGATTACTAAGATATCTTTGCCTAGTCATATGCCGATATGCCGGGTTTAGACTCGTCTATTATGGAGCATAGCTTGCCTATTAATCCCGGCATGCCGCCCAAGAAACAGAGGCTACGGAGAACCAAACCTGAGTTTTCGAAAAAAAAATAGAAGAAGAAGCCATGAAGCTTTTGAAAGTTCGATTCATCGAAGTCACCCAATACCCTACCTGGGTAGCCAATATCGTTCCAGTCATGAAGAAAGATGGCCGAGTTCGGGTTTGCATCGACCATCGCGACCTGAACAAGGCTAGCCCTAAAGACGATTTTCCATTACCGCACATAAACGTTCTGGTAGACAGTACTGCTAGATTCGAACTATTTTCTTTCATGGATGGTTTCTCGGGCTATAATCAAATAAGAATGAAAGATAGCGATAAGGAGAAGATAGCGTTCATCACTCCTTGGGGAACGTTCCACTATAAGGTCATGCCTTTTGGTCTTAAAAATGCCGGGGCAACATATCAACGGGCAATGGTGACCCTCTTCCATGACATGATGCATAAGGAGATCGAGATATATGTCGATGACATGATTGCTAAGTCTCGATCCGGAGAGAGTCATGTTGATACCCTGAAGAAATTGTTCGACCGACTCCGTGAATTTAAACTCCGTCTCAATCCAACCAAGTGCATATTCGGAGCAACTTCAGGCAAACTACTCGGGTTCGTAGTAAGCAGTAAGGGCATTGAAGTCGATCCTTCCAAAATAAAGGCTATATGTGAGCTACAACCCCCGTCGACCGTGAAAGAAGTACGGAGCCTCCTGAGCAGATTGAACTATATAGCCCGTTTCATTTCCCAGCTCTCTAAAACTGCTAAACCGTTCTTTAAACTTCTAAAGAAGAATGCTCAAGTGGAATAAGATGATAATTGCCAGGAAGCGTTTAATGAACTGAAGCAGTACTTGATGAAACCTCCGGTGTTAGTCCCACCAATCCCGACCCATCCTCTGATCCTCTATCTCACGATTCATAGCGAGTCCCTAGGAGCGATGCTAGCCTAGAAAAATCCTGAAGACGGAAAAGAGCGAGCTATTTATTACTTGAGTAAGAAGTTTACCGTCTCGGAGTTGAATTATCCTGAAACCGAAAAGACTTGCGCTGCACTAGTATAGGTGCTCCATAGGCTGAGATAGTATACACTGCATCACCAGACTCTCCTGGTAACTGAGAATGATCCCATCAAGTATTTGCTTGATCAACCGGCCTTGGTAGGGAAGCTAGCCAAATGGCAAATTTTGATTTCAGAATTTGATATCCAGATGATACCACAGAAGTCAGTTAAAGGCCGAGTAATTGCTGATGTGTTAGTCGAGAATCCCGAAATCTCAGATGATCATAGATATTCTCCAGAAGATCGCATTCTAATAATAAAGGAAAACACATGACCATATTCTTCGATGGAGCCGTGAACTTGGCTGGTTCTGGTACTGGGGCAGTCTTAATATCCCCAGATGGGCAACATTATCTAGTAGCAGCAAGTAGAAATGGGGATATCCAAGTTGAAAGTGTTTGGTGATTCCGTTTTAATTATTCTCCAAACTGTAGGGGAGTGGAAGACGAGAGACACCAAGTTAGTGCCGTATCATGAATACCTCGAAGAAATCATAAAGGAATTCGAAGACATCTCCTTCGAGTACTTGTCAAGATCCCACAATAAGTTCGCCGATGCGTTAGCTACGTTATCTTCCATGCTGCAAGTGACCGGTGGAGTAGAGGTAGAACTCTTGAAAATCGAAGTCCTAACGAAACCGGCTTATTGTATGGTTGTGAACGGAGAACCCGACGAAAAGCCATGGTGTTACGATATCATGAGTTACATCCAGAAACATGAATTTCCTGAAGGAAGCACCCCAGCCGACAGGAAGTACATAATGAAAATGGCTTCGAAATTCTTCATCAGTGGTGAAAAGCTGTACAAGAGATCTTATGATTCGATTCTGCTAAGGTGTGTAGACGCAGCTGAAGCTACTAGAGTCATGCAAGAAGTGCACGAGGGGATATATGGTCCACACATGAATGGCCACATGTTAGCCAAGAAGATCATGAGGCTGGGTTATTATTGGCTCAGTCTTGAAAGTGACTGCATCCAACATGTTCGAAGATATCACCGCTGTCAAGTTCATGGGGATAAGTTAAATGTTCCCCCCACAGAGTTACATCAGTTATCCGAGCCATGGCCTTTTTCGATGTGGAGCATCGATGTGATTGGCCCAATCAACCCCAAGGCATCGAATAGACACCGATTCATCTTAGTCGCAATTGATTATTTCTCCAAGTGGATTGAGGCGGCATCTTATGCAAATGTTGCTGCAAAGAATGTTGTAAGATTCATCATGCGAGACATAATCGCTCATTATGGTGTCCCCGAGGCTATTGTCACTGATAATGGGACGAATTTGAACAACAAGTTTATGGATCAGTTGTTCAATGAGTTCAAGATCCGGCATCTGAATTCGTCTCCCTATCGTCCACAAATGAATGGAGCAGTTGAAGCCGCTAACAAGAACATCAAGAAGATCCTGGTCAAAACAACTGAAAACAATCGTGACTGGCACGAAAGATTGCCATTTGCACTAATGGCATATTGGACTTCCATCCGAACCTCTATCGGTGCAATCCCTTTTTCCTTAGTGTATGGCATGGAAGCAGTCCTGCCTGTCGAAGTAGAAATCCCTTCCTTGCGAGTTTTATCCCAAGTGGAGTTGTCTGAAGGGGAATGGATGCGACAAAGACATGAGCAGCTGAACCTGATTGATGAAAAGCGATTGAGAGCCATTTGTCACGATCAAACCTATCAGTAGAGGATAGCTAGATCCTTCAACCAAAAGGTGCGTCCAAGACACTTCGAGGTAAATGATCTAGTCCTAAGGAAGGTGCTGCCAATCTTCCCTGTTCCCGGAGGAAAATTTACCCCAAATTACATCGGTCCGTATGTGGTTAAGAAGGTGCTTCCCGGATGTGTCCTGATCCTCGCAGAAATAGATGGTCGTGAGTTCTCCAATCCTGTTAATTCTGATGCTGTGAAGATGTATTATCCTTGATAAAATCTGACATTTTGTAGCGAAAGTTTTTCAGTATCTGATTTTATACTTCTGAATTGCAAACATTGCACTGATCAATAAATGATTTCAATCAATTTCAAGCTAAAATGTTTGTATTGGCCTTAAATTCTGCATGATCATTTTGTCAACTAGTATCATTAACTTCAATGGGGAAGTCTATTTAGACAACCCAATAACTCATGTGAAATGAATTGAATGTGTCGAATGAGGTGCATCGGGATGATGAAAGGCAAGCCCTATCCTACACACAATCCCATGCACTAATCCCCAGTGAGTTGGAAAGAATTCCATGTCTGCAAGGTAAAGAGTTCTCTCGCAAAAGGTACAGCGATCAAAATGACAAGAGGCATTTCATTTCTCT
The DNA here is from genome assembly GCA_031216185.1 of Syzygium aqueum. NCBI lineage: Eukaryota > Viridiplantae > Streptophyta > Magnoliopsida > Myrtales > Myrtaceae > Syzygium > Syzygium aqueum. Next base: position 12,852,312 of record CM062232.1, on the reverse strand, counting down.
ACCTTAAACACTACAAATTGTCCATTGTTTCGCCATTTTGAGCCTAAACACTTGGAGAAAGTTTTCAAATTACCCATGTTAAGAACCACCCCACATCGGGGCAAACCAGAGGTAAATCAATGTCATATGGTGAAAAATGAATAGAAATCTTCTTGCTCTTATTTGCATCAATCTTCGAGTGTTGTTTTTTCAGATGAATTCATGCGAAAGTTCAAGTGCCTTAGGATGACGAAGAGCATTTCTTTCTCTATCCTACACGCATTTTACCCTTTGCTAAGCCCAATTGAGCCTACAAATTCATTTCATATAAACCCAGTTGGTGATCATCCCCCACACTGGGGCAAGGCAAAAGGTCATCATTGTTCAAACAGTGTATCTAGAGTGTCGATTGAAGACGAGAGGCTTGAGAGTTCAAATGGCGAGTCATTCAATCAGATATAGTTGGGTAGTGTTTACATTGTAAGCGGCATGTGTTGTAAAAAAAAAGAGAAAAGGGGCAAGAAAAAGCAGTGTGCCTGGTAAAAGCAAGACCAATGCCCAATGAAAAATGTCGGGATATGACATATCAAAATCATCCCCAGTAGAGCAGTAGTCCTACGAGTCCCAAAGGAATCAAGGGATGAACTATCGAAGCCAATGGGATCTATTGAGGAGACAATCTCTGGTAAAGAAGAAAACCGGTGACAATGCCGAGATGATCACCAACTTATTCACCCCAATTATACACATTTTGAGCCTAATGATCCATTCATTTCTCAACCTATGAGCCTAGCCTACGTTACGTCCCTTACAAAGTCTCTTCATATTAGGGCACTTGAATTAACGTAGAATTTCATATGTTTATAAGCTTAGCTCGAAGAAGTGCGAGCAAGTCCATTTCTATCTCATTTTTCAGGATTCTTGACTTGTAAACCCGAAGACAATTGCAGAGTATTTTCTTTTAATAGCCTCGACTCGAAGAGTCCCCTTTGCTAAGCCATTGACCAAGCTCATGTTATAGTCCCGGCAAAGACCTCTTGGATTGGTAAGGTCATACCACTTGCGAGAATACTCGGACCATTGTCGACATGATGACGGTGAGATGGAGAAATTCTCATAAATCAGCCTTTTTCAATGAGAATGAGAGAAAAGCCATTTCGAATCAAAAGTCCCTCATTCGACATTTTCAAGACACCCATTTGTGAGTTAGGATTGTCTTGTCATGATTTTTCCCCAACGGAGTTTGTAATGCCGATTTGACAAAACCATCGTGCATAAAAACCAGTTGAATTCATAGTGCATGTGTATGTGTTCTTGATAGTGCGCGAATGCATATTACATGTTGCTTAAAACCTTGTCTAGCAGGAGACACACTCTCGAAAATCGGAGATATTACCAGGTAAGTATATCTCTATCCTTTGGATGTCTTTGACTATCCAGGTATCCCTAACTTGTTCGAGCAATCGTCAGGCCCCCACATTTAATCATTTTCATTGCGATCTCTAGACGCCTTTGATGATGTTTAGGTGTTTATTGATCAAACCTTTTCAGGTACCTCTGATGATATCCATGTACTTTGTTAAGGAACCCTTGAACACTTGGGCTAGCCCCTTTGTTTACCAAATCACAGATTTTTATACAATCTTGAGCAGATTCCACCGTTACATGTCTATGAGCAGGTATAGGCATGGTGGCCAAATCTTTGCATATGAGCAGGTATATGTAAAGATCAGAATATTCTCTCAATCTCGGATATTCCCCCGCTACTCACCTATGAGCAGGTATAGGTAAAGCAGCCAAATCTTTGCATATGAGCAGGTATATGTAAAGGTCGAAATATTCTCCCAATCTTGGGTATTCCCCCGCTACTCACCTATGAGCAGGTATAGGTGAAGCGGTCAAATCTTTACATATGAGCAGGTATATGTAAAGGTCGGAATATTCCCCAATCTTAGGTATTCCCCCGCTACTCACCTATGAGCAAGTATAAGTGAGGCGGCCAAATCTTTGCATATGAGCAGGTATATGTAAAGGTCGGAATATCCTCTTGACTTCAAAAGTTCCCCCACAGTTCACTTATGAACAGGTATAAGTGAAGCGGCCAAATCTTTGCAAACACCTATGGAGATGTATAGGTAGTTTGTAAAGGTCGGAACTGTTCTCGCGAATCCAGATGATGATTGGATACGTCGAGCGTTCTTCGTGTGTTTTGACTTAATTGCAGATCACCGAAGTTTCATCAACGTATAACAGGCAATACCTATGGGATTGAGCCCAGATATTTGCCAAACAACATACAAGTTAAAGTCGTGCCTCGAATTGCATTATCTCGTCATGTCAGGTAAGTAATTCCAGGTATGTTTTTTATTCATGTTGGCATGCATCATTCCTTAATGCATTCAAAAATGGGACTCATAATCTTGACAAAAACATCATTCATTGCATTTTGCATGGTTGAAATTTAGGTATCATTTAGTCTTTGAATGCAACGTCTGCAAGCTCACCTTCAAAGAGGGGCAGCTGTTGACACCTAAATTTTACCGATCATCTAGTGTAATTTGCATAGAAAATTAGGGATTAAATTTTAACCCCTAAACAAAAATATTTAAACTGCATAGCATATAGTTTAGGTTCATTAATTTAATAGCATTTTTACATCAAATTGGCGTTAGCGAATGAGCTTAAATTTCATTGAACAAAACTCGGTTCGCTCGGGAATGCAAGTGCTGGGAATTTCAAGATGAACGGGCTCGGTCATTTTAATTTGAGCTTAATTCAATCCATTATGTTTTGAGTTTAATTCAGCCCAAGTTAATTCAGCCCATTTAGATGTTAATTAAAACCTAAACCCAAGCCTAAGCCCATTAGTACTCTAGAGCCCATCTAATTGACCTAGATTAATACTATATAAACGTGTTTTAGGTTAGATTTTGGGAGACACAACACAATTACACAGGAAACATAATTTCATATCAGAAAAATTGAGAGAGCTCAAGGGAGAGTGAGAAAAAGAGAGAGAGATCCTCGCCGCCGCCGTGCCCCTTGCACACCGGCGTCCGTGCCTCACGCCTCAGCCACGTCCGCGGTGGCCCCTCTCTCCGTGCTGCCTCGCCGACCTACTACCCTTACCGTGACGTCCTCGCTTGATTGAAGATTAGTCCAGCAAACGAACAGCCCCCGAACGACCATCAACGCTGCTGCTTCTGCTACTTCTCAATTTAGTTACTGGACTAGATAATTTGGGGATTAAATTGAACATTTTCCAAAAATTTAGGGACTACATTGAACAAATTGAAAGTTCAGGGACCACATTGCATATTCAGTTAAAGTTCAGGGATCACATTGAACAAATTATAAGTTTAAGGATCACATTTACATATTAAGGTAAATTTCATGGACTATTTGTATAATTACCCCTAACATATGAAGATTTCTATTTTCGTCTCTTGAGGAATGTCAGAAGAGTAAAATATGTTCTTGATTAATATTAGTGGTTCGCAGCTTGACGGGACTTGAGCAAATGTCCTTGAGAGCACTGTGATATAGCACAATATTTGTAGCAATAGCATCTCCAAAAGACGAAGTTCACTGGCAAAGGAAACGTGCGATTATGCGAAGCCCCGTTAATTTCACATTTAACTTTCAATTATAGAACCTCGAATTATTCTCTCTTTCTTATCATAACCAAATATATTGAGGGCGCTCCGAATTTTTGGCTCTACTAATTTCTACGATGCATGCAAAATGACTTGTTTACGCACATCAAGCGAGACAATTCGAGCCAAACTACAATCTCTCTCTCTCTCTCTCTCTCTCTCTCTCTCTCTCTCTCTCTCTCTCTCTCTCTCTCTCTCTCTCGTACATAAGAGGAAAAATTGTTCAAAAAGTTCTAAACCTATTGCACTTTTACCAATTCAGTTATCAACCTTTTATTTTCTTCAATTAAGTCCTAAGCCTTTTCATATTTTGACAATTGAGTCCATCCAATCAATTTTGACTGGAAAATACCGACGTGGACACTGATCGTCCTACTTAAACAATTTTAAACAATATTTTAATAAATTTTTTCGTGTTTCTTTATTTCTTTTTCTTTTTCTTTTTCTTTTTCTTTTTAACAAATTTGGCCCGCGAGGGTCGTTGAGCCCTCACCAGCCATTGGGCCCAGATTTGGCCGAGGCCATCGTGGCCACGAGTGAGGTAACCTCGCCTAGATATGGGTAAGGCAGTCTCGCCCGTGGCAACGATGGTTTGGGCGAGGGTTGCAACCCTCACCTAGTGGCCGGCGAGGACTCGACGACCCTCGCCAACCACAATAAAAAAACAAAGAAAAGAAAAATTAAGTAATAAATATATAATTTTAAAATATTAAAATATTATTCAAAATTGTCATTAACGTCGGCCGTACCGTGTAGGACGGCCCACGTCCACATCAACGATTTTTTATCAAAATTGGCTGGATAAACTCAATTGACAAAACATAAAAAGATTTAGGATTCAATTGGTAAAATAAAAAAGTATATGACTGAAGCCCCTTGACCTCATACAATAGCTATAGCAACAAAAGGTTAATGAAGAATAATCAGATGTTAAATGATTTCGCTAAAGGAAAGACACGAGGGAGGCCATTGTAATTTATAAATTATATAATATTCTAATAATAGTGAGTCCTTTAGATTAACCTACGAGTTTCACAACAGATCTCTCTCCCTGCCTCACTCTCCCATAAAACCGCATGCATCGAAAACTAAACCGGAAAGAATTTAGTTGAAACTGAGAAGATGAGAGCAAGTGTACCACATTATCAAGCTAAGTGTCCTCGAACCTGCCGGCAACTAGCAAGGTGGGCCTTGCCAGTGGCTGGGCCTCACCTAGCGACAGTAAGGTCAACCTCCCCGGCCCCTGCCTTTGGCCACTGGCAACTGTCTAGAGATTGAAGACGAAGGAAAGAAAAAAAAAAGGGAAAGGAAAAAAAAAGAGGGAAGAAGAAAAGAATTCGGAAAAAAATTAAAATACCACATCAGCATTGGCCGGATGGCCGGCGTCCACGTCAGCGTTGTCCGGACGGCTGGCGTCCACATAGGTGTCGGCTAGCCAAAATTGATCGAATAGACTGAATTGGCACAAATGCAAAAGGTTTAGAACTGAATTGACATAAAAAAATAAAAGATTTAGTACTGAATTGGCACAATTACAATTGGTTCGGGACTATTTTGATAATTTTCCCCGAAGATTTCCTATCAATGGTGGGGAGCTCGAACTTAGGTTTGGAAGTTGTCCCTAAGGAAAATAAAAAAAGAGTAAAGAGACCATCATCTTCATCTGCAACTTCATCGTCATTTAAAAACTCTTCATCCTCATTATCAAAGAACAAGGTTATTCCCAATCTGACCTCAACACCTCCAGCTATCCTTCACTCTAATGATAAGCTCCATGAAAGATCGACCAAAGAAAAAAGCTTCATGAAGCTGCTGAAGAGTGGTGGGACTTGTCCAAGTGGGTTTGAACCTGAGGAGTTCAATGGTGATTCCCAGATCTGAGAGTCGACCTCGAAGCCGGATGTGAACTCGACCTCTAATATGGGCTTGAGCTCCGCCTTGACTCGCCGCCCAGATTTGTGTTCAAGCTCCGTCACGATGTGCATCAACTGACCCCGGCGGGGGTCGACAGAACTCGTTGGCAAAGTCGGAACGGCGGTGGCGCACATCCTACCATCTTGGAATTTCTTCCTCTTTTTTTTAATCTTTTTTCGGATTTTATTTGGGTTAAAATGCCCCAACTCCGGTGGCCGGAAATATCAAATACTTGCCGGCCGGCAAATATTTTCCGAACGACAAGTTCAGGCCCACACAAAGATACGCATTTTCATCTACAATCAGCAAGAGCAGCAAGACCAAGGAGTCTCTGCATCGAATTTTCACTAGACAAATGTTTATTTGAAAGAAACGACCCGGAGTTGTCGCTTAGGTAAAATCTGCCAAATACATTCTCCGAAATTGGAATAAACTCGAACCATCTCGGACCGAACCGAGTTAATTATCCATTGGCACGGTGAATCTACATAGCACGGACACACCCGCAGTGGAATGGATTGAACAGAATTTACATGGAATTAGGGTATAATCGCATGGATATATTATCCGGGACAAAGAGAATATGGATCACATTCAAAGTCTATGTAGACATGAACAACTCAACGAAGGAATACACACGCAAAGTCTGGCAGTGTTATGACTCGGGGTGAGCATAGTCCGGATAGACAATTCCCATCCTAAAATCAGGAACCCCGCACTAAAAACCAGTTCTGAAAAATTGGAATCAGGAACCGCTCGTTGGTTCCATGGACCAACCCAAGAATCGAACCGGACTGGCAGTCCAGTTTCCAGGTGGATCCATGGAACCGGTCCCACTAGCCAAGGACAAAAACAAAAAGATGGAAACGAAGACGGAGATTGAGAGTCGGATACAATGAGGTGAACATCGATCGAAAAGAGTGAGAGTGAAAGCAAACGTGAGGCAAAAGCGAAAGGAGGAGTTTTTCGACTCAATGTAAAGTTGTGAGCGTCCACTAAATTATATTTAGTTTAGGGATTTAGAATTTTTCTTTTAAAAAAATAAAAATTAAATAAACATATTATATTTATTATTATATTACCAGTCCAATCCAGATAGACAAGCAGACCGTACCAATACCCACCAGTTCCCAAAAATTGGAACCAAACACCGGACCAGTTCCGATGTAATTCCAGGCGGTTCCCTATTCTTTTGTACACCCTTAGTTACGAGTCAATTGATTGAAAAAGAGTAAAATTTTTAATGTATAAAATTCTACGAAAAACTGTTCTTTGCCACGGCAACTTGCGAGGGCCTATCGGTACAGAGATTGCAATTGCACGTTCTTAGAATACTGCAACCAAGCCAATACGACCAGCAGACAAATGGGATTTGTATTAGCTCTTGCAAAATTACGTGCACACCGTGCCGTACGGAAACCGTAACAGGTTCTATCAACAGCTGGCGAGACCAAGAACAAAAGCTAACCTGTCACTTGACGTAAATATATTCTAAAGAAAGAAAGGCAAATGGACTTGTCGCCAGAGCGAAGCGACAACCTGCAAAACAGCTCAACAGAATATTCTCAACCAGCACAATGTAAACCCGTGCAACATACTCGGAACTTGCAGCAATAAATTCAAACAATTTCGAGCCGAGCCGAACTGAACCAAGTTTATTATCAATTGGCTTAAGTTAATCACGATCGAAGTTGCGCACGTTTACATAGCACAACCACACAGGCAGTGAAATGAATTGCACAAAATTTACAAGGAATTGGCACATGAGATGGCTGAGTAGGGAATACAGATAAAATGGAAGGAGAAAGACCGGCAGAGGCAGCCGTAGGGCTATTTGGTAATAATCCAGAGAATGGACGCTCAATGCCCTGCTAGCGAATTTGAAGTTACTGACAGTGCCCAACTTAACCGCGTGATGTGCAATTCATCATCTAAAAACCAAGTCCTCCTGTTAACCGAAATGAGCGCCCGAATTTTGCGCCGGTTGCTCCAATAGATCGGTTTCTTCTATGTCCTGTGTTTGGACATTTAATTCCTATTCAAGCAAAACCACGTCATTCTGTTTAACAAACATTTGAAATGCTCGCTTGAAACGCTCGATATAGCTTCTAAAGAGTACTTAGTATACAATAAGGACTAAAGAGAGAACCTGTGATTGAAGCAGTTGATGTGGCTGCTGATCTTGTGCTACTGTGTAAGATTGGGGCTGAGACATTCTGTAGTAAGGTTCCTTTAAATCAAGTTTGCCGGATGACGTTTGAAGTATTCCACCTTGCTCAGCCCCTGGGCCCCACATCTTAGCTGGAAACAGATTTGAAAAAGTATGTTAGCAAACACATGTAACAATCATCATTCATCACCACAAATAGAAGAGATTAATAAGGAACTCACTTGACAACGTCAAATATATGGTGTAACTCTGGGATTTGTGTGCAACCAGGTGAAGTCGACCAGTGATCTCTTGTCCAGCCATGACATAGAGGGGTTGAGAAAGAACACAGCGCAGTTGGTACCAATGAGTTGTTGGAGATCCGGGAGCAGTTGTCAACCACCTTGGCACAGTACTGTGTATCGAGATAGTTAACTAGTTACGACAATAAGCAAAATTGAGATGAAATTTAGAATACAAGTCATATGATGCACTAAAAAGCTTGGGGGGAGGAAAGACGGAGATTTACCTCCCATTGAATAGCACATCAAACCAGCAGGCCAACCCATGCACTCTCGTACCAACGTTTGCCGTAAATCTCAACGGAACATCAATCTCATATAAATCTTCTTCCTATAAAACACGACCATTATGAAGCCACAATAAGAAACAAATTCCTTTTTCAATGAAGTTACAAGCCATTGGCTGGGAAATATCTCGATCAAAGAAGCACCACCATGCCTGAATGCTTTAGGTAGGAGTCAAGGTTGGAATTTGAAATAACATTTCCAGTGTAGTTAGGTAATATTACTATTAACAGCCTTAAAAACTTATAAAGTACATGTTATCATCAGGCATGGGAATACAGAAGGCAATAAGAGCAAACTACTGATAGACTATAGATAGACATGATGAATCAATAGAATGTACGGTTTTGCTGTGGCAAGAGTTGTGTTTCAAATTTCATGCGCCAGAAAAGTAACAAAAGCTTGTCTTGATAATCAAGTGAACTGGTTCAGTACCTTCGCTTTCGTAAAATCTATCACATGAAATATTGAGGGAGCCACCAACAACCTTGGATCAAAGGCATCTACAACAGGCTGCATGTAGAAGAAATGACCTGATTAAGATAGTTTAGTAGCCAAGAAGACACCCTAAACAAATACTAGTAGACAAGCTAGCAGAGCATAGCAAGCCAAAAAAACATGAACAGTGAAAACAGATCGTAGTTAGCAAGCAGGCAGATGGGTGATGACAGATGTAGAACCTCTGTTTCCACTTGCCCGGTCAATTACCAACAGCAATAAGTCACAAATCTCAACTGTAATAATTATTTGGCAGAAAATAGATGGCCAGAATTGTGCCACTTAAGATTAGACATAGCTAGACACCACAAAAAAATAAGTGCCAAAAAACATCCAGAGACTATAAACCTGAGAGAAGTAGCCTTGAAATGCAGTTCCATACAAGTGTGTCAAATCGACATCATAATAGCTCTGTTGTTGCCAAAAGAGAGCCTACATTAACATATAAAGGTCAATACAAAAAAGTTAATCAAACAGAAATGGCAAGAAAAATGGATAAGAAAACTGAAAACTAATAGCAACTTCCAAGTAACAAACAAAATGAACATCAGAAAAATAGCACAGTGAAGCATTCCAATATCCATAAACAATCACAAGAGGTAACTGTGAAAGACCAAAAATGAGAATAAAATCAAGATCCTTAGGACTGCAACTCAATAACTTCAGGGAAAATTCATGGTCAACAGATAATATCACCCAGAGCTAGAAAAGGATCCTTTTGCAGTGAATTCATTGCTTTACGATGGATAACAGTCTCTGACTACTGGCCAACGTAACAGCAATTTCTCTTGGTATGAGAAGTGTAAGTGAAAATGCTAAACTGCTATCTACATTCCAGAGAGAGCAATTTGGGGGGAAAAAAGATAACATTACAACATTATTGCAAGTAAATCTTATGTGAAAGTTGTAGGATGCTAATTAAAAAAATTTAAGCAACACTACTAACAGATTTCTCCAACTGGTATCTTCATCTTTAAACAAGTTCAGTTTGTAATTACATCAATCTTATTATAAATATGCAGAGCTGACCACGAAATAAACACTATCATCTATACCATGAGTAAGTACCTTATTTGCAATTTCAACAAATAAATACTCATCACTGAAAGGGGCCATGTGTATCCTACAGGAGCAATAATCAGAAACATCAGAGAGACATAGTTGATATACATATTCAAGCTACATAACAATCACGTATATCATCTCAAATACATATATGATATATTACCAAAAGAGAGAGGAGAAGTCCTGATTTTAATTGCAGAAATGAGGAAGTACCAATCAGGAAAAAATAGCATTCAACAACTTCTAGTGAAGAGGGGCACAAGCTAAAGGATAAAGAACAAATGCCCAACTCCAAATGATGATGTGCTTGATATAGCTAATCAAACTATCGACAATAGTAGGATCATGGAGAAAAACAAATTATAAAACAATATCCACTTTAATCCAAGTCAGCTCCTGAAAGAGCCCTTAGAAGCTCACAACTACAGATAGATGGAAAAACATTGCCCATTTTACCGTCTCTTACGATCTCTATGCACAGGGCATGTTTGTTCTTGCTGCTCTTTTTTTAAGTAAAAAGTTACTGACTTTCCTGTTAAAACTTCAATTATTACAAATTTAAAACGTTGTAAAAAAACATATATTATTTCTATATGTATAAGTTTGTCCATTCTGAAAGGTCGTAGGTGTTCTGTGTCAAACAAAAAATCAAAGTCGCGAGATTTGGAAAAAGGAAAAAAGTAAATATTGCTCCAAACAAACATTAATTAAAAGAACTACATAAAGCGAGTTTCAGAGGTGGAGCAACAAAATCAAAACTCTACTCAACACTGCCCTGAAACATCTTTCCGGATAGTGCTTCTCAACTCATTAACCACAGCTTTAAATTCGAAGAAAAAGTAACATGAAGGGAGAAATATACCATCCAAATCAGATCAAATATGGCGAGGCAAAAACATGAAAAACCATAAATAGAAGAGGGAAACAGCCAATCACCTTCCAACAGTAGGAAACATCTTTCCATCTGGAACCAGAAACCGGTCTCTAGCAATTACGTAAGATTCCAGCATTCTTTCGTTTACCAACAAAGTGCCTAGGGCAGAAACAATTGTAAGCACTTTGAGCACTTCACAAATGTCACTGTACTAGTATCCATAAGCTTCAATATACAAAACCAACTCAACATCAAACGTAAAAAAAAAAAAATGGAGGAGGAAGGAATGGTCAAAATATGTAAGCTATTAATGAAGAAGAGTAACTCAACTATAGAAGCAAGGTTAAACTGATGAATAAGCACGCCATACCATTAAATCTCACTAGAGATGCCTTAAAAAGCAGAGCATACTTTATTACACCATTCACTTAAAGCGGTTTGTCAACATAAATTTTTTTAAGGGCTTACTAGGAAAATGACTCTGGACATCAGCAACTTTAACAGAAACAGAAGTAAAGATAAATACCCATCGGCTCCGAAATCAGAATGTCAGCTTTCTCCGGCAATTCAACTTCTTCGACTTTGCCTTTAATCACCTGCATTTTTAAGTGAGATACATGCATGGCTCCTGAGAACAATGAGATAAAGACCCTCAGATATCAGACTGAACTAATGAAACCTCACCGTAATTCGTTGGCTGAGCAATGGGTTTCCAGCAATAAGCTTGCGAGCGTATTCAGCCATTTCAGATGCTTCCACAGCATAAACATGTTTTGCCCCAGCCTACGGGTTTTGAAAACAACACAAGAATAAATAGACCGTGCTAATGCATGTAAGAGATGAAAAGGAAGCATCAATCATTGTCTAGAAAAAAAGAAATGCTCAGACAACACTTGTACCTGAGCAGCAAATAATGACAGAATACCACTACCAGCACCGACATCAACAACCACTCGACCTGTGAAATCTGCACGGTTCTCAATGACAGCAGCATAATAGGTTCCTGGACAAGAAATGCATCATAATAAGATAACTATGTGTGTGTCGGACGGTATAATTGAAGTTTAAAAAGTGTTCTCAAGACATAAATAAAGAAAGCAAAGCTTTTTATGGTTCTCAAAGACAAAGAACTGACGATAGGTAACCGAAGAAAGGGATATTTAACAGTAAGATGCTTAGGTGCCTGTAGTGCCCGTGAAAATTAATCTTAGAAACTTTTATTTTGAAATTGATAGCAAAACAACTCCGCGTTGTTCTTCTCTTGAAAGATAAGAGTCTGACAAGTTCTCATAGTAGAAATACCTTAGTTACCTTTCATACAGTTCAAATTGAAAGTGATATATATAGCTAGAAATTTGACATCTAATTCTTCCAATATTTTATTGGCCAGCTTCCCAAAAAAGTTTACCTTTTCTTTTTCATCTCTAACTCTTACCCCGCATTTCCATGAATAGTCAACACAACCACGGTATGATCTATTTGTAGTTATGCTGGTGAGAGAAAGAAGACAGCTCAAATTCAAGCGTGCCTCCGGCCGGAGAATTTTTCCTACCGGGCTGGACGTAAATTGCATATTTCTTCGTCAATATAGAATATACTTTTTCTTATTGACCACATGTCACAAAAGCCTCGATCAAAACTGCCAAAAATTTATTAGGGCAACCTATTCATCTCTGTCCTAACACATGGTAAGGGACTGAGAGACATACATGAACAAGCACCAATATAGAAGGGACGCACGTCTCCAATTTTTCCTGATACCTTAAACTACCATTGCTGTGACATTTGGCAAATGATTTGGTCGTATGCCAATTTATCCAGTATTTATAGAAGGAATAATTTCTTTCACTTTCTGTTGAACAACTTATAGATATCCATCAGAACTGTTGCATTCAAATAGTACATCTTGTTCCTTGTTAAATTGACTATCTTTTTTACTGAAAATCCGCAAGTTTTTACATGTCGGCATTCCCATTTCAAAAAACATAGGTAAATTTATCATACATAACAGAAAGGCAAAACAGGAAAGCTCAGAAGTAGAACCTGTCCTCACATAATCCTGTAGCATATTTTGCTGATGCAGAAGCTGTCCATAATAATGAAAATACATTTTGGCAGAAGATGCCTCTATCTTGTCATCAAATTTGCTCTTAGAAGTTGACAGAACTCCATTTGGCAAGTGTGTCCCTATATGGAGTAGCAACAAAAGGCTGAATTAGTAAGAATGACAAGCAAAAGCTGCACAACCCACAGTCAAAAAGCTAGAATAACAACAGACAAAGGTATAAGAAGGAAAAAAAACACTAAGAAACTTCGTACAATAACAGAAGTTAACAAAGATATTAGATTGCAGGGCATATAGTGAAACTAAGGTTGCCCCCTGCACCTTGATGACACATGACTAATGCAAACAACTTCCAAGGGTCAGTCCTATGTTTTCTTCGATGAGCATCGGTTCTTTTTCTTCTCTTTTCTTAGGGATGTATAGATATCACAATTTTCATGAACACTTGAACGATAATGAAGGCTGATTCTAATCAATTCTAGAAAATAGCTTAGACAAAGAGAAATTGCACGATAATGAAGAAGTCGATGCAAGAGTTGAGAAGGCTTCTTCCTGTTTTAATAAATAAAGCTGCTCAAGACAAGCTTAGCTTAGACGAAAATTTAAGCAAAACTTTACTTCAGCAAATATGCATCAAAGATTGACGATCCAACTCCTTGTATGCAGGGAAGGCATGCAAGGGCATGGGTGCAAGGAGACGCAGACCCAGGTCCCATGGCTAATGCTTGGAGAATGGTAGATTTAGTAACTTTAGACTTCCCCTGAACTCAAATGCACACTGAAAAGGGCCACTCCTTCATTGCATAATCCAAACTGTAGATGCCAATGGGTAACCTTACTCGACTAACAACGCCCTTCTTTGTCTAAGAAGGTAATGACACTAAAATCTGCAATTCCATGAAGAACAGAGCAAGCCTTGTCTCTAAGTTGGCAGGATCCACAGCCAAGCCGTACTAAACCATGAATTAGTTTATTTCCCTATGGACCTCCAAATACAAGTTTCATAATGCACTTAACTACATCTAAATGCAAATTAGAGCTACAACCATCGAAACAATAAGCTCAGAAGCATTGTTTTTAGGGTAAAATGGAACATAAGCTAGATATGTAAGAAGGAAGGGGAATAAAATAAGTCATTCTCCATGACATATCAAAAGAAGCAATTATCACATCAAAAAGCGGCACCTTTAATACTGCCTTCCGTCTTCAATTGCTCAAACGTACAATGGAAGGCCTCGCTCTCCTCTTCCGTTTTAAAATGAATATTAAACCCTTTTGAATATGACTTCTGGAACAAAGTCACAGCATTAGAAGGTGCCAACATCGGCCAGTACCTCACAACAATTAAACCACTTTGTACAAGAGAGTTATATTCAAAATGAACCAGAAGGTAATCTAGGAAGAATAGACATACATAAACATTGAGAAACCTTTCCACCCAAGAGTTCGGCACAATTTTCGCAGTATAGTAAAGATACAAGCATTTCAGATAATCCTTGTTACACATACCTCTTTACTTGTTTCAGAGCCCGCGGACATGCAAATTGACTGAACCGGGCCTAGCTTAAATATCTGGGAACACATGAAACAGGATAAGCAATGATATAAGCATCTTCAGGCGCAAATTTATCTAGCACTTCAGATTTTACCAATATCTAAATCACCACTGCGAAGTCACTCCATTTCAAGACCAATGCTAGCTCAGTCGTCATTAGCAACCCTCCTTCTAACGTTTAGGCTGGCCAATGAGAACAGTCCAACACGGAGATTGAAAAGAAAGGAAATTTGCAGGAAATACTTCAACACACAGCTTCAGAGAACCCAAAAAAAGTCACGATCCGCTCAAAACAGAGTGCAAACGCAATGAGGGTCGCGGCAATTCGCCATTTCTCCTCATTGCGAAATAGCCTCTCAGCAAGCAGACACAGACAAGCCAAGAAACAACGGAATAAAATGAGAACTGGAAAGAAAAAGAAAAAAGAAGAACAAGAACAAAAACAGACAAACCTGAGCGCTGGCGAGCTCAACAACGCCGCCGCCGCCGCCGACGACATCGCTCGGTCCATTGTCTCGGTAAAACCGAAGCTCGGCGACGCCGCCGCCGCCGCCGAACCGAGCCACGACGGGCGAGGGCGGAGCCGAGGCCCCCGCCGAAGAGGCGGGAGCAGCGGCAGCAGCAGCAGCGGAAGGACGAGAGAGGTCGGAGACGGAAACCAGGGCGAACTCGAGGCCGCCCCCCTGCCTCTGACCCGACGGCGGAGCCTCCATAGCCGAGCTGGCCGCGAGCTCAGGGCCGCGCGGGAACCGCAGAGCCGCCGCCGCCGACGCCGGCGTACGGATCAAGCGAGGCGAGGTCGGTGCAAACAGTGGAGAGAGAAAGCGAGAGGGAGAGAGAGAGAGAGAGAGTACGTGAAAGGACTTAGGGTTTTATGGTCCAGAGGAGAGAGAGAGAGAGAAGCTTCCAAGCTTGCGAGCGTTGCTTGTAGCCTCAAGACTCGAGAGGGACGACGACAGGTTAAACCGGTCGCATATATAGGCGCGTGGGGGCCTTCCAGAGGCGCGTGCCCCCCACGCGCGCTTCCAGGCTCGGGATCGGGCCGCGCGTGCTGCTTGCGGGGGTGCGATTGGAGTGGGGAACCGGGAACACGCGTTCCGCTTTTTTTTACTTTCTTCTTTTTTTTTTTTCCCGGCATCGGCCTCCCTCTTCTTTTTTCGGGCTGGTCCGGGGGGGGGGCCCCACCGGGATGACGTGGCGAGATTCGGGTCCGCCGTGGCCCGTGTTTTGATGCGATGTGGTCCGTCCATCTTTGACGTTGATTAAGCCCCGCTGTGATTCGACTTGATCGAGAGTTTCTTGGCACTACGGCAGCGTACTTCCAAATTTTCTGTGCCCTGAAAAGGGGAAAAAAAAAATCGTTTTCGAATGCAATAACAAAACAAGAGAGGAACTATTTTACTTTCTCGCTATATCATTTATATCTGAAAAATTAATAAATATATATATGCATCGACCTATACCCATCGATGCTTGCTGTTTTTATGAAAATTTTGACTGTCCCGAATTTATAATAGAAAAGTAACTATCAATCCAGACGGGCCCACGCTCTTTTGATTATTGTTGTTTTTCTTTTTTTGCTAATCACGTATTAGCTAGTGCTAACAAATTGCTTTGATGAATAAAGTAATTTATGGAGCAAGTTTAATAGATAGAGAGCTTCTTTGAGTTAATATTAATTATGCATATAGCAGGAAAAATCGTATATATTCGACAATGTAAATTTTTCTTTTTACGTATGTCGTGAATTTTTCTAACGTTGATCATTTTTTTTGGTCAAACATTGAGCGAGTGCTTTTTTTCTAACTTTGATCATTGAACAAGTGCATTTTTTTACATTAGAATATAAGCTAAAGATAAGATGACTATTAAATGAAACCGAATCGATATTCATTTTAACATAGTTCTTTATAATCTCGACTCATATATGTTTTTGGGAAAGCAAAGGTACATAACCCGAAAATTATATCGTTAATCTCCTAATAAATTATAATCTAATCCGATCCCCTAACAATAAAGGAAGCAAATCTGTCGGTCGCTTAAAATCTAATACATAATTATCACCCGCATTGCTGGGTAGGATAACTCAATTTGCTAACCCAATCCGCACATGCATTTTCCTCCCTAAAATTACGGACAATCTTGACTTATTAGTCTTAGCATGCTTCCAATTCGAGAAATGACCATCACATGAAATTGAGTCGATATTCGTTTTAACGCTTTGTTTAGTAGAAGAGAGAAAATTGGAAGTGAAGGAAGAGAAGTGGGGAATGGCAGAAGTCTTTATATGAAAACAGCGAGCAATGATTAGCGAACGTAACGAAAGTGGGCGGCCATATTAGGAAAGGAAGGATTTTGTGAAGGTTGTCTAGAAGGAATTTACCGTAATGTCCTCGGCTCTCTGGCTTATTCCAGGCATAGTTCGGGGGCAGAAATGAGATATGAAAAAGTAATTTACATATAACTCCTCCTAAGTGGGGGTGGGGAAGATTGAGACGGCGGGGGGTGGCCCGCCCGAATCATTCGTTTTCGCCTCCGAAATAGCACTCCGGTCCAAAATCGGAGAAAAACGCGTTTCGATCTAAATAAGTAGAGCCTAATGACGCCCGGTTGGCGGGTTGTGGTTGAATCCATCCTTGCGTACGCACTCCAGACTTACCTAGGTGTAGTGGGGCTCGGGTCAAGTCGGGTTGGGTCGGGTCTAAATCCATCACTGCGTACACACTTTGGACTTACCTAGGTGCCGTGGGGAGGGTCCTACGTACCCTCTCGAGGAGTTTGCTTGCCCCAGCGAGCTCACGCAAGGATGGATGACAACGAGTTCTTCCCGTGGCCATAAGAAAGATAAACCTAACTGAGATAGATAAGAAAAATAAATCGAGATAGATATTATCTAACTTTGGGTTAGGGTTAATACCCCGAAAAATCGAAAAACCTCAAATTAGTATATTTGTGATAAATTTACTTCAAATTAATTTTTTGTTCATCAAAACTCCAAACTGATATATCTGTGACAAATTTACCGTCCATCAAATTCAGTTAAATTTTACAGTCGAATTATTGAGTTAAATGACACGTGACGGTTGATTGGTGTACTAGTTTAGGGTTTTACCCCTCTGTTCCTCACATATTTATCAATATGTGATTTTTCATGGTATTAATCAAATTTAATGGATAATAAATTTGTCATAAGTGTACCGATTTTGGGTTTTTGGTGGTCAAAAGTTAGTTTGGGGTAAATTTATCATAGGTGTATCAATTTGGGGTTTTGGTGATAAAAAACATTAGTTTAAAGTAAATTTGTTATATGTGTATCAATTTAGAATTTTTCATGATAGGTTAGTAATGCCTATTTCACCATTTTAATGAAAAGAAGAAGAAGCAAGGACAAAAAGGAGGTTTTGTCTCACTTCTTTTCTCGTCAACCCTTTGACCTTCAAATTTATCTAATTAAGTCTTTGAAATTGTTTCTATTTTGTGATCAATCCCTCGAGCATATACACGGTTAAATCCAGTTAATTTGATTGTCGAACCTAGCCAGTGTGACTTTTGCCATCGTGGATGCAACAGATTGCTGGCAAGTAATAACAAAAAAAGAAAAAAAAAAAACCTATCTCTCTCGCGCTCTCAATTCTGGTCAATTCCAACTAATTCGACCATCCAACCTAGCCAGTGTACAATGTAGATAAACTTTTGCCAATGTGGATGCTACCATGGGATGAATTTGGCAGAAAAATTTGAACTCGGCCAAGCGGGGCTTGCCGGGCTCAAGGCGTAGCGGTTGCTGACGATGGAAATGATATGAAGCTTTAGGATCCATCCGCTAAAGCAAACAACATTTTGATAGGTCTAATTCCAGCTAAATTGGTGAAAAAGTTCGTACCCGGCCAGGCGGGGCTTGCCCGGGCTCAAGGCGCAGCAGTTGCTGACAAAGGAAATGATACGAGGCTTCAGGACACATCCACTAAAGCAGAGAACAAACAAGGCATCATCCATGTGCAAGCAAAAGCAAAGAAAGGGACTGATGAATTAGATTCCCCTTGAAGCATGCTTGTGCACTTTCCCTGTTGACCGACACTGCGTTGGATAAACGTCAAGCGCAGATGGTTGTGAATGGGCTTTCATGTTCTCAGGCCATTTCCCTTTTGTGGGATTCAGCAGAGACCGAGAGAAGAGGCCTTGACCATTCATACCTCCATTTCGTGGCAAGAGCAGCTTCGGTGTGCCAACATGAGCGCTTCTTGGCGTGACTCAGAAAACTGCATATTCAAATTGGTCCTGTGGCACTTATATCGATCCTCTGAGGACATCACATTCGCTGTGCTCAGCATGCGCTGACTACAGCTAGATACACAATCGGCAAACTCTCGAGATGAGAACTAGCTGAGGATACACCGTGGGAATTTAACGATGCTGCGATTGCTGCACTGCCTCGACTTCTCCAGGCTCCACTCGTTGACATTGCATCACTATGCAGATATCTTGATCTGATGTCTTAGAAGTGAATTTTTCACATTTTTGCACCATATCCGCAAATTCGGCAGGCTTTATCTCAGTCGAAAAATTGGGAATCTTCTGATTCACTGAGAATTCCTTACACATAAGGCAGATATCCAATTTCTCATATACTAGTTTAGAGGTTTCATTCTTCCAGTAAACAGAGCATACTCTCAGGAATCAATGAAAGATAGAATAAACTTCCAACTTCGTATTATCCAATATCAATTCACTGAGAAGAAGAACCATACTTCTTTTTACAATCAAGAGAATCCAAAAGAACTCTGTTAAAGGTACCAAAATAATTGCAACTTCAATGTTCTCCTGCATGTTCAAAAAAATAACTTTCACTTCTCAATGAACAAATCAAGATTTCAATGGAAGACTTTCATGCTTCGTTAAAGGGGGTACCAAGAAAAACTTGCAGCTTTCCTCTTTCTTTTTTGGATAAGTAAACTTTTCAGTAAAAGCGCAACTTGCAACATTCTTGATGCCTATCTCACATGATTTAGTCAATTCGGAGCACTTTCTTGTGCGTTATTCCTCTCCATTACAGGGAGCATCAACCTAAAACTACTACTGCCGACCATCTCAATACTTCAAAGGGGCATTTCCCAGCTTTGGCTGTCAGCTCATTGACAAAACAAAAAGTTTATTCAAGGAGCACCTTTATAATCCACAAACTGATGATTGATACCAAAGCCTTTCTTACAACCAACAAGCAGACGATCAAAACCAAGGCCTTTCTTTCTTCAAGTTGAGACCATACAAGTAGAAACCTACATATTGGCTCAAAACCCATCTTGCTCTTCTTGTACAGGGTTATTTCAGTATACATGAAAGTTCACACTTTGCAGGTGGGGAGTTGGAAACATAAACTATGAAGACTATATTCACTATGGAAGAATCAGTACAAGATCAAGTACAAGGAATACGATCGGGAGAGCTATCACAGGAGATTTATAACAACATACAAGTTGACTTGTATAGAGTATCTTAGAACTCGAGCTGGCAAAAAAGAACATCAACTGAATAACAAATGATGAAATCAATTAAATCTAAGCATCACGTCCGGAAGCCATCAAGATGTAGAAGCCTTAACTGCTTTAAAAGCAGGGTGAAGCAATCCGAGCTCGTCTTTCACTTCGAGTGGATTGCCGGTCTCATTTCTAATCCTCTTAACTCTCCTGCTAGCAAGCGATTTATGCGTGAACCCATACATTTGCAAAATCTGGTTATCACCAAAATTAAACGCGCGATCCATCTGCTTCAAGCACCTCTCGACCGGGTAGTCACCAAACTTACCACACGGCTTGCACCCGACAAAGTGAGTCACGAGGGGCCACCGGTGATCGCCCAGGCCGGGATGATAGTTCTCGATCATCTCCTCATATCTATCCACCAAAATCCCCCAATAACCGTGCAAATAGTAAGCGCTCTCCAAGTACACCTTTTCGCCCCACCTATCTCTCTGGGTGGCGAGCAGATACACCATTGCAGACTGATCATCGGCTTCGAAAACCGGCCTATCCTTAAGCTCCCTAGTCAGAATCTTCCCTGCCTCTTCCCTAATCTTCCCCTTAGGACCCATTGGTGCCCACACATCGAGAAGGTCCAGGGACCACTGACAATTCCTAAGCAAGAAGCTACCGGTATTCAACCCAATCCAGTTCTTCTGATCATACACCATCTCATTCCAACCATGCAGCACGAAATTAGAGTCCTTATACCTCTCCCACGGCACCTCGAACGCCATATCAGTGAACATAGCATCACTGTCCATCCACCACAAGAACTCGATCTCCGGATGCGACAACAGCAGCTTCCTAATCAAAGGCAATTTGGCCCAGAACCCAGCCATCTCAGCATCTAGGAGCGCCATATTGTAAAAGATCTCAATGCCATGCACCCTACAATAATCTATCTTATTCTTGATCGCTTTCAGCAAGTAATGATCACCGATCGGGTTCTCGCACGGCTTCGGGGACGAACCTGTGACGAGCAGAACCCTAGGCTTGTTCGGCCGGATGAAATTGGGAAAATCGGGATTGTTCCTCAGCCACTCGGCCCGCTGCTCGTCCCAATCGGATATCCTCGGGCCGAGGCTGTACGGCTTCCTCGGATCCCGCTTCTCCTCCTCGCCTTCGTCAACGAGGATCTTCGATATGTCGAACGTCTCGTAGCTGTTCGACGAGGACGACGACTGAGTCGACTCGGACTGGGCGGACGACGACCGGCCCGACTCGGTGGAGACCTCCTCGAGGACGCGGTGGGGCTCCACGCGCTTCCGCGAGTAGAAGTGGTCGCGGAGGTCGTGGAAGTCCTGCTCCGGGGTGCCGAACCTGCCGGCGCCGATGGTGCCGCGCAGGACGACGACGGTCATCAGGAGGCAGAGCACCGTCACCTTGCCGTGCCGCATCGCCCGCCGGATCTGGTACCCCCGGCGAGCCCCCAGGCACTCGTCGAGCATCCTCACGCGCCCGAGGTTCGGGGATCGGAGGTGCGGCGCGGAAGATCCGGGGACCCGAGCGAGGACGCCGGAGGGGAGAGGAGAGGGGAAGCCTCGGGATCTAGGAACCGGGGGGGAGCGGCGGTCGCCGGGAGAGCGATCGGCGGTGGCCTCGAACCAGAAGAGAGAGAAAGCTAGAGAGAGAGAGAGTGAGGAGCTGAAGAAGAAGAAGAAGGAGGTGAAGAAGGGAAGGTGGAGATTTACATGGAAGGAGACAAGGGAAGAGGGAATACAGAGGAGGGACAGGGAGGCGTACCGACAAAAATTTATGTTTTTTTTTCTTACCTTTTTTCTTTTTGAGGAAGGGAAAAAAAAAAGGAAAGGGAAGCGTCGTTGTGGCTTTCCATTTTTTAACGGTTTCATTATTCCCCCAGCTCGCTTTTTATTTCTGGTTTTTTAATTTGTTTTTTTTTTCCGACTTTCTTTCTATTTATTATTGGTGGTTTTTCACGCGTGATTATATGATTTTCGCGTCGGATTTATCCGAAAAGTCAAAAATAAATTATTTATTTTTTTAATTTTTTACTGGGGGGTGCATGATTGATCGCATTGTCTGCGGTCTGAGCTGGCACCAGTTCGATCTTTCGTAACCAAGCAAAAGGCAACGGGGAGCGGTGCCATCCCCCTCCCCCGGGTCAATGGGTCGGATCCGGGTAGATCCGGAATCAGCTGGAAATGGATGGTTTTGTAGATATTTCAAGAATTCATTTTGAGATGTTTGACCCCAAAAAAAATAAGAAAATAAATTCATTTTCAGATGGGCGGCGGTATCTCGCCTAAACCAAACCCGTTGCTCTGTTTTTTTTAATTATTTTCCGAAACGGTCTCAAAAGACATAAAATCCAAAGCCCAACTCCCTAAAATAATCAGGTATTTACAATTCGTTCATAGCATTTTTTTAGTAAACAAATGTCTCGCGAGCAAAAACATTTAGATCTTTAGAAATCGCAGATCTCAAGATAAACAATAAGAGAGATTTTATATCTAACAATTCTAAAGTAAGAGTTAGGCTTGGAATGGCGGTGATTCTTAAAATTGTCATAATTTGATTAAACTCTTTTTGGGGGGATTTCCCATAATCGTGTATACATATTAAATTACGGAAGGGCATTCTAATAATAAATACATATTGAGTTTATATTTTTTTACAAGAAAATATTGGGGAAAAGATAAATGTAATCTTTATTAAAATAAAAATGTTCATCTTTCTCGTTTTCACAACTACATTGGCACTGGTTAGTCAATATAAGTGGTGGAGCACCACCACCGCTGAGTGCTGAAAGGTCCTACGTGCATCTCAAGTAATAACAAGAATAATAAGAATATTATTATTATTATTATTATTATCATTATCATCATCATCATCATCATCATTATTATATTAAGTAGTCTTGTGCTCAAGACATTGACAGTAATTTTCACTCACGTCAGAGGTCCGGACCATAATCATATATCTAGAATTATAATAAGAGGCTTTACAGGAAGGGTGCGTTTAGCAACTGTTCCTACTCCCAGAAATAATTTTTGCTCAAAAATGATTTTTTATTCTGTTCCCAGAAATAATTTCTAATCATTTGAAGACTTTTGGTAACGGCCCAAAATTTCCATTTCTGGAATAGAAAAAAACAGAAATACGTTTGATAACTGCACAAATTTTCTTTTTATTAATAATATTTTTAATTTTTTATATTCTTTCTATTTTTTCTATTTTTTATTTTTTTTTCTTCTCTTCTCCGTCTTGGCCATGTCGGTGACCGGCCACCCTCGCCACATCCAGCAAAGGCGACCCTTAAAGAGGCCACGAGGATCCGGCGAGGGCTGCAACGCCCTCGCCAGCCATAGGCCAAGAAAGAAAAAAAGAAGAATACAATTTTTGATTCTTGTACCCAAAATAAAAAATCAACTTTTTTTTATTATTGATTCTGTACCAAAGAAGAAGAAGAAGAAGAAGAATTTCTTTTCCATTTGTGATTCTTGTTCCCATAATCAAGAATCGACCTTTTTTTATTCTTGATTCTATTAAAAAATTGATTCTTGGAATAAATTTGTGCTCGAGAACAAAAGAATTTCCAAACGAATTTATGTTCGTTTTTTGTTTCGATGAATAAAAGAATAGAATCGGGTACTGTTTGATCGATTACCAAACCCTAAGTGTCTTTGGTTTCATTTTTATTATCTATACAAGAAAACACTCTCATTAAATTAAAAGAATAGCTAATAAAAAAAGCCGTAAAATTGTACACAAATATGATTTAGCCTTAGTTTATTTTGCGGAAAATGATTAATACGAAAAGTATTTTCTTAAAAATGATTACTTATATCAATTACAAAAATGAATAAACGACAACCATTTTTATCGTCCATGAAAATGTTTATACATAAATTGTAAATATTTTTCCTTGATTAATTTTTTAAACGATCTAAGTGATCATTCTTAGAAAAATATTTTTCAAATCATTCATTTTTGCGAAACAAACAAAGGCTAAAATGGCACATACAATATATGTGGTTACACTTTCGCTAAAAAAATTACACGATAGATAAGATGAATGAAGTGCATTATGGTTATTTTATTTAAAAGTACGTGAAAAAATTCAACATTGCTATGACAAAATCTTAAAATAAAGTTGTCATGAATTTCCATTGGTTGTCAAAGACAAATTAATGAAACATTTTCGGTGAGGCAAATTCAATCATCATAAACATTACGGTTCACTCATTTGGATAATAAAAAGATATTAATTTAGTCCTAAATTTTCAATTTTATCAATACAATAACAAACATTTGCATGAAATTTCAATGTAATTTTTCTGCCCAATTGCCATCGAAAATCGCTGACGTGGCGATCCACAAGTTATTCACGTGGTATAAAAAAAAACACCGAACAAAATAGATATGTTGTGGGAAAATGTTACAGGAGCAATATGAAAAAAATTTGGAAAAATTGAAGCAAGTAGAGTATCATTTAGAAAAGACGGTGGGGGCTTGCCCCCACGCTCCCATACCACAAACAATAGAAGCTTCCATAACAAAACATAACCATTTAAGGAATATATTCTGTAAAATATATCGTATTTAATTATTGATATTCGTTAGTGTATCGTGTTATCTAATGATAAATCAGAAAAAATAGCATATTTATGTGTGTGAATATGATGTGATATTCTCGTATGTATATGAATAATCGACATATAAGTTTATCGAAATCTAGATCTGTCAAAATGGGTCATAAACCCATTTTTTAATTCATATATTAGTAAATGGGTTATAAATGAATTAGTTATATTTAGTAAATGAGTAGAAGTTTTATATTGGTGTTAAATGGGTCACAAATGGGTCATAAATGAGTTTACAACTGATTTAAACTCAACGCATTTCTCTCGCCTTCAATCAATCGTACACTCCCTCATTCCACACTCTCATTTCAGCTTGGGTATAAATTTTCCTATATTTAATTAAATATGAAAGTGTTTTAGCAATACGGCTCTAATCGGGTATGGGTCGGGTTAGGTATGATTCAAGAAAATTACATTGCGCATAAATGGGTCATAAACAGGTTAATGAGTCAATTTGGGTCGAACCATTTATGACTCGACCCAAACCCGACCCAGTCCACCCATCTGACAGGTCTATCGAAATCGAAGCATTTACCACGGGTATAATAAGACGTAAGTTTTATATGAGTATAGCTCGTTTTATCTCATCTGTCGGACCAGTTTAACATATTTGCATAATTATTTGCTTGTGAATTTAAGGTGATTGTTCATATTTAATTTGAACTAAAGCATTCCCACCATTATAGGATGTAATATGCACATGCTCATCCGCGCACATACTATTGGATATGCAATACCAGGACCCTAAATTTTAATAATCAATGAGGTTGGATACATATGGATTTGATAATTAGAATATTAACCGTGATAATTAGTGTTAAAATAATCCACATCACTTGCCCATGGAGCTTATATTTTCTTGATATGCAAGAGGTTTCCCTTCATCTATAAGTTTGAGCTTTTGGGTTGGACATTTTGACGCGATACCATGGCCAGTTCTGCCAAGTGTATTTCTCACGTGCGACCCTCCCGTTTGTCGAATTTCACGTGCCATTCTTCATCCATCTTGCCTGTGAGAGCAAGTGCTAATGTACTTCGCATCACTTGTCCACATGTGGCCTCTTTCAAAAGCTATAGTCTTAAATGTTTAGGTTGCATCTTCTCATGTCGAAATTGGATAGCAAAATTATAACGACTATAGCAATGAGCTTTTGGGTGGGACATTCTACAATGTAACATGGCCACTTCTGCCCACCTTATTTCGCGCGTCCGACTATCCATTCCTCAAATCCCACGTGCCGTTTGTCATCCGGCTTGCACGTGAGAGCGGGTGCGAATGTAATTCACATCACTTATCCTCTTGTGGCCTCTTTTAAAACTTATATATTCCTAAACTTTTAAGTTGGACCTTCTCGTATCGAAATTGGGCAGCGAAACGATTTAGTGATGCTTCGGTTCAATAGATTAATTTCCAGTACGACATAGCGCGAGCAAAAGTCACGAGACGGGGCTGGCGTGCCATTATTACTAATAGGATTGATGAATCTGGTCAGTCCAAACACGTCTCTAATAAATAAAGGGCTAATAATGCACCTAGCAAACTGAATGAGCTCACGTTTTAGTACCTCATTGTCCTAGGTAAGACCCCACGTATAATGTTTGCAAATCATAACTTTTTTCATTAGTAGTCAAAAGCTTGTACTAGTGAGAATTCTTTATTCATGTCGATGATATTGCTGTCGGGGCATCGAATTAATGTCTAGAGTGCATTTGCCTCTCGAAAAATGAATGATTTGGAAAATAATTTTGTAAAAGCAATTCATTATATTACTTACAAAAATAAATAAACAAAGAATATTGTCATCGTCCACGAAAATGTTTAATCATAAATTATTGCCGATATTAAAAATATTTTTCATTGATTAATTATTTCAAGCGATGTAAACAGTTATTTTTAGGAAAATGTTTTCCAAATAATTCATTTTCCGCTAGAATAATGGAGCCTCTAGAAATGTACATGTGCAAAAAAAAAAATGACACCCAAATATGTTTCATTCTTCACGCAAAGTATAACTAATCTCATGTTTGGGTAATCTTTATGAGCTTTAACTGGGGTCTAACGTGATTTATAATGTCAGTGGAGTTATTCCACAAGTTCGAATTTTACTAATGCAAGATAGGTTTTGTCGTAATAACATATTGTATACACTAGCGAAATGATGAAAAGGAATTTAGTAAAGGAAGAAAAAGTGAGATTTGAGTTGTTGTAGGAAATTGATCTAAATTCTTTCAAAATAACGCACACCAATTGTTGTACTAATGCCCAAAATAGGAGAAATTGCTGCAATTGGACTAGTATAGAGGAAAAATCACATGGCGTTTTATTCCCAAAAACAATAGTTGCACGAGCATTCATTGGGTAACATGCCAAGTTGGAAATGCTGTCGTCCACCAATTTCTGCGTCTTCTTAAGTTTCGATATCAGAGAGACGGAAAAAAAAGGGAAAAATAACACGAACAGTCCCTGAACTTTGGCTCAATGCGTAATTTGATTCCTGAATTTTTAATTTGTTTAATATAGTCCCTAACCCTGAACTTTTGATTTGTTCGATATGATCCACGGACTTTTGATACATATTCGATTTAGACCTTGAATTATATGAAAATGTTCAATATAGTCCTTCTATTAATTCAAGTTCAGGGATTACATAAATTGAACATGTACCAATAGTTGAGAGACCATATTAAACAAATTAAAAGTTTATGTACCACATTGAATATTAGATTAAAATTCAAAGATTACATTGAATAAATTAAAAGTTCATAAATCAAATTGCATATTGAACCAAAGTTCAGGGACTGCTTATGTCATTATCCAAAAAAAAAAGAAACAAAACCAAAAAAAAGAGAAGAAAAGAGAGGAAGAAAATGAGTACTTGATGCTACAAAAATTGATGGAAGAAAAGGCCTTCAAAGTATGAGGATGGAAAAACAAATCTAATTAATTTGCTTCTAAGGTTGCATTATGGTACTCTATTACATGTTCCTAATTGACTTTTGAGGTTGGAGAAATTTGTTCTGGTTTGGCGTGCTTTGGCCATGAAAACAAGAAAAAAAAAATTTTGACATGATGGAATTGTTCGTGTGAGTTTTTGATAGGGATCATTGATCTTAGGGTAAATCAAATCATGACTTATTCGATTGAAAAACTGGTTCTAAATTTTGTGGAACCAAGGACCAGATTGATCCACCTTGGAACATGCATGGAATCGAACCCTTCACCTCTTCTCCAAAATCAAGTCTATTCTTTCTTTCTTCAATTTGGTATATTCAGTTTTTCGTTCATTTTTTTTTCATGTTGTGCAATCACGACAAGTAGTCATAGAATCACAAAATACATATAGGCAGGGATCCGAGAAATTAACCGATCAAAAGAGAGAGCACCATCCAAGAGGCAAGCCAGCAAATTGAAATGGTCGACAAAATTGGTCTAGGTTGGTGTGGTTATTAAGTTGAACCGGTCCCGATGCTCACCTCTATTTTTTGGAGGAAAGAAATAAACAAAATTAAGCCCATATTTTGGATGGTGAACTCCAAGACTTTTCCAGATTTAATTTCTGCTCTTGGTAGATTTAACTTAGGATCGATCAACCCAACAAGTGTACCTGAATGTGTCGGGTCTGGAGACTCATGGGCATCATAGGAGAGATTTAATCTGATTAACTAGCACTATGGAACACTAAATTCAAAAGTGAATGAGCTCGTTCGTCCAAGTCACATAGAACAAGAACTTTGAAGCACTCTGGGATTTCATGCTAATTGTGTTGGGTAGAGACTCTAAATGATTGAAAGGAACACAAGAACCGGGTCGAGTCAGGCCCGACTCATCTCAGCACAACCCGACCCTAAATTACAGATTTGACGTTATGGTGTAGAAAAGCTATTCATATTTTACATTTCCTGGCTGAAACATAACAAGCGCGACATGCAACATGTACTCCCAGCGTCATATCTATATTCTAGGCATGTTAATCAAGGATGATCGATTTTCAGAATGGATGGATCGATTTCCATCCTGAAATCTGGAATCGGACCTGACAAAGTCGATTCCTAGTTTGTGGAACAGGGAATCGGCCCACTTGGTCCTCAAATAAGACTAGACCAAACCGATCGGTCTGGTTCCAGGATCGATTCAGGAACCTGCCATTTGTTTTCTTTTTTTGTGTTCCTTATATGTGGGAGTTTCCCAACATTAAAAGAAAAAATAATTTACTAATTAGAGTTTGTTTCATAATAAAAAAAATTAAGAAATTTTGACCAATCCATCAATCCTGTCCGAATGATCTGATTCCCTATATGGAATCAGGTTCGATCCAATCCGATTCCCAAATTGGACGGGGACCTATGCTCACTCCTATTGTCAACCTCAGCCGCGGAGAGGGAGCATTATAATTATATAGGACCTAAACATGTGACGTTAATGGGTCCCCAAAATACATGGGCCGGACAAATGTGCCCCCTAATTTTCTTTTTTCTTTTTTTCCCTCCTCAGAACTCATTTTATCTCTAATAAAAGGGTCGCAGCATATGAAAAAGTCAAGCCGCCTTGAGAGAAAATTCTCAATTAAGAGTTCGATTAGATATTCTTAGTCCGGCTTGCACGTGAGAGTGAGTGTCAAAGTATCACGCATTGTTTGTCCTTAGGGATTATATGCTCTTCATATATACATGGTCTCTTTCTATTTATAGTTTTAAGGTTTTGAATTTGGTATTTTAACGTCCATTTGTTTCGGGAAAAACTCATATTTTGAAAAACATTTTTTTGAAAACAACCGCTTATATCGCTCACAAAAATGAATGAATGAAAAATATTTTTATTGTCTACGAAAATATTTAGACATTAGTTGTTGTCGACAATGAATGCTCGTGATTGAACGAGATACGAATTAAGCGAGGTCATGTAGGGACCTCCAATATATTCATTAGGAAATTTCGTGGGTGATCCGGATATCTTAAGAAATTAAGGCCCAAAATACATAAAATTGGGATATTCTACGATTGAAGAGGAAAAATCATGTGTCATTTTACTTCCCAAAACAATAGTTGCATGAAAATGAAGGGATGTATTGAGAATCGAAACAAAACGATCACGCAGAAGACAGAAAAAAAATAGACAATGCACGAATTTACCCAGGTTCACCCT
This sequence comes from Syzygium aqueum, assembly GCA_031216185.1. Taxonomy (NCBI): domain Eukaryota; kingdom Viridiplantae; phylum Streptophyta; class Magnoliopsida; order Myrtales; family Myrtaceae; genus Syzygium; species Syzygium aqueum. The sequence goes on along the minus strand of CM062232.1, from coordinate 12,822,704 downwards.
CAAATAGGGTTACGTCCTGCAAAGATATTTTACTATATTTTCGATTTACAGCCACTCAATTCGTTACAATAATCAGAAAAACGAGCAAAATATATATGTGCCCCAAACGGGCCCAAAACCTAAACCTATATGAAATCTCTTAATCTTGCACCATATGGGCCAGCTTAAATAAAAGCCTAAACCCGTTGAGGTTTCGGGGGCGCTGCCCGCGAACCCCTGCCCACTCACCGGCGAGCAGGGTAGCCGTCCACTAACTGGGCAGCGGAACCACCGTCGGGGGCGCTGCTCCCGAACCCCCGCATTCCGCACGCAGGGATCACATGTCGTCGGATAACACTTCAGTTTCTCTAAACTCACGTGGGCGTATTCTATGTGAGAAATAAGAGTCCCCGAAGTATTCGCCAACTCCAACAGAAAATTCGTCAGCATGACCAGGTGTGGAATGTTGTCTTCAACCAATCTTTACTTCTTCTTTAGGGATAATTACCAAAATAATCTTAAATCTATTATATAGATGTCAATTCAGTTTTAGATTTTTCAATACCTGTTGACGATTTACCAATTAAGTCTTTCTAGCCAATTCTAGCCGACAATTGTTTGTGTGGATGTCGGCTGTTCTACATGACACAGTTGGCATTGATGTAAACAATTTTTGCAATTTTTTATTTTTCTTTTTGTTCCTTTTTATTTTCTACTATGTCAGGTCAGGGTTGCCAATGAACCCTTGCCAACAACTAGCGAGGGGCACGGGCCCTGCCAGCCACTAGGTGAGGGTTGCGACCCTCACGCGCAGCTGGAGAGGGTGTTCGGTAAGGCCCTTGTCGAACTTAGTAGAAAAAAAAAAGGAAAGAAAGAGAATAACAAATATAAAAAATTTAAAAAATTTGTATATTCAACAATTTATAAATAAAAATAAAAATTTGTCTACGTCAACGCCTGTTGTGCCACATTGGGTGGTCAGTGTCCATGTCAGCGATTGTCGACTAAAATTAGCTAGAACGATTATATCGATAGATTGTTAAAATGTTTGGGACTAAATAAGCTAAATTAAAATTTTTAGGACTGAATTGACATTCATCTAATAGGTGTGAGACTTTTTTTTGGTAATTATCTCATCTTCTTTAGTTTTGCATAGGGAAAAGCGGGAAAAAAGAAACAAAACCAAAAAACAAAGGGGAGAAGAAAAGACGAAGAAGAGCGAAACTGCCATTTCCTCGAGCAAATTTGTGAAGCTTCCACGATTACTTTGGAAAAGGAGTCCTTGATGCTACGAAAAGTGATGGTAGAAGACGTGTGAAGGAATCGTAACTAGGGGTGTACATGATCCGGATGGGCGATTTTCGCCCTAGAACCGTAAATCGTCCGCTACAAGACTAGTTCCAAAAATTAAAACCGAGATCCACCCGTCGGTTCCATGGATCCACTCGAGAACCGAACCACTGGTCCGATCTGGTTCCCCGGTAAATCTATGGAACCTGTCCCAACAAGTTTTCCTGGACAAATAAAAAAAAATCTGTGGACCAACGTCGGATCAATAGAACAAAAAGAAAATAACATAACTTTCCATACAATTCATATACCATGATCGATTATATTAATCACATCATCCATAAATCAAGTGGGTACCCATCAATTATTGAGAAAAATGACCAAGGTTAATCCAATTACGCAAGACCTTTAGATATGATAATAAATTTTCTTCTTTTTTTAAATTTTTTTTGGTCAGATTTCTTTAGTTAAAAATTTAAAAAATAAAATATATCATTATTATATTACAGGTCCTGTCCGGATGGGCGGGTGGGCGGTTCCACATTGAGAACTGGGAACCGGACCGGTACCCACCGGCTCAAAAAATTTGGAACCGGGAACCGGACCAGTTCCCTTGGGAACCACCGGTTCCGGTCCGGTTCCGGGCGGTCTCGAGCGGTCCGGACGGATCCCGGCTCTTTTGCACACCCCTAATCGTAACCAATTGGATGGTCTGGTTCTTGAGAACAAAAACATATTTGATTTGCTTCTCAAGTTGCAATCTGGTATACCGAATTGTGCGTTCCTGTGGAAAATTTATGTCCTGGTTTGGGGTGCTTTGGCCATGAAAACAAGAAGAAAATTAATCTATGACATGATGGGGTGATTGGACGTGGGCTTTTCATAAGGATAATCGATTCCAAGTGGATCGGCTCGTGACCTAGAACCCGAGATTACTCGGTCAAAAACCCATACCAGATTTTTAGCATTGGAAATCGGAACCGTCCCTCTCGGGACCGTTTTGGGACCGAACCGGTCGTTCTCACCCGGGAACCAAGTACTGTTTTTTTCGATTTGGTCTGTTCAGTTACTTTTCTTCATTTTGTACAATCAGGACAAGTTGTCACGGACTCACAACATAGATACAGAGAGTGATTCGACAGGTGGACCGAGAGAATCGGAGATTAAGAGAACAAGAGGGAGCATGGGAAAGCGATGTATTAATACCTAAATGATATTAAGAGATGAGTTAATCACATACAAAAAATATTGGCATCATCGGTTTGCATAGGAAAGCGATTAATGCTCTAAGGATTCTCTAAGGGTGCGTCCGGAAGAGTATTTAGAAAAAACCTTTGCATAAAGACGGAGAATTTTAGATTAAAGGATTTTTATGAAATGCAAATGATGTTATGATAAAGCGTAATTGAAAAGTGCATTGGGAAGCAAATTTGATTTAGATTTTGTTAGGAAAAGAACTATACTTTAGTGTGTTTTTAAACAACTCAAGCGACCCCGCTCAAGCACCGAGCCGCCGCGACCCAAGGCAAGGTCAGATCTGATGGTCGGCAAGCCAAATCTAATGTTGGTGAGCCAAATTTGGCATCGGTCGCCTGAGGTCACGCAACCTCGCCAAAGTTTACGCAACCTCGCCAAAGGTTGCCTAGGGTCGCGCAACCCCGGTGACCCCAAGTTGAGATCGTGCGATATCCGAAGACTCCATCCTGAGGTCGCATGAACCTAGGCGCCCTCGTTGAGGTCACGCAAACCTCCGTTGGTGCTATATGTGGCTCGCCGACGGTCAAATTTGACCTCGCCACCAACGTTGTGCGGTGCCGATCTTGATGAGGATAAAATAGGAATTTCGAAATTCTAGCGAGGGCAAAGATGGAAGAGAAAAATTCATTAGTATTCTTAAAATGGTCAAAGTCTAAGCCAAGTAGATCTTGCAATGGATTAAGGGATTTTGGAATTGTTAACTTGGGCTTAAAAGGCCTATAAAATTTTCTTGCCAACTACTTTAACTTTGGCATAAAGCCCTTTAGTGACCCAAAACTCATTCCCAAAGTTGTGCCAAATACAGATTAGCTCCCATTGGTAACCTCAGCACGAATCTTCTCACCGCAAGTCAAACTTTTATCCTAATAGAAAGGAGACCGGTTCAAGAGCCTGTTCGATTCTAAGATAGAACCGAAGATTCAAACCCTCAAATTGAAAATTTAACGAATTTTGGTTGGCTCCCAATAGTTCTACCCAAAAACCTACCCCGTACGACCTTTGAATCGATTGATAAAGTCGATTAAGGCCACTTCGTTTCCCGAGTCGAACCGGGATCAATGCTTACCCCTTATTTTTTTGGATGAAGGAAATGAACAAATTTAACTCGTATTTTGAATAGTCAAGACTTTTCCAGATTTAACTCATGCTCTTGGTAGATTTGACTTAGGATTGATCAACCCGATAAGAGAATCATGGGCATCATAAGAGAGATTTAATTTGATCAACTATGACTATGGGAACTAAATTTGACCGTGAATGAATTTGGTGCGTTCCACGAAATTCCGCTGCCGAAGCACCGAAGGAACTCACGCTAAAAGTTGATAATAGCATGTCCTTCCTGCGTCATGTCTACTGTCTACACATGTCAACCTCAGCCTCATTGGACCTACCCATGTGATTTTAGGTCAAAGCATATAAAACAAAAGTTGAACCATCTCAAGAGAAAGTTCTCAATTTGCAGTTCGATTAAGATTCTAAGTCCGATGATTTTGTGTTACGGTACAACCATCGTCGCCGTTGATAAGAATCAAACTTCATTGCTAACTAGCGTCGAAAATTTCGCCGCCTTATTCAGCTTTCTAATTCTCCTATCGGACGCACGGCAATCCACTCTAGATGCTGTGCATGAAAAGAAAAATCTTGTGGTTTCCATTGTTTCAATCCTATGATTGCAATATACACCCAACGGTAGAACTTAGAACTCCAACTCTTTTCTTGTGTCGCCTAAGGTACCATGTAATGACCAAACAAAAAAAAAAGAATAAATGAGGGAAGACTAGGGGTGTGCAAAAACGGATCGCCCAAACGGGAGGACCGGTCGGTTTGGTCCGGTACCCGAGAGTATCGTCCGGTTCCCGGTTCATAAAAGTGTAACCAGTGTCCGAATAATCCGATTTCCGATTCCAAAGGAAACTGGACAGAACCGAATCAATTACATATACTTTTTTAAATTTTTTATTTTTTTAAAAAAGTAATAAAATGTGAACTAAACTCTAAGTAAAACACGTTTTTTGATTAGTCTTTTCAATTTGAGGATCATTGCAAACATATCACTTAATTCAACACGAAAGGATGGCATCAAGTAAATCCGGATCGGATCGGAACGAATCACCCCTGGGATGACCTAGAGAAAGGTAACCTAAATTCTACTACATGAAAATCTCTAATTAAAACAAAATGCAACTTAATTTAAGAAATTGCAAGACCAAAGGTCAAAATGGCAAGAAATCCCACCCACACCAGGCAAGGCCTCACGATTTCTCCGGCGAGATGGTTCACCTTCCCGAACTCGCGCTTGCACGCCACGAGAATCCCCCAATGCACGAGGCAGAATGCCAGCCCAACCCAATCCGCCCCCATCACAAGGACCAGCGGGTCCCACACTACGCCGAGCGACGTTGCGGCAACGTAGAGGGGCAACGACAAGCCGGATTGGGCGCGGAACCCGCCCTCGGCCCACACAAGCCAGCTCGCAAGGCCCATGAAGAAGGACGAGCCGAGCGAGGCCGAGTGCACGAGCCAGAGCGGGGGGAGCCACAGCGGCTTGGGCCGCGCGTCGTACCTCTTGCCCGAACCGAATAGGAGGATTATCACCATGGTCAGGGAGAGATTCGCCCCGACGCCGACGACGAGGGCCGTTAGGGCGCGTTTCGCCTTGACCCTTCTTGTCTCTTGGCGGGTTTGGCGGGTTTTCGACGAGGACACCGCCTCCGTTGCCGGCACGGGGCGGTCGTTCTTGATTCCATTCTTGAGAGTTTGGGGATAAGGAGAAGGAGGAGGAGGCATGACCAATTGCCAAATGGTAGATTATGGTGGGAGAGTAATTGGGAGATGACGAATTAGGGATAAAGTGTGACTAAGAGGAGAGCCAAATAGGCAAGTATACTGAACGGCAGGGAGCGAATTTAGGGACTTAACAAGTTAGGAATTGATTTCCCTTCCTTTAACCAACACTTAATAATGGCATTTTATCTTATAGCTTTGGTGGTGGACTGTTGAAATTCTCAAATAAGCTCTATATTGCTGGGATTTGATTCATTTAAAGTAAGGTTATTTGCCTAGATAATTCAAAATATACTAAAATAGGATGAGCCCGCACGTCGCCATGGAAAGACCGACTTTCTAATGCGATTTTGACCCATTAAAAGATATTATGGCTGATTATATACAAAAAAGGTAGCCTTGTTATTGTTATTTTAATTAGCTTTATCGGAGAATTTTTGTAAAAACTCATCTTTATCATTGATGGTGCACTTATCTATTTTGCGAAGGTTTCGAAGCAATACAAATATTTCATAGTATGGTAATATATTCTGATCAATAGAAAAGTAATTACGCAAGTTAACTGTAAAAAAGAAAATATTATGTTATAGAATTTGATTGAAAGTGAACTTTTATGTGTATTTTTAGTAAATTAACTTTTTCTTTCCACAAAAAATAGAATCAGTTTTCTTTGGCCAAGGCATGTCATTGTAGAAATTTACTTTATCCAGGTTGAAAAAGTAAAGTAAATCTTTCTACCTTTCGGGGATTGCCTTTTAACCTATAATTCTTATTAAAATTAACATCTTTAAGAATAAGTGGTAGCATATTGACTTTTGATCCACTCAAAATGGCAAATGGAGGGTATACTCGAATTGCCAGATACTGATTCGTACCATCTTATTTCGCGATTTGTTTGTATCCTTCTTATTACATTGTGCCTATAAAAAGAAGGGGTTTTAGCTGAACATGGGTAGAGAAAGAATGTAAGATTTTTTTTGGTAAAGTTCACATTGATTTGATTCACGATCCTCCTTGCCTTTTATAACCGTGGATAATGGCATCACAGTCATTTTTTTGTTTTTGCTAAAACAAACCTTCCGTTGCATAAGAGAAGATCAAATATTACTCAGAAAAACTAGAGCCTACATCAACATGATAAATTAAAGAAGATTCCGCTAATGCTAAGTTTTTGACTCTAGATGGGAGATCATTAAAAAAGAAAGATGATGCAATTCCTAACTAATAAAAGGCCCATTTTGCAAGCTCATGAGCAACAACATTACAAGATCTACTGATCCACTTCAAACTCTATTCTGGGTTGTTGCTAAGTAGTACGCGAGAGTCCGAGACGAAAGGATGAATATAGCAAGGACAAATGCCCTTTTGTTGAATAACATCAATTAACACCGTACAATCACTTTCAAAAACCACTTTGTAAATGTCGAGGGACGAAGTAGCTTTGCATGCTAGAAGAAGAGCTGCAGCTTCCACTTCCACTAGCGAGTTCCATCTTTCTCGTCTCGTCCACGCTTGGACAGCTGAGCCTCTATACGATCGTGCAATAATACCTATGGCACCTCTGTTATCTTTCCACGCATCATCTACATTAAATTTCAACTCTTGGTTTGATGGGGGAATCCAAGAGTTTAACCTTACCCCAATAAAACCTGGTTCCTCGCTTAACTTAACTTTGTTGTCGCTCTTGAACATATTTGAAAATTCCAAGAAATATTGTATGACCGTCTGAATGGTCTGGGAAGAAACTAGAATAGTTTGATCATGTATCTTTGCATTTCTGTAACGCCACATTCTAGTGTAAAGAATTGCTACATAGAGGGTGAAGAGCTTGCAATTCACTCCCGTTCTCTGTACTATTTTTCTTGGATCAAGAAAGTGATTCACCATCTCTTCCGGAGACCTGAAGTTCCAAGCAGGCGAGATAATACCCCATGGGCTCTGTCTCCACGAAATTTGGGCTAGAGGACATCTTGTGAATAAATGTACTGAATTTTCCTCCGAAGCTCCACATAACGGGCATAAGGGGTCTAGGATGTGGATCAATTAAAACAAGTTAGCTCGACAAGGTAAAATATTAGTCGCTATCCTCCACAGCATCATTTTGCATCGCTCATGAGCTCCAGCTTTTCAGATTTTGTTCCAAATACGGCTGTTGTTACCATTTTCATTCGGCGACTTAATGGCATCACAGTCATTACTCATTGCCTTTTAATGCCAATTAGCTTGGCAAACTCTAAATAATACAACATGGGAAAGTGATTTCGTGACAACTTTAATGGTACAACATGGGAAAGAGGTTCCCTGAGAAAGCTTCCAGACCTCACGACACTTTAATAGTCCAATACCGGCTGAGATTCTTGACGGGTTCATGATGTTTGTCTTGATTGGAGTCATATTCAAGGTCTCTCGCCTCGACATGTGTCATACGAAGGAGGAAAAATTTACCGAAAAGATTTTAAATATATTTTATGAATTTCAATTCAATTATAAACCTTTTAATTTGATTTATTTAGCCAAAAATATTTTGACCTTTCGCTAATATAATTTTTCTGATCAATTTTGGTAGGCAATCGCTGATGTGAACGTTAGCCGTCGTACATGGCATAGCCAGCGGCATTAACATGAACAATTTTTTTTTATTGCTTAAACATTTTTCTAATTTTTTTAAAACTTTTTTTCTTTTTCTTTCTTGATTTTTCTCCTTTTTCTTTTAAGACTGGCAAGGGTCATGGCCCTCGCCCAAACAGCCACTAGCCGAGGGCCACCAACCTCTTCGAACTTAGTAGGAGATAAAAAAGAGAAAAAAAGAAAGAAAAAGAAACAATAAGACAAAAAGTAAAAAATTTTATAAAGAAATTCATAAAATTTTTTAAAAATTGTGAAAATTGTCACGTAAATATTTTTGGGCCAAAATTCGCTGGAAGGACTACAACGATAGATTGTCAAAAGGTTTGGGGTTCAATTTGCAAAATTAAAATGTTTAAAATCGAATTGGCACACATACAATAGATTTACAATTTTTTTGGTAATTATTCTTATGGACAAGATTCTTAATATGCCTGTTAAAAATTCCAAGGGTCTTGAGAAAACTCCATTGATTCTATTCAATTACGTCTATATTCTTCTAGGGCCTGGCGGATGTCATCTTTTGTGGCTTCATATGTAAGAATAATCCCATGGCATCTCTGCGGAATTTGTGTTGGGCCAAGATGACCTTGAAATAGTCTAGTTCCATTCACAAACAATTCACTGGACCCCTTTATACGCTTTGTTAATTTCTGGAAACTGCATCTGAATGATCGGTATAACTTTGCAACTGGACATAAACAATTTGTTTGGCTTGCTAGTGTTGAGATGCACGTATGAGTTGTGTTAGGAAAAGTTTGATATTAGAGAATTGATATGATGTTGAGTGGTTAATATATTCTAATTGGTTTATAACTCATTGGTATAAGCTTTTGAGTGAATGTTGATTTGATTTGACATGTTGATAGCTTCGGCTTGGGTTCTCTCTTGGCAATCCCCTTGGGTGAAGGTGATGGTCTTCTGCTACACGCTACCAACAAATGGTACTAGAGTCGATAATAAAATAGTGGCTCACTCTGAATGTGCATTGGGATTTGGTGAATATCTCAAAAACGGAATCTTCTAACCATCATAGTTTCTAAATGAGGTAAGTACATCGTAAGTGCCATAACTTTTGTACAAAGGACACTTAAGTGCCATAACTTTTTTGGCTCACTTGAGTGCCATAACTTTCAAAAAACAGATCACTTAAGTACTACTTATGAGCTGGTCGTGAGGGTCCGAAACCATGGCTTTTCCGGTCTAACAATGACCTTCCTGGTGAGGCGAGCACCACCAGCTTAAAGAAGGGGTGTCGGTGAATCATTCCATGGCCTCCGTTCGTCTCGAAATTTCCATTTTAACCTCCATTGACGAAGGTAAAAATGTTTCGTAGTCACACATTTATCGAGCCGATTTGTGTGACTACAAAACATTTGTACCTTTATTAGCGGAGGTTAAAATGGAAATTTCGAGATGAACGGAGGCCATGGAATGATTCACCGACACCCCATCTTCAAGTTGGTGGTGCTCGCCTCGTTGGGAAGGTCACCGTTTGGCTGGAAAAGCCGCAGTTTCGGGCCCTCACGACCAACTCTTCTAACAAGCTAGTCGTGAGGGCTTGCAACCGCGGCTTTTCCGGTCGAATGATGACCTTCCCGGCTAGGCGAGCACTACTAGCTTGAAGAGGAAGTGTCGGTGAATCATTCCATGACCTCTGTTCATCTCGAAATTTCCGTTTTAACCTCCGTTAACGAAGGTAAAAATGTTTCGTAGTCACACAAATTGGTTCGATAAATTGTGTGATTATGAAGCATTTTTACCTTTGTCAACGGAGGCTAAAACGAAAATTTCAAGATGAACGGAGGCCATGGAATGATTCATCGATACCCCCTCTTCAAGCTGGTGGTGCTTGCCTCGCCGGAAAGGTCACCATTCGGTCGGAAAAGCCACGGTTCTGGGCCCTCATGACCAGCTCGTAAGTTGCACTTAAGTGATCTTTTTTTGAGAAGTTATGGCACTCAAGTGAGCCAAAAAAAATTATGGCATTTAAGTGTCCTCCGTACAAAGGTTATGGCACTTGCGCTGTACTTACCCCATTTCTAAATAGCTTTTATGGTTGGTCGAGCGGAAGAGACTATGGGTGAAGGTGAGTGTGGATTAGTTAATATATGCTCATAAATCATTGGCTTCAACTTTTGAGCAAATGTGAGTCTAACTAGACAAGTTCACAAGTTTGAACTTGGGCTCCCTCTTGACCATCTCTTAAAGGTATTGGACTTCTAAAGTGTGACATCCGGAAATTTCGTAATAATATGTTTGTGACGTTAGAAATTTTCTATGTTTGAAAATGATGCTTAGATTTAAAGCTAAGTATTATTTTCGAGTTAGTATTCGTGCGGACGCGTAGGAATTTTCTTTGTATCGTATTTCGCGAAGCGCGAATTTGAAAACGTAATCATACCGAGTCCGACGTGCTTAATATTTAGACATTGTCGTGTGCATTAATCGTAGTGCAGTGTTAATTAAATTACCGTTGTCTTGGTAACTAGTGGGTATTATTGTTATTGATTAATCTTGATTAAGTAATGTTATTGCCGTTAAGGAAAATGGGGAAGATATCTTCTCAAAATATCGCTTTGGACTCTTCTTCTCTCATGTGGCTATTGAAGGAAAAGTTGACAGAATGCCATTTGTCCCCTTGAGCTAGACACCTAAGCCTTGGGTAATCATTTTCGTTGGCCAGTACTCCTACGATTAAGCCATTGATTCCACTTGTCTATGATGAAGAGATAAGGTGCCACATGTGAATGCAATGAATTTACCCACCCCTTTGTATACTTCTCAGTTTTCATCTTCGTCTAGGTAATTACCGAAGACAATTTCACCCAAACCAACACTCTCTCCTTCACTTTCTACTCTCACCATCACCGATCCAAAAATCTGTGGAAGAGTTTTAACCTTTGGGGCGTTCAGATTCTATGCAAGGTAAGTGAAAACTTTAGGCTTAAGCTACTTGGCACTTTTAACTTGGTTGCTTGAGCAAGGTTATTTTTTATGTGCGATGGTGAGATTGTGATGATGGTTGAATCTGTTTTGTTAGTTCTGTGCATGTTCAAAAGGATGTGATTTGTTTCTTTAAAATTATAGTGAAAATCTACAAGTGAAATGTTTAAACTTGATCGTGTAAGTGTTATCCTTGGGGTAATCGTTGAACTCTTCTTATTGGTTTATGTATGTTTAAACAGAATAGAAAATCGTTTTACTCAAAGTTATGATTTTGTTTATTTTTTATACTCAAAGTGATGATTATATTTATTTTTGAAACTGGGCAGATTTTAATCTCAAAATCTGGTTCCGTATACTTTTTAAACTATTCAGACTTTACCTTCAGACCTTACGTTCAGACTTTACCTTCATACCTTACCACTCAAACTTTACTTCAGAGTTTACCGCTCAAACTTTACCGTTCAAACTTTACCTTCAGACTTTAGCCTTGTGAGTCCGAACTTGTTTGTGAGTCCGAACTTGCTTGTGAATCTGAATGTACTTTTGAATATGAACCCGCTTCTGAGTCTGAATCCGCTTCTGAGTTTGAACCCGCTTCTGAGTCTGAACTCGCTTCTGAGTTTGAATTCGCTTTTGAACTTCCTTCTGAGTCTGAACTCGCTTCTAAATTTGAATTCGCATATGAGTCTAAACCCGCTTCTGAGTCTGAACCCGCTTATGAACTTCCTTCTGAGTTTGAACTTGCTTCTGATGACTTGTATTTTCTTCTGATGACCAAATTTGCTTCTAAACCCGAATTTGCTTATGAGCTCAGTTTGCTTGAGTTCGAAATGTATTGTTTCATATTTAAATTGCTCGGATGATGCATTTCATGGCTTTAAAGTACAAAAACCGTGATGGCTCGGTATGTGACGGGCCAAAGCGGATTTATGCATGCAAATGCTTAGTTGTCATGACTTGCATGAGAATAATATTAATTCCGTCGCCCATTTAGTGGTGTGTGACGATGCCCTATGTGTCGGGATGCCCCGTAGGTTGGGATGCCCTGGGGAGTATTTCAGGATGCCTCGGAAGTCGAGATGCCCCTTTGGTTGGGATGCCCGGGTGTGTACCGGGATGACTCGGAGTTGGGATGCCCTGTTGGTCGGGATGCCCCGTTGGTCGGGATGCCCCGAGAGTGTTCGAGAGGATGAAGTAATGAACTTAATCGCATGAGCATAAATGTTTTACATCACGCCTGCGTCTAAGTAAAAATATTATGATATGTTGCATTATTCAGATTTTGCGGGAACTCCAGATGGAAAAGGTATAACTTGCATTCAAGTTCTATACATATCGTTTGCTATGCATGCATATGTGTTTATGCCAGGTAAAGTGGTAAGCTGATTTTCCTAACTTAAAATTAGAGATTTCATCTACTGGGCTTCGGCTCATTCCATTATTTTTCAGACATGTAGGATGGATGTTCCATAACCCCTACGTTCTCGAGTTCCCGTTTATCATGACGCTGTTTATGAGGATGTGTTTATGCCGGAGTCTGATGCCGTATATACTAAGTATAGATCTACGATATGGGTTGATGTGGGGCTTCCTGAATAGGTTCCTTATCTTTTTGTTGCTTGGTATTTCAACTTGGAGGGCCAATTGATTAGCCCGTTGAGGGGCTTCGACCTAGACGATGATGGTTCTGCAGTGGAGGGCGAAGTGATCGACCCATGACAGCTTAGGACTTTAGACAAGACTTTTGGTTGTAGGATCTAGTTGGAGATAGGCAACCTTGACCTGCCTAGTTTTTGTTTTGTACTTGTATGATGCTTTATCTGGGTTGTAAATCTGACAAGGGTTTATTAATGAGAAGAAAAAATATTTTGTCTAAATTGTGTGATATTTATATTTAGACTTTGTCTTTTGCTGGCCATATTAAAGATTATGTTAAGGGATTTGTGTCGCGCGTGACGTTCTGGGGCATCACATAAAGTGTACGGGATTGAGGGCTATTCATTTTAACTCCGTTGAGAACAAACATTGCCATTAAGGCAGAGGATGAAACCGTTCCAGCACTTTTGCAAAATACCTGAGATGATGATCCTGAGACCCTTCAGCGAGAAAAGTAGTTATCAGTCGATGAACGGATTCTGCGGTAATTCAATGCTGATGGTATGGTTTTGAAGCGAATACCAATGTAACCAATTTAACTCAACAGGGAAGGCTGTGACATTGAATGTAATTATGTGTATAAAGGGATAAGCTGGATGCATGCCAAAGGGTTTGAGGTTTAAACCTCCATACTGTCGGCAAAATTTAAGCTGATGTTCCCAAGTGAGAGGGTTTACTATCTCCGAAGAATTGTCCAGATAGGACCAATTCAAGAACTTCATTCACGAGATGGGCGAAATTTCCTATAATCACGAGAGCAAGTCTGCAAAACTATTTTTCTTGCCTTTGATGTGTCTAATTTCAAAGCAATATTTCAAAAATCATTCGACCCCTCTAAGAAGTTGAGAGTGTGGAAACTTTGAATTGTAGGATCTGTGGAACAGAGGACATATCTATTTCTACAAAGAAATGATATCCAAATAGATGTAACTCAAATTTCTTAAGTTCATATTCGATGGCTAGGAATTCTTTGAAGGTGGAAAGATGAGGGAGTTCTACTAGTGAGAAATGTCCACTTTCGTAACCACAATTGAACCTCTTCCCATCAATATCTCCAAAAAGTGTTCTGCTCAATACTTATTACTAGCATCTGTAAGAAGAATCTTCTTTCCGTGAGAAGATTCATGGAGGAGGAAGGTGCTGCAGTTTTCTTCAAAAACCCGGATGGCTTTGGCATGAGTTTGTCTCCATGGTGGATCTCTTTGGAGCAGCTTCTGTGAAGGATTAATATATCTGGAGACCATGAGAACAAAATCTCTAAAGATAATTGATAATACTATGGAATTACTGGATTTGCTTTTGAGAAAAACTTTCATCAGGAAGTACCAAGGCAGGTGTTCAGGTGTTCTCCTGACATAATCTTATCTTTGATATACACGCCCCACCAGAAATCAACATTAGTTTGCGCTATGAGCATCTTTTCTATGAAAGCATAATGCCATATTGAATTACAATATCAACAAACTATGTTGAGCTTCCTCATCGGGGCTGAATAGGAGAATGTCATCTATGTAGGTGAGAGCACATGTACAGTGGGCTAGAAGATCTTGCACATAACCTTCTGAAACAATGAAGGCGTTGTTATAAATCTAAACAACATACCCATCCACTAGAAATGTTGGTCTGGGATATAAATCCCTGTTTTAGATTTCTTCAGGGTGAATGCCCAATTGTCAAAATCATGTTTTGAGATTGAATATAGAAAATATTCTGGCTTTTGAGAGACTTTAGAGCAAGGTGTCCTTGGTTGGAAGTCAATAAAAGGTCTGAATGGGCTTTTGAATCAAATTCCTTGAGGCAAAAGTCTTGGCAATCTTGTTAGGAGATCCCAATCAATGACAATATCTCATTTTGGAGATGGAGAACCAAGTACTCGAATTATGATGTGACAATTGTTGAAGTTAACAATGTAACCTGAAGGACGATGAATAGGTTAATTCAAAAACTTTTATAAATTTTCATGAAATGTTTCAAGTTGAATTTTGATTGACGTGGAGAAAGTTTAATAATAGAAGATGCAAATGCTTCAACCTAGATATTTTAAGTAAGGCTGTTTCCCTAGATATTGCAAAACAAAGTAGATTAGGACGAGCCCGCGCGTTGCCACGGGGAAAGGACAACTTTCTAGTACGATTTTAAACCATTAAAAGATTATTATGAAAAAGTAGCCTTATTATTGTTGTCCTAATTGGCTTAATTTGAGAATTTTTGTAAACACTCATTTTAGTATTTGATATGTTGGATTATGATGGTGCGACATATTACACACTACACTTGTGTATTTAACGAAGGTTTCAAAGAGATACAACTATTTCAAAGTATAATTGTACACCCTAATCAATAGTAAATCAATTACCCTAGTTAACTGCAAAGAAGAAACTATTCTGTTTTAAATTTGTTTGAAAGTGAAATTTTATGTGTCTTTTTAGTAAATTAATATTTTATTTCAACCAAAAATAAAATCAGTTTTCCTTGACTAAAGAATGCCTCTGTAGAAATTTGTGTAGGCACTAGAAGTATTGTTAGACTCTATACTATATGTTATTGTTAAAAAAAGTGTAATAAATCTTTTTATACCATATGTTCTTGTTAGACTCTAGACCAATAACTCGTATTAAAATTCTACCTTTGTCTATTTACACTCTAGACCAATAACTCGCATTAAAATTCTACTTTTGTCTATTTTTCAGGAAAATATTGTCTTCACAGTTGATAATAGCATCAAATTGCTCTCAATATTGAAGTGTTGTTTAATTTTCATATCATGTTTAGATGTGATAACAAAACATAAAAATTCACTTATAGTTAGACTTGCTTGCAATCAGAGATAGAAGAATAAAATAAATTAAAGTAAAAAGACATCTATGAACTCACATAGAAAAGCACATGCATGGACTGATAAGAAAGATAAATAGAAAATAAAACAAACAAAATTATGAATTTGTTGGAGGGAAAAAGACACAAATAGTCCCTGAACGTTGGCCTAATGTGCAATTTGATCTCTGAACTTTTAATTTAGTCAATATAGTGCATGAACTTTATTCTAATGTTTAATGTGGTCCATGAACTTTTAATTTATTCAATTTAGTCCCTGAACTATATGAAAATGTTCAAAGTAGTCAATAAACTTATTTTTATATAGTTCCGGGACTAAATTGAACATGTACCAAAAGTTCATGGACCACATTAAACAAATTAAAAGTTCAGGTACCATAGTAAATATTAGACTAAAGTTTAAAGATTACATTAAATAAATTAAAAATTCATGGACCAAACTGCACATTAGGTTAAAATTCAAAGATTATTTGTGTCATTATCCCTTTGTTAGATAGTTAAGAGAGGCATCGGACTTTGCGTTGCTCAATGAAAATTCTCTCGATTTCAAACTTTATACACTTTTGAGGTAAGTCTCCGAACCCTCGCTTTTAATTTCGGATAGAAATGCATGTGAAGACACGGTAATGTTTGTTTAGTATTGTATAATAGAAAATACACCGTTATGCTACCTGTCTCAATAGTTGTAAACCTCATGTTCTTAAGCTGTCATTATACAAAAATGAAATCTCTAATCTCAAAATTGCGTTGGTGCTGTGGAATCGGAATTTTGTGGGGGGCATCGGAAATTCGCAACTGGACTTTTGAGAGTTGCCAATAGTCCAGGATGATTTAGAGCCATGTTAAAGTTCGGGAAAAGAGTCATGAAACAGTCTCGGCATTCAGTGCGGTTTCGATGGTACCAATTCAAGCGTATCGATAATCTAGAAAACGTAAAGCCATTTTTTTCGCAATGGGCAAACCTTTTCTACCATGAAAATTGGCAACTAATTGTGTCTGGATTTGCGCCCCAAGTGTTGCGCCTCTACCGGTATCTATACACACGAACGAAATTCTCCAACGATTCACGTGCTAGCGAAAGATCTTGAAATTCCTTTTCTTGAACGCATTTTTATTTTCGATACTCTATCGAAAAAACCCTAGACAGAGAACGATTCTCTATCTATTTATACAACCTCATTATCCAGCGGAATTAAAAGAAGTGGGCCGGGCGATTTGGGCCTGCCAAACCATCCACATTTAATCGTACGTTTAATCGTTATCTTATAACGCGCACTATTGCATAGATAATTTAAATAAGAGAATAAATTAAAATCTACTTTTTAAGTAGATTAAGGCGCACAGAAAATATTAAGTCTGTTCGCTATTGTGTGCGACCCTGTAGGTTCACTAAACATTAGGAGTGTGCTCAAAACTCTTTTTGGCCCACAAGTCATAAGCGGTCTCTAGCAAGACATTATGACTATCTAAGTATAGTGAATGTCGATTTTCCGATACAACCTAATCCACAACTAATATTAAAGTATCAACCTTGATTGATTTTTAGGGCAGACCACTAACAATCTCTCACTTGCACTAGAACCAATCATATAAACTAAGTCCCTTTGTCACTTGATTTCCGAGTTAAGCATAAGGCAGGACAAGTGTCA
Organism: Syzygium aqueum; assembly: GCA_031216185.1. Classification (NCBI taxonomy): domain Eukaryota; kingdom Viridiplantae; phylum Streptophyta; class Magnoliopsida; order Myrtales; family Myrtaceae; genus Syzygium; species Syzygium aqueum. The sequence goes on along the minus strand of CM062232.1, from coordinate 12,805,680 downwards.
TCCTTATATAGCTTAAACTCATTTTCCCGATACCGCAGTTATACTGTCAAAACTAGTAGTTGACTCTTCAACTCACTTGAGCATGGCCATGCATTTCACAGTTTCAACTCTACGGGAGGCCAGGAAATCATACCCTTGTTATATGAGAGGGACAAATCTCATCTTGTCTACTCACATCACTTAGCACGATTCATGACATGCCCAGCCATTACCTTTATAATCACCTATTACGGCTAACGTTTAACAATGCTAAATCATGCCAATCCACATCTAGGAAACCATGGCAGACTCAGGTCAAAGGACTATACTCTATAGTTGTGATGAGAAATACTGATGACATTATATAACAATCCTACAATATTCTCATAGTGGGTTAATCCAATACAATGTTCTCTAACATGTATTCCATGTGATCAACTTTATATCTCTATATTCATGACCCGTGAAACTTGATCATCAGTTGACGCGCATGCTAATCTCAAACACCATTTGCTTCCCAATACACAATGGCAATTGACTCAGGACATTTAGAATATTAATATCCACTCTATTAATAGAGTTTCACGATCAAATCACGTATTTGATTATCTATTAAGGATATTCAATATTCAGGGGATAAAGATTTCACATTCAATTATCTACTAAAATTAGATTGAAATCAAATATAATATATATTTTATTAATGAACAATGACAATGTATATCACATATACTCCCACTCACATCAAGACTAATCACCAATGTGTCTAAGGCCTAAAGCGTTACAATGACGCTCATGCTTAGGTTGTGGAAGAGCCTTTGTCAACGGATTAGCTGTATTCAACTCCGTTGCAACTTTGCACACTTGACATCACCTCTTTCAATGAATTCTCGAATAAGATGATATTTCCTGAGTATGTATTTGGTCTTCTGGTGAGACCTAGGCTCTTTAGCCAAAGCTATGGCCCCATTGCTATCACAATAAAGGTCCACTTGATTCAAACTAGTGGGACTGATTTCCAGTTCTTCTATGAACTTTCGAATCCAAACAGCTTCCTTTGATGCTTCTGAAGCAGCAATGTACTCAGCTTCTGTCGTAGAATCTACAAGAGTGTCTTGCTTGAAACTCTTCCAGCATACCGCTCCACCATTCACGTAAAAAATAAAACCTGACTGCGATCGAGGGTCGTCTTTGTCGGTTTGGAAACTAGCATCAGTATAACCACTTACAGTGATCTGTTCCTCACCTCCATAGATTAAGAATAAATCCTTAGTTCTTCTCAAGTACTTAAGGATATTTTTTACAACAATCCAGTGAGGTTCCCCTGGATCTGACTGGTATCTACTTGTCATGCTCAATGCATAAGCAACATCGGGACGAGTGTACAACATAGCATACATGATGGACCCCACAGCTGATGCATAAGGAATCCTACTCATGCAGTCTCGCTCATCTTGTGTTGAAGGACACTAAGTCTTGCTAAGACTTATGTCATATGTCATCGGGAGAAAACCTTTCTTGGAGTCTTGCATATTAAACCTATTGATGACTTTGTCAACATATGTACTTTGACTCAGTCCAATAAGTCTCTTAGATCTATCTCTACAGATCCCGATCCCCAAGAAATAGTTTGCCTCTCCCATGTCCTTCATGGAGAAAAATTTTCCTAGCGATGTCTTAACTGACTGAAGCATAGGAATGTCGTTTCCAATGAGTAGTATGTCATCCACATACAACACTAGAAACACAATTGCACTCCATCTAGACTTCTTGTATACACAAGCTTCTTCTTTGTTTCTGATGAAGCCAAACTCTTTGACAGTTTCATCGAAACGAATATTCCAGCTCTGTGATGCCTACTTCAATCCATAAATAGAACGTTGAAGCTTGCATATCTTCCCAGCGTTATCTGGTGATGTAAAGCCTTTAGGTTGTGTCATATACACATCCTCTTCTAGTTTTCCATTAGGGAAAGTTGTCTTTATATCCATTTGTCATATCTCATAGTCATAATATGCAGCAAATGCTAGGATAATCCGAATGGACTTAAGCATGGCCACTGGCGAAAAGGTCTCATCATAGTCAATACCATGAGTTTGTTTGAAACCTTTAGCTACTAGCCGTGCTTTATAGATGTGAACATTTCCATCCATATCACTTTTCTTCTTGAAAACCCACTTGCACCCTATAGGTTTGACACCTTCAGGTGGATCAATCAAAGTCCAAACTTTGTTTTGATACATTGAGTCCATTTCAGATTTCATGGCCTGAAGCCATTTATCGGAGTCTGGGCCCATCATAGCTTCTGTATAGGTCATAGGTTCGTCATTTTCTATTAACAATAGATGACGATGTTCTGTCACGTGAAAACCATATCTCATAGGCTCACGATGTGTTCTTTCAGACCTACGAACTATAGGTGCCACTAGAGTAGACTCTACAACTCTTTGTAGATCTAATTGAGATTCCTCATGAACTAGAACACCCTCTTGTGGCATTATAGCTTCTTCGAGATTTACCTTACTCCTACTGGTTCCTTTAGTAAGAAACTCTTTCTCTAAAAAGACACCATTTCGAGCAACAAACACTTTGTTTTCTGATGGATTGTAAAAGTAATATTCTTTCGTTTCTTTAGGATATCCCACAAAGAAGCATTTATCAGATTTGGGTCCAAGCTTATCATAAAGTAAACATTTTACATAAGCTTCACAACCCCAAATCTTTAGAAAAGACATACTAGGAACTTTGCCTGTCCACATCTGATATGGCGTATTCTTTACAGCTTTTGATGGACTTCTATTTAGTGTAAACGCAGCTGTCTCGAGTGCATATCTCCAGAAAGATAATGAAAGATCTGATTGACTCATCATTGATCGAACCATGTCTAACAAAGTTCGATTTCTTCTCTCAGAGACACCATTCCATTGTGGTGTTCCAGGAGGAGAGAGCTGTGAAACAATTCCACACTCTTTGAGATGGTCATTAAACTCTTGGCTTAAATATTCTCCTCCTCGATCAGATCGAAGAGCCTTGATATTTTTGCCAAGTTGATTACGTACTTCATTCTGAAATTGCTTGAACTTTTCAAAGGAGTCGGACTTATGTTTCATCAAGTAAACTTATCCATATCTACTGAAATCATCAGTAAATGTAATGAAGTACTGATAACCTCCTCTGGCTGTAGAACTTAGTAGTCCATACACATCAGTATGTATAAGGGCCAATAATTCTTTTGTTCTCTCACTTTGATTAGTAAAAGGAGCTTTTGTAATTTTTCCAACTAAACAAGATTTACATGTATCAATTGATTCAAAATCAAATGAATTTAATAGTCCATCGCTATGAAGCTTGTGAATTCATTTTTCGTTTATGTGGCCTAATCGACAATGCCATAGGTAGGTTGGATTCAAATCATTAGATTTAAATCTTTTTGTATTTATATTATAGATTGGCACATCAAGATTTAGAACATATATCCCATCCACAATATGGGCGCTACCATAAAATAATCTATTAAAATAAAGTGAACAACTATTGTTCTTTATATCAAAACAAAAACCTTCCTTGTCCAAACAAGAAACTGAAATAATATTCCTGCGTATAGCAGGTACATAGTAGCAATTATTCAATTCTAAAATCATGCCAAAAGGTAAAGCTACATCATATGTTCTTACGGCTAATGCAGCAACTCTTACTCCATTTCCAACTCGTAGTTCCACTTCACCTTTTGCAAGTGTTCTACTTCGTTTTAGTCCCTGCACATCCATATAAATGTGAGTACCACAACCGGTATCCAATACCCATGAAGTAGAACTAGTAGTAACATTTACTTCTATAACATAAATACCTGAATCGGAAGTCTCACTTCCCTTTTTCTTCAGACCCTCTAAATATTTCTTACAATTCCTCTTCTAATGTCCATTTTCACCACAATAGAAGCATACATCATCAGCAGTCAGACCCGGTTTGATCTTGGATTTGGGTTTAGGCTTAGTGCCCTTGTCCTTACCCTTAACCTTACTTGGCTTCTTAAAGCCTTTCCCCTTTGGAATCATGAGAACATTAGGGATAAGGTCCTTCTTGATATTCTGTTCAGCAATTTTGAGCATCCTATGCAGTTCAATCAAAGACTTATTCAGATTATGCATGTTATAGTTCATAACAAACGTGTCATAATCTTGAGGCAATGACTGAAGAATAATGTCAGTAGTCAACTTTTGGCTAATGGGAGAGCCCAGTCATTCCAGGTTTTCAATATAACCTATCATCTTTATGACATGTGGGCTAACTGAGCTCCCACTTGCTAGTTTGCACTCAATTAAGGTCTTTACCGTTTGATACCTTTCAGTGCGTGCCTGCTCCTGAAATAAAATTTTCAGGTTCATGATCATATCATAGGCATCCATGTTCTCAAACTGCTTTTGAAAGTCTGAGTTCATGGTAGCTAACATTAGACATGATGCATCCAATGCATCATCTTTATGCTTCTGATAAGCATTCTTTTCAGCATGGGGAGTGTTGGAAGGAGGTGCTTTCTAAGGGAGTGGTTTCTCCAGGACATAATCCTTTTTCTCTTGCTTGAGAACAATTCTCAAGCTTCTATACCAGTCCAAGAAGTTTGAACCATTCAATTTGTCCTTCTCAAGGACATATCGCAGTGAAAAGTGTGATGCAGAGTTATTTACCATTATCTACAACAAATATGCAAAGTGAATTATTCATTAATATTATAAATAATAAACTCCCACTATACTTTTATAACATGTGTCCCAATAAGCATAGTGGACCAAGATTCATATTTTACCAAGACTCGAGTAAACTTTGGCTTATCGCTCAAGACCAAGTTATTTAGGTAGACAACTCTTTGTCAATTGTATCGAATACAACTCTTAGTTATTGGGGTTGACATCTCATATCCTATCCCCAAACACTATGCCTCAAGGCCCAAAACCGTTTTGATGGCCTTGTTAAGTAAACCAATCTTGATTTATGGATAACCATTATCCATCCTATTTTACTCAAATAGTTAAAGATACCTTGCATTGGCTAGCCCATCTATTGACGATTCAAGTCTTAATAGGTGTATGATTGGAAAGGCATCATATTATTATTTAATTTTATTAGGGACTCTTAATGTTTATTTAGCGATGAATGTATGAATGTGATAAACATAAACGAAACATCACTTATAATAATAAAGGTACATCAATCATACGGGAACGACATATTCCATGCAGGGGTCAGGGGGCAGCGCCCCCTTGCGGGGTCGAGGGGCAGCACCCCTCGCGGGGTCAAGGGGCAGAGCCCCTCGCGGTGGTCTCGCTGACCGGTCAACGAGCAGGGTTCGAAGAGGCAACGCCCCTCGCGGGGGCTCGAGGGTAGCGCCCACAAAAGCTAGACAGAATTCGCAATTCTATTTTATGAGGAGAGCCCCGAAAACTAGACAGAATTCTTAATTATGTATTCTCGGGAGACTATCCGTTGTTGCCGCCTCCCGCCCCCTCACCGTATACGTCTAGCCGGATGCCTTGAGTCCTTGACACGCCGGATGACTAAGCGTACTGCTGTCTTTGCCTCGGGCAAAAAACCCAGACGCACCGCCGTCTCTGCCTCGAGCAACAGGCACAGTCGCACCACCGTCTCCACCCACTGTCTCCGCCTCGGGCAACAACTCAAGCATGCCGCCTTCTCCACCTCAGGCAACAGCCCAGGCGCGACGCCGTTTCTGCCTCGACGCAAGCGGAACAGGATCGACCCATCCCTGCTTCTTTCCTTCTCAATTGATCATATCAATTCGTATTTCAAATTCATCTAACCCTAATTTAGACTCACTTTAGGCATACATCATATGTATCAACAATTAGGGTTTCTGATTCAACTTCAATATATCACAAGTTGCTCTGATACCACTGTTGGGTTCATCAACGAAAAACAATGCAGCGGAATATAGAACTCTAGACAAGATCCATGTGTATATTGAAATCGAAAGGGAATTTCGAAACGTACTTTTTGCAGATCGAAGATAAATTGGCAGCTGATCGTGTCTGGATTAGCGCCCCAAGTGTTGAGCCTCTACCGGTCTCCACACACATGAACGGAATTCTCCAACGATCCACGTGCTAGCGAAAGATCTTGAAATTCCCTTTCTTGAATGCCTTTTTATTTTCGATACTCTGTCAAAAAAATCCTAGATAGAGAACGATTTTCTATCTATTTATACAGCCTCATTATCCAGCGAAATTAAAAGAAGTGGGTCGGGCGATTTGGGCTCACCAAACCATCCACATTTAATCGTACGTTTAATCGTTATCTTATAATACGCACGACCGCATAGATAATTTAAATAAGAGAATAAATTAAAATCTACTTCTTAAGTAAATCAAGGCGCACAGAAAATATTAAGTCCATTCGCTATTGTATGCGAATGGACTTAATATTTTAATCTATTGTAGGTTCTCTAAACATTAAGTGTGTGCTCAAAACTCTTTTTGGCCCACAAGTCATAAGTAGTTTCTAGTAAGACATTATGACTACCTAAGTATAGTGAAGGTCGATTTTCCGACACAACCTAATCCATAACTAATATTAAAGTATCAACCTTGATTGATTCCTAGGGCAGACCACTACACCAAGTGCATGCCATAATGCCTTGCCCTAAACATGCTTCACTGAAGTATTTTCAATCCGTGCTTTCGGCATGATAATAATACTAATACATATAATTATTTCAGCGAAATCACTTCTAAGATTAATAAAGTTGTATCATGAATAATCTTATAATATCCATCTAAAAAGCAGAAAAATAATACATTAGTGAAGAGTTCGTATTTTTATGGATTTTAAAAAAAATATATTTGGCATTTTGCAATAATCTATTGTTAAATCATGCTTATTGTCTCTATTAGTGACATGACCGATATGCATTGAAGATTTTTTCTTTTAATGTGAACAAAGATATTAAAATACATATCATATTTCTGAAAATTTTCGCGGCATCACTTGTTTAAAATTGATAATTTACATAATCGATGCTGATAAACTATTTCTTAATGAAATAGCAAATTAATATAGGATTAGCGAGCAAAATTTTCACGCTGATACAATTACTACTCAATTTGTAAATTTTGTGTCAAGAAATTAAGAATATATGGACATTCGATAAAAATTAAATTGAGTGTGAATATATATTTTCCACAAATAAAATTAATGCAGACCCATATATGTCCATTATGTGTCGAGGTCAAGTTGTATTCTGATATAGCACATCGTGCTCGTATCTTGTCGTGCTAATGACTTTTAAGTGCATGAGTATTTATATTTTTGAAAAATCAATCCACAAAATGAGGAAAAATAATGCATGTGAAACTAAAAAGTGCTTGAAAGTTGTAGTAGAGAGTAGAAGTCGGTAAAGGTGAAACTAGCACTTCAAAGGTACTCTCGTTCATATGCAGTCAAATATTTTGTCAGCTTTCCAATTTTAATATATTAAGATTTGATCAAGTGCCCTTTTTCTTGGTTATGCCCGATGGATATGATCTCGGATCAGAGTAGCTTTATTAAGATTTGATCAAGTACATGGTTCCGTTTGTTTTGCTGAAAAATAAATTTGGAGAATATTTTCCTAAAAATGGTCATTTGTATGGCTTGAGATAATTAACCAATGAAATATTTTTTATTATAAATAATAATTTTCGTATAAACATTTCTGTGGGCGATGGAAATATTTTTTATTGATTCATTTTGGTAAGCGTTATAAATGACCATTTTAGGAAAATATTTTTCAAAATCATTTATTTTTCTCGAAATAAACAGAGCCTTGATAACGTGGGATCATGTCGGCTTTAAATGGGATTCACATGGCTCAAGGGTTAAGACGGGCAAGTGCATGCGATAGTGGCTCGATGAACAGCCTGTCTTTGTTCAATGGTTTTCTTGCTATAGTTCGACACGTCTCTTACATTCGACATGAATAAGGTGGTAAGTTTTAAGGTTAGATGTTTTAATGTCATGTAGGTTTTTCAAGGAGCAATGTAAGTTGAAAATACTAGGAGCTAATATGTTCTTTAGTCCACCTGCTTGTGGCAAAATAGGTTATTTAGTCTACTCTTTTCCTTTTTAGAAAGTAATATTCGTGGGCCAACAGTCCATAGGCCCAAACAAAGCCCACCTTGGCCCAATGGGCCTAAAAAGCATTTTTGGGTGGGCCTAAACAAAGCTATTTAATTAAGGAGTTCGGATCGACAAATTTGTACATAGACTTTTTTTATGGGGCAGAATCGAGCAACAAGTTAGGCCTAACCTATGAGCCCCGTTGACCCAGGGCGATCCCCTCAGTTCTAGGGTATCTCCTAAAGTTCAGAATTATTCCACCTCAATTTCCCTTCCTCTTTCGAAAAGAAGGTGGAAGATCATGTTTTCTCTAATTGCACATTCGCTGCTCGCTCCAATTTTCCTCTCTAAAGAGTCTGAAGCTTTCTGTAACATCCTTAATTTTAGTCCCTGAAAAATGACTATAGTTTAAGTTTGGTAGTTTTTCAATTAGAACCAATTTTCATTTTTGTTCTGGAAAATCCAATTTCGGATCCTTTGTACCCTTTCATTTTGTTATTTTTGTGGAGACTTTTGTGACCCGAATTTCTAAGGGTGTGTTTGGTTTAGCATTTGCAAGGGGCTTTGGAGAAATGCAAAACAGTTTAGCCTAAAGGGCTTTGGGGAAATGCAAAGACCGTTTGGTAAACTATGCTTTGAGAAGCAACTTTGAAAGAAATGCCGTTTGTTAGAAAACACAGTTGAAAAGCCCCTTTAGATGATTAATTTAACCGTTTTAATTTTTATTTCAACAACTTTTTAAATTTAAATATTGACAACAACGATTAAAGATATCATGTAAATTTTTGCTAAAAATTTCAAATGGAAAAAATTCACATCAAAGTGGTCTCTTTTTCAATTAAAAAAAAATACTTTCATCGCAATAAACGTATTAACAATTCGAGCGGAGATGCTGCACAGCAAAACCATTAAAGCAAGACCAAAAGATAGGATTAGAGGACATTCTAGCTACCAGCAGAAACGTAACAGAGGATGGTTTATCAATCAAACACATATCAATCGTCAATGTCGCTCACTCATTGTCCCATACAATGAGATTTGAGATCGCCTTTTCTTAGAGAGTGAAAGAAAAATGGATACATAGGCAACTTTTTGTCTGGCAATTGGAAGTTTAAACCTGAATTCATTTAACAGTGAACACAGAAATTGCCAATTAAGAGTCTCTTTTGAAAAAAGTTGAAATGGCAGAGAACAAGATGTCACAGACATATTAGCATAAACAAACTAGCAAAAGTCATTGCTCTTATATTTGAAGTCATTACAAATACATCACTAGCGAAAACTCGATGCTTTTCTACCTACAATCTACATCCAATCTATAAGTAGCACAAATATACATTTCCAACATCAGCTTATACGCAAGACTCTGGTGAAGCTATCATCATATGGCAGCCTTGTTCGGTCAAGTTTCTTCTTGTCTATCTATATCTATCTACTGCAAACACGGCATGAGCCCAAGAGAGCAGACTTTCTCAGCCGGTATTGCTGAAATCTTTGCCTCACATATTCCATGTAGTCAAAGTTGATGTCGTTCACATAGCCCTGCAAGTGAACAGAGACTCAGAACTTCTATCATTTTGTAAAGAATTGATATGAAATTGATGTATCGTCTTCACACAAATCTATATGAACTTGTGTCATTAAACTAAGGACAAAGCAGAATGAGATCCTCATTGGATTGAGAAATACAAACACGGTCAGCATGCATTGGGTTCAATTCCAGCATCTTTTCAACAAAATTCAGCAAGATTCCAGCATTTGGTTCATATCCAAATCGAAAACAAATCTACTTTAAGCATAAAAAGAACAAAAACCAGCAAACCCAACTTCCTAAACGTCCACCACAAATATCCATCCCTGTGCGATATAGCAATTGCTCAGCGCAGCTACATGCTCCACACACGGGTTCCAGAATCACGTCTTGAAGTCGCACAACCAATACACCACAGCCCACAACATACAACATAAAACACAACTCAATCAAATATCTACTCAGCTCAAGGAGAAATCAGATATCAGAGCCTAGAGGGATCGTCTAAATCCGTCAAACAACAACAGCGGCATCAACAACACCCCCAATCCCGAGTTGAAACCCTCGAAACCCCGACCAAGACACAGGACACGCCCAACCACCACAAAACGAACCAGATCTGGCCACCACAACAACGGATCGTATTTCAGCGACTCGAATCGGACTGGGAAAAAGATGCAATCGGGCAAGAATGCGCAGATCGGAACCTCATCCAAAGAGCAAATCGAGAAGAAAATCTCCAGCGAAAGCTCGTTGGCATGCTAGAGAAAGGGAGAGGAGAGGGTACCTCGTTGTTAAGAGAGAGGTATGCTGCCGCAAGCGAGAAGCAGTCGCTAGGGAGAGAGAGCGGACGAGCGGGGTGATCGCGAGGGAGTGAAGAGAGAGCAGTCCAAAGGAAATGAGGAGCGGGCATCTGGGAGAAGTGTTTTGTTTTTAGAAAGGGGCAAAATTGGGTTTCTAAGAAGTTTTTGAGGGCAAAAGGGGAAATTGATCAAGTTTCATTAATCCACGCCTTCAGCATTCCGAAAATGCTGAAAACTCAAGGCAGGTCCCTCTCAAGGCTGGCTTTCACTTGAAAGCCCCTTGGGGGATGGTTGCCAAACATCTCAAAATTTCCCCAAGAGGCTTTCAAAATACTGAACCAAACGCATTTTAAACACTTTTTTTTAAAGTTTTTCTAAATATCTTGAAGTTTTACATACTTTAATTTCAGAATTTTTGAACTTTATATTAGTAGTACGACAGCCTAATTTCGGGACTGTGTAAAACTGCGCAGAATGGGTATTTCGGTATGTTCACACTTTCTTTCTTTTATATAAGCTTTTCTGGGCCGATTTTGGAAAAGTTTCCTTCACAAAAGTTGTTGAGAACTTCTTTTTCTATAATATATATAAATTTGGGAATTTTTTGAGATTGTTATACGTATTTTGTCGCGGAAAACCCTCGAAAAATCTTGAGAACTAATCATAATGTGGGTTGTGATTTTAGTGCCAATGAGTCTATTTCATGTGACCCGATTGGCCCGAATCAATTACACAAGAAACTAGCAAATCTAGAAGGCTCCAGGGAGTCCACGGTTTCCACGGTCTAGAAAAGTTTAGAAGAGGCTAGAAGATAAGGCTTTGACATGGTCAAAACTTCTCCTTCAAGCTTCCATTATTAAGGTTCATTAATGCCATTAAATGGCCCTTAACTTAGAAGCCCCATTCATGATGACGAGCCTTAATTAGTTGGACTTTAGAGGCACATCATCATGACATGCATTAATAGCCTTAAGTAGGGAGCAAGAAAGAACTTCTATAAATAGGGAAGCCCCACTTGAAGAAGACACACACACCACCAATTGGCCAACCTTCTCTCTTGCTTCTTTGCTTCTTATTCATGCCAAGAAAGAGAGAGAGAGAGAGAGCTCACCGACTAGGCCGTGTCTCTCCTTGTTGTTCGATCAATAGAAAGCCACATCCAAGGCCCGTGTGTTCGTGTTCAAGCCCGAGATTCGCCGAGACTCCCGTGTTCCTTTCTTGTTCTAGTTTTATTTCATAGAGTAAGTAAACGTCTTAATATCGGGAAAGGAAGTTGTGATGCGTTGTGACACAGTTTGCTTGGATCGTTTCTCGATCGTTTGATTGGTCGTAGTTAGTTCAATCCCTTGATTTCACCATGTTTCATGTTTGATGTTTGTCTTGACCTAGAACTAAGATTTGACTGGTAAAGTGCACACGTTATAGCCATGCGTGGTGTTTTCTTGTATGAACTTTGCTATTGATATGCTATTAATGCGGGTGTGGTAAGAGCCAACTTATGTTAATGGCAATCCCCTCGTCCTCGCTTGATATTAGTAGATTTACTTGCTGAGTCTCCCCGACTCATCCCCCGTTGTTTCCTCTTTAGGTTTGAAGAATAGCGTCTCCCTCAATCCGGTTCAGCAACGCCGTGGAAATGAGAGCCGAAGTGCTCACCGTGATAGATGCCCGAGAAGGTCGAGCCTACTGTCGGATCACGACTTATGTGATGGTCGATGAGGGCCTAACGGACTTGGTACCTCACCCGTACGTAGCGTGGCATGGCCACACTGACGGAGAATGGATTGGACCCCTACGTGGGTTCAATGGACCTTTTGGCGGTGTAGGCGGGTCGCCTCCGGGGCATGCCACGAGTGAGGTGTAGATTGGCCGTGCGGACGGGAAGCGGAGAGGAGATGTAGATGGAGTTAGAAGCGAGAAGATGAAGTAGAGGGGATAGGATCACCCAAGCAGAGTTTTGCTATTCTTAGTCGGCTAGGAACGAATGAGCCTATAGAATATGCATGTGAAATATGTGTTGTTTGCCATGATCTGAAGGGCTTGTTAAAATATATTTGCATGCACTGTAAACATAAGGTTTGCTCATGATGCTGCTTGTCTAAATTTTGTTGTTGTTTTGAATGTGATTGTCCCGAAATGGGAAAAGTGCCAAAAAAAGTCCTAAACCTTTTGCATTAGTGTCAATTTAGTCCTAAACCTTTTTTTGATGTCAATTTAGTTATAAACCTTTTTTTGGTACCAATTAAGTCCTAAACCCTTTAAATTGGTGCCAATTCAGTCATAAACCTTTTGCATTAGTGCCAATTTAGTCCTAAACCTTTTTTGGTGTCAATTAAGTCTTAAACCTTTTAAATTGGTGTCAATTCAGTCCTAAACCTTTTATTTTTGTGCCAATTTAGCCCTTCCAACCAATTTTGATCGGAATTTGTTGACGTGGACGCTTACCGGCCGGTGACCGGTCACCAGCGCTGACGTGGCGCTGACGTAGACAACTTAAATAATATTTTAATATTTTTTTGAATTTTTATTGTTTTCCTTTTTTTCTTTTTTTTCCACTTTTTTTTTTGTTTCTCCTTCCCCTGGCCGGTTGCTGGTTTGGCGACCGGCCAGAGGTCGGCGAGGCCGACCCTCGCCTTGGTCGAGTGAGGCTCGAGCCCTCGCCAGTGGCTGGCGAGGTCAAGCTCGCAGGCCTCTGGCCGATTGCCAGACCGGCGACAGGCTAGGGAAAGGAGAAACCAAAAAAAAAAGTGAAAAAAAAGGAAAAAATAAAAATAAAAATTCAAAAATATTAAAATATTATTTAAGTTATCCACGTCAGCGCCACGTCAGCGCCAATGACTGGTCGCCGGTCGGTAGGCATCCACGTCGACATATTTCGATCAAAATTGATCGGAAGGACTAAATTGGCATAAAAACAAAAGGTTTAGGACTGAATTAGCATTAATTTAAAAGGTTTAGGACTTAATTGGTACCAAAAAAAGGTTTAGGACTAAATTTGCACTAATACAACAGGTTTAGGACTGAATTGGCACAAAAAAAGTTTTAGGACTAAATTGGCACTAATACAAAAGGTTTAGGATTTTTTTGGCACTTTTCCTGTCCCGAAATTATGCTTCCGCTTGTGTGTAAAGAAAAATAACAATGAACGAGACGTCATTTTAATAACCCCAAGGTGGGGGTGTTACACTTTCGATGCGATTGGTAAAGTGTGCTTCCTCTATAAAAAAAAAAAGCTGATAGAAAGCGATATAATATGCTCGAATTGTTCGGGTCCCTCTAGATATATTCTTTAGTTCTTTGTGCTAGTCTCATGCTTTTTCCAAGGCTCAGCCTTTTCTGGGGTATCTTTTTGCAATTGCTTGAATGCCTTGATGCATTTTTTGCTAATCAATGAAGTTTCTAATGTGTAGAAATGAAACACACCAAAAAAAAGAAAATCTGATAAAGCAAACACTAATGTTACCATGTTATCTTTGACTCATATTTCTTGATCGTGATGCACTTGATGAAATGGGGCAAAAGAGTAGATGGGTCGGAGCAAGAGGTCGAGAATTTAAGAAGCTGAGAAAGGCTTGAAGTGCTCTTCGACTCCTCGTCTCTTGGTGACCCCAAGTGCCTCCTTGCTGGGGTCACACAACCCTAGCAATGACTGCAAAGGGCTCGACGGCCCTTGTCGAAGCCATCATCCCTGCAGCTTTTCAACCTCCTCCTCCTCCTTGTCTCTCTCTCTCTCTCTCTCTCTCTCTCTCATATCTTTTTCTCAATTCTTAATGTTTATGCAACAACACAAGAAAAATAAATTTCGCCACTAATTTGTCTAGTCAGTATTGACGTGGTGCTTTGGGTCATGACAAAAAGTGAAAGAAGTTTGGAGAAAAAACGGTATTGTATTGATCTGCTTTATATACATGTACATTGATCTACTTATAATGTAAAAATATACATAAAAAACAGGAAATAATATACAAGGATTACAATTTCCTATTTTCTAGAACCAATCACAGATCCTCTAGATCAATCAATCGTCCATCGAGATCGACGATATAATCAGAATCAAACCATATCTCCAATGATATCAAATCGTATTTCCAACACTCCCCCTCAAACTGATGATCTATATATGTCAAGGACACCTAGCTTACTCAGCAGGTAAGACATAGTGGCTTAGTGAAGATGTCTGCAGGTTGTTCAATAGTCCCAATTCCTCTTGTCATGATAATCCTTTCTTGAATCTTGTCTCGAACAAAATGATAATCAACTTCTATATGTTTTGTTCTCTCATGAAAAACTGGATTTGCTGCTAGTTTGAGTGCAGCATCATTATCACAAAATAGTTCACTTGATCCATCGATTTGCACTCCAAGATCTGACAACAGTCCTCGTAGCCAAACTATTCCGCAAATAGTTTTTGCCATAGCTCGATACTCTGATTTGGCTGATGATAATGATACCATTGACTGCTTCTTCATTTTCCATGAAATTAATGATCTTCCCAATTTGATACAAAAATCAGTGATAGATCTTCTGGTCATTGGGCAAGTAGCATAGTCTGTGTCACAATAAGTTGTCATCTTCATGTTGCAGTCACGAGACAAGAATATATCAAGTCCTGGGCATCCCTTCAAATATTTTACCACCTTTAATGTTGCATTCATATGGGACTATTTTGGGTTATGCATGAATTGGCTAACTATTTGTACTTCATAACATATGTCAAGCCGTGTAATGGTAAGATATATCAATTTTCCCATAAGCCGCTGATATCCCGTTGGATTCTCAAGTAATGGATCTTTGATAGATGAAGATGAACTCACACGATATTCATATGTCGTCAGCTTGGTATTCTGTTCAATTAGTATGATTGCTAGTTTGCATCCTGACATTCTTATTTTTGAAATAATTTCCAAAATGAATTTTCGTTGACTAAGGTTAAGTCCCTTGTCGGATTGAGCGATTTCAATCCCACGAAAGTATTTGGGAGATCCCAAGTCCTTAATGTGGAATGCCAATATTCTTTGAATTTCGCAATATGAGAGTCATCATTCCCCATGATAAGGATATCATCAACGTATATCAATAAATAAATTGACGAAGTACCTGCAATCCACGTGAATAAAGTATAATCATGTTTGAATTGTTGAAATCCTGCACTTGTAAGTGCAATAGTGAACTTGGCATACCACTGCCTAAAAGCATGTTTAAGCCCATATAGGAATTTATAGAGACAACATACTCAAGACTCCCCTTGTCTACGTAAACCCTGTGAAAGTTCCATATAAATTTTTTCATCCAGATCCCCATGAAGAAATGCATTATGAACATCCATATGATGCAGTGGCCAATTACGGACAACAGCATTGGATAAGAAGGAATGTACAGTTACCTCTTTGGCAATAAGGGAGAAGGTTTCGTGATAATCTAAACCTTCTCGTTGTGTGTACCCTTTAGCAACCAAACGAGCTTTATAACATTCAACATAACCTTCCGCCTTGAATTTCATTTTGTAGACCCATTTACATCCAATTGGTTTTCGATGTGGGGGTAATGAAACAATATCCAAAGTGTGGTGATCAATTAGGGCTTTGATTTCGGTTGCCATTGCATCTTGCCATCGAGGGTCACGTGCTGCTTCATGATATGAAGAGGGCTCCTGTTCTTCTAAAATACGACTAATGCAACACATATGTTCTGGCGAGAGTTTACTAAATGAGACATATGAAGATACAAGATATTGTATACCCGGAGAACCCAATGCGGAGCATATGTAATCTTTGGTCCATGTAGGTGGACGAATATTGCGTCCAGAACGTCAAGGTTGCTCAATTGGTACGTGTTAGATACATTTAGGGGGATTCTTGAGCAAGCTGCGGTGGAGATGAAGTCGCCATAGGTGGGGTAGGCAAAAGAATATTCTCAGATAATAGGGATTCATCTGCTTGGCTCAAAGATTCTCTTATAATTGGCATAGATGGTTCTGGTGCAATCGTAACATATTGAGGAGCCATGGATAAGTCATCATTAGATAGAAAATGACGATGTTGTTGTGATTCTAAAGATGAAGATGTCGTCTGTTGAAACGGAAATACATCTTAATGAAATTTAACATCCGTGCTTATAAAGAAATGCCCTGTAGAGATCTCTATAACTCGGTATCCTTTCTAAAGAGGGGGATATTCCATGAAAACATATTAAGTGGCACGGGAATCCATTTTATCCTGAGGGCTCATAGTCGTTGCATAACATAAACATACAAATACTTTAATATGATTAATATCAGGCTGTTTTCTGTAAAGCATTTCAAAAGGAGTTCTACCTTCAAGAATTCTGGTTGGCATACAATTAGTCAAATAGGTTACTGTGACCACACAATCTCCCCAAAGAATTTCCGGAATAGAAGCTTGATATTTTAATGCTCGTGCTACTTCCAAGAGATGTCTATGTTTGCGTTCAACAATTCCGTTTTGTTGTAGAGTATTAGGTACAAGAACTTTCATGAAGTCTCCACGAGAAAACAGAAGTGTTATGCAATCAGAATTAAAGAATTCGCGCCCATTATCCGTACGAATTCTTTGAACAAGTTTATTGAATTGATTTCTAATCATAGAAAGGAAATTCGATAAATGAGAAAAAGTCTGACTTTTTGATTGCATGAGGAAAACCCAAGTGGCACGAGTATAATCATCCACAATTGTGAGGAAGAATCGAGATTCGTCACAGTGGAGGGTATGATAAGGTCCCCAGATGTCCATATAAAGCAATGAAAAAACATTGTTAGTACGAGATGTACTGATTGGAAAAGATACCTGATATTGTTTAGCCAAAGGACATATTGGACATTTTGGGTGGGGAAAATTGCACTATTACCCAATCGTTTATGGAAAAGCAGATTTTTATTATGAATAATGGCATTACAAGAAATGCTTTTGTTGAATGAATTCAAATCTCCTGGGGAATCAATCCAGACATACAATCCTTGTGCAACTTTACCCAAGCCCATCAGTTTGCCAATTGAATAGTCCTGAAAGAAGGAATTTTCAGAATTGAATATGGCACAACAGGAATTATCCTCGCACACTTACGAGACAGAAAGCAAATTGAATTCAAAATCAGGGACATATTGGAAATTTCTGAGGACAAAGTTTGGACCAAGATGAACGGTGCCAATTTTAGTAACATAGGTGATAGTTCTGTTTGGAAGACGTACTGACACAGAAGATTGTGCACCTTTATCAATATGGGAAAATAAATGGTCATTGCAAATTATGTGGTCATTGGCCCCTAAATTGATTATCCATGCATCAATTGAAATTGAATCCACCTTGTAAATAAAAGTACCTAAGAAGCTTGCATTCTTGTCATCGGTCTTCAATTGACTCAACATTTTCATAATATTCTGTACTATTCCTGACTAATTGTCTCATGTGCTCCGTCAATTTTTTTTGCAAAGACCTGATAAGCAGAAAATTCTTTCTTTTTTGTCTTTATCATTTGGCTTCTCATCTAATTTCCAGCACGTATCATTGGCATGGTGTGGTCGCTTACAATACTCACGATATTTTTTTTAAAATTTTGAGTTTTGCCCACTAACCTTCTTTGATGACGTGGCACCTTGTGAGCCATACGATCCCCTTAACTTGGTGCTATTGCGGCCTGATCGTGGCCGATATATTCGGTTGAGTTGATGGCCGAATAAGGGCCGTCCGATCCCCCATGTTGATCACGACCATCCGTGTGAGAAACCCTAAGGTTTCTTTCATTTTCTTTGACCGCAGCAGCCATTCCTCTGTTCCCCAGACTCCCAACAGCTTCATAATTTCCGGTGAGATCTCTACTTGTCCGTCCAGCTGGAGCGAAGCCAGGTGACACAGCGGTGAGGGCAACGGCATCATTCACCCATCCACGTTCGACCGCAACTATTTGATGGCTCTCCTCTTGGACGGCTAACTAATAGATCCAGTCGAGCTGCGGCGCGGGTTCCATCGCGAGGATTTGCGACCTAAAGTGTGAGTAATTTTTGTTTAGAATCAGTAAAAATCTTGTAGCTTTCTCCCTTTCTCAAATTGCTTTATACTACCGAAGTGTTTCGTCGGGCCCTTCAAGTTTTTCTTCGGCTGCTTCGACTTCATTCCATAAGGCAAAGAGTTGGTTGAAGCAAGTGGTAACCGATAGGTTTCCTTGCTTCAACTCCGACAAAGCCTGGGTGTCGAGACCTAAAAATTTTACTTTTTCGGGCTAATGGATTATTAAGACTAATCTTAACTCGGGCACTCCCAAGCCCTACCAATTCGCAACTTAGGGTTTAAGTTCTCAACATGCAAATATTTTCACGCTTGGAGTCGCCACTAATCTATTTGTAGTAGGTCGATTAGAAACCTAACTAAAATATAGGGAGATATGTTTTATTCTTACGAACCAGAGATTCTAAGCCTAGGGACCTGATTACGCTAAATCTAGTCTAACACCCTTTCGGTACCTTTTCTTTTCAAAAATATTTTTGACATGCAGTTTGGATCCATTTCAACTTAGTCATTAACATGTGAGGTGTTCATGCGAGTGCGCAAACCACCAATTTAACACCCAATAAAGCGTTAAATAAATTGCAAGATTGGAAGAATTACTTACCTCGAAGCAACGTAAGCATCTGTATTGTTAGCTAAACAATCACATCAACAATCCTAATATGATTTCTAGTTAACAAGCAATTCACTCAATTTTTTGGATTTTCACTTATTTAAATGAAAACTAATCTATATGCAATGACATGCAAAAATTGACATGCGAATTAATGCAACTTAACATGCAAACTATATGACATGCGACGACGTGATATAATTCTAATGACGGGCAAATGATTTATTTTTGGTATTTTTTGATGAAATTCGGAATAATGAAAATGCCTAAAATAACATGCAATCTAATGACTTCTTTTTTGGGTATTTTCTATTAAAATTCGAAATTAAAAAATTACCCAAATTAAGAATGCAATCTGTCCTAAGAAAAATGATTTATTCTATCCTAAAGCAACTCTTTTCGGGTTTTTTATGAAAATTCGAAATTAAAAAAATAACCTAAATAATCTATTAAGATTAGAATATTACTTAATTTAAACTAGGAAATAGATTATCTCAAGTCCTAATTTAAATTAAATAATTACTCTATCTTCTAGATATATTTAGGATTCCCTAAACATGCAAAACTCTAATTCAAATCCTAACTGATATTTTTTTTAATTTTCTTTTTTAAAAGAAAAAAAAAATTAAACAGAGATAACATCCACATTCGAAACAACCACACGATCCACAAAATTCGTTTGATCAAACTCGGATTAGGCAAGTAAATCAAACTATCGGTCATATCTATAGGGTTATAGATATTGACGGAAAGCCGATCATTCAAA
Organism: Syzygium aqueum; assembly: GCA_031216185.1. Taxonomy (NCBI): domain Eukaryota; kingdom Viridiplantae; phylum Streptophyta; class Magnoliopsida; order Myrtales; family Myrtaceae; genus Syzygium; species Syzygium aqueum. The sequence goes on along the minus strand of CM062232.1, from coordinate 12,785,861 downwards.
TTTGGAAATCAGATAAAAATCATTATCGTATCCAAGTGATTATGGATAGGATAATAATTTTCTGTATCGCCGCGTATCGTACCTTAAGGATAAGGTCGGATAGTCGTCCAGATATGTTGTTGAATTAGGAAATTTTTCTAATTTTGAATATTTTTAAATATTGCGAATATCAGATAATTATCCGAAGATATCTAATATTCCACATGATATTCACGAAATATTCAAACACTCAAATTAGGAAATTTAATATTCTGAAAAAATATAGGATAATGTCCAATTACCTAATTTGCAGATAATCTTCAAATTCGAATCGACTCAGGATCGAGTTTGCGGATCGGGAGCGGGACAACCGGCGATGGCGGCGGCGGCTGCGTCGCAGCGGGACAACAACACGGCCGACGATGTGCTCTGTGGCTTCGCCAGTGGGGTTGCTCGGTGGCTTGCGTGAGGACGTCGCGGACGGATGGCGTGGCGCAGCTCTCCGGTACGGCAGTGGCTTCATCTCGGTGTAATGCTCGTTGTGCAGGAACCTCCGAGGTTGAGGAACGATGGACCTCGCAGTACTTGTTGCAAGATCTTCGGTGGCCGTGAAATTACTGGGCTGGTGAGGCACGGGTCCGCAAGTCTTCTTCTCTGTATGATGCTCTACGTATTCTGCATGGGGAGAGGTCGAAACGAAGAAGATCGGGATCGGCTGGGCTGCTACTTCGTAGACACCAGGAAGGAGCCACGTTGACAAAGAGGTGACAAAGTCAACCTCTTGGACTCACGGATTCAGCCTGGATTCATTCAAGTTGGCCTCTGTTGCTGTGGCTTTGCTGGAAGACTTGCCGGGCTGAGCAAGTAGAGCTACAGACGATCTACTAGAGACAACCAAAAATCGTGCCGACGCAACTCGATCAACGGGGAGAGAGCAAGGCGGAGCTTCGATTTTTGAAGACCTTTTGCTGAGTGCTTCTTCGTGACTCAGCAAGGCTCGTCGCGACGGAGACGTGAAGCAACAACGACGGGTGACGGTAGGGTCATCGTCGCGGAGGATGAAGCTCGGCGGGGTGGCGGCTGTGAAGGGACTCAGCCGCGACATTCCCTTCTCTCTCTCACGAATATCACTCGCGTCTTTCTCTCTGAAAAAAATTCTGATATGAATAATTGTTCTTTTTTTATCCTCAAAATTTCTAACCTAATAACATATCTATAATGCTAACCTAGGTCAATTAGATGGGCTCTCTAGTCCTAATGGGTTTAGGCTTGGGCTTAGATTTTAATTTAATTTAAATGGGCTGAATTAACTTGGGTTTTTATTTAATTAAGCACAATAATCTAAATTAAGTTCAAATTAAAACAATCGAGCCCGTTTGACTTGTAATTTCCGGCCCTTGCCTTCCGAGCGAGCCGAGTCTCGTTTTAAGCTCGTTTGCCACTGCCGGTCCGATGCAAAATGCAATTAATCTAAACGAACCTAAACTATATATTATGCAATTTAAATATTTTTGTTTAGGGGTTAAAAATTTAATCCCTAATTTTCTATGCAAATGACACTAAATGACGCGCCAAAATTTAGGTGTCAACAGCTCCCCCTCTTTGAAGGTGAGCTCGCAGAGGTTGCATTCAAAGACTAAATGATACCTAAATTTCAACTATGCAAATGCAATGAATGTTGTTTTTGTCGGGATTATGAGTCTCATTTTTGAAATGCATTAAGAAATAATGCATGCCAACATGAATGGAAAACATATCTGGAATTACTTACCTGACCGAAGCAAGATAATGCAATTCGAGGCACGACTCTGACTTTGTATGTTGTTTGGCAAATGTTTAGGCTTAGTCCCATAGGTATTGCCTGATACACATTGATGAACTTCGGTGATCTGCAATTCAGTCAAAACACGTGAAGAAAGCTCGACGTATCCATTCATCATCTGGATTCGCGAGAGCAGTTCCGACCTTTACAAACTACCTATACATCTCCATAGGTGTTTGTAAAGATTTGACCGCTGTGCCTATATCTTTCACTCATAGGTGCATCACGGAGGAACTTTTAAAATCAAGAGGATATTCCGACATTTATAAGATATCTATACATCTCCATAGATACTTGTAAAGATTTGGCCGCTTCACCTATATCTTTCACTCATAGGTGAGTCGCGGGGGAACACCTGAGATTGAGAAAATATTTCGACCTTTACAAGATACCTATACATCTCCATAGATACTTGTAAAGATTTGACCGCTTCACCTATATCTTTTACTCATAGGTGAGTCGCGTGGGAACATCTGGGAATGGGAGAATATTCCGACCTTTATGAAATACATATACATCGCCATATGCATTCATAAAGATTTGGCTGCTACGCCTATACCATCTTCATAGGCATGTCGTGGGGGAATACCTGAGATTAGAGAAATATTCTGACATTTACAAGATACCTATACATCTCCATAGATACTTGTAAAGATTTGGCCGCTACGCCTATACCATCTCCATAGGCGTGTCACGGGGGAATCTTCTCGAGATTATGTGAAAATTTGGTGAACAGCGGGGCTAGCCCGAATGTTCAAGGGTTCCTTGACAAAGTACCTGGACATCATCAAAAGTACCTGAAAAAGCTTGATCAATAGATACCTAAACATCATTAAAGGCATCTAGAGATCACAACAAAATGATCCAATATGGGGCATGACGATTGCTCGAACAGGTTAGGGATACCTGGATAGTCATAGACATCCAAGGGATAGAGATATACTTACCTGGCGATATCTCCGACTCTTGATGGTGCGTCTCCTGCTAGACACGATTTTAGGCAACATGTAATATGCATTCGCGCACTATCAAGAACACATATACACATGCACTATAATTTCAACTGGTTTTTACGTTGTCAAATCGGCATTACAAACTCCGCTGGGGAAAAATCATGACAAGACAATCCGAACTCACAAGTGGGTGCCTTGAAAATGTCGAATGAGGGACTTCCGGTCCAAAAGGGTTTTCTCTCATTCTCATCGAAAAAGACTGATTTATGAAAATCGCTCTATCTCACCATCATTATGTCGACAAGGGTCTGAGTACTCTCGCAAGCGGTACGACCTTACTAATTTGAGAGGTCTTTGCTAGGACCGTAACGTGGGCTTGGTCAATGGCTTAGCAAAAGAGACTCTTTGAGTCGAGGCTATTGAAAGAAAATACTCCGCAATTGGTTACGGGTTTACAAGTCAAGAGCCCTGCAAAATGAGATAGAAATGGACTTGCTCGCACTTCTTCGAGCTAAGCTTGTAAACATATGAATCCTACGTCAGTTCAAGTGCCCTAATCCGAAGAGACTTTGCAAGGGACGTAACGCAGGCTAGGCTCATGGATTGAGAAATGAATGGATCATTAGACTAAAAAATGTGTATAATTGGGGTGAATAAGTTGGTGATCATCTCGGCATTGTCACCGGTCTTCTTCTTCACCAGGGATTGTCTCCTCGGTAGATGTTTCATTGGCTTCAAGAGTTCATCACTTGATTCCTTTGAGACTTGTAGAACTACTGCTCTACTGGGGATGATTTTGATATGTCATATCTTGACATTTTTATTGGGCATTGGTCTTGCTTTTACCAGGCACACTGCTTTTCCTTGCCCATTTTTTTTGTTTTTTTTCGACACATGTCGCTTACAATGTAAACACCGACCAGCTATATCTGACTGATTGACTCACTGTTTGAACTCAGAAGCCTCTCGTCTTCAATCGACACTTCGGATATGCTGCTTGAACAATGATGACTTTTGTCTTGCCCCAGTGTGGGGGATGATCACCAACTGGGTTTATATGAAACGAATTTGCAAGCTCAATTGGGCTTAGCAAAGGATAAAATGTGTATAGGACAGAGAAAGAAATGCTCTTCGTCATCCTAAGGCACTTGAACTTCGCATGAATTCATCTGAAAAAGCAACACTCGAAGATTGATGCAAGTGAGAGCAAGAAAATTTCTAGTCATTTTTCACCTTATGATACTGATTTACCTCCGGTTTGCCCCGATGTGGGATGATTCTTGACATGAGTAATTTGAAAGAATTTCTCTAAATGTTTAGGCTCAAAGAGGCAAAACAAGGGATAACTTGTAGTGTTTAAGGTAGAGAAATGAAATGTCTCTTGTCATTTCGGTCGCCGTACCTTTTGCAAGAGAACTCTTTACCTTGCAGACATTGAATTTTTTCAACTCAACTCACTGAAGATTAGTGCATGGGATTGTGTATAGGATAGGGCTTGCCTTTCATCATCCCGATGTACCTCATTCGACACATTCAATTCATTCCACATGAGTTATCAGATTGTCTAAATAGACTTCCCCTTTGAAGTCAATGATACTGATCGACAAAATAACCATGCAGAAATTAAAGTCAATGCAAACATTTTAACTTAAAATTGACTGAAACCATTTATTCATTAGTGAAATGTTTGCAATTCAAAGTATAAAACCAACACTGGAAGACTTTTTGCTGCAAAATGATAGATTTTGTCAGGGATAATATATCTTCACAGCATCAGAATTAACAGGGGTGGAGAACTCACGACCGTCCATCTCTGCTAGAATCGGGACACCTCCGGAAAGCACCTTTTTAACCACATATGGACCGATGTAGTTTTGAGCAAATTTACCCTCAGAAATAGGAAAGACAGGTAGCACCTTCCTTAGGATTAGATCATTTACCTCGAAATGTCTTGGACGCACCTTTTGGTTGAAGGATCTAGCTATCCTCTGCTGATAGGTTTGACAGTGGCAAATGGCTTTCAATCGCTTTTCATCAATCAGGTTCAACTGTTTATGCCTTTGTCGCATCCATTCCGCTTCAGACAAATCTACCTGAGACAAAACTCATAAGGAAGGGATCTCTACTTAAATGGGCAGAACTGCTTCCATGCCATACACCAAGGAAAAAGGGGTTGCACCGACAGAGGTTCGGATGGAAGTCCGATATGTCATTAGTGCAAATAGCAATCTTTCTTGCCAGTCACGATAGTTTTTAGCCTTTTTGGCCAGGATCTTCTTGATGTTCTTGTTAGCGGCTTCAACTGCTCCATTCATTTGTGGACGATAGGGAGATGAATTCAGGTGCTGGATTTTGAACTCATTGAACAACTGATCCATGAACTTGTTGTTCAAATTCGTCCCATTATCAGTGACAATAACCTCGGGGACACCATAATGAGCGATTATGTCTCGCTCGATAAATCTTACAACATTCTTCACAGTAACGTTGGCATAAGACGCGGCTTCAATCTACTTGGAGAAATAATCAATCGCAACCAAGATGAATCGGTGTCCATTCGATGCCTTGGGATTGATTGGGCCAATCACATCGATGCCCCACATTGAAAAAGGCCATGGTTCGGACACCTGATGTAACTCTGTGGGGGGAACATTTATTTTATCCCCGTGAACTTGACAGCGATGACATCTTCGAATATGTTGGATGCAGTCACTTTCAAGACTGAGCCAATAGTAACCCAACCTCATGATTTTTTTAGCTAACATATAGCCATTCATGAGTGGACCACATATCCCCTCGTGTACCTCCTGCATGATTTTAGTAGCTTTAGCTGTTCTACACACCTTAGCAGGATCGAATCATATGATCTTTTGTACACCTTTTCACCACTGACAAAGAATTTTGAAGTCATTTTCATTATGTACTTCCTGTTGGCTGGAGTGCTTCCCTCAGGAAATTCTTGTCTCTGGATATAGTTCATGATATCGTAATACCATGGCTTTTTGTCAGGTTCTCCGATCACAACCATACAATAAGCTAGTTTTGTTAGAACTTCAATCTTCAAGAGTTCTACCTCTACTCCACCAGTCACTTGCAGCATGGATGATAACGTAGCTAACACATCAACAAACTGATTATGGGATCTCGACAAATATTCAAAGGAGATGTCTTTGAATTCCTTTATGATTTCTTCGAGGTATTCGTGGTACGGCACCAATTTGGTGTCCCTCGTCTTCCATTCTCCTACAGTTTGGAGAATAATCAGAGTGGAATCACCAAACACTTTCAACTTGGTTATCCCCATTTTCACTGCGACTTGGAGTTCGAGGATGCAAGCTTCGTACTCAACTATATTGTTGCTACACGGGAACACCAACTTTACTGCTACTGGATAATGTTGCCCATCTGGGGATATTAAAACTGCCCCAGTACCGGAACCAGTCAAGTTCACGGCTCCATCGAAAAACATGATCCATGTATCTTCCTTTATTACCAAAATGCGATCTTCTGGAGAATATCTATCATCGTCGGAGATTCGAGGATTTTTGGCTAACACATCGGCAATTACTTGGCCTTTAACTGACTTCTGTGGCATCATCTGGACATCAAATTCTCAAATCAAAATCTGCCATTTGGCCAGCTTTCCTACCAAGGCCGGTTGATCAAGTAAGTACTTGCTGGGATCATTCTCAGTCACCAGCAAAGTCTGGTAATGCAATGTATACTGTCTCAGCCTATGGAGCACCCATACTAGTGCAGCGCAAGTCTTCTCGGCTTCAAGATAATTCAACTCCGAGACGATAAACTTCTTACTCAAGTAATAAATGGCTCGTTCTTTTCCATCTTCAGGATTTTTCTGGGCTAGCATTGCACCCAAAGACTCGCTATGAATCGTGAGATAAAGGATCAAAGGCTGGACCAGCATTGGAGGGGCTAGCACTGGTGGTTTCATCAGGTACTGCTTCAGTTCATTAAACGCTTCCTGGCAATTATCCTTTCATTCCACTTGAGCATTCTTCTTTATAAGTTTGAATAACGGTTTAGCAGTTTCGGAGAGCTGGAAAAAAAACGGGCTATATAGTTCAATCTATCCAGGAGGCTCCGTACTTCTTTCACGGTCGACGACGGTTGCAGCTCACATATAGTCTTTACTTTGGAAGGATTGACTTCAATGCCCTTACTGCTTACTACGAACTCGAGTAGTTTGCCCGACGTTGCCCTGAATATGCACTTCGCTGGATTGAGACGGAGTTTAAACTCACGGAGTCGGTCAAACAACTTCTTCAGGGTGTCAACATGACTCTCTCCGGGTCGAGACTTGGCAAGCATGTCATCAACATAGATCTCGATCTCCTTATGCATCATGTCATGGAAAAGAGTCACCATTGCCCGTTGATATGTTGCCCCGGCATTTTTAAGACCGAAGGGCATGACCTTATAGTGGAATGTACCCCAAGGAGTGATGAACGCTATTTTCTCCTTATCGTTGTCCTTCATTCTTATCTGATTATAACCCAAGAAATCATCCATGAAGGAAAATAGCTCAAATCCAGCAGTACTGTCTACCAGAACGTCTATGTGCGATAATGGGAAGTCATCTTTAGGGCTAGTCTTGTTCAGGTCACGATAGTCGATGCAAACTCGAACTCGGCCGTCCTTCTTCATGACCGGCATAATGTTGGCCACCCAGCTGGGATATTGAGTGACTTCGATGAATCCCACTTTCAAGAGCTTCATGACCTCCTCCTCTATTTTCTTCGAAAGTTCAGGCTTGGTTCTCCGTAGCCTTTGTTTCTTGGGCGGCATGCTAGGATTAGTAGGTAAGTCATGCTTCACAATAGAAGAGTTTAAACCCAGCATATTGGCATATGACCAGGCAAAAATGTCCTGGTAATCCTTCAGCAATTGGACCAGGCGTCTCGCTTCACCTTCGGGGAGGGTTGCCCCTATCTTCACCTCCTTGGTTTCTCCAGAATCACCCAGGTTGACGGTGATAGTTTGATCTACCGTCAGGACTTTAGGTTTTTCATGATGCTTTAGGTCGCGCTGAAGGTCCGAGGAATCGTCGAGTTCGTTGGTATCATCGAGATCAAGCTCGGCGGCGGATAATTCATCGGATTGAACCGTTCCCATATCCTCACGTGTCACAAGATTACCCCTGAAACATAAAGTAAGGGATTCAGAAGGACAAACGGGGTTAAACATTGCATTTTTTTTGTAATTTTTTTGTAATTAATTTTTTTGTGTTTTTATTTTTTCTGAAATTCATTTCGAAAAGGTTTTAACACGAGGAAACATGAAGAAGCACAGGCCTCAGAATTCTCCTTAGACTATATTTTCTTTTATTAGTTGGATATCATCACCGGGCTAGTTTGATGCACCTCAACATGCCCTCAAAAAAACTGAAAATAACTTGTAATTTCATTGATTATTTCAAAATGAATTACATTTATTGAATGGAAATTGCAACAATCAAGTCCTAGAAATGAAAATGAAAAGCAGCACCCGAGACGGAGCAAGTCCTAAAAAGCAGTAAAAATTCCTATGCAGGGGGAGTGTGCGAAAAAGTAAAGGTTTTACTCTTGTGGGCCTATGCCCATTTCCTCTAACTGTCCTTCTTCGATAGCTCCAATGAAGACATCATCGAACAGGGCAGTGATTCCCTCCATTGCATCATCAGAATCTCCTGTCATTTGAGGTGTTGGATCATCCATACCTCCCCATCCATAAGGGACAATATCATAGGGATCAACATAGAAGCTCGGGGGTACTGAGTACTTCACATAATAGTCGAACTTGCCACTCGGTTGCCCCAGAATGTCAATCACTTCCTTCTCTTCGTACATCATCCTCGTAGGGCCAGGGAATGTGGTGCGGATGTGTGGAAGCAACCTACCACGCCCGAGTTCTTCATTATTTTGGGCAGTTCCACAGCTACTTTCTTCACCATTTGGCTCTTCTTCGGATTGCTATCCATTCTGCTCGTCTCCTTGACCTCGACCTCGACCACGACCACGTCCACGTCCCTCATTATTCAGTATAATTGACTCCTGATACCCCAATCCAGAAAGGTGGAGCCTTTGAAAGACTTCCACCGGTTGGCGGATACCTTGACCATTCCTGCCAAGGCCTTCGCCCCGAGTAAAGCCATGGGACGCCATTACTCTTCCAACCATTACTGCAGCATTTGACACTTAAGGAACGGGCGGTGATGATCCTCTAGCAGCATGTATGGTCGATACGAGTTCGAGCGACTGATAACTCGATTCTATTTTGCAATCCGGCTCGACATAGGGGATAGCCGTTGCATGATAAATCGGGTGCTCTTCTTCACCGTGGACTGTGACTAACTTCCTCTCCACAACGAATTTCATCTTCTGATGTAGACTAGATGGCACAGCTCCAGCAATATGAATCCATCGACGACCCAGTAGAAAATTGAATGCAGTGGGAATGTCCATAACTTGGAATAGGACGTTGAACACTGTTGGCCCTATCTGTATATCGAGATGGATTTCTCCCATCACTTCTTTCTTCGTTCCGTCAAAGGCTCGCACGGAAGTCTTTGCAACATTTATCCTAGAAGGATCTATCTTAAGGCAGAGTAAAGTCGCCAGAGGACAGATGTTCAAGGCTGAACCGTTATCGATGAGTACCCGGGCTACATGCGAGGCCTTGTATTTGACAGAAATGTACAGCGCTTTGGTATGTCCTCTGCCTTCTAGAGGGAACTTCTCATCCGAAAAGGCTATAAGGTCCTTAAGGAGTATGGAACCCACAAATTCCTCTAATTTGTCATGATCGATCGTCTCAGGCACGTGGACTTCACTTAACACCTTCATCAGGGCCTTTTGATGTTTAACAGAAGTCTGGAGGAGTTCAAGCAGAGAGATTTGTGCAGGCATCTTGTGTAGTTGCTCGACTGTGCTATACTCACTAGCCTTGATCACGGCCAGGAACTCTTTGGCTTCTTCGTCAGTGACAGGTTTTGCAAGTTGAGCATTAGCTTGGCCATAGGTATGTCCAGATCTGATGACTAAGTCGACATTAAGACTGTAGGACCAAGGAACTGCTTTATCATTACAATACTCATACGGCTGAGGTATCTCGATCATTGTCCCTTTATCGGCTGTGGGCATGCTTACTACGATCTCTTCATCATCGGTCGCGTCTTCGAGCGGAAGCGTGTCTTCAGGCAGAGGATCGATCTTGTCCTTCCCGGCATTTAACGTAGCGAACTCCTCGTCCCAATTAATAACCACTTCAGAGATAGTAGAGACGATGCCAGTGTGGTCAGCATAAACAATCATCCCAACTTCTACCATCTTTTAAATTCTTTCTCTCATGATAGCCAGGGAAAAGACCTCATTACTCGGGTAATAACCGGCTTTCACCAACTCGCCATAGACGTCAGCAGTGTACACCTTGACATTCTTGATTCAACCACCATCGAAACTGAATATGGCATTCACATTGGCCGCGTGATCAGGGAACAGGTTGCTCTGAACATTCGGCTTAGCAGGTTGGAATGAGAAAGCCTTCGTGTCCAAGAGGTTCTAGATTCAATGCTTGAGAATATAGCAATCGTCGGTTGAGTGTCCCAGCTCGCCTATGTGATAATCACATTTCTTCGACGGGTCATAGTTATAGAATTGCTCGGGATCAGGCCGCTTTGGCTCGGTAGTAAGCAAGTCTTTCTTCCGGAGCACTGCCAACACTTGAGACAATGATCCGGGGAGGGAGGTGAATTGCCTCTTGTTGTTCCTCCTCTGAAAAGGTTGACGACCCGTGTTTTGTTGCTGAGCTTCTGCTACTTGGATTGCCGGGGCGGAGTTAGTATTCCGCCAGCTCGGTTGGTTATAAGTCAAATTCACTTCAGCTGCCGGTTCTTTCTCCTTCCTTGCACCAAATCTTTTGGTCAATGAAGACAGCTCCACGAACCACCCGTCTTTCAGTCCTATCTCAATCTATTCGCCTATGGGGATGAGTTGGTTGAAGTTGTCAGCCGGAATAGCCACCATCCTATTACGGTACTCGAACGAGAGAGTTTTCACGAACATCCTCTTAAACTCACTGTCTATGGGTTCCCGGATGACCTGAGTGGCTATATTACTCCATCTGATAGCGTAGTCTTTGAAGGACTCAGTCTTTTTCATCTGAGTACGTTCGAGATCATCACGGGTAGGAATGATGTCTGTTATGAACTTGTACTGCTTTAGGAATGCTTCACTAACTTCCTTCCAGGTTTTAAGGCCATTTATCTTCTTCATGAGACACCAGTTCAAAGCAGGACCCGTCAAACTTGCTTGAAAGGCATGGATCATCAGGAGTTCATTGTCAACGTACAAAGTCATCTGCACGTGGTACAACTGCAGGTGCGCTTTTGGGCACGTAGTGCCATTGTACTTGTCAAAGTTCGGCATCTTGAACTTCTTTGGGATTTTGATCTGTGAGTACAGGGACAGATCGATCAAGGGTGAATCCTGTGAACCCTCCAGCTGCTTCACTCTTTCTTCGAGTTTATTGACTCGTTCATCAGGCTTGTGTTTGTTGACGATGATCTGGACGGGGTCATCTTCCAAATCGGGAATATCGTCATCTTCCTCAACATCAACATTCTTTCCACCTTTATGCTTTGGAGCTGATGTCTCGGGGGATGCTGGAACGGGGATTAACCGAAGAGCTTTGATTTCAGCAGACATTTGTTGCATTGCAATGACGACTTGCCTCATCTGGTCTTCCATGCTAACAACACGATCTTGTAAGTCGGTTTGATCGGCCATTCTAGCTCTCGAACATGTACGAATAGGCGATCGTGATCGGTCCGTAATTACCTAATTTCATGGATGAAACAGGCATACATAAGTGTCAAGAAAAATCGCATGCCGATCCATGACATTAGTCTAACCGCTTTGATTAGAAATGACCTCTTTATTGAAATGACGAAAAAGTTTTACAACGACCGTAACTTGAAAAGAAAGTAGAGACAAACGTCTCAATTCCTAAACAAATTTAAAAACTAAGACTGAAATGAAAAAACAAATTCAAGCTTTTCTATTTAGCTTGATCTATAGACATATGGGAGGCGACTTCCTTCTTCAGCTGCTCATAAGCTCGAGCTATCTTGGCTGCCTTTTCTTGAGCTTCTTCGACCTTCCTTTTGAGGCGGTTGTTCTCTGAGCAATTGGCGGTCTTGAGAGGAACCTTAGGTATCTTCGAGAGTAACTGGTGCGGGATTTTGTGCCGTCGAATGTACTTGGCCGTTGCGAAATAGGACTTCTGCTCCTCCTTGAGTTCTCCTTCGGGTCGAGCTATCTTTAGGAGACGACACTTCTTCCACATCTTATTGAGCTGAGCTACGGTCTCTTCATGGTCTTTATCATCATCGGTGAAGTCGACCTGGAGAAGTTCCGGTTGAAGCGCCGGAGGGAGCCCTTGGAGAATCTGGTACTGACGAGACACTTTGGCAGGGTAGTATTCGATTGCGCCAGTGAAGCCCAAAAGTGGAACCGGTCCAGCACCATTACATGTAAGCCGAGCTTCCTCGACCTTGAACCAATTAGCATGCCATTGGAAACATTGGGGTCTAGCGTTTTTCATGAAAATGGTCCATTCTGAGTAATGATAATAAGGTGTATTCCCTTATTTTTCTTTATAGCTTAAAACGGGATGGTCGGAATCACTAAGTTCGGATATTTTGAGTAAATCGCTACACCCTTTTATGTGAGACAAAAACCACATTTGCAATAGTTCAAGAGGGGCATGAAACATTTTGTCAACATTTTACTTGAATTTAGTAAGAGAAATGAAAGTCTCGGCCCAAATGGTGTTGACAAAATTCTTTTCAAGACAAACTTGTTGGACCAACCATGCAATTGACGGATTACATGCATTCTTGTAGGGAGGAAAAATCACGAACCCGAAAAATGCTAGCAAGAAGATTCTGCCTTTTTGAAATGGCGTGGCGTTATCAAAACATTGACTCAGAAATGAAAAAGGACATGTTCCGTGGTTTGCTTTCAAAACTTTTCCCAATTCTTCTTTTCCGACATTTAAAAATTCAAAAAACATTAGAGTGGAATCGATTCCCAAAGGTAGTGTAACTAACTCCGACTCTAAAGGTTTTTCAATGAGTACATTATATTCTTCCAAAGTCAGGGTGAGCTCATGCTTACCGAATATAAAAGTAGATGTCTTGGGCCACCAAAAGTGGGCTAATGCTCGAACGAGGCCGGTACGGACTTTGACTTCCAGTAGAGGGAGCAGCCTTCCAATGTGGTCCTCAACTAGCTTGCGGTTGGTCGGACTGAGTAAATTCCACCAGACACGGAGCTCGTCCTTAGGAGCATCAAGAATTCGGATGTCTGCCCCTCCCATAGTATATAGACCAAGACTCACGACCGACCTAATGTCATGGACTGATCAAAGAAAAAGACGAAACATAAATAAATTGCGAGATAAAGATTCATAAAACTTACTTCACCGGGTAGGATTATGGCAATCACATAGACATGCACATGAAATGTGAGGTTCGATTTCATCCTAGACTCTGGCTTGCAAAGTGGAGACGCGAGGATTACCGAGCTAAACCAGTCATGGTGGTGGTTAGGCTGGGATTCCCCTGACTCCGGTTTAGTCAAAGAGCCGACCCGGGCTGCAAAGGGTGCAACCGTGGTGGGTACTCAATGACACCATGAAAAAATTTTGGGACCAAGGAGGGCGACCCAGACCATATGAAGGTGGTCAGGGTATCCACTATCTTAGTACCATCTTAAACCTATGCCGCCCAGGTCCGGCAGCGGGTAGTGTGTGCGGTGTAGTGCAAATATAAGGCATGCATAGCAGGTTATATCAATCAGCGCTTCGTGTATAAATTAAACCATATATCCGAACACCTCCCTGCAAAACAAGGGTTAGCAATCACGCTTCCCCTTATACCTCTCATTCTGCAAGAACATTTAACACCTAAAATGTTAGGGACGTACCTGGGATCCTCGCTGCCAAACAAAAATTATTTTTTGAAAAGCAAAATTGACCTAAGTCCACTAAGAGTTTTAACTCAAGTCCCCAGTGGAGTCGCCAAGCTGTCGCGACCTAAAAAATTTTATTTTTTCGGGCTAATGGATTATTAAGACTAATCTTAACTCGGGCCCTCCCAAGCCCTACCAATTCGCAACTTAGGGTTTAAGTTCTTAACATGCAAATGTTTTCACGCTTGGAGTCGCCACTAATCTATTTGTGGTAGGTCGATTAGAAACCTAAATAAAACATAGAGAGATATGTTTTATTCCTACGAATCAGAGATTCTAAGCCTGGGAACTTGATTACGCTAGATCTAGTCTAACACCCTTTCGGTACCTTTTCTTTTCAAAAATATTTTTGACATGCAGTTTGGATCCATTTCAACTTAGTCATTAACATGTGAGGTGTTCATGCGAGTGCGCAAACCACCAATTTAACACCCAATAAAGCATTAAATAAATTGCAAGATTGGAAGAATTACTTACCTCGAAGCAACGTAAGCATCTTTATTGTTAGCTAAACAATCACATCAACAATCCTAATATGATTTCTAGTTAACAAGCAATTCACTCAATTTTTTGAATTTTCACTTATTTAAATGAAAATTAATCTATATGCAATGACATGCAAAAATTGACATGCGAATTAATGCAACCTAACATGCAAACTATATGACATGCGACGACGTGATATAATTCTAATGACGGGCAAATGATTTATTTTTAGTATTTTTTGATGAAATTCGGAATAATGAAAATGCCTAAAATAACATGCAATCTAATGACTTCTTTTTTGGGTATTTTCTATTAAAATTCGAAATTAAAAAATTACCCAAATTAAGAATGCAATATGTCCTAAGGAAAATGATTTATTCTATCCTAAAGAAACTCTTTTTGGGTTTTTTTTATGAAAATTCGAAATTAAAAAAATAACCTAAATAATCTATTAAGATTATAATATTACTTAATTTAAACTAGGAAATAGATTATCTCAAGTCCTAATTTAAATTAAATAATTACTCTATCTTCTATATATATTTAGGATTCCCTAAACATGCAAAACTCTAATTCAAATCCTAACTGATATTTTTTTGAATTTTCTTTTTTAAAAGGAAAAACAATTTAAACAGAGATAACATCCACATTCAAAACAACCACGCGATCTGCAAAATTCGTTTGATCAAACTCGGATTAGGCAAGTAAATCAAATTATCGGTCATATCTATAGGGTTATAGATATTGACGGAAAGCCGATCATTCAAATTTGGAAAGCAGATAAAAATCATTATCGTATCCAAGTGATTATGGATAGGATAATAATTTTCTATATTGCCGCGTATCGTACCTTAAGGATAAGGTCGGATAGTCGTCCAGATACGTTGCTGAATTAGGAAATTTTTCTAATTTTGAATATTTTTAAATATTGCGGATATCAGATAATTATCCGAAGATATCTAATATTCCACATGATATTCACGAAATATTCAAACACTCAAATTAGGAAATTTAATATTCTGAAAAAAATATAGGATAATGTCCAATTACCTAATTTGCAGATAATCTCCAAATTCGAATCGACTCGGGATCGAGTTTGCGGATCGGGAGCGGGACAACCGGCGATGGCGGCGGTGATTCACGGCGGTGGCGGTTGTGTCGCAGTGAGACAGCAGCACGGCCGGCGGTGTGCTCGGTGGCTTCGCCGGTGGGGTTGCTCGGTGGCTTGCGTGAGGACGTTGCGGACGGATGGCGTGGCGCGGCTCTCCGGCATGGTAGTGGCTTCATCTCGGTGTAATGCTCGTTGTGCGGGAACCTCCGAGGTTGAGGAACAATGGACCTCGCGGTACTTGTTGCAAGATCTTCGGTGGCCGTGAAATTGCTGGGCTGGTGAGGCACGGGTCCGCAGGTCTTCTTCTCTGTATGATGCTCTACGTATTCTGCATGGGGAGAGGTCGAAACGAAGAAGAACAGGATCGGCTGGGCTGCTGCTTCGTAGACACCAGGAAGGAGCCACGTTGACAGAGAGGTGACAAAGTCAACCTCTTGGACTCACGGATTCAGCCTGGATTCGTTGAAGTTGGCCTCTGTTGCTGTGGCTTACTGTGGCTTTGCTGGAAGACCTGCCGGGCTAACCGAGTAGAGCTACAGACGATCTACTAGAGACAACCAAAAATCGTGCCGACGCAGCTCGGTCAACGGGGAGAGAGCAGGGCAGAGCTTCGGTTTTTGAAGACCTTTTGCTGAGTGCTTCTTCGTGACTCAGCAAGGCTCGTTGCGGCGGAGACGTGAAGCAGCAACGACGGGTGACAGTAGGGTCGTCGTCGCGGAGGATGAAGCTCGGCGGGGTGGCGGCCGTGAAGGGACTCAGCCGCGACGTTCCCTTCTCTCTCTCACGAATATCACTCGCGTCTTTCTCTCTGAAAAAAAATTCTGATATGAATAATTGTTCTTTTTTTCTCCCCAAAATTTCTGACCTAATAACATATTTATAATGCTAACCTAGGTCAATTAGATGGGCTCTGTAGTCCTAATGGGCTTAGGCTTGGGTTTAGATTTTAATTTAATTTAAATGGGCTGAATTAACTTGGGCTTTTATTTAATTAAGCACAATAATCTAAATTAAGTTCAAATTAAAACAATCGAGCCCGTTTGACTTGTAATTTCCGGCCCTTGTCTTTCGAGCGAGCCGAGTCTCGTTTTAAGCTCGTTCGCCACTGTCGGTCCGATGCAAAATGCAATTAATCTAAATGAACCTAAACTATATATTATGCAATTTAAATATTTTTGTTTAGGGGTTAAAAATTTAATCCCTAATTTTCTATGCAAATTACACTAAATGACGCGTCAAAATTTAGGTGTCAACACTGGGTGAGCGAAAAAATTTTTGCTCGATCGAGTTTTCCGTACATTTCATGGATATTATCCCAAATCTTTTTTAATCTTCAGTCAGTAGGAGTCTGGCGGCAACCTCAGGAGCCAAACAATTCCCGATCCGCTTGCGCACAAGCTGGTTACACTTGTGCCAGTGACGTCGTAAGCGGTTGTCAGATGGGATGGGTATGGTTCCATCAAGAAACCCTTCATTATCCTTGGTAACAAGAGCCCCCCGGAAATCCCGAGACCAATTGGTGTAGTTTTCTGGTCTAGTCAGCTGCAAACTGATGAGACGCAACTTTGGGCCGTCGATCGGCGACGTGTAGAGGGGGTCGCTGGGCTCGGGGCGGCCGTCGCTAGTTCCGACCGCATAGGGCATGAATCCAAGTCCTAATCCCAGGTAGGGATTCGACCCTGGACCCGGTGGAATGGATCTAGGTTTGTGGTTTGGACCCGTCCAGCCCATCCCTACGTTGGAGGAGGTTGCTTTGATACCATGACAGAAAGTGAAAGAAGTTTGGAGAAAAAACTGTATTGTATTGATCTGCTTCATATACATGTATATTGATCTATTTATAATGTAAAAATATAAAAAAAAACAGGAAATAATATACAAGAATTACAATTTCCTATTTTCCAGAACCAATCACAAATCCTCTAGATCAATCAATCGTCCATCGAAATTGACGATATAATCATAATCAAATAATATCTCCAACGATATCAAATCGTATTTCCAACATAGCCCACATAAGCATTTTTTTTTAAAGATCCGCTTGAACAAAGAATGCATTTAGTGGTTTGATCTTATTTCGTGGGCTATGAAATCCTGTGGTGGACCGTCTTTTGCACACTGCATCTCCAGATTCTCCTTTGGTGCTTTGATTCATCTTATATGGACAGAGAGAAACAATGCCCTATTCAGGAACAAGCAGCTCTACATATCAGGGATTCGCAAGCATCTTGCCAAACTTGTGAAGGACAAAGCTCACTCTATGGGTGCCGTCCAAGACACTCCGTGCAACCGTACCATACAGCGGAGATGGGACCTCTCCCCATCTATCTTTCATGTAACCTGACCTTTTCTTTTGGGGTTTTCGGTGGTTTTCCTTTTTTCTATTCTTTCTTGTACTTGCCCGGTTTTTGGGTTGTTTCTAGTTCTTGCTGAACCTTCCTTGCCCTATTTGGGTCGCGGTTGGTTTTGGTTTTTTTTGTACTTGGTGTCTTGGAAGTAATACAATACTTATCTTTACCCAAAAAAAAAAGAATGCATTTAGTTTTAGCATTCAACTGCACATAAAATGATTAAGATACCAGATTGAAAATTCACAATAGTCCAGAACCTGCTAAACATTTATTCCTCTTTCAAGTTTAAATTAAGCTTTTGAAACTTAAAACCAAAATGGGATTTTATTTGCACGCCTAACACATTAAAAAAATGTTAAGAACATATAAACATTATCGTTTGGAGGCGATCAGATTTTCTTTCATGAATTTTAACAAATTGCAAAAACTTTGGAGAGAAATTCAAATGTGACTTAAAGCGAAAACCAAATAACTTCTAATACTATACAATAGAGAGCATAATCTTGGTTGGACAGAGCCTCCTAATTTTTCGCGAGTGTTGGATCAAAATAGGTTATACATGTGGTACATCATGGCACTCAAAAATAGTAAAAAAAAAAAAAAAGGACCGGGCACATGGGGAGGAGGGTCTGAACTCGATATATGTCGGCTCGGCTCACACGGACCCTAGATTAGATGAGTCTCATATGAGGTCTACTTCATCTGATAATTCATGTGAACTGAGCTCTCATGTGCTATAGATTACATGGGTCCCATGCGAGGCCCGCTCCATCCAATAATTCATGTGAACCGGGCTCTCATGCACTCTAATCATCCGGTACTATTTCGAGAGAGGAAAGGAGGCAGGTTACGGGGGGAAAAGCGACTGGCGTCCCAACCAAAATGGTGGTCCTTGTGCACTTGCAAATGCCTGGCTAACATGGTGTGCATGCTTGTGTGCAGCTCGAAAAATTGACAGGGACGTGTGAACCGTCATGAAGCTTCACAGGAAAAAGGTCGATGTGCTCAGTGTTTTGCCCTGAAACCGGTCGATTTTGGAGCTAGCCTTACAGGAACCCTGCGTCACTGCACTGCACACGAGCGCATTCATTCAATGGAAAGGACGAAGATTCCTCCAGATGTTGCTTTCATATTAGCTGGTGCTTTATTGCTCACTGCTCAGCACCATTATGGCCCCTTTCAAAAAAAAAAAATCACTTGTATGGTTCGTGGGTCACCTGTACCTTTCTTTTTTTTTGCACATTGTCGTCTTTTGCATTTGACCTTCTAATGACGATGATATATGACGGTTTATGAGAGATGAGTGTCGTTAAGGTAAGTTGATTCAGGGACAAATCAATTCGAAAGAGGTAACTTTTCGAAGCCGGATTTAAAGAGTCGCACGGAATAGAAGTGAGTTTGTGATTGACAATTGAGATGTACCATTCTGTACACTGTCTCTTTATTGCAAAAAGGTCCTCGGCCTGGCGAATCTTGCATGTGAGCTGGTCGCATGGAATAGAAGTGCCCTTGTGATTGACAGTTGAGATGTACCATTCCGTACACTATGCCTCTTTATTACAAGAGGGTCTCCGCCATGGCGAATCTTGCATGTGCGCACTGGCAATTTGATGGAGAAATGATATACCGAACAACAACGCGATGCATTTAAATCTGGCGACGCTTATTGAAATTTTTGAGTAATTCGAGGGGCATTCGAGAATCTTTTGAATTAGATAATTGATATAAGAGCAGAGCACGTGTGATTCAATGTAGATAGGTTGTGTGGGAAAATTACTTAAATCAGTCATAAATCTATTATGCATATATCAATTTGGTCCTCAACTTTTTAATTTTATCAATTTAATTAGGAACCTTAACACGAAATTCCAATATAGTCTTTCCGATCAATTTTTGTAGGAAATCGCTGACGCGGTGGCTAGTAATGACCAAATTGCCATATCAACAATTTCAAGCGAAAATTGACTGGAATGACTATATTAAATTTGCACGAAAGTTCAAGACTAAATTAACAAAATTGAAAAATTTAAGACCAAATTAACATCCGTACGATAAGTCTCGGGACTTATGGGATACTTTACCCTGGGTTGCTTCCAAATTGAAGACGGAAGTAATGTCCTTTTTTAGAGCTCGACGTAAAAAAATGCGAATACATGAATATAGACGAGAAGCTCTAAGCCCTTAGGCTAGGTATAATAATGAGGAGTTGAAGACCACAGGGCACACGTATTGTGATGAGAGGGGAGATAAGTCAAACGAAATTTGGTGGGCGAATTCAGTGCGCCATTTGTTGCACCAATTTGGGGAATCAAATTGGTCTTTTGAGAAATTTAGTTGTTCTAGAATCATATGTGGCTTTTTTTCATATGGATCTCTCTCCCTTTGATGATGGGGAGCTAATTGTGGCTTTGAATGCTCAAAAAAGAGGCAGCTTCATTCGTACGCTAAGGCTTGGCAATCATCTAAGCACATGTCGAGGGAAAAGACGAGAAAAACCCGCCGTGTAGGTTACGCCTAACTCGAGCCGACACCGATCATATTATGCATAATTAATACCTTGAAAATTAAGTTGGTTCGAATAAAGCACACCTAACAAAACCCATTTTATTTCGAACCCCCCTCCCAAAAAAAAAAAACACAGACCCATTTCATAATTATCACAAAATAATTCTTCAATCAGGGTTTATTTGTTCGAAGAAAAACTGTTTCTGGGAAATTGTTTTCCGACTTTTCAATATTTGAATGATGAAAAACTAATCAATTTACGGGAAATGTTTTCTATAGACCCAAAAAAAATAAATTTAGATCAGGCAAAAACGACTTTCTCTCCGAAAAGCTAATAATTTTCCTAAAAAATGATTTCCGTGTAAAAAAATAGTTTTTCTTCCATCAATGTCTTTTTTTTTTTTTTTGGGTGACTTAGAAATCGAGGGACTCAAGGAGCTCTAATCCCTATATCACATCACGCTCTTGCTCATCCACTACGCTTCCTTTATTGCATCGGACGATCGGATTGTATCCCCACGTGAACTTTCACATTTTTCAATATTAAAATTTAGATTGTTTTTTTTCCCAAAATAAGTTTCAGATCTCACAACAGGAACATTCACACAATTTCTCCATACCGTGAATTTTTTGGCAGTAATTTCTTTTTCATTACGTAATAATTCAAATGTTTCGTAATTAAAACATCTTGTTTAATCTTTCGAATGTCAATTTAACGAAGTATAATGTTTTCTCTCTCTCCTTGGCTTGGCTTCGGGTTTTCTTCTCTCTTTTTTTTTCGAAAATTGAGCAGCATTTTCTACTGCATTTTAACAATTCATTTACTCTTCCCTATTATATCATCAATTTATCGAGATGTAATTTTTAATTAGTCGACGTCTCCCGAAACAGAGCAATTCTGTAATAATGTATATTTAATCGTACCTTCTACATCAGGTATCGTCACCCACAAAATTGAAAAAATTCACGAAAAATATACGAAATTTCCTCTCATTTCCATCAATCAATGACTACGTCCACAAAAAAAAAAATACATAAATTTATTAATGTGCATGCGCTCCACTTTACACCAGAACCAAAAAAAATATATATTGTATATATAGAAAAGACCTTGCGCCAAAGATGAAAACCCAATAATACCCTCCTACGTATAAATACGCCCCCCCCTCCCTTATTTCGAATAATAATTCGCAAAAACCCACATTAAATTTAAATTTCCTACTTGAAAACTTATACTAAAGAGGAAATAAATATATTCAGAATTTTTCGAGCGAAAATTAAAAAAAAAAAAAAGGCGAAACCCTCGTTCACCTTTCCACCGTCCTCCGCTTCAGCCCCGGCAGCTGGTGATCCTGCTGCACCCGCGCGAGTAGGGGTTGGCCGGAGCACCGGGTCGGCAGTTGTAGTACGACGCGCCGCGCCTGGAGCAGGGCACGGTGTTCCGCCTCAGCGCGCCGTAGCTGATGTAGCGGCTCGCCGCCAGGATGCGCCGGTTCGTCTCCGAGTCCATCGCCAGCTCCTCCTCCTCCCCCCACCCCAACTCCCCGCCGACTCCGCCGCCGGCGAGGCACTCGGCGAACGAGCCACCGCACTCGCCGGCGGGGTACGGCATGACGGCGGCCGCGAAGTCGAGGGCCGAGGACGCCGACGCGGACGCGCGGGCGGACAGGGCCAGGCAGGCGGCGGCGGCGGCGAGGAGGAGGCCGCGGAGGAGGTGGCCGGGGCAGCCGGCGGCCGTCTTTGTCATGGTGTTTATGTGGGTTGCAGAAGGAGGAGGAAGAGAGGAAAGTGAGAGAGGCAGAGGGGGGACTGTGGAATTTAAATATAGGTAACAGGTGGTGGACAGGTGTGCCCCTGGGTTGAGAGCTTATTTACAGGTGTGCCACGCTTTGACTTTGTGTGATCCTTTCCTCCTTTTTCTTTTTCATTTTCTTTTCTTTTTCTGTTCCAGCTCGTTTGAAAAGGATTGACGTTGGAATTACGCAAATATTACAGAAATTATAAAAAATAATGATGGAGATCCCTTGTCTTTGAGGCCCTGTTGAACGTATTTGACATAGAATGGTTTAATTTTCAAAATATGGATTTTGCATAATATCCAAAAATATTAGCGCATTAAAAATTGTAGAATTTCATTAGTTAATTACTTAACAAGTGATCGGTGAACATTTATTGCCTGAGAACACTCGATGTATTGAATCGATTGTATCAGTAGTTGTCATGAATTATGTGTCATGGAAACAATAAGATACACAATGTTATAACGAGAGCAAGTATATGGTATGGTTGTGGCTATATCGAGCTATGCTATAAAGGGTTATGATTTGTGCATTTGGTACTATCTGTTAGAAAGCCGGGGTATTTAGATGATTGGTGAGATAGCTTTCTAAAAGTTATTGTAAGCTATTGCGGTTATTGAGTATTGCAACAACGAGAAATTTGTAGAATGCCTCATGAGAGTTGCAACATCTCTAATCATGGCTGCAACAATTCTTTTTGCTTAAGTTATTTATGAGAAATATTGCGTCAATCGGGCTTTCAACATATATATATATGTATATATATTAACCTATTTCAAGTTCTTGTTTTGATTTTCTTTTTCTGGGGCCACAACTATGTTTTGTTTTGATTTCATGTGCATGGAAATGAAGTATCTATATGAAATAAGAATCAAAAGACCAGATAGATCCCACATCAATTGAATCACGTAAATTAAGATTGATTAAGAGGCAGGCCGACGATGATTGCGTTTTGGCTATGATAGTTACGCAATTCACTTCCGTCTCTAAAACTTCAAAAATAAAGACATCCTTTAATTCTTTGTTAAAGATAAATTCATTTGTGATGACTTTCTCCTAAACTTTTGCTTTTAACCTCTTCTTTTTTTTCTTTATAAATATATCACTTTAGTTGGTAGTAAAGCATAGACTATGAATTTGGCAAAAAAAACCAACCAAAGGATAAAAAAAATTGGGAGAGAGGATTCTTTTAGAAATAATTTTGGGCTTTTTGTGATATATACGGAAAGAAGCCTCTTTTCAATCATCTCTTTCCAAGTTCGCAATACGATATTTATATAGAAAATTTCTCCATTTTTTCGCAATAACAAAAGGTACTCATCGTTATCAGCGGGGGCGATTGTCCTGACACAAAGTATTAAAATTCAAATAAGTATTGAAATCTATAAATATTTTCCTAAAATTTCTCGACTGTATCATTTGATATAATTAATCAATAAAAAATATTTTCATTGTCGACAATAATTTATGCTTAACCATTTTCGTAGACGATTAAAATATATTCCATTCGTTCACTTTCGTGAGCAAAACAATCAATTATTTTTTAAGAAAATGTTTTGCAAATCATTCGTTTAAAGCCTTGCTCTGTAAACACTCGCCGGATTGCACACACAATTCGACCTTAACAATGCGGCGAGAACAAAATTTATACCTCGGGACACCAAAAAAAAAAAGAAGAATAATGCAAAAAGGGTGTGAACAGCATGAACAAGAAGAAGGAGGAGGAGGAGGAAGAGGAGGCCAGGCGTTAGACAGCCAACGTGAGAAATGGACCACCACCACCACCACCTTGAAAAGGAGATCAGCAAATTCAAGCTGAAGAACGCCCCCGACACCGACGGGCGAAGCAGACAAGCGCCTTTTGATTCAAAGTGGCGAAAGCAGGCCATCTGATAGAGACAACCGCGTTTCATTACGTGGCCCCCGCGATAAGCTTCGGATTTTCTTTCTGCGGAACTTATTAGACAGTGACGGGGCTCGTCTGCTTTGCGTGACAGATGTCCTGGATCTTGCGGACGAAATAGCATCAAGGGTCGTTAATTCCTCCGCCGATTCAATCAAATCTTAAGCCTTGCTCAGGAAGCGCAATCGAATCATCTCGATGAGCTGTGCCCCCGTATCGCTCGAAATGTGCGCATGACGTGGCATCCTTAAACTGCGCTTTTCGATTTGATTTGTATTTCTCGATAGCGGTCGAGGACTTAATTGGACCAATTGAGATGTTCAAGATTGAAATTGCTCAGGAGCACAAATTATGGATTTGAGCCTTGAGATGCAACTAGTTTAACATTCGAGTTATGAACCTCTGAAAAGTAAAGCTCCCGGGTTTCTACGTTTAAAAAAGAAGAAGCTTGGTTGGATCAGATGAGGATCTAGATATATCATAATCACTAGTAAGACAATAATATTCATGCAACTTTAAACGAAATGTATGTGAAATATTTTGGGATAATGATATAAAAAGTACATGAAATTTGACTCGATGTGTAATGTGATCCTTAAACTTTTAATTTATTTAATGTAATCCCCGAACTTTGACTCAATATGCAATAAGGTCCCTAAACTTTTAATTTGTTTAATATGATTGATGAACTTTTCAGTTATGTTCATTTTGATTCTTGAATTATATGAAAATATTCAATATCGTCATTCCATTAATTTAAGTTTAGGAACAATATTGAACATTTTTATATATTATAAGGATTAAATTGAATGTGTACCAAAATTCTATGGACCATATTAAACAATTTAAAAGTTCAAGGACGACTTGCACATTAAGCTAAAGTTCATGAATCACAATAAACAAACTAAAAGTTCATGAATCACATTGTATATTCAGATAAAGTTCAATGACGATTAGTGTCATTTTCCCAATAACCTTTTTTTTTTTTACTTTTTACAATTTACTTAAGTTAAATATTGTGATGAAAGACCACCCGCCTAGGTGGCGCCACTGGAGCGGGCGCTCTTCCTCTCGCAAAAAGTTGAACGTTTGAATCCCGGGCACCGCAGGGTGACTTAACCGGTGCACGTGTGTGGTGCTAGTACGTGTCGCCCTCAGGGTTTACCTCCCAACTGTCGGCCGTGCGGGGGTTTCCTGGGTTACCAAAATATATATATATATATATTGTGAGGGAAGCACTTTTGACTTGTTTTGTTAATTAGTAATAGCCGCAACTTTCACGACATACCTCTTTTGACACATGGATTCACATATAATCTCTTTGTAAGTTTTTAAATTCTGAAGAATATTTTGAATTCTGACGAAAAATAAAAAAGTTGGTTAGGGATTATTAGAAGTAATTTTTTGCTTTTATTGAAACATCGTGCACAGGGCTTTTGGCGCTTAAGACTTTATATTCATTATACATTGGGAAAATTAATATACCTCTATATCGATGAGTGCCATGTCTATGCTTGTTGTCTCATTATTCTTTTGAAGTTAAACAAGTTCTAAAGCGTGGAAATTATAATTTCATGCTTTGTTTATTTCGCGAAAAAATTTGAAATGTTCGGAATATGTCCTCGAAGAAGTTATTTTGCCGGAAAATGACAATATTTGCCAAGGTGTGACTGAAATCTGAATTTGAACTGGAAATTATTTTTCGCCTTTTGCAAAGGAAAACATGCTTTTATGTTCATAAAAAAGATGTACACTATTCATGTGATATAAGGGCTACACATGCTATATTATCAAATTTTAAACACATGTATAGATTGTCAACAATTTATTTTTTTCCCTTTTATTTATCAGCATTTCCGTTTCCATATAGTTGAAATAATTAAACACCCCAATAGAAAAATTAAAATTATCACATGTCATATTTTCAACAAAACCACCCTGACCAGCACCATTGCATTCGGACCAGGCCATGAGTCGCTGGTTACTGCTGTTGAATTTTCCATTAATTAGTCGATAGCAATCGATAACAAATCTCTCACCATCTTCCATCTCTCCCTCTCTCCGCTTGCACTGCGGTATGCTTGGTAATAAAGGTTGTGGCCGAGACCTCAAAACCTTAGTCCTAGGTCAATATGAGGTCAACCACCTCAAACAGCCTCGCTTCGAGCAATCATGGCAATATGCACTTAGAGCTTGAAGTAGCGAGGAGAGAGAGAGAGAGAGAGAACCGTGTTTCGGGGCAAAAATGTGAGCTGGGTGGAGGCAAGTAATGGATGACTTATGACGGCAACATTGTGCGAAAGCTAGCAATGGTGGTGTCGTGCGATAGAAAGGCGAGTCCGAGCAGGTTGAGGGATAGAGAAAAAGGGTTACAAGGGTACTTTCGTCACCTGATTTTCGAGGGTGTGTATGGAGACAATTTGGGGGTGGAATTAGCGTGATATGTTGAAACATATCATCAAATTGGAGTCATCTTAGTCTCTTAACATGTGTTTTAAATTGTTGTTTCGGTTGGGGCCGCCTTTTGTCACTAGATGTCAGGCAGCGAGTGGGGAATTTTCTATGAAGTGATTGATGACCTACTTGCCGTGGAGAACCAGAAATTGCAGATGCAGAAAAGCTTAGAGATGTGGACCAATTTCAGTGTAGGTTTGGCCTAGATAAGTTCTTTGAGAATATTGAATGGTCCCTCTTTTTCCCAGTTCTCTTGTATTGTAGAGAGGCATTTTCGTCGCAGGCCATAAAGAGGAAATTGTGAACAATTAGGGCCTGTTTGGCAATTGGCCAAACAGAGGAAATTTTTGTTCTTTTGTTCCTAGAATAAGTTTTGGAATAGAAATCCGTTTGTTAAATTTTTTGATTTTGAGTACAAATTCTTGTAAATTTGTGTTCAGAATCAGTTTTGGAGTAAAATCAAAAATAAAAAAAAGTAGCTTCTTGATTATGGGAACAAAAATGAGAATCAATTTTTTTTCTTCTTCTTTTTCTTGATTCTTAATGTAGCTTCTAATATCCGGCGCGAGAGCCATCCTTGCCATATCTAGCGAGATTAAAATATTTTAATAAAAAAAGTTATTAATAATAAAATATTTTATTGGCCATGAACAAAAAAATTTTTTACTAGCCATGGCCAACGACTAGGCCATGAAAAAAAAATATTTTATCGGCCATGGCCGGCAACCAGGCCATGGCAAAAAAAAAGTAAAAAAATATTTTAATAAAAAATATTATTAATAAAAAAATGTTAATAAAAAAATATTTTACCAGCCATGGCCAGCGACCAGGTCATGGCAAAAAAATTTCAATAAAAATATTTTAATAAAAAAATATTTTACCAACCATGGCCAAAAAAAGAAAAAATGTTTATTAATAAAAAAATGTTTTACCTGCCATGGCCAAAAAAAGTACAAAATATTATTAATAAAAAATATTTTACCGGCCATGGCCAAAAATAATAAAAAAATTATTTTTTAATAAAATTATTATTAATAAAGAAATTTTTATCGGCCATAGCCAAAAAAATAAAAAAAAATTATTTTTAATAAAAGTATTATTAATTAAAAAATATTTTACCTGCCATGGCTAAGAAGAAGGAAAAGAAAAAAAGAAAAGAAAGAAATATTAAAATATTTAAAATATTATTAATAAAAAGAAATTTTATGCTGTTGCCAAATGCATTTCTGTTCTTTTACTATTACGGGAATAGAAATTTTGAGTCGTTACCAAACGCCTTCAAATACTCAGAATCAGTTCCCGGGCATAGAATAAAAAAAAATCATTTCTGACCAGAATTTGTTTCCGGGCACAGAATGATTACCATGCGCAGCCTTAGTATCAAGTGCTTTTAAGCTTCTAGGCACAGGCGAAGGTTTGCCTAAAAACACTAAAAAAATCGAGCCTTTCGATTTAGTTTGTATTCCATGCATCTAAGAAACGAGCATAGTTTCTTATGATCAATAGACACTTCGGCAAAACCAACATGAACGTTCGGAGTAGTCGATCCCACACGATACTTAGAATGGTATTTCCACTAATCAAAATAAAGCTTTTGCTGGCCATTTTCACTTTGCTTGGATTTATTCATCCTGCTGGGACCAAAAGCTGTGCACGTCTGGTCATTGGAAGCATAGGGAAAGACACACGTATGAGTTGCGAGAACTCATCCTTTGGTACTATATAATTTTGGCCATATATTGATGACATGAACACCGTTCAGTCTACGTGGCACCGCCGGCGATAACGTGGATAATTTTAATAATTTTCTAATTATATATATTTATTTATATTTTTTTTCTTTTTTTTCTTCCCCTTTCTTTTTTCTCTAGCCTGTCGCCAGGAGGCTAGGGCTTGGCGAGCCCCACCAGCCACTGGCAAGGGTGAGTTTTAATGAAGGTGAGCCTTGCCCAGTCATTGGCGAGGGACCTTGCCAGCCTTGGCCTACTGGCGACCGGTCGAAGGAAGAAGAAAGGGCAAAAAAAGAAAAAGAAAAAGGAAAGAATTTTTTTAAAAAATAAATAATATTCGAAAATTATTAAAATATTATTAAAATTATCCACGTCATCACCGGCGGTGCCATGTAGACCAACCAGCATCTACGTCAGCAATATTCAGTCAAAATTAGCCAAAAGGACTTAATTGGTACTAATGCAATAGGTATATGACTTTTTTGACACTTTCTCCTTTTTCATAGTGAAGCTAAGATGTAACTGTCTAAGTTATTGAATCGCCATTAGTGACTATCTTTGTTTGGGATCTAGAACTTGGTAGCTAGCTCGGAGTGTACTGCGAAAATTGGAACGGGTGCAGTACGCCTAAAGGAAGGGAAACATGAAGAAAGTTTAGCTCCAATTGGATGAAAAGTGTGAGGTTAAAGCTTTCAAATAATGTGACTTGGAAAAAATTTGAAAAACGGCATATGTAATTACGGAAAGCCAGTGACCCAATTGTATAAAAAATGGCGGTTCGACATTTAAAAAAAGTGTTGAGATCACTATTTTTAGAAATTATTGACCGAATGGATGGCCATGGTAGATTTCCTTTAGATTAAGGCTCTGTTTGTTTAATGGAAAACAAATTTCAAAAAAATGTTTTTCGAATTTTCCGGCATTCATTTTATGGAAAATAAACTAGTCATGGACCAATTAAAAAACCATCTTCAAAAGTGAGGAAAATATTTTCCGCTTTTTCCATATCTTCTTTCACCTCATTTTCTTTCAAACAACACATTTTCCTTCTATTTTTTTTTAAATAGAGATTTTAATTATTTTTATTTTTTCCTTGTCTTTCTTTTTTCTTCCTTGGCCAGTCGCAGGCCATGGCGGTGGCTAGCGACCAACCACAGGTGAGCTCGAGCCTCACCATACGCTGGGAAGACTTGAGTTCACCAAATTTTGGCGAGGTTAAGTCTCGTTAGATCCGGTCGAGGTTGCCAAAGCCTCACTAACCTCTGGCGACCTCGTGCCCAAGCCTCCCCTAGCTCGTCGACCTGTGGCGAGGCTTGAGCTCACCTATGGCCGATTGCTAGTCGTTTCTGTGGTCGGCGACCGGTCAAGGAAGAAGAATAGAAAAAAGAAAGAAAAGGAAAAAAATAAAAATAATTAAAAAATTAGAAATTTGGAAGTTTTGGTAATTTTTCCTAGAGAATCAAATTAGATACTGAACGGCGGACAGTATTTTCCAGTTTATTTTCATGTTTCAGTCGAACACTAGGATAATATTGTCATTTTCCTGAAAAATGACTTTCCAAAAAACATTTTTAAGACATTTTTTGCAAAACGAGCAGAGCTAAATTGCCAAGAACTGAATTTTACATTGTTTTATATCTGTTATATAACAATGTTTCCTTGACGTTATCGAATTGCAACCGTATTATTCTTAGGGTTAATACCTAAAAAACTCCAAACTAGTACGTACATCTGTTATTAATTTACATCAAACTGATATTTTGATTAGTAAAAACTCAAAAGTGGTACATATGTGACAAATGTAACCTAAACTAAGTTTTTGTGCATGAAAAACCCCAAAATTGTACACTTATGATAAATTTACCCTCCGTAAAATTGGATTAATATCACGAAAAATCACAAATTGGTAAATCTGTGACAAACGGAGGGTTAAAACCCTAAATTGGTACACCTGTCAACTGTTACGTGTTATTCAACTCAATAATTTGACAGTAAAATTTAACGAAAAGTAACGGAGAGCAAATTTATCACAGGTGTATCGGTTTGAGATTTTTGATGGTCAAAAAATAAATTTGATGTAAATTTATTATAAATATATCGGTTTGGGATCTTTTGTTGTATTAACCATGGCCTTGGAATTTATGCGACTGATACTTCCCTCTTCCTTCTCGAGGATCTCCTCCGCTAGCGAGAAGTCTCCGGATGGTTCCTCAAGTGAACATTCTCCACATGGTGATACAGGTCAGTACCTCAGTGCTGCAGCTAGTAAATGAGCTCTTTGTCAAAATGGAAGACAGTGGCTGTGCCCCAAATGTCGTTGCATTCAACACATCAAGGCATGCTTTTTGCCAAAATCATGAGGAGTTGAAGGTGATCGAGCTGCTTAAGAAAATGGCAGGAAAAAATACGGTACCAGATGTGTTGGGAAGCGTGTGTCGGGAGAATCGACTAACCTGTTCGATGCACTATGAACAAAATTTCTAGGATCGCATGTTAAATCATCAATAAACAATGAACGAATCTACTTCACGTTGGTCCGAATACAATCACAGGGAAAGTATTTTTGTTCCATAACGTTAATGTCAATTATCTTCTCAAAGTAGATACGGAATCCTTATTGGTCGAGAGAGTTCTGAATTTCTTGTTGTCGGTTCTTTTTAGGAAGTTATTTTAACTACTCTTGAGAAACTCTTCTCGCACCTCTTCAAAATGTGTCTCTCAAACACACTTCTTATTAAACCAAATAGTGTCCCTTGGACATACACATCATGGGCGGACAGGCGAAATATAACAAGATGCAACCACGGCATCTATAGTATTTGACTTGCTTTCAAAGGATAAAAACCATCACGAGCATCTGACTTTTACTTCCGGAATTTCCTTCATGAAAGTCCGTGGGAGAAGACACGGTGCGGTCATTGGCATGCTATTTGCCAAAGTTTTGGGGGATGGTAAGTCAAATTGTCTGCTGTACTCAACTAGCTTTGGCATTGTGGTTTTTTCATAGGTGATTCAGTGATTGCAATTGATACGGGTTTTCGATACAATTGAATGCGTGTGAAGAAGCATGTGGCCACTTGATAAGTCTTATGCTTTTTGCCTTTATACAGGAGCAGACAGGATCGATTGTGCCGTCCAGTTACATGTGCCTGTGCAGGAGACTCAATCTCTAAGAAGTCTAGGAGCTCTGCAATGCCGGGGACGGGGCGTCATGTGATGCATTTGGGAAATGGAAAGGGCATACCAAAATATTTTCGGAGTTCCTAGCGGGAAGCTGTTGTTTCCAGAAGGTAAAGAGAATGGTCGCAAGGTTCTGCGGGATCGAAAGATATAGACTTTATGACCGCTCCTCGCTCATACAGACTAACGAAGAGTGTTATCATGAGAAACAAACTCGAAGCGTCAGTATTATGAGGCAACTTTAGTCAAGAACATTGCCTTTTTCCTTCACATGATATTGATATGAGCTGGAGGGCTAAACCGGTTATACCAACCTGTTCCCGAAAATTAAAAGACAAAAAAATATAAAAACAAAATAGTTATCATTCGCGCCCTTAAATTGCAGTCATGATAGGACGGCTCAGTTTTGCAAATCATATTTTAAATCATCTTTTTGTTTTAAATATTTTCCATTAGGGTCCACTTTAGCGTTCCTATTATCATCCTTTGATGCAAGAGAAAATTAAGCAAAAATTTCAATTTCCCTTTTTTTTTTAACAAATTGTGCAATCTTTGTTGAGTAAAGTCATGGAGGAGTTTGACCGTCGTTTAGCAAGTCAAAACAAACAGGTGAGTGGTCATTATTTTGGGAAAATTATCGAAAAGAGTCTTAAAAATTAGAGGTGTCCAAAAGAATCGAGAACCGTCCGGACCGCCCAAAACTGGATCGGACCAATCAGTTCTAGGCGGTTCTAAGAGGTGCCGGTCCGGTTCCCGGTTTCAACTTTTTGGAACCTGTGGTTTTCGATCCGATTCCCTAATCTAGGGAAAACCCAATCGGACCGGACCAATACAATTGAAAATTTTAATTCTATTTCTATAAAAAGTTCAAATTTAAACATTTGATCTCTAATTACCATGCAAGACTTGGGTTTTATTCACAAACCCTTTGATATTCTCTTGGTTCCCATTCGATATGAAACTCTTGGTGTGCAATGTGTATGGCTTTTCTCTATTGTGTGTCCAACCTTTCATGTGTACGCCTTCGATGTGGGACTCTTGGTTTGTTTTTATTGTTGTGTCTCCATGCGAATGCCAAGAGTCCCACATCAAATGTCTATGCAAAGATCGTAAGAGGAGTTGTCAATAAAATCCAAGCCAAGCCAAGCCTTTCTCATATGTTGTATTCTTTTTGCAACAAGTTGGCCACGACAAAGGGTATTACTTGTTAAGTGTATCATTCTCACATCTTTAGTTCTTTTGCTAGTAAATAGTAAAAGGTTTCATTGGACCGCCCAGAATCGGACAGCACCATCGGTCCAGTTAGGTTCTCAGTTCCATGATCCATCGATCCAGTTCTCGATCCTGAAAATTGGAAACCGATCTTACCAGTCCAGTTCCTGGTTCCACTCAAAAATCAAACCGGACTGGAACTTATCACCCCTATTAAAAATTATTATACTGTCTAATTTTTTTTTAATTTTGCTAATTAAATCCTAAACTTTTTAACAATTTGACAATGTAATCCTTCTGATCAATTTTAGTCGGAAGTTGCTTACATGAACGCGACCGTACCAAGTAGGGTGATCGGTGCTGATGTGAATAATTTATTTAAATATTTTAAATATTTTTAAATTTGTATAAGTTATTTGATTTTTTTTCTTTTTGTTTTTCTTGCTTTTCCTTTTTTTTTCAAGTCTGGAATGGGTCGCCGACTGACCCTTGCCGACCATTTGACGAGGGTCGTCAAGCCCTTGCTGGTCATAGACCTTGACCCTCACCGGACTTAATATAAAAATAGGAAACGAAAGAAAGAAAAAGAAAAGAGAAAAAAGTCACAAAGAATCCCAAACTATACCTACTTTAACGCATTTTTTCTAAACCTTTTTTGTGGCATGAAAACCCCAAACTATGCCTAATATGGCATATTTACCCTAAAATATTTTCTTGCAACATAAAAAACTTGAAACTTATACCCATATGACTCATTTATCCTCCATTAAGATTCCGTCATAAAATTTTTTAGTTAAAATAATGTCGTTTTTATTTCACTTAAGCTACATGAGCGCCATGTCAACAACATTTGCTTTTCGACGTCAATATAGGCAGAATTTAAACGGTCCTTATTGACTGGACTTTGGCAGAGGGTAAATGAGTCACACAGGTAAAATTTTAGGATTTTTGGTGTCACAGAAATAAGTTTGGGGTAAATGTGTCACAGTGAACATAGTTTAAGATTTGTGGAATAGAAACTAAAAAATATAGAAATTGCCAATATCAGCGTTGGCTGTGCCATGTAAGATGATTGATGTCCACGTCAGCAAGTTCCAGCTAAAATTGGCTAGAAGAACTATATTGGTAAATCATCAAAAAATTTAGGACTCAATTAGCGAAACTAAAATATTTATGACTGAATTAGCAACCATACAATAGATTTGGAACTTTTTTTTTATAATTTTTCCCATTAGTTCTCTGCAATGTACTGCATCTACAAGCACAGATAATTGCTTCTTGATAGAGTTCTTTTCCATTTTTTAATGTGTCCTTGTTGACGCCTGATTTTTGGTCCAATTTTTAATTTTACATAAAAATCACAAAATTAGGATTAGGAACCTTGTCCATGCTTAGGAACCTATTTCTAAACAAAAAATAATTTTTATAGATTTTTCTTTAATTTTTCCTTAATTTCTTCTAGTAAAAAATGAGGAGAAAATTAAGAAAAATACCAAATAAAGTACAAAAATTTCAAAAAAAAATAGTCATTAGTATTATTTTAATTCAAATTTTATCCTCGAAGCTTCAAGTTTACAAAATTTCAATTGGGGATATGTTTTTCCCAAAGTTGGGTAATTTCATATCCTAATTGAACCAAAAATCCAATTAAGTCATTTCTAATCATTTTTAGGCCATAATGTCTTCACAACAATTGATTCTGGAATCTTGAATTTCATATTGGTTGATCCAATTTCATAATTTGATAAAATAACTGAAAAGCCCCAAAATTAATTGAAAATTAGGGATTTTGGGATCTAAATTGGGGATTTTTTTCAATTTGAAATTTTCGATCAAAGTCCATACGTTCCCTAAGGGTAACTGACCATGGGGAATCCATTTTTGGCCTTAGATTAGCAAGATTAGGCCATTTGGACCTTCGATTGAATAAAAACCCACTTGAACCGAATTCAAATTTTAGGGTTTTTGGGCTTAATTGAGATAAAAATTCAAATTGATCCTCTATTTCAAGGTAAAATTGTCAAGGAATTGAAATTTGAGATTAGAATTGTGAAAATGGGTCAAAATAGGGTTCAATTTACAATTTTAAATTAACCCGGGTTAGCTGGGTCGGTCGGATCTAACCCGACCAGACCCGGGTCACCATCTTCCTTACCCGGCTCAGCCTAGCATGGGGACGGAGAAGGAAAAACACAGTCGGTCCTGCCCCTTCTACGACTTAGTGCTCCCATTCTAGCACGCGTATAAGAAAGCTGGACAACTTGAGACTTCCAGCTGTCGACGAGGAACTGTTACAACGGTTTCCCAAGTCGGTTGGTGGCCAAAAACAGCCCTAGGGTGAAGATCAAAGGGGGCGAGATAAACAAGTTCCAGACACAGAACCTGCTCGACAGAATTCCCGAGAGAGAGAGAGAGAGAGAGAGAGAGAGAGAGAGAGAGAGAGAGAGAGAGAGAGAGAGAGAGAGAGAGAAACTAAGAGAGAGGAGGAGTAGAGGTCTCCCTGGTCAAGTGACCGGTGCCGTCCCAACAGAAACGCGCCGGCGAATCGACCTGTTCAGGTGACCTCCTCCTTGAGCATACAGTGAGGAAGCTGATCAGGAAGGCCTGAAATCAAGCTTCGATCGTCGAATCTTAGACTTTCCCAGCTACGCCGAGCCCATAGATTGGTAGAGGAGGTGCAGGAGGACCATCCCGAAGCTTCCTTGTAGCTCGGAATTTTCGATTTGGTTTCCGGCGAAAAAGGTGAACTTCCTTCCCAATGGGGGTTTGCGGCAGTCCGATGGGGGTAGGTTGGTAGAGGGTACTGGGTAGATGGCTTAGGACCAATGGTGGTGGCCGGAGCACCGGTGGAGGGTCGTTGGCGATTAGCCTAAAGTCACGGTGTTGAAAATGTACAATAGGAATAGGTGCACACCACCTGTGTGATAAAATGCCCCAAAGAAGACAACAAAAAATGGCGCCGTTTTGACATTGTCCCCGTCGAAGTGCTTATTGGAGGCCGATCAGGCCGGTCCAATACAGTTGAACCAATTTGAATCATTCCCGGGAATAAAAAATAATAATAATAATAACTCATAAAAATTAGGAAAAATCAGAAAATTTTTTTAAAAAATCGGAAAAATAGGAAAAAAATGAAAATTTCATAAAATAATAAAAAAATTAGAAATTTCTGGAAATTTGCAGAAATTATAAAAATTCATAAAAACCCATAAAAAAATTTTAAAATTCATAAAATCCCTAAAAATTTGAAAAATTCCAGAAAATTTCTATAAAAAAAATAAAAATTCCAGAAAAATCCATAAAAATAAAAAAAATAAAAAAAAATCAGAAAATGGAAAATTTAGACTTCTAGGAAGTAAAAAAATCAAATAAAAATTTTCCCAAAAAAATCCAAAAAATTGCAAAATGGCTCAAAACACTTATGGCAATCCTTTCTAAGTGAAATTATAATTTTTTGGGATGCACAAGTTGTTCTTTTGAAAATTCCCTAGTTTAGGGATGAAAAGAGGCTTAACCCCTAAAAAAACCCTAAAAGGGGGCTTAACCCCCAAAAGGGGTCTAACCCCTAAAAAATCCTAACACCCCTAAAAACAACACAATCCTAAAAAATGAACAAACCATTAGGGCTTCACTAGGCTTTGATTGTTTTGATTGATTTTTCTTTTAGGGACGATATTAGGATTGTTGATTGTGATTTGAATTGATTGTGCTTTTTCATAATTGATTAATTCTTTCTCGTGTAGAACAGTTAAGATTAGCGGATAGACCTCGAGAAATTACATGCTACACTAGACACTTCAAATCGAGTTAGGTACCGAAAGGACGTTAGGGATTTCGACATCGAAATCATTAATGTAACCAAGTCCCCCTACCCATGAAATCTTTGATTCACAGAAATTGGAATGGTTCTATCCTGTCTTGATTAGGTTTCTAGTTAACTGTTAAGAACTAGTGACGACTTCAAAAGGAAACATAGGTTAAATAGATCATTAGAAAACAAATACCCGCTGTCTCGCTCGTTCATTAGTGATAAGACACCCTACCATTCGCAATGAATGAAAGTACCTCCAAGTGTGCTCCGAGGTTCGAAAGTGCAGCGCGACAGGTCTATCTAACTGGTAGAGTTACATAATGATAAACAATACATATAAGAACGATTTTGCCTACAAAAATGTCAATATAAGCAAGATAGATATCGCTAAACTTTTTAATGTGAAAAAGAGCTTGGTGAAAAGGCCAATTGATGTCGTTTTCTTTAGGATAATTATACAAACAGTTCTTGAGTTTTGGCCTAATAAGTAATTTGGTCCATGAACTTTTAATTTGTTCAATGTAATCCTGAACTTTAGACTAATGTTCAATGCGGTCTTTGAACTTTTAATTTGTTCAATGTGGTTCATGGACTTTTGATACATGTTCGATTTAGTCCCTGAATTATATGAAAATGTTCAATATAGTCCGTGTTCAATTTAGTTCTTGAATTATATGAAAATGTTCAATGTACTTCTTCCTTTAATTTAAGTTTAGGGATTACATTGAATATTTTCATATAGTTCAAGAACTAAATTAAATATGTACTAAAAGTTCAGGGACCACATTGAACAAATTAAAAGTTCAGGGATGACATTGAATATTAGGCTAAAGTTCATGGACTATATTGAACAAATTAAAAGTTCAAGGCCTAAATTATACATTGAGCCAAAGTTTAGGGACTATTTGAGTCATTTTCCTTTTTTTATTCACTCATTGTTGCGGATGCCATTTATAGCAAGTTGTTTTCCGGTCTCCTAATGTGTTTGCTCTGTTCACGTTGGTAAATTAATGTAGAACCACTCACTTTTTAAACTTCTAGCTAGTTCAAACTTCTAAGGTTACGTTTGGTCGTCCGGATTTTTAGTCAGGATAGAATTGGATAAGATATGATATAACATCCAAGAGATTTGCTATATCCAATCTACTATTTGGTGAATCACAATAATAAAGTTAGATATATTTTTTTTTTGATAATCCAGGGAACCCCCGCACGGCCGACAGCCGGGGAGTAAATCCCGGGGGCGACACGTGCTAGCCACCACACACGTGCCACCGGTTAAGTCACCCTGCGGTGCCCGGGATTCGAACACTCAACCTTTTGCGAGAGGAAGAGTGCGCGTTCCAGCAGCGCCACCCAGGCGGGTGGTATAAAGTTAGATATTTTCGCATATTATTACGTTCATTATTTTCCATGAACGTTATATCAATGCAAATGAACTTAAAAATTGCACAAATGAAGATGATAAAAATTTCTCACAACACTCTTACCTATTTCATTTTTATTTATTTATTTATTATTTTTCCCTCTCTTTTTTGATTAGTTTCTTTTTTATTTCTTCCCCTTCCATCATTATCTAATAAAATTTTATTAAATAGTAAACTATACAGATATGCCTAAAATATATAATAAATATAAATACTAAATGTATATATATATATGAAATCTACATCATAAGATAGAAAGAAATTTGAATATATAAATATAAATAAGAATAATAAAAACGAATTTATTGTTATTTTTTTGTTATTTTGAATTTTTTATATTAAAATTCAAATATTATTTATATTCAAATATTATTTTAATTTTATTAATTTAACAAGTTTGTTATTCGAGAAAAATAAGTTTTATATTTTGGATATTATAAATCCTATCCACCTTTATCCCATCTCCCCCATAGGATAATTTTATTCGGGCAATATCTATTTTATATCCGACTTTATCCTATCTTGAGCAGGCACCAAACATGGGATATGATAAATTTCATCCTATCCCGAATTTTATCTCGATTACCAAACATAGCCTAAGCGTGCTGCGAAAACTGGAGTTGATGGAGTACATCTAAAGGAAGGAAACCACTGAGAATGTTTAGCTCCAATTGGATGAAATGATGTGAGGTTTATAGCTTTCAAATCATATACCGTGAAGATTTTGGAAAATGACGATTATGTATTTTTTTTAGGGTTAATACCACGAAAAATCCTAAACTAGTATATCTATGACAATTTTACCCCGAACTATTTTTTTTACCACAAAAAAACCTAAAACTGGTATACCTGTAATAAATTTACCCCAAACTATTTTTTTGATCACAAAAAATCCCAAACTGGTACACTTGTGACAATTTTAACCGAACTATTTCTTTGACCATAAAAAATCTCACACTGGTACACCTGTGACAATTTTACCTCCGAACTAATTTTTTGACCACTAAAACCCCAAACTGGTACGTTTGTGACAAATTTACCCTTTGTTAGTGTCCGTAAAATTATATTAATATCACAAAAAATCACAAATTGGTAAATTTGTGACAAACAGAGGGGTAAAACCCAAAATTGGTACATATGTCAATTACCATGTGCCATTAAACTTAGCAATTTGACGGTAAAATTTAACGGAAACTAACAGAGGGTAAATTTATCACAAGTGTACCAGTTTAAGGTTTTTGGTGGCCAAAAAATTAGTTTGGAGGTAAAATTGTCACAGGTAGACCAGTGTGGGGTTTTTTATGGTCAAAAAAATAGTTCGGAATGAAATTGTCACAGGTGTACCAGAAAATAGTTTTGGGTAAATTTGTCACAGGTGTACCAGTTTGGGGTTTTTCGTGGTATTAACCATTTTTTATCCAAATTGGCCAAACTTTGACCGGACATAACTTTTCCGTCTAGTGTCTCATTAACTCAATTTTTTGTATCAATGGAATGCCCCGGACCTGATTGTTCTAAAATTGCAATTTGATTCTTAAGAAAAGTTGGATTGCGAATTTATATAAATCTGATTGAACGGACAGCCATGATAGATTATTTTAGAATTAAATTGCCTGTACATCGTTTTATATCCATTTTATAACGTTGCTGTCTTGACGTTATCAAATATTATTCTTTATGGCCGACAATTGGAATTTAAACATAATCAACATAAAAGCATATGTTGATAAAAAGCAATTGACAAAAGTAATTAGTTGCGCGAAAGTTGTTGGAATTTAAACTGTTTTGATTGATGAGATGTTCATTATACACATGTCACAATATCATTAGCGGTTAATATTACTACACCAAAAATCCAGAATTGGCACGCCCAAAAAAATCCTTCACTATTTGGATCGTGTCACGTATGTCCTAAATTAATTTCCGTATCATAAAAAATTTCAAATTGATATATTCATGCTCCATTTACCCCAAACGGTTCATGTCACAAAAATTTTACCATGTTAAAAGCTAATGATTTGAGCTTGAGATCCAAGAAGTGAAGGTAATAGATGAGAAGATTTTTCCTAAATTGAATTGATCAACGAACTCCATTTTTGTCGGAAAAAAAAGGAAAAAAATGGCTTGAACCCATGTTAATAAAGTTGGGTTTTGGAATTGATTAATACTTTACAAACACTAAAACAATAAGAAACAAGTCAATAACACCGATTATGAGATTTTTTGCGACATGAAAGTTAGCCTAGGGTAAAGCGGTATAGGTTTAGTACTAATTTGGGCTGTCTCGTTTAATTAAAAAATTAGCCTGGATAAATTCGACACAAGTGCATCGATTCGAGATTTTTAATGATACTAAAATCTTGAGTAAAATGTTTCGCATTGTGATTTTTTTATACGGCATCATTCGTAGCTTATCATGAGAGAACTAACTTTCTTTCTTGTCGGGCCGCCGATATTGATTCCT
This sequence comes from Syzygium aqueum, assembly GCA_031216185.1. Taxonomy (NCBI): domain Eukaryota; kingdom Viridiplantae; phylum Streptophyta; class Magnoliopsida; order Myrtales; family Myrtaceae; genus Syzygium; species Syzygium aqueum. The sequence goes on along the minus strand of CM062232.1, from coordinate 12,745,644 downwards.
CGTACCCTTAACGCAAAATGAACAATATTTACGGGGGCAAACGCTAATGGAGGCAAACCCATCGCTCGCTCGCAGCAACTGCCTAAGTTCGACAGCCGAGACTCGCAGCCGGAAGCCATGACTTCCCGCGTGACGAAGCTCGACTACTACGCCGACATGTGGAGGCTCGTCTCCCAGTCCACGGTCGTCTCCTTCCTCGAGGTGAGTCGCTTCCCGTTCCTCCGGCCTCTGAGAAATCCAAGAAAACCCGCGGTATGTTTCGCGCATTTGCATTCCATGCGTTGTTTCTCTCCGAATGGCTATCTGGGTATCTTCCGTTTTTGGTGGGCTTGTCGTAGCTGCTGCCGCAGCAAATGTAGACTCCGTGTGATCGAGTTGAAAAAGTGGTATTGACCGAGCGATCTTGAAGTTGATTTGTTCTTTTTTTTTGGGGGGGAAGGATGATGATGGTCGGAGTGCTTTGGTGCTGGACTCTACGATCTTCCATCCCCAAGGCGGCGGGCAGCCGGCGGATATGGGCTTCATCACCGTCGAAGGTGATGATCGGGAGGTGAAGTTTGCCGTGGAAGATGTCCGGTTGAAAGATGGACTTGTAGGGCCGGCGGCATTTCAGTCATGTTATGCTTTTCTGATGAAATTTCTTGTGATTTCTTAGTAGTCAAGCTTGACGTCGGTTGTGTTGCTTGCTTTCCTCTAGGTTTACCATTATGGTCACTTTGAGGATTTGGCTGAGGGCGGTGTGGTGGAATTTGAAGAAGGAAAGGAGGTTCACTTGCACGTGGACGAACCTAGGCGCAAGCTCAACTCCCGGTATCTTTTAACGAGAAAATACCAATGAGATAGTCTAGATGATCAGTGATTTCTTTGCCCTTTACTATATATGTTCCCATATGCTCGTGAAACATATAATGTTTGCTATGTCACATAGCTTTGTCTACATTTGGCATTTCCCACATCAAAGGAAACAGCATCCTATGTCCCTTTCGTCAGGCCTTTAGATACCATGTTCTGTCTTTGAATTGAATCCAAGTTAAAACAGAGTTTGATGCTAATCGTGGTCATATGATCATTACTTTCAGTGCATGGTTGCATCGCACAAGTTTTAGATGATAAAGAGTCAAAGTTAAACCCTATTATCTGCAGCAATCTCTTGATTAATCTTCCGGGATTCCCTTTGGTGCTGTTTTGCTGGTATGATGGAGTCTTTTTCAATGATCTCTTGACTCAATCAGGTTGCATTCAGCTGGGCATTTACTGGACATATGTATGAAGAGGGTGGGACTTGGTTTGGAGCCAGGCAAGGGTTACCATTTCCCTGATGGGTATGATCTATGAGTTAATTTAGTTGTATCATAGCTACCTAAAATCGCATGATAATAAAGCCTACACAATTCAGTAGTTATGTGAGGATAATACGTAGTTTTAGCTTGGTAGTCATCATTTCCTCAATGTGTATTACCTTGAACTCGATTTGATGCTATAATCACAATAAGGGTTCTAAAATTTTTGGCCGAAGTGCAGTTTTATTTAAAGCTTTCCATTTGTTCAATTAAGTCCTCAAACCTTTACGAAATGTTGGATAAAATCATTGTGTTAAACTCTAGTGGATTCCTATATGTGGCAGTGCCCCAACACATAGGATCTCCATGAAAGTTAACTGACCAGTTTAACGAAGAACTTGCTTGATCTTTGGATAAAAGTTTTAGGGGTTATTTGCACCGAAGAAAACTACCAGGAGTTATTTGCATGAAAGTAAAGTTGTAGGATGCAATTGTACTTTGGACATAAGTTTTAAGACTCAGTAAACTTATCCAAAGAGTCATTAGCCAAAACAGAAAACTCATCCAAACTTATCGGTCTTCAAATTTTCTGGATGTGGCATTTTCATATGTTGTTTTGGATATTTGGGTGTTGGAATAGGGTACGATCAATGATCATTTTTACCAGGCCATTCACATTATTGAAATGCAAGATCCTGCTAAATAGGCGAAATTTAGGTGTACGAGCTTATATAATATTTTGCTTCTTGAGACTTCTATATGGATGCTCCAGAAGTAGCTTTCTCAGAAGGAAAGCTTCTTGTTTCTGCTGGATGCCTGGAATGGTTTTTAAGATAATTTTTTTTCCAGGCCATTTGTTGAATATGAGCCCACATATTGTTTTACTTCTTGAGACTTGCAGCATAGATTTTCCAGAAGTAGGTTTCTCTGTACAAGTAAAGCTTCTTGTTTCTGCTGGATGCCTGGAGCTTGTTTTTTAGATAGACTTTTTTTCCAGACCATTTGTTGAATATAAAGGCGTTATTCCACCAAGTGAAATATCTAACAAGCAGGAGGAATTGGAGACGGAAGCTAATGCATTGATATCTAAAGGAGAGGAAGTAAGATGCTACTTTACTTTTCCTTTTGTTGAAAAATAGACTTTGAATGGTTGGTCATGTTGCTTCATATGAAAATCTTACTCATTTTATTGATACCTTACAGGTTTCTGCTGCGATATTACCTTATGACGAAGCTTTAGAGCAATGTGGCGGTTCCCTTCCTGATTATATTCCCAAGGTCAGCAGTTCATAGACAACAACTATTGCCCCTGCGGCCTTTAATTCAGATATCTTCCTGCATTGTTAAGCTTTATGCTTTGTGATAAGAAGCAAGGTTTCCACAACAGGACCAGACCATATATTTCAATTGGTGGAACTGATCCTTGATCTGCTACTCTGCTTACGTACACAAATGAAATTGGTAAAAAACAGATTACAATTTGCATTGACCCAGTTCAACTAGACGAACTGGTGAACCCGGTTTGACCATTCTAGGGCTTTTTTGACGGGTGAGAGTGAAAGGCAAGGATCCGGAATCGAACCACTCTCCCCATGGGATTACTGGGCATAACCAGCAGCCAAACTTCTTCATGCAACTTGTTATAAAGCAGTCTACTCACTACCGGAGACCGCATTGATGTCTATAAGAAAGAGTTAAGTCTTTTTTTTTTTGGTAAAAAGAGTTAAGTCTATTCATCTAAAGAATGAATTAGTTACTCCCACTGGAAAAGTTTGTGAGATGGTGCTGATGGGAATCAATCTTGCACCCCCCATAACATGTGCACTTCCCTGCCATTCCTTCTGGCCAGCATTTGTTTGCCTACTTGTCTAACATCTGCAAATGGAATTGTCGGTTTAACCTGTTGAACTGCGAATTGACTGGCTTTTACACTGGTATGGGGTTTAATAACATTAATAAAAAGTAATGTGCTGCCTAGTGCCAGTTTTCTATTTTTCACTCAAACCATTAAATATTCATATAAATGCCTTGACAATCTGTTGGCACACCCGTTTACTAGGAATGAGAAGATTAAAATGAGAATGATATGTTTCATTCATTTTCATTCGGTGTTTGGTGACTTGGAATAACACGGAATGAATTGGATATTGACAACAAAAGAGACTTCATTGCCAGATTCTCATTAGTGTGGGGGAAAGGTGTGAATGAATTTGGAGGAATTGCTATGACTAAATAAAAAACGGAAATTCCATAGATAGCAAAACATTTTATGGCATGACAACAATTAAATCAAGAAATGTGGCATGATATCTCTCGCTTTCCTTTTGTTTAATTCCTTTTGGCAACTTTTGATGTAAATTTGTAGCACATGCTTCTCTGTTATAATAAGTTTCGATCATGTTTCCAATCATAAAAACCTCCATTCCGATTCCAAGGTGTTACGAAGCATGATAGTTTAAACTTTATTTACAATTCAGATTGCCAAATGTTTATTCTGATTCTTTTTACTTCATTTCAATTGTTTCTTTCCAACGAATCAAACAGGGCCTCAATAGTTTTATACTGCAAGGCTCCAAAAGAAGATTTGAATATCATTCATTTTACGGTTTCCGGTTGCTACTTGTAGATGTGTGTTGCGTGAAGTATATTGCACATAACAAATCTTGTTTGCCCATATGGTTATTGGTTGTTCCCATCATTTATATGCAAAGCATTTGATATAACCTATATATTGCAACCATTGCAGGAAAGCACTCCTCGCGTTGTGAAATTGGGAAGCAATCCTGGTTGTCCATGTGGTGGTACCCATGTTCATAATCTATCAGAGATAATTAGCATGAAGGCAAGTTTTCAGCTGCACATATTGTGAATAATAACGATGGGATTGTTAATATCTGATCTAATTTACTCTGTTACTTTAGAACTGAAAACAAGAGTACAATGAGAATATCCCCCCTCAAGGTCTTGTATGACACTAGAAAAACTATTAGAATCAAGTCCAATTTCTCTAACTTTTATCGGTTATGTTGTTTTTCAATGTTTCATAGCCTGCTGTGTTCTAAGGCTCTTTGATATTTGTTCAGGTTTCCCAAATTCGCGTGAAGAAAGGCATGACAAAAGTCTCCTACACTGTGGTTTGATTTTGGTCCTAATTAGAGCTCTTAATGTTGGTATCGAATGTATGGCGGCTTGGTTTTAGGAACAGACATCAAAATGATATGGAACCTATAGTAAGGTACGCCCCATCTTACCGGACATTGGTCCCTTGGTGGGCGTTTTCTGAATTTGGACTTCGGTAACTATGTGTAAGTGATAGTTCGACATTTGCTTAGCATATGGAAGTTCCTATTGTTACATGTCTCTCTCTCAACAAGCTCTTTAAGTTGTCGTTAATTGTGGTGCTTTCAAGGAACTTCGAGAAAGATGAGATGATAAGCTCTTTGTCGCCAGTCGCATTAGACAAGTTTTGGAATATACGCACAATATGATCCTTTCTGCATGGCTGAGAGAAGGATGCCGTGCCATTTGGCGGCTGCGGGCTCATGTAGTTTACTAGTGATTGTCGTTGCGTTTCGTTTATGTGTCACGAAAGCAGATTAGCTGCGAAGTTCGGAACCGGCTCATCTTCTCGTCGCTTCCTGGCCTAACCGAAAGCTACTCCTCTGTCAGGATTTCCCTGCTCAATGCCAGCTCTTCATTCTTTTTGCCCCCCTTGAGATTGAGACTTTGATCTATGCCCGAATCCTCTGCCTGGGGATTTACTTGCGTCACAGATCCCGTGAAGCATCGCGAATCGGATATTTAGTCGATGCTATAGTTTCAGCTCCTGTCAACGTTGATTGTGTTTTTGGAGTATTCCTGCTGAACGGTAGCTTGACGTCCGCGTTGGTCTGTCGTGTGAGCTTGTTCTGGTGGAGACGGACCGGGACAACGCATCGATGCAAGGCATCGATCTCTTTGGGAAATCCGGGTACGACTAAAGTAGAGGCAGTCCTGAGAGATGCACTGTGGTCCATACATCAACTGCTTGGGGGATATCATCCGGGGCTCCACTCTTCTCAGGTGTCTTTGTCCCTCGTGTTGCTGCAGCCCCGTTCAGTTCACTTGGCCTCCCTTCGTGTGGATAAGTTTCTCAGGAAATCTTATGATTCAGCCGGAAAAGGCACAAGGGTATGCTTGTTTCGCTGGAAAACTATGATCCAAAAGTATCTTCTTATCTTCCAATGCTCCTGGACGCGCTCTAGGGGAATAAGTCATCGAAAATTGTTTTCATACCCCGGAAAATCTATACAAAATCCTTGGAAAAAACTTTTGAACACTTTCCACGGAGCAGAAGGTGTATCTCGGAAGACGTCGCACCCTAGACCCCGAGGCCTTGACGACCGGTTCCGGGTCATCAACAGTCGGATCCACAATCGTTTGACCTCCCCGGCTCCACGGGTCTAGCCTGTCGAGGGTTTCTACGGCTTTCGAGCTAGGGCAACAACCGGACCCGACCCGGATCGCCGCCGTTTAGCTTCCATTGATAATTTTAACTCTTCAAAGTATTGGCATTTCCTCACGTACTTGTTGATGTTAACAAAGGGAAAACATAATCATAAATCAATTTTCCAAATTGCTTCCTCGTGAATTTTTTTTTTCATTAAAGTTACTTTTTCATCTCGTTTTGACTCCATTGAATCCGTCCGTTGCATGATTAAAGAAGGCTTCCTTTACGAGAGGCCACTAAAAGTTTTCAAGTCAAACTATCAATTTCTTAAAGCAAATTGATCAGCTTTTAATAAGTGAAAAAAATCATGGACCTCCAAATTGATTTAAGAATCTAATAAAGCAGCTAATAATGCCCGTGCAATAATTCGATTTCGGGTGGACGTGGGCTCTTGGCTGTCCATCACCATCCTGCGTCAATGACCCAAATGCATCCGATTTGATCGAGAAATAATTAACTAATGGAAAAAATTATCGTTATCGACAATAACTTATGTTTAAATATTTGCGTGAAAGATGATTTTTTTTTTCGTTTATTCAATTTTAGAAGCGATAGATCGATCATTTTAAAGAAAATATTTTTGGAAATCATTCATTTTTCGCGAAACAAACATAGCTTAAAAAGTTGAGATTCCATGTATTGACCTAATGCTTTATATTGCAAGTCGACACGCAAAAGAGCCGGGTCAGACTTTTCTATACGGTTGTCATCTTCACTTATCAGTTTAAGTACTGGTAAATTAAATTTCTCGATGTTTGCTTTTTCTTTAAAAAAAATTCTCTTCCTAAACTAAGACAAAATTAGGCAGCTCGATTTAGCCAAAAAAGTTTGGTCGATGTGATTTTAGTTAGGCCATATGTCCCAGTAATTGAAAAAAAAAAATTAGATTATTCATTTTTTCGCTAAACAAACCGAACTTTATTTCTTGTCATTTTTGGTAAAATTTGTTGTCTAAGCATGTGAACTCAATTATGAATACGTAATCAAGCGAAACCCCACATGAAAAGAAAAGCAATTCAACTTGAAGCTAATTTCTAATTCAAAATCGTTTTGGTTTATTAGTCTTCTGACACGTAATTGGGTTGGATTGCTTGCAATCTAAGCCTTCGAATGTGGAAATCAAAGTTGACTTGCGCGCATGCTTGTTCCAGATTTAGCAAAATGTTGAAAGTTCCTTTTCCGCCAAAATCTGAAATATCTTATAAAATTTCAAATAAATTATCTAAAAAGATTGCTCGTGAATTTATGTGTTAATATTTGTTTGTCGTCAAAATCTCAAGGGTTTCGAATTACAATGCGCAACAGTTTAATTAAGAAAAAAAAATGAAATGTAAAAGTCGATTCGAACGGATCAATTACGTGCATGAACAATTTCTTGATGCGATGAAATGTCGAAGGTGAGAAGGAAACTGAGATTATCTCTCGTTATCTCATCTTCTGGACAGAAAAAAAATATTATACGAAATCGAGAAGTATCCGTTTTCAGAACTTTCTCGAGTGTCGTGGTATCTTGGAACAGCTTTAACATACGGGCTCAATTCATTTCTTCGATCCGGCCAAATACAGTATGTCATTTGCATCGAAACTTGATTTGCAAGGAAACTATATTAATTGCTTTGCTAGATCAAAACAATCTGAAGTTGGAAAGATGATTAGATAAAATCACAGTTAGCCACTTTATGATTCTGCTTTATTTAGATATCTATTTGATTTTTAGATAATATCTAGAATCTTGAGCGATTTTGTTTAGCTTTAATCGGTCAATTGATTAGATTTCACACAATATTCTTAAAACATTAAAGAATTCTCTCTATTATTGCGCAAGTTTGCATGTTGGCAGGTTGCGACTTGTGTTTGCAAGTTTATGGTGTTTTTTTTTGTTATTTTGTTCACGGGAACATGTGTGGAATAGATATTCGTTTGGTAACACAATTTTATTTTTCTATTTCTGAAATATATTTCCACCGTACCTCAGAAATAGATTTGGAACAGAAATCAGAAGTAAAATGTTTCATTTTTCAATTTTTAGAACAGAAATGAGAAATAAAAATTATTTTCATCGCTCGCCCTTACTATTAATCGGCCGCTCACCCGCTTCTTACCGGTCGCCTCTTACCATCGCCTGCTGCCACCTCTCACCGTCGTCCTCTGTCGCTGCTCGACGTCAGCCATCGCTTGCCGCCTCCCATTGTTGTCCTCCACCGTTGGCCGCCTGCCACCGCTGTCCTCCTCCGCCACCCATCGGGCGCCTTCCGCTGCTAGCCGCCGTCCTCCGCCACCCGTTGGCCAACCACCCAGAAAGGGGGAAATTTCGTGCCGTTATCAAACGAATTTCTATATTGGAAACGGAAATTTCGTGTCATTATCAAATACATATTTTTGCTCAGAAAACTCGTCCATGAAATAGAAACTCTATTCCTGATCAGAAATTGATTTCCAGAACAAAATGATTATCATTCGCGCCTTTAATATTTCTTTTTTAAACAGATTCGTGTCATCACTCGTTTTTGCCACGTGTGTCTCACTGCATTCATATATTGACCTGCTCGATATTATTTATTAATTATTTGATTTGGTTATATCCTATGTTTGTTTTACAAGCTAATGTGTGTGCTATGTGCCGTGCACATGTATCGAAACCCGGCTCCCTCAGTCACGCATCATCTCCACCCCCAGCCCCCTGAAAAGGGTAGTGGGAAATCAAACTTCCCACCTCCTCTCCCAAAAGCCCCCGACGGTCGATACTATCTATACCGCGAGCTAGACCTTCGCACGAATCAAAAGAGTTCCCAACTTCAAAAACCCACTCGAAATGTCTTACTCACGTTAACGGAAAGAGCAGCGGCATTTAGAAACGCCCCCTAAGCGCATCGAGAGATCACATCTTTTTCCGGGCTCGCTCCAATCATTCAAAATCTCAAACGATTCCCTCACGGCATATCGTCCCGGATCGTACCGACGAGAATCGAATTCCCCCTCCCCGCTCTCCATCGCTGGACCAGTCAAAATCGAATTCCCCCAAAATCCCATTTGATTCAATCTGGTGGCTTTCCTGCGCTGCCCCTTTTGTTCTTTCGATCTTTGGTGCACGGAGAGAGGGCGGAAAAAGCTGCGTTGGGGGGGGATTGACCCGCTCTCGTCGCCCCTCTCTTCTCCGCCATCCGATTTTTCTCCCTCCATCTTTTTTACCCTTTTCTAAAAATTAAATATTAAATTATATTATTATATTTGTTAATTGAATTTAATTTTTTTCCGCTTTTTTTTTATTATATTTTCTCGCTCGCAAATAAAACCCGCGCACCTCTCTCTCTCGCTCTCGCGTAGGCTAAGGACCTCCTCCTTCCTCGTTCGTAACCAAGAAGAAGAAGAAGAAGAAGAAGGAGCAGCGATTCGCGGGCGCTCGCCATGGCGGCATTCCGGTTCCGCCCCCGCTCCTGACCTCCGCTCCTCCTACGCCGCCGCCGCCGCCGCCGCTGCCGCCGCCGCCGCCGGCGATCGGATTCTCCCCGAGGTGAGGCGCGGGGTTCGCGTGTCTTTCTTCGTTGCTCGCGCTTTGAGATGCTCTGGTTCGGCGATGTCCGTCTTTGCGGTTTGTTTGTTTGCTTGTTTTTGTTCGTAGCTGCTATGGCGTTTGTTTTCCCCCCGTGGATCTGAGAAGCCGGGAGGAAGAGGATTTCTTTCCGGGATCGTTTTGCGTCCGGAAAAGGGTGTTGGTTTTGTTTATTCGCGCGTCGTTGTTGTTGGAGATGTTCGAGCTCGTAGCTGCGAGTTGTTTTCGGTTTCTAATTCGCTTGCTCTGTTCACATTGTCGTACTGATATGGAAATCGCTAAATTTTTTAACTTGTAGGTCGCTCGACTTTCGTTGTGATGTGGCCATCTAAATGGCTTGTTCGATCTGTATTTAGGCTCCATTTGTTTTGTAGAAACCGAATGATTCTTAAAATTATTTTCTTAAAAATGATGGGTTATGTCGCTTGAAATGATTAGTTAATGACAAATGCTTTTACTAACAATAATAATTTATATCTAAACATATTCGTGGACAATAAAAGATATTGTTCGTTCATTTATTTTTGTAAGCGACAGAAGGGATCGTTTTTTTTTTTTTTTGAAAATGGTTTGCAAATCATTCGTTTTGGTCGAAACAAACGCACCCCTTAATGTTGATCTGAAGTAGTTCTGAATTAGTGGCTTATTCGGTACGTGAATGTAAATTTGATGTTCATGCAATGAAATATATAGAGTGACCTGATGCTGCTGTGGATTCTTTATCGACTACAAAATTCTGGCGTGATTTTGGTCCGCTGGTTGCCAGCGTGACCCAATTGAAAGTAAACCAAAGTTCAGAGATAAAAACTGGAATTTTTAAATGGCCAGTTTGAAACTTAAGTCACCTCCTGTGTCATTTTTACTGATATGAGATTATATGTGCTACCCTCTGTACTAATTCATTGGTCTACTTGTATGATTTGTTAAACAGCTTTTTCTAAAAAAACAAAACCGTGACATGAAATGATCTAAACCGATGTTGATAGCCAACGACGATACTCTATGTTATTTACCTTTCTTTTCATGGAAATTCTAGTTTTCAAAATTTCTTTGGTCATGGGACTTAGATCGAATCTTTTAGGATGTAGATGTTTGAAGTTTAATGTTCGAAATTCAATGACTAAGAGGAGAACATACCTCAACTAAACTGCTGTGCGCCTTGCACTCTTTACTTAGATTGCCATGGCAAAGACTTGGTTGAGATGTGTAATGTGAAGGAAAGTGGAGACACGCTCTACTCTCTACTTTCTACAGATTCATGAAGAATCATTATAATCACAAATTTACTTGTTGGAAGTTTGTAGCAGTATTTTTTTTAGAGAATGTTTTACGTTGAAATGTCTTAAGGAAAAGAAAACTTTAGAAATTTAATCCCACGAGCCATCGCGCTTTCTATCATCAGGATTATATCTGTCATGCAGGGTGTTCTATTGAAAAGGAATAAATTAAGAGGTGATTTATTATTGCACATATATGATATTAGATTCCTGGAGATGGTCCTTTTATCTCTTTGTCGTCCTTTTTACTGTTGCCACATTTAGTGTTTATACATGCAACTTTGCACTCTTACAGGAATCGATCATGGAAGGGGGAACTGCAATAAAACATGATACAGAACTTAAAGTGAGTTTTGGCTATCAATGCAATGGAAACAAGTTTGATCCCTATGAAGTTTCTAATGGGTATGATATATTTCGTGGAATTAAAATGCAAAGACCCGGTAGTTTCTCATTCTCCTGCTTATCTGGTGCTGCTGTAAGTGCTAATGCCACCTTGGCAAATACAAATATCTGCAACGGGGTGATAGGGGAAGAGATACTTCCTACTTGGGATTCTCCAAATTCATTTCGCAAGATTTCCTCATCGCCATCCCTATCAAAGTTGGACATGTTGTCATCATCTTTTCAGAGCAGCACATCTAACTTAAGCTGTAGTCCGTCCTGTCAAAGCGGCTCTTATGAAAGTGATTCGTTTTTAAAGGCAATGAGCGCTCCTTCAAAAGGTGACACTTTTCTGAATGCAACGGAAGTTCAAGTAGCTGGCGGAGCAGCTGGGGAGGACAGGGTGCAGGCTGTTTGCTCTGAAGAGAATGGATGGCTATACTGTGGAATTTATGACGGATTCAATGGAAGAGATGCAGCTGATTTTCTTGCTGGGACATTATATGACACCTTCACCAGTTACTTCAATGCTTCTTTAGATTGGGAGGCAAAGCAGGAGTACCCGAAAGCTTTTGATAGTTCAGATGCATATGGGTCTCTCCAATACATTCTAGAGGATAATAGTTGTACTTCTCATGGGAAGAATTTGCTATCAAAGAACTGCAATTTTGGGAATTCCAATCCCGAGAACTTCATGAAGAATGCTCAAAATTTTCGCATGAATATGCCATTAGAATCATTTCAGAAAGGTGTTGTAGATTGTCTTCAACATGCTTTGAATCAGGCAGAAAATGATTTCTTATACATGGTTGAGCAGGAAATGGAAGATCGTCCTGATTTAGTTTCTGTTGGTTCTTGTGTTTTGGTTGTGCTTCTGCATGGCGATCACTTGTACACGCTCAGTCTTGGGGATAGTAGAGCTGTTTTGGCAACATATGAACCGCATAACGATAATGGCAGCAAGGAGTTGAAAGCCATCCAGCTCACTGAGAGCCACACTGTTGACAATGAAGTCGAAAGAGCTCGATTACTGTGTGATCATCCTGATGACTCCACGATCATTTCAATGGGGAAGGTCAAAGGCAAGTTGAAAGTCACACGTGCCATTGGAGTTGGATACTTGAAGAAGGTGATTTCTCATTCTCAATCACTACGTTTAGTCAAATTGCATCGTGTGAGCAGAGCACATACACATGAAAGTGCATGATATTACGCTTGGTTGAAAATACATGGATCCTCACCTATAGCATGACCATTTATTAGTTAGGGTGGCAGAGTTTGATAAACATGCGTTTTCCCTAGATGTTACTTTCAAAACCATCTTTTCATGTCTCATACATGGAAAGATGATCATGAGCAGCCACTCTGTTGATCTTACTACAGGTCATGTAATTGTGATTGGCAGGAAGGAAACATCTTCTCCTGAATGACGGATAATTTTGCTGTCAGCGTCTTTATATTAAAAACATTCTCGGCGGCCATTTGACTATAACTCAAGTTGTGCTGATCTTAGAAACTTTTATGTGGACATTGTTGAGTACATAAAAGATTTTCCATGGTGCTTGAACTATATCGATGTAGTATCATCATAGTGGTAGAGTTCAATGACTAGTCTACACCCATACTACTCATGTGTATATGGTATGTGGTGATGCTAATGATCCTCTTACATCTGCAGAAGATTCTAAATGATGCACTTATGGGTATCCTTCGTGTCCGTGATCTTAAAAGCCCTCCATACGTTTCTACCACGCCATCAGTGAATGTGCACAGAATTTCAAAAGACGATCACTTTGTCATAGTTGCAAGTGATGGTCTATTTGATTTCTTCAGCAACGATGAGGTGGTACAAATTGTGAATTCCTGTATCCAATGCAACCCTTCTGCTGATCCAGCGAAATATATAGTGGAGCAGCTCATTTTGAGAGCAGCCAATTGTGCAGGTAAACTTCGTGCTACTTGTTCTAGCTTGATTCTTTTTAATCATTTTTTGTGTTAATCTGAATAATAAGCTGACTCTGTCCTCATAAAGTTTTTCTCCATGAAATATGAATATGATCCAGGGTACATGAAAGTGTGGACTATTAGTTGCGAGAGTTAGTATCGTGTATTAATTTGAATTAAATGTGAACCGATTCTCCCTTTGCGTAATTGCAGATTTCTTCCAGTCAATTTTTCTGATGGCGACAGGGATAGTCAATTGAGTCACCTGTCCTTATCCATGTTCATGTGGTTGTTGTCAATTGTAGGTTAAGTTGCGTGTGCTAACAGTACTGATTCTTTATAATATTCCTTCCATCTGTATTAACAGAAAAGCAGGCCGCAGTATTTCTTCTTTTCAGTGAAAGCACTAGTATATCGATTTGTGTGTTTATGATTAACCCTTTTTCAGCTCGGAACCTGGCTTACTGATGCAACATCATATTCTATTAGTGATCCTTTTCTTCTCTCCATGTTATATCTTTCTTTTGCTAAGTCACCTGCTCTTATATAGACTGCTAGCGGAACTTTTACTTGTGGCATGCATTGCATTTGCACTTGCCTCGTTTAATAACTATTTATTATGAAAGAACAGTGCAGGTTTGTCATCACAGACCTAGGTTTGTTATTCCTACGTAATACACCTCTATATTCCTGTTGCTACAGCTTTAGCTTGTACATGGCAGAACTGTTATTCGAACCAATGCATCCTCTGCCAAATTAAATCTAGGGAGCTAAAAGACTTGCTCAGTGCCACTGAGAGAGAGAAATGTTATTGTTTTGCTAGCATATGAGAGGGTAAAGGAAGAATTGGCAACGGAAATATTGGATGAGGAGTGAATGGATTGTACTTGCTGACATATATAAACAAAGTTACCCATCTTTTGGATGGTGTCAAAGCTTCTTGGAACAAATAGCAGGGCTGACTTATCCATGCAGCCGTTCTCCATTTGATGACATAATTACAATTATCTGATCGGCATCTTTTGATACATTAATTTAATGTTGCAGGTTTCAGTTTGGAAGAATTGATGAGAATTCCTCCAGGGAGGAGGAGGAAGTATCATGACGACGTAACTGTTATCGTGATAATCCTTGGAACAAATCAGCGCACTTCCAAAGCATCGACATGTGTATAAGATTCTATATATCATTATTTTCCTAGTTATGTAATACCGCAGCAGATAGTCCCTGCTTCTCGTGTTAGGGGAAAAAAAACAGAGAAATTCGCAAGTGTATATATGGAACATCAGACGGTTCTTTGGATAAATGGTTTATCAGAAGCCCCATGTAATTAGCTCCAGTCCTATTTCTGCAAATGAAGTGTATTCTCCTTTTCCTGCATGACTGTTTGGTAAATGTCCTGTGTTTGCGTAAGCCCGATCTTTCTATAAGTATGCGAAATCTCATTGCCCAATGCTTCTAAGACATGTAGATTTTCCTTGTGAAATCCTTTTTACTCTCTATGTCAATGCTCAAATCTCCAGTTCTGATTTAAACAAATCCTTGTGTACAAGGTGATTATATTTCAAATGCGAAGTTCCAGTAACTCAGGGTAGGCATGGAACAAAATGCGCCAAATATTAACTATATGCTGGTTGCAGGTCGCAGCAGAGTTGATATATAATGATGCCAAGAACTACTGTTCAAGTGCGCACTGTGAATTTTCAAGTCCTCCAAAGTGAATCGCTGGTTTATGCTTGCTTGTAGAACCATCCTAGAACATCTTCCAGCAATAATCCACATCAATTTGAACACTTGGTCGGAAAGAGACTCTTACAAAATCAATTGTACAGAAAAATTCACAAGATAAACAAGATCAATTCGATTGATGAATAAAGAGAGCGAATCTTACATTAATTGATTCGACTTCAGCTTTACGCCAGATGATGATAGTAAACTACAACATTTTTGGACACAACAGTGGACGTGACTGATTATTTGTCATACAAAGAAAGTAATATTCTCTTCTTCACAAGAGATGGACCTCAAAACGAAGACTCCTCAGTATTCAGGTTCTTCCTTTTTTATGACTACTGGTGAAATATGCTCAGCATCCGCAGCATCCTCCTCTATTTTTTTGACAATTGGACTTTTGATCACGCCGTCCTTGGTATCTCCTGAAACATCCTGCAACTGCAGATTCGGAGCTATATCAATCAGTGGATCAATTTACATGGGAATAGGCGTGCATCTGCACCATGCAAATATAATTGCAGAGGAAATCGTGAAACGGTCAAGATGCAAACGGTCCCATTAGGTTCAGAAAATCTCATGCCAAGGATAGTACCCCGAGATTCCTTAAGCTAGCAGTGACATCCTCCTGTTGCTGCTGAAGAGTGGTCCGCAGTTCCTGGAATTCCTGGGTACATTGCAGAAGAAACAGTCAGAACAAGAAAGATTACATTAAAAAAAAAGAGAGAGACGAAATAGCAAAATCATCACTTACCGATCTGAGTTGTTCCACCTCAACGTTAAGTGATTTCTTAAGTTCCGAAAGTTCCTGCATCGAAACAAATTCACGAAGATGGTTTTTCAATACCATTCATATTTGGTGTGTAAAACATTTAGCAACTAAGCAAAGAAATCTCATTCGTAGTGTAACATAAAACAATTCCTTTCATAGCATAACATAGAACTTGAGAGATTTTTTCCAACAAAGTAGTAGATCAAAGTCCCTCCACCACAAAGCAGCAAGTAATTTCAGGCCATAATTCTTTGGCATAATGGTTAAATCCCATGACCATATTATCTGCCAATGCATTCTTCAGATAGGTAATTTTTTACTGTGGGACACAAGGCAATTGGATTCCAACAGCAGAAAGATACGCTCTTTTCTCAAATAAGATGCCTCATCCCTAATTATGCCCTTTAAAATTTCTATGAATTGATATGCCTCAGTTTCAAGCTAAAATACTACATGCCGTTTGGGCATCACATCAACTGAAAGACTAGCTATAACAATGCTTAACAACATGCCCGCTACCTTCACTTGCTGCTTTAGA
Source organism: Syzygium aqueum (assembly GCA_031216185.1). Taxonomy (NCBI): domain Eukaryota; kingdom Viridiplantae; phylum Streptophyta; class Magnoliopsida; order Myrtales; family Myrtaceae; genus Syzygium; species Syzygium aqueum. The sequence continues at coordinate 12,729,679 of CM062232.1, read as the reverse complement.
TATACGGTAGAAAGAGATGAAGACAACAACAAAGGGTCCAGAAGATTTGCATGCTACCACATAGTCCAAACAAGATTTGATTTGCTATTGCAAATTATAGTTTGTGAACAGATAAGAGGATAAAGTTTGTAATATGACAGCTTATTCAACTTCAGGAGTCTGATGACATAGGCACGCAAAACCAGTAAAGAAAAACATGACATGATCATATGACTAGCTCAGAAGGTTCCTGTGATGTGGGTTTAGGCACTCAATTATTCATAAAAACCTAAATCCACCAATTCCAAGGATGAAAGCAGCACAAGTCATGTGGAACATTGATATGAGGCTAATGTACAGGGATAATAAGTTCAGTCTTGTAACCCATACTAGGAAAAATATAGAAAATTTTCGTTCTTGACAAATCCAGTCAGAGTGAGAAAGGTGATGATGACGACATGAATGAAATCTTTTTGTGCTCGAAAACTGGATCCCAATATGGATTACTCGGGCCCCATCAGAAGCTCAGGCCATGCCATGCTTTGTAATACTAATCTGCACAACACTTAGAAATACACAGTTCAACGCCACCCACAGCAAGAGACGGCTTACGTCTTTGTAGATCTTGACTTGGGTGTCCAACTTTGACCTCCAACCTTGCAAATCCTACACAAGCAGACCAGAATTATAATAATCGGACACTACCCTCTTTCCAGAAACTCCGCACAGCATATCCCATCGATAACACAACAGACACAACGCAAGCAAATTAGAAACTGCTCTAGCAAAGGGAAAAAAAGGATCCGACTTTTCACCTGCTTTAGGCTTTGGATTCGAGTAAGAAGCTCCGACCTCGACTCGTTCAACTCCTGCAAACACAGCAACAAGAACGACAAGTAAAGCGCGCCGCAAAAAAACCCAGTCGAGCAAAATTCCGGGATCCGAACTCAATTGGGCACAGAGAAGCTTCCTTTACGCCTCCATCCAATCAACCATCTCACGGTAGCTCCCATCAAAGCACAACGACAAGAAGCTACGAACCGAACACAACCCAACCCAACCCAGAAAAAAGGAAGATGAGATTAAAATGAGTACCGCGATCTTGGAGCTCACGGGGGTGATGTTCTCCTTCCTCTGCGAACAAAGCAAGAAACACCCATCAAACATACAACGCCACCATGCAAATCAAGAATGTCTCCACAAGCCAGACACACAGAGAGAGAGAGAAGGAGAGAGGGAGTACGGATGAGAGGGGAGCAGGAGAGGGGAGAGAAGGAGTGGATTCGGGGTCGGCCATGATCTTCTTCTTCACGGATTGTCGCTGAGCAGTGCTGGTTCTGGTTCTAGAGAGAGAGAAGAGAGAGAGTGGGGTGTGCGTGTGCGTGTGCGTGTGCGTGTGTTTTGAAATGGGGAGGTTTGATTTTTGAAAGCTTTTAGGGTTTTTTTGGGGGAGGGGGGGTGGAGCGTGTTTTTGATTTGGGCGGGCAAATCTTGTGCCTGGTGCTTCTTTGCTCCACTGTCAACGCGTTATTATTATTATGAAAAAAAAAAACAAGAAAAAAACAAAGCAAACGTTGACGTGAAGTACGAGAGTCATCGTCGACGGTTGCCGTCCGATGATGAGTGACGACGCCGAGTGGGGACAATCCGGAGACACGTGGACCAGGTAGTTCTATTTGTTTGCTGTTAATCCAAACATGGAGCGCTTTTTTTTTTAGAATTAATATCGCGAAAAATCTCAAATTGATAGTCATGTGATAAATTTACCCTTCATTAATTTTCGTTAAATTTTACAGTCAAATTGCTGAGTTAGATGATACGTGGCAGTTGACAGGTACACCAGTTTGAGATTTTATCCTTCTGTTTGTCACAAATTTATCAATTTGTGATTTTTCGTAATATTAATTCAATTTAACGGATGGTAAATTTGTCATAATAGTATCGGTTTGGGGTTTTTGGTGGTCAAAAAATAAATTTAGGATAAATCTATCACGGGTATATCAGTTTAGGATTTTTTGTAATATTGACCATTTTCTTTGCTCTCTTCAAAATTTAATATAGTATTTGAATTTCAAAGTATTGTAAAAGCAATTATATGCTAATACGTGTGTCAAAGTTTATGTGTTGCGAAAATTTCGAGTGTCTTGAAATAAAGTCATAACCCTTGAACCATAAGTTTTGATTAAGTAAAAAGTAAAAGTCAATTTAGCCACAAATTTTGATCTAAAGTAGGTCTTACATGAGTGTCGAGAAATTCGGAAAACCGTGATTAAATTTAGTCCTTGAAATTGGGTCTAAGCAATAGTTTTCCAGCCTTGAGTCATCCACGGACCGGTTTCGGCCCGAAATCGGCCCGGTCAAACTCGGGCCCAGCCCGTTGACCGGGCCTAAGGTTTGGAACTGGAACCGACCCGTGGTCTACGGGCCCGGTTCCGGTTCAAGAAATTTTGGAACCGGCCTGGAACCGTCGGTTCCCGGCCTGGTTCCAAAAAAAAAATTCAAAAAAAAAAGCCTGCAGCAGGGCCTGCACGTCTACAGGCCCTACTGTAGACTGCAGTGTGGCCCGTTGCCAGGGCAGCCAGCCCTAGCAACGGGCAAAATTATATAAAAAAAAAAAGATAAGATTAAAAAAAAGATACATTTTTTTTAATCATAAATTTTCTTCTCATTTTTTTTTATAAATTCTCTCAAATTCTCTCAAATTCTTTTCTTTCAAATTTTCTAGATACTCTAAATTCTCTCAAATTTTCTTAAATTCTCTCAATTTTCTCAATCCGTGCAATTCTCTCTTAATTCTCCCAATCAATCCACTCAATTCTCTCAATCCACTCAAAAAATGGTAGGTGGAAGTCAAGTGCCAACTGGCAAAGGTAAGAATACCATGACAGAATCCCATCATTCTTTTGATTCTTGTGATTATGCAGATTTTAAAGATGATGAAATCAACATTTTTCCCAATGTGGAGAGTGTCCCGACGCAAGAAAGTCTTCATCCTCCTGCCGAAATATCTACAACAAAAGAGGCGGAGCGGGAACTTACATCTGACATTTGGCATCATTTCACGAAAATAGAAAGGTTTGATATTGGTGAAAAAAGGTATGATATAATTTGTAAATATTGTGGGAAAATATATAAATATACAGGTGGATAAGGATATGGAACATTCAAACGATATCTTAGGAGCAAACATCCAACCCAAGCGGGAATTGATATCGGGCAACAACAAATTTCCGGGTACGTCAATCCTAACACTTCCCCTTTATTTCATTTTAATGAAAAAACTTATAAGGAAGAATTAGGTAAATTTGTTTCCGTTGAGCATTTATCATTTAGTTTTGGAGAAAGATTTGGTTTTAATTAATTTGTACAAAAAGCATGTGCTCCACAAGCAAAACGTGTTACTAGAAATTCACTTAAACGAATAATTAAAGATCTTTACAGAAATGGAAAAAAGGATTTACAAAACTTTTTTATGCAATTTAATGGATGCATGCATATAGGTAGTGATATTTTGAGTGATCATTGGCAAACACATTCTTACATGGGCATAACATGTCATTAGATAGATGATGATTGGAGTATTCAAAAAAGAGTTCTTGCATTTAGAGTTTTCGATGAAAAGCATACGGCAAATAATATTTATAGAATTATTAGGTAAATTTTGGAAGAATATTATTTGCTCAACAAAAATTTTTCAATTGGTTTTGATAAAGCCGCGGCAAATACCGCTTCAATTGTTGATTTAGAAAATATTTGTAAACCCGCTTTTGGCGGAAAATTTTTTCACGTTAGATATGCTTGTCATGTTTTAAATTTATGTGTACAAAATGGTTTGAAAACTCTTGATATTTTTCTTGAACCAATAAAAACGGCGATTCAATTTTTATGGAAACATTCCAAAAAATGAAAGAATGGGGCAAATTTTGTAGAGAAAATGCCAGAAAGCCAAAAAGATTTCCAAGAGATGTTCCAACTCGTTGGAATTCTATTTTCCACTTGATTGGTGAATCTTATGAGTATAAAGATTTATTATGTCCATTCATTTTTAATAATATATCTCAGATTAATTTATACCCACAAGAGTGGGGTATTTGCAAAAAAATTTTAGATATTTTAAAGGTTTTTAATGACGAAACTTATACTTTGTCCGATATTTATTATCTTACTACCCATTTATTTTTAGTAGAGTGTATTAATATTATCGGAATTTTTGACGAATATGAAAATGATATTGAATTACAACATACTATAGTAACAATGAAAATGAAGTGGCTACATTATTATGGTGAAATTCTCATTATTTATTTAGTTGCTTGTGTTTTTTATCCGCGTTGCAAATTAGATGGTTTAAGTGATTATTTGCATACGTATTATCAATGTTTACATTATGATACGGCAAATATTACAACCATACTAAGTGAGGTTAAAAGCGTAGTAATAGAATTATATAATGAATTTTATACTAAATATAATTTAGGTGATATTGGATCTTCTCAATCTACCGAGACACAAAATGAGAGTACAAGTAAAATTAGTAGAGGGTATCAACTTCTATTAAATAGACAAAAAAACAAAAGGGAGTAATAGGAAATATTTCTGAATTAGAGCTTTATCTAACTGTTTTCTTTGAGTTTACTAAATCCGAAGGTGGTACAGGTTTTTTAATTTTGGATCGGTGGAAGAGGCACGCAAGCCAATACCCAATCATTTCTCTTATTGCAAAACAAATTTTTGCAACCCCTTGTTCCACGGTTGCGATCGAACAAGCATTCAGTGCCGGATGTAATATTTTGGACGAACATCGTTCAATATTAGCTCAAGAATCAGTGGAGATGCAAGCTTGTGTCGATGATTGGACGGAGGCTCAACACCGACAACAAGAGATAGATCGAAATAATAAATCCGAATTCTTTAACGACGGATATACCATAGGTACCACTACTGGAACAGGAATGGGTAGAGACAACTGAGGATAAAAGAACTGTTGAAGTTGACAAATATTTCAGGGACCCTTGTTTCTCATACCGGGCACGCCCACGTGAGCTTAGGGAAATCGAAGTATAATCGACGACATGTGACCCCTACGCACGGAATGCGGGGGTTCGGATAGGCTTGGGTTTTTGGGTCATTTTATGGCATATATATTGTGTTTTTTTTATTGATCATTGTAACGAATTGTAAGGCGCTTAATGATAATTTATTAAGTTCAAGCCCCCTCATTCTCTCTTTTTGTCCCCAAATTGATTAAAATTTACATTTTTATTACAATTTATATTGAATAATTCATTATTTCATAATTTCATTAATTTTTTATTTCATAATTTTTTTAAAAATTTTAAATTATGAACCGGAATGGGCCCAGAACCGAAACCAGACCGGAACTATCCGGTTCGTTCATGGCTAGGAACCGGAACCATCGGTTCCAGAACCGTGGCCATGACAACATCCATGCCTTTATATTAATTTTTGCAGGCTTATAACACATTTGGCTCTTGTGGTAATTCAAAAGGACACAAGGCTCGAGGGTTTTGACTTTATTTTTTTTAAAATTTTGATTAAGAAAAAGAAATAATTGAAAAATCAATTTTTAAAAATATATTTTTATGAGAACGAATGTTTCATTGACTAAGGACCCGAACATGAGTGCCGAGAATCTGCGCATAGCCTTTGTAAAACCAAGCTTGAGTGCCGGAGACCAGAGCTCAAGCATCGCAGACCCTAGCACGACCTTTAGGACCTAGGTTCGGGTGTCGGGGTATGGAGCACGGGCATATTAGGGCTTTAGGCCCAACCTTGATGGACTCGGGCATGAGCACCGAGCATCAAGGTCCCTGCCCAGGTCTCGATGAACCTAGGCCTAGGTGCCGGATCCTTGGTCTTGAATGTAAGGGATCCATGAACCATCATTGGGATTTCTGTGTCCAAGCATAGAATTTTGAGTCTAAATGTCGATACCTAACCGTATTTTGGAAAATATTTTCCAATTTTTTCAAATACGAAATCTTTCTTGAATTCAAGTACAGGTTTATGTAGACTAAAATAATTTTTCATTGACTCATCTTCCCAAGCGAATCGAACGTTGGAAAATGAAAAAAATGTGTTTCGTGAAACAAATAGAGTCTAATAGTTGTTAAGGTTGTCAGAGAGGGCGGGCGGCCTGCTGGCCCCTCAGCCTACCCATAAGTTGGCAATTTCGGCCAGCAATTTTAGACCCACCGAGCAAGCCTGGGAAAAAAATTCTAAGCCCGAGTTTTACTAATACCAATAAATAAAAGAAGCCTAAGTTTCTATTATAGGAGAGAAAAATATATATAAAAGCTCGTAGGTAATGTAGCAATATAAAATAATACAAAGCCCTAAAATTTTAATTTTCATTTATTTGTTATTTTTTTAGTTGAAAATTTTTTAAAAGTAGAAAGTAAAAGTGTGGCCCCGTGGGCGTACATGGAGGTTTAGGCGGGCTCAGGCTTGCCTACTGGGGCTATAGTTTTTACCATGTTTGAGATTTAAGTAATTAACTAATTATTACTTAGGCAAGCATGGAATTATATAAATATAATTAATATCTAATATTTCAATTAATCGGTGAAATAATAATTATTTTGGTTTTCTACTTACAATTACTATTTCGTCCATTTTGTTGCATTTGTTTTTATAATATATCTTAGCACAAGACATGTCACGCCCCGAACTCCACGGCACGCAACATCCCGCACATAGGTCGATGTGGTGCGACGTCCTAGGATGCGTCGCCGACCCGTCTCCCATAACAGAGTATGAGGCACATGCGAAAGCAATAATTAAAACACCCGTACAGACAAATATGAGAACAAGGGAAGCAACACAAGGAAAACTTAGACAGCATACACATCCATAAAAACCCATTAAAAGCATTCTTACAATATCCATTTGAACAGTAACAGAGAGGAGGGTACAACAAAAGGGTGCTGTGAACTGCTACCATTGGTCAAAAGGGATAAGAGGCTAGGGGGTCAGCTACAACAAAAGGAAAGAGGGTTAAAATTCCAAAAAAAAGTATCTACCCTCACAACATGACTAAGTCTAGCCTAGGGCACCCAGTCAGGATTGGAATCGTCAGACTCTGATGAGCTCTCCGGTAACTCTAAGTTCTCGCTGAAATTCTCCTCTTCAGACTCTTCGGTATCCATCGGCTCGGCTTCGTCAACATCCATCGGCTCCAAAATCGGGTCCTCCACTACTGGTTCGTTGTCGCGACCCTAAAAAATTTTCATCATTTTTTCGGGCCAATGGATTATTAAGACTAATCTTAACTCGGGCCCTCCCAAGCTCTACCAATTCGCAACTTAGGGTTTAAGTCTTTTAACGTGCAAATGTTTTCATGCTTGGAGTCGCCACTAATCTATTTACGGTGGGTCGATTAGAAACCTAAATAAAACATAGGGAGATATGTTTTATTCTTACGAACCAGAGATTCTAAGCCCGGGGACTTGATTACGCTAGATCTAGTCTAACGCCCTTTCGGTACCTTTTCTTTTCAAAAATATTTTGGCAGACAATTTGGATCCATTTTAGCTTATTTACTAACATGTGAGGTGTTCATGCGGGTGCGCAAACCACCAATTTAACACCCAGGAAAGCATTAAATAAATTGCAAGTTTGGAAGAATTACTTACCTCAAACCAATGAAAACATCTGCATTGTTGGCTAGAAAATCACATCAACACCCTAATATGATTTCTAATTAACACGCAATTCACTCAATTTCTTTTTTTTTTTGGATTTTCATTTACTTAAATGAAACTTAATCTATATGCAATGACGTGCAAAAATGACATGCGAATTAATGCAACCTAACATGCAAACTATATGTCATAAGACGACGTGGCCTAATTCTAATGACGGACGAATGAATTATTTTTGGTATTTTTTGATGAAATTCGGAATAAAAATATGCATAAATTAACATGCAACCTATGATGACTTAATTTATCCTAACATGATTTCTTTTTGGGATTTTTGATTAAAAATTCGAAATTATTAAATGACATGAATAATCCATTGAGATTAAAACAACACCTAATTTAAACTAGGAAACATGTTATCTTAAGTCCCAATTTAAACTAGATAATTATTTCAATCTCTAAGAGATATTCAAAACCTAAACATGCAAAATTTTAACTTAAATCCTAACTGATATTTTTTAATTTTCTGTTTATTTGAAAAAAGGAAAGTAATCAAACAAATAAAGAAAGCAACCGATTCAAATCAACCACGCGATCCGCCAAATTTGTTTCAAACTCGGATTAGGCACAGAAATCGAACTGACGATCATATCTACAGGGTTATAGATATCGATGGAAAGTCGATCATTCAAATTTGGAAAGCGGATAAATTCCATCATCGTATCTAAATAGTTATGGATAAGATAATGAAATTCCATATCGCCGCGTATCGTACCTTAGGGATAAGGTCGGATAGTCGTCTAGATACGTTGCTAAATTAGGAAAGTTTCCTAATTTTGAACATTCAAAAATATTGCGGATATATCGAGCATTATCCTAAGATATCTAAATATCTACACAATATTCATGAAATATTCAAACACCCAAATTAGGAATCTAAATATTTTGAAAATATACCGGATAAAGATTTTTACCTGATTTGCGGATAACCTTCCAAATTCGAATCACGTGGATCGGGACTCGGGCTTTGCGGATCAAGACGATGGCGGTGGCGGCGAACGGCTCTCCGGCGACGGCGGGGCACGGCAAACCGGCGGGGCTGCTCCGATGGGTTCCCGGCAACATCAGGAACTTCAGGGAACAGTTTTGAGCAGCGGCATTCTCGGTACAGCTGTGTAAGGATGTCGGGGGGGGGGAAGACTTCGCGGCTGGTCGTTGGTGTGGCCGTTGCAAGAACGACAAGAACAGAACCTGTTCGTTTGGGAAGCTACCGGAGTTGACCAGCAGCTGCTTTGACAAGGCTGGGGCTTGGAAGTGCACTGGGAATGCAAGAGACTCGCTGGAATGTCTCTGTGACAAACTGGGACACTGCTGGATGGCTTGCCGAAAGCTGCTGGAACAATTTCCGTCGACTGATGGCCCTAGAACAGCAACCAGCGGCGTTGTCTTCGTGGGATAAGCTTCGGTTTTCTTCCCTTGGCGTCTTCTGCATGGGGGATCTTCAAAGCTGCAGCTGAGTCGGCTGATGGTCAACAAGCATGAAGGAAGTCAGCAGCATGGGCGGCCAATCAGAGAAGAAGCAGCGGTCGTTGTTGACGTTGAGGAAACAACTGCAACGAGGGCCTTCGCTGGAAGTGCGGTAATGCACGAAGAAGCAGCAACGACAGCGATGATTCTTGTGCGAGTGCAGCTGTTCGGCGAGGACGTTCTCCGGCGAAAGGGCTGAGGAACGGCGCAACGACTGTGGTGCGGTGCAGAGGTAGCGCAGCGACGGGTGGCGTCGCGGTGAGCGACGGCGGCGGTGGGGGCGCGACGCACTGACTTCTCCCTCTCTCTCTCTTTCTCTCCAAAAATTTCTAATCTGAAATATGTCCCCCCCTAACTTCTGACCTAAACATGTTTATATAGTTCTAACCTAGGTCAATTAGATGGGCTTTCTAGTCTCAATGGGCTTAGGCTTGGGCTTAGGTTCTAATTAACATTTAAATGGGCTGAATTAATTTAGGCTGAATTAAGCTCAAAACATAATGGGTTGAATTAAGCTCAACTTAAAACGACCGAGCCTGTTCATCTTGAAATTCCCGGCCCTTGCATTCCTGAGCGAACCGAGTTTTGTTCGATGAAATTTAAGCTCATTCGCCAACGCCAATTTGATGTAAAAATGCAATTAAATTAACGTGAACCTAAACTGTGTGTTGTGCAATTTAAATATTTTTGTTTAGGGGTTAACATTTAATCCTTAATTTTCTATGCAAATTACACTTAATGATCGGTAAAATTTAGGTGTCAACAGCTGCCCCTCTTTGAAGGTGAGCTCGCAGAGGTTGCATGCAAAGACTAAACGATACCTAAATTTCAACCATGCAAATGCAATGGATGTTGTTTTTGTCAGGATTATAAGTCCCATTTTTGAAATGCAATAAGAAATGATGCATGCTGATATGAAAGGAAAACATACCTGGAATTACTTACCTGACAGAAGCGAGATAATGCAATTCGAGGCACGACTCTGACTTTGCATGTTATTTGGCAAATGTCTAGGCTCAGTCCCATAAGTATTGCCTGATAAACTGTTGATAAACTGTTGATAAACTTCGGTAATCTGCAATTAAGTCAAAACACACGAAGAAAGCTCGACATATCCAATCATCGTCTGGATTCGCGAGAGCAGTTTTTTAGAAAGAAAGGAAAAAATGTAAAAACGTTCCGACCTTTACAAACCATCTATACATCTCCATAGGTGTTTGTAAAGATTTGGCCGCTGCGCCTATATATCGTCATAGGTGTGTCACGGGGGAACTCAAGAGAATATTCCAACCCTTATGAGATACCTATACATCGCCATAGGTACTCATGAAGATTTGGCCACTTCACCTATACATCGCCATAGGTGAGTCGCAGGGGAACACCTGGGGTTGAGGGAATATTCCGACCTTTATGAAATACCTATACATCGCCATAGGTATTCATAAAGATTTGGCCGCTTTACCTATACATAGCCATAGGTGAGTTGCGGGGGAATATCCGAAATGGGTAGAATATTCCGACCTTTATAAGATGCCTATACATCTCCATAGGTACTTATAAAGATTTAGCCGCTGTGCCTATACATTGCCATAGGCATATTGCGGGGGAATACCTGAGATTAAAGAAGAATTCTAACATTTACAAGACATCTATACATCTCCATAAATACTTATAAAGATTTGACTGCTTCACCTATACATCGCCATAGGTGAATTACGGGGGAATCTTCTCGAGATTGTAAAAATCTGTGATTTGGTGAACAAAGGGGCTGGCCCAAATGTTCGAGGGCTCCTTGACAAAGTACTTGGACATCATCAGCGGTACCTGAAAATGCTTGATCAATAGATACCTGAACATCATCAAAGGCATCTAGAGATGATAACAAATTGATTCAATATGGGGCTTGACGATTGCTCGAACAGGTTAGGGATACCCGGATAGTCATAGACATCCAAGGGATAAAGATATACTTACCTGGTGATATCTTCGACTCTCGATGGTGCGTCTCCTGCTAGACACGGTTTTAGGCAACATGTAATATGCATTCGCACACTATCAAGAACACATATATTCATGCACTATAATTTCAACTGGTTTTTATGCACGATGGTTTTGTCAAATCAGCATTACAAACTCCATTGGGGAAAAATCATGTCAAGACAATCCGAACTCACAAGCGGATATCTTGAAAATGTCGAATGAGGGACTTCCAATCCGAAAAGGGCTTTCACTCATTTTCATTGAAAAATGCTGATTTATGAGAATCTCTCTATCTCACCATTATCATGTCGACAAGGGTTCGAGTATTCTCGCAAGCGGTACGACCTTACCAATCCAAGAGGTCTTTGCTAGGACTGTAATGTGGGCTTGGTCAATGGCTTAGCAAAAGAGACTCTTTTAGTCGAGGCTATTGAAAGAAAATAATCTGCAATTGTCTCCGGGTTTACAAGTCAAGAACCTTACAAAATGAGATAGAAATGGACTTGCTCGCATTTCTTCGAACTAAGCTTTTAACATTTGAAACTCTACGTTAATTCAAGTGCCATAATCTGAAGAGACTTTGCAAGGGATGTAACGTAGACTAGGCTCATGGGTTGAGAAATGAATGGATCATTAGGCTCAAAATGTGTATGATCGGGGTGAATAAGTTGGTGATCATCTCGGCATTGTCACCGCTTTTCTTCTTCACCAGAGATTGTCTCCTCGGTAGATGTCTCATTGGCTTCGAGAGTTCATCACTTGATTCCTTTAAGACTTCTCGACTGGGGATTCTGATATGTCATATCCTGACATTTTTCATTGGGCATTGACCTTGCTTTTACCAGGCACACTTTTTTTCTTGCCCCTTTCTTTTTTTTTTCTTTTTTTTTTCACATGTTTCTTACATTGTAAACACTGGTCAACTATATCTGACTGATTGACTTGTCATTGAAACTTTCAAGGATCTTCATCTCTTATCGGCATTCTGGATGTGCTACTTGAACAATGACAACTTTTGCCTTGCTCCAGTGTGGGGGATGATCACCAACTGGGTTTAAGAAACGAATTTGCAGGCTTAATTGGGCTTAGCAAAGGATAAAATGTGTATATGATAGAGAAAGAAATGCGCTTCGTCATCCTAAGGCACTTGAACTTTTGCATGAATTCATCTGAAAAAGCAACACTCAAAGATCAATGCAAGTGAGAGCAAGAAAATTTCTATTCGTTTTTCACCTTATGATACTAATTTACCTCCAGTTTGCCCCGATGTGGGGTGGTTCTTGACAGTGGTAATTTTAATGAATTTCTCCAAATGATTAGGCTCAAAGAGGTTGAACAATGGATAACTTGCAATATTTAAGGTAAAGAAATGAAATGTCTCTTGTCATTTCGGACGCCGTACCTTTTGCGAGAGAACTCTTTATCTTGCAGACATGGAATTTTTCCACTCAACTCACTGGGGATTAATAGATGGGATTGTGTATAGGATATGGTTTGCCTTTCATCATCCTGATGCACCTCATTCGACACACTCAATTCGTTCCACATGAGTTATCGGGTTGTCTAAATAGACTTCCCTTTTGAAGTCAAAGATACCGATTGATAAAATAATCATGCAGAAATTAAAGTCAACGCAAACATTTTAACTAGAAATTGATTGAAATCATTTATTAATCAGTGCAATGTTTGCGATTCAGAAGTATAAAACCAGATACTGAAAAACTTTCGCTGCAAAATGTCAGGTTTTATCAAGGATAATACATCTTTACAGCGTCAAAATTAACAGGAGTGGAGAACTCACGACCATCCATTCATGCAAGAATCAGGGCACCTCCTGAATGTCACGCCCCGAACCAATCAAGACCGATACTAGTCGATCGACCATGAATGGAACGGGCTCGTGAAGCATAAATGTTGTTAGAACGTCCCGTTGATTATTAAATATGAAAAGCATGCCGAAGCAAATCAACGAGATAAACCAAGCATTTAAGACAAACGGTGCACGTTGTATTAACAACAGGGATTCGTGCTTATTTTACATGCCCTAACGCGGGCTTAAGTTAACACGGTATTTTTCACATGCCTATTTCAAAGGCACTTCCGAAAGATAAACAACAAACAAGCCATATACACAACAAAATTTTGGCTTGGGTCCTTAGCTCCGCTATATTTTATCATACTCTCGCTCCTCCTGCTCCTCCCGCTCCTCGTCCGGCTGGTCGTCACGCTTAACCCCCTGCTTGCCCCGGAAACAACCCGCTCGATCCCGTGAATGGTCCGTTGAACCCGCGGAGGGGCCCAACCCATTCACCATTCGAGGCACGGTACCATGCCACATACGGGTGAGTAACCAGCTCGTCGCCGCCTTCGTTGACCATCACATAAGTTGTGATGCGACGGTAAGCGCGACTCTCCCGGGCATCGATCACGGTAAGTAGTTCGGCTCGCATTTTGACGGGGTTTTCGAAGCGGGTTGGAGGGGACGCCATATCACGGACCCGAAAAGAGGAAAAACAATGGAAGTGAGTCGGGGGACTCAGTAAGTAAAATTTTATTAACAAGCGATGACATGTCAATCGTCATTACACAAAATATTCTTACCGTACCGGCCTCCGTGGCCGATCAAACAACAATGGGCATGGAAATCATAAAACAAGAATGCCAAGCATGGCTAGGTCACAATTTACCTCATGTATCGCACCTCGATTTTTAATTCTTGTTAGATAACATGCAAAAACATGAAACAAGGCAAACTCGTTATACGGAACAAAACATCGGAACACCAAGAACCGAGAACGGGGAAATCTCGTGGGATAATGTATTTCAACGTCATTTCCCGGTAATAAAATCTCACTTACTCAATAAAACAAGAACTAAAGGTAGAGAACGGGCGGGAAAAGCAACGGTCCTCGGTCTTGAACAACTCACGGTTCGGGCTTTTCTTCTCTCTCTCGTGTTTTCTTTCTTTATTTTCTCTATCTCGGCACCCTCTCTCTCTCTCTAATTCTTTGTCGGCTTGTGTGTGAGAAAAGTGTGCCAATTTCTCTCTAAAGGGTTCTATTTATAGGGAAGTGTAAGCTAGGGTTTTGATGATGCAAGCGCACGTGTCACTAGGCATGTGAGGTAAGTGCACGCATCATTCGAAGGATGAAGTAAGCACATGCATCATCTCTCTATTAATGGCTTCATGATGATGGTTTGAAAAAGAAGTCCAAGGAAGTAAATGAAGGTAATGATGAAATGACCAATTTTTCTTCCTCTCTCTCTCTCCTCACTTATTGGCCTTGACTTCCTCTCTTTCCCCCAAGCTAGCCGTGACTTCCTCTCCATTGATGGTCAACATTTGTTGGCCAAAAACCAATAAATAGCTTCATAAATACCGTAGATAAGGATGAAGACTTTCTTGGCTATCATTAATGCATGTCATAATGATGTAGATAAGACTTTGACTAGGTCAAATTCTAGGGCTTTCTCAATTTGGCTGATTTTTATCCCGAAGTATTCGGATCAAACGGTTCTTGCGAAACTACGCATTTAACGCCTAAAATTAGCCCCGCATCAAAGTAATCCTCAAACTTTTTCCCGAGGGTTTTCTCATAAAATAATTCTAATAATACCCTCTAAAAATGGAATTTAATGTAAAATGGCCTAAACAAATGCATAAACATGGCCCTACAACAAACCAAACCAAAATGCCCCAAATTGATTTTCTCGGGTTACCAGGCACACGGCCGGGCCAATGGGCAATTTTGCCAGTCAGGCCGGGTCAGTGGCCGGGCGAATGGCCGGCTGCACGGGCATATGGCCGGGCCGAACGGGCAACTTGCCAAACTGAACGGGCAATGTGCCGAGCACCTCATTGGGCCGCATGAGCAACGTGCCTAGTCGTACGGGCGAGGGGTTGGTTCTCGTCCAATCACGCATATCAGCCCGGGAATGGCACGACACACGACTTATGGTCATCTTTCTTTGACATAGGACAAGATCGAAATCGGATCTTACGGGTACAATTCATGGCACGAGGGTCAGGCATAATGGCCAGCACACGACCGAGCACGTAGCCGGTCCGTGACCTGGCTGACGGGCACAATGGCCGGTCATGACCGAGCACATGGCCTTGGCCGATGCGACCGGCAATTTTGCCTGGGCCACGACTAAGCCATTAGGCACATGGCCTGGTACATGTCTCATCCATGGCCTTCCCGACTTAGCACAATGATCCGTGGCCGATTCGTGACCGGGCCACGTTCGAGTATCGACGATCCATGATCGACCCTTAGTTGTCATGTAGCCTCGTGGAAATCTGGTACCCCGGAATTAACTCGTGGTCACCCGGAACTAATGCATGGCCGTGCGGTATCACCCGCGACCGACACATGTTGACTCCGGACTGATTCACGGTTGTCCCGGACCACTCCACTAACGGCCCTTATGGTCAAAGGGTCATCCCATGGTCATATTACCCTAATCATGTGTGTAGTCAGGGTCATTCCACTATCGATCCCTAGGCCAACTCATGGACCATCTTTCGATCGAACCATGACCAACCCTCAGTACACTTGTTCCGATCATGCTGTCCATTCCAATATCGACCCTCAACCCGACTTACCTGCTAATCCTTTTATTACCAGTCCTCGGCTTCCTAGGCCCAAAATTGAGGACGTTACAATTCTCCCCCTCTAATAAAAATTTCGTTCTCGAAATTTAAACACATACTTGGTTCTTCGAATAGGTGCGGATACTACCACTTCATGATTTCCTCACCTTCCCAGGTAGCTTCCTCTATGCCCTGGTGTCGCCATAGGACCTTTACTACGGGAATAGTTTTATTTCTCAATACTTGCTCTTTACGATCCACGATCCGCACCGGCTCCTCAACATAGGACACTCTGCTATCCAATTCGACCTCGTCGAAATTTAGCACATGTGCCGGATCGGGTTCATACTTTCTCAACATGGATACATGAAACACGTAATGCACCTGAGCAAGTTTCGGTGGCAGTGCCAACCGATAAGCCAAATTCCCTATTCTTTCTAGAATTTCAAAAGGTCCTACGTACCTGGGGCTCAATTTACCTTTCTTCCCAAAACGTGAGACACCCTTCATGGGTGAGACTTTAAGAAACACGCGGTCGCCTACTTGAAACTCTAGAGGCTTCCTACGCTTGTCAGCATAACTTTTCTATCGGCTTTGGGCGGTTCTCAATTTATCTCTAACCACTTGCATGACCTCATTGGTAAGTTGTACTAGCTATGGACCTGTGACCTTCTTCTCCCCGACCTCATCCCAATAGACTGGAGTTCTGCAAGCTCGACCATATAATGCTTCGAATGGTACCATCCCGATACTTTGCTGATAACTGTTATTGTACGCAAATTCGATGAGATGTAAATGCTCATCCCAACTTCCCTTGAAATCCACGACGCATGCTCGCAACATATCCTCAAGAGTCTGGATCGTTCTTTCTGTTTGGCTATCCGTTTGCGGATGATAAGCTGTACTGTATTGTAACTTGGTTCCCATAGCAGTTTGGAGACTCCACCAAAAACTCGCAGTAAATTTTGAATCTCGATCCGATGTGATCGTCACTGGGACTCCGTGTAGTCGTACAATATGCCGAACATATAACCCAGCATGGTCTTCTAATGGAAGATCCTTTCTCAGGGGAAGAAAATGAGCTGATTTTGTCAGTCGATCAACGATCACCCATATCGAATCATTTCCTCTCTGACTTCTCGGCAATCCCATTATGAAATCCATCGTAATGTGCTCCCATTTCCATTCAGGAATTTCCAATGGTTGTAATAATCCACCAGGCTTGCAATGTTAAGCCTTAATTTGTTGACACGTCAAGCATTTAGCCACATGTTTGGCTATGTCCGTCTTCATGCCGTTCCGCCAGAAATGTTGTCACAAATTCTGGTACATTTTAGTACTGCCTAGATGAATACTATAATGGCTCTTGTGAGCTTCTGTCAAGATCTCTTCCTTGAGTTGTTCATCCTTCGGCACGCACAGACGTCCATTAAACTTCAGGATTCCGTCGTCCGTATCATGGAAATTGGATTTCTTCTTTTCTGCTACTTCCCTTCGAACCTTTTGGATATCCGAGTTTGTTTGTTGTAACGCCTTGATTTTCACAATGATGTCTGCCTCGATTCTAAGAGCAGCTAATAAATTTTGATGACATCCCACTTCCAGTTTGAAATCTAAGTCTCGAGCTTCTTCAAGTAGAGTCCATTCTTTAACCATCAAGTGAGCAATGGCCGATTTTCGACTAAGAGCGTCGGCCACTTTATTTGCTTTGCCAGGATGGTATAATATCTCGCAGTCGTAGTCTTTGAGAAGTTCCATCCAGCGTCGTTGCCTCATATTTAACTCCTTCTGGGAAAATAAATATTTCAAACTCTGATGATCCGTATAAATAACGAATTGCTCCCCATATAAGTAGTGCCGCCAAATTTTCAAGGCAAACACGATTGCAGCAAGTTCCAAATCATGAGTTAGATAATTCAATTCATACGGCCTCAATTGTCTCGAGGCATAAGCCACCACCTTGCTATCCTGCATCAATACACAGCCCAGTCCCTTGTGAGAGGCGTCGCTGTATATTTCGAATCCTCCTGGTCCTTTAGGTATAGTTAAAATAGGAGCAGTCGTCAGCCTTTGCTTCAATTCTTGAAAGCTTCGCTCGCACTTGTCGTTCCATTCGAACTTCGTCTCCTTCTTGAGCAGTCGCGTTAAAGGAATAGCGATGCTAGAGAATCTTTCCACAAATCTTCTATAATATCCTGCTAAGCCCAAGAAACTTCGAACTTCAGTGACAGTCGTTGGTCTTGGCCAATTAACTACAGCTTCAATTTTGGATGGATCCACGGATATGCCATCTCCTGAAATCACGTGGCCAAGAAATACCACACGAGATAACCAGAACTCGTATTTGCTGAATTTTGCATAGAGTGAATGTTCCCTGAGCATCTGAAGCACAAGTCTCAGATGCTGTTCATGTTCAGCCAAATTCTTCGAGTATATCAGAATGTCGTCGATAAAAACGATGACGAAGCGATCCAAATATGGTGTGAATACTCGATTCATCAGGTCCATAAAGGCTGTTGGAGCATTCGTCAAACCGAATGGCATAACAGTGAATTCATAATGACCATATCGGGTTCGGAATGCCGTCTTTGGAATATCCTCATTCTTGATTCTTAGTTGATGATATCCCGACCTTAGGTCAATCTTGAAAAACACCGATGCTCCTTGGAGTTGATCAAATAAATCATCGATTCTCGGTAGTGGTACTTATTTTTTATAGTAACCCTATCGAGTTGCCGATAGTCGATACATAGTCGTAACGAATCGTCTTTCTTCTTCACGAACAGTATTAGCGTACCCCAGGGAGATACACTTGGACGGATGAAACCCTTGTCTAGTAATTCTTGCATTTGTACCTTCAATTCCTTCAGCTCGGTTAAGGACATCCTGTATGGAGCTTTTGAAATAGGCTCGGTTCCAGGTGCTACTTCAATAGCAAATTCGATCTCACGTTCTGGAGGTAAACTTGGTAATTCTTTTGGAAAAACATCCGGAAATTCTTGCACTACCAGGATATTTTCTAACTTTAATTCTTCTTTCTTTATTCTATTTTCTACTATTGTCAGAAATCCTTGGCAACCTTTCTGCAGTAATAGGGTTGTTTCTAAAGCAGAAATCAGAGGAATAGAAGGCCCTCCTCCATTTCCCACAAACGTATAAGAGGGGCGATCGGGAGGATGGAATTGAATCACCTTGCTATAACAGTCTATCTTAGCTCGTCGTTGACTAAGCCAATCCATCCTGATGATAACGTCAAAATCATACATAGCCAATACCGCTAGATTTATAGCATCCACAAGTCCGCCTATAATTATTTTACACCCATAACATCC
This sequence comes from Syzygium aqueum, assembly GCA_031216185.1. Lineage (NCBI taxonomy): Eukaryota > Viridiplantae > Streptophyta > Magnoliopsida > Myrtales > Myrtaceae > Syzygium > Syzygium aqueum. Next base: position 12,710,600 of record CM062232.1, on the reverse strand, counting down.
TAGGGTAGTTTGCACTTCATTTTTCATTGGAGTAGAAATGCTAAGGGCATTTTCTAACGGTTTCATCTCAAGTTTGGCCAGACGTGCAAATTGGCTAGATACGAATGAATATGTAGCTCCAGTATCAATTAACGCATATGCAGCACGGTTATTGAGGAAAACCATACCTGTGATCACTGCGTTGGAGTTCTCAGCATCTTCTTGAGTAAGTGCATATATTTGTCCTTGAGCCGGAGGACGATCACCATTATTAGCACGAGGTTGGACTCCAGTTGATGCTGTCGCCTGTCTCTGCTGCATAGGAATATTCTGTCGCCGTTGTGGACAATCCCTGACCATGTGACCTTGTTGGCCACACCCAAAATACGCTCCCGTACGAACAAGGCACGGGGCATTGCCATGCTGTCGCCCACAAACAGAACAAGTATTTCCAGAAGCATTAGCTGGCTGCTGAAAATTTCGCTTCTTGTTGGAAACAAAAGGACGTTTCCCCTTTATCACTGGCCTCTTGCCCGAACGTTGATCCATTCGGGGAGTAGAATAATAGGGTCGCGTCGAAGGAACCCTCTCCAGCAAATCCTTCTCGATCATTTGAGCTCGTTCATATAATTCATTATAATCCTTCAAGTTCAGTGACACTAACTGACTCCGGATGTCAGGTTTAAGATCATCACGGAATCGTTTTGTCTTGTCAATTGGATTTTCAATAAGTCTGGGGGCGTACCTTGATAATTGGGCGAACCTTGCTTCATACTGGTCCACCGTCATATTTCCCTGCTGGAGTTGCAGAAAGTCTATCATCTTACGATCACGAGCACATTCAGAGAAGTATTTTCCGTTGAAAGCTTCAATGAAAGCATTCCAATTCATCCCGGCATTTTCTGGGAATACAGTTTCTTTGGTTGCTTTCCACCAATAGCTAGCGTTCCTTTGCAGTTGATAGGCCGCTATGGTGACTTTATCTTCCTCAGAACATCGTAACAATTCAAATGCTTTTTGTAACTCATCGATCCAGGATTCCGCCTCTTCAGGATCTCCAGTTCCAGCAAACTTCGGGGGTCGCAGCTTCAAGAATTGCTCGACTAATCCATGCATGGTTCGGTCACCATTCCCATTTCCGTTTACCGCCGCTACATTCTCAACAATAGGCAGTCGTTGCTGTGCTTGTTGTACTTGCTGTCCCAGCAACTCTCCTACGGTCGCAAGAGCCTGCAGAATTCCGTCTATTCGGGGATCTTACTTGGACTTTCCTTTAGAGGTCGAGGTCGGGTTCAGAGCACTCGTACTGCCTTTGGTAAACGACTAACGCTTTTCTACAGTGCAAGAACATGTCAGTAATCAAAACTTAGCAATAAAAGACCTACTTACTAATCAATCAGGTGCACAGTTACACAATCACATGCATAAGGTGTTTCCTGGCTAACTACCCCACTTCAGCGCACCTTATCACTCCAGGCTTTTATTACCGCTTGGGTTTAAGAACTGTTTTCCACTTTTCAGTGCACAGTTCAGATATTCTCGTTCTTTAGCCGTCCTAGAAGCCTACCAGGAGTCACTTAAAGATCAGGCCCTTCACCCCGGCGCCACTTCCTTTCAGAAGCCGTTCAATGATCAGGTGGTATATTTTTGTACCCCGGCGCCACTTCTTCCCAGAGGTCGCACAATGATCAGGCTACCCGCCCCAGCGCCACCTCGGTCAAAAGCCGCACAATGATCAGGTATACGTGACCCCGGCGCTACCTCCAAGAGGCTGCTCAATGATCAGGTCATATGGCCCCAGCGTTACTCCCCGCCTTCATCGGATCGTCAAAATGGCAAGTCGTCACGAACCGCACCTACTGAAGGGAAAACCTGCTCTGATACCAAAACCAACCCCGCTGTCACGCCCCGAACCAATCAAGACCGATACTAGTCGATCGACCATGAACGGAATGGGCTCGTGAAGCATAAATGTTGTTAGAACGTTCCGTTGATTATTAAATATGAAAAGCATGTGGAAGCAAATCAACGAGATAAACCAAGCATTTAAGACAAACGGTGCACGTTGTATTAACAAGAGGGATTCGTGCTTATTTTACAAGCCCTAACGCGGGTTTAAGTTAACACGGTATTTTTCACATGCCTATTTCAAAGGCACTTCCGAAAGATAAACAACAAACAAGCCATATACACAACAAAATTTTGGCTTGGGTTCTTAGCTCCGTTATATTTTATCATACTCTCGCTCCTCCTGCTCCTCCCGCTCCTCGTCTGGCTGGTCGTCACGCTCAACCCCCTGCTTGCCCGGGAAACAACCCGCTCGATCCCGTGAATGGTCCGTTGAACCTGCGGAGGGGCCCAACCCATTCACCATTCGAGGCACGGTACCATGCCACATACGGGTGAGCAACCAGCTCGTCGCCGCCTTCGTCGACCATCACAAAAGTTGTGATGCGACGGTAAGCGCGACTCTCCCGGGTAATGATCACGGTAAGAAGTTCGGCTCGCATTTCGACGGGGTTTCCGAAGCGGGTTGGAGGGGACGCCATATCACGGACCTGAAAAGAGGAAAAACAACGGGAGTGAGTCGGGGGACTCAGTAAGTAAAATTTTATTAACAGGCGATGACATGTCAATCGTCATTACATGAAATATTCTTACCGTATCGGCCTCCATGACCGATCAAACAAGAACGGGCATGGAAATCATAAAACAAGAATGCCGAGCATGGCTAGGTCACAATTTACCTCATGTATCGCACCTCGATTTTTAATTCCTGTTAGATAACATGCAAAAACACGAAACAAGGCAAACTCGTTATACGGAACAAAACATCGGAACACCAAGAACCGAGAACGGGGAAATCTCGTGGGATAACATATTTCAACATCATTTCCCGGTAATAAAATCTCATTTACTCAATAAAACAAGAACTAAAGGTAGAGAACGGGCGGGAAAAGCAACGGTCATCGGTCTTGAACAACTCACGGTTCGGGCTTTTCTTCTCTCTCGTGTTTTCTTTCTTTATTTTCTCTATCTCGGCACCCTCTCTCTCTAATTCTCGGCACCCTCTCTCTCTCTAATTCTTTGTTGGCTTGTGTGTGAGAAAAGTGTGCCAATTTCTCTCTAAAGGGTTCTATTTATAGGAAAGTGTAAGCTAGGGTTTTGATGATGCAAGCGCACGTGTCACTAGGCATGTGAGGTAAGCGCACGCATCATCTCTCTATTAATAGCTTCATGATGATGGTTTGAAAAAGAAGTCCAAGGAAGTAAATGAAGGTAATGATGAAATGGCCAATTTTTCTTCCTCTCTCTCTCTCTCTCTCCTCACTTATTGGCCTTGACTTCCTCTCTTTCCCCCAAGCTAGCCGTGACTTCCTCTCCATTGATGGTCAACATTTGTTGGCCAAAAGCCAATAAATAGCTTCATAAATACCGTAGATAAGGATGAAGACTTTCTTTGCTATCATTAATGCATGTCATAATGATGTGGATAAGACTTTGACTAGGTCAAAATTCTAGGGCTTTCTCAATTTGGCTGATTTTTATCCCGAAGTGTTCGGATCAAACGGTTCTTGCGAAACTACGCATTTAACGCCTAAAATTAGCCCCGCATCAAAGTAATCCTCAAACTTTTCCCCGAGGGTTTTCTCATAAAATAATTCTAATAATACCCTCTAAAAATGGAATTTAATGTAAAATGGCCTAAACAAATGCATAAACATGGCCATACAACAAACCAAACCAAAATGCCCCAAATTGGTCTTCTCGGGCCAATGGGCAATTTTGCCGGTTAGGCCGGGTCAGTGGCCGGGCGAATGGCCGGCTGCACGGGCACATGGCCGGGCGCATGGCTGGGCCGAACGGGCAACTTGCCGAGCTGAACGGGCAACGTGCCCAGCGCCTCATTGGGCCGCATGGGCAACGTGCCGAGTCGTACGGGCGAAGGGTCGGTTCTCGGCCAATCACGCATATCGGCCCGGAAATGGCACGACACACGACTTATGATCATCTTTCTTGGACACAGGACAAGATCGAAACCGGATCTTACGGGTACAACTCATGGCACGAGGGTTAGGCACAATGGCCAGCACACGACCGAGCACATAGCCGGTTCGTGACCTGACTGACGGGCGCAATGGCCGGTCATGACCGGGCACATGGCCGGTCATGACCAAGCACATGGCCTTGGCCGCCGCGACCGACAATTTTGCTCGGGCCACGACTAAGCCATTAGGCACATGGCCTAGTACACGTCTCATCCATGACCTTCCCGACTTAGCACAATGATCCGTGGCTGATTCGTGACCGGGCCACGTTCGAGTATCTACGATCCATGATCGACCCTCGGTTGTCATGTAACCTCATGGAAATCTGGTACCCCGGAATTAACTCGTGGTCACCCGGGACTAATGCAAGGCCGTGCGGTATCACCCGCGACCGACACATGTCGACTCCGGACTGATTCACGGTTGTCCCGGACCACTCCACTAACGGCCCTTATGGTCGAAGGGTCATCCCATGATCATATTACCCTAACATGTGCGTAGTCAGGATCATTCCACTATCGATCCCTAGGCCAACTCATGGACAATCTTTCGATCGAATCATGACCAACCCTCAGTACACTCGTTCCGATCATGCTGTCCATTCCAATATCGACCCTCAACCCGACTTACCTGCTAATCCTTTTATTACCAGTCCTCGGCTTCCTAGGCCCGAAATTGGGGATGTCACACTGAAAGCACCTTTCTAATCACATATGGACCGATGTAGTTTGGGGTAAATTTTCTTTCGGGAACAAGGAAGATTGGCAGCACCTGCCTTAGGACTAGATCATTTACCTCGAAGTGTCTTGGACGTACCTTTTGGTTGAAGGATCTAGCTATCCTCTGCTGATAGGTTTTACCGTGGCAAATGGCTCTCAGCCGTTTTTCATCAATCCGGTTCAATTGCTCGTGTCTTTGTCGCGTTCATTCCACTTCAGACAACTCCACTTGGGATAAAACTCGCAAGGAAGGGATTTCTGCTTCGACAGGCAGGACTGCTTCCATGCCATACACTAGGGAAAAAGGGGTTGCACCGACAGAGGTTCGGATGGAAGTCCGATATGCCATTAGTACAAATGGCAATCTTTCGTGCCAGTCACGATAGTTTTCAGTCGTTTTGGCCAGGATCTTCTTGATGTTCTTGTTAGCGGCTTCAACTGCTTCATTCATCTGTGGACTATAGGGAGATGAATTCAGATGCTTGATCTTGAACTCATTGAACAACTGATCCATGAACTTGTTGTTCAAATTCATCCCATTATCTGTGACAATGGCCTGGGGAACACCATAGCGAGCGATTATGTCTCGCCTGATGAATCTTACAACATTCTTCGCAGTAACGTTGGCATAAGACGCGGTTTCAATCCACTTGGAGAAATAGTCAATTGCAATCAAGATGAATCGGTGTCCATTCGATGCCTTGGGATTGATTGGGCCGATCACATCGATGCCCCACATTGAAAAAGGTCATGGCTCGGATAACTGATGTAACTCCGTGGGGGGAACATTTATTTTATCCCCGTGAACTTGACAGCGATGACATCTCCGAACGTGTTGAATGCAGTCACTTTCAAGACTGAGCCAATAATAGCCTAACCTCATGATCTTTTTTGCTAGCATGTGGCCATTCATGTGTGGGCCACATATCCCCTCGTGTACTTCTTGCATGATCTTAGTAGCTTCAGCTGCATCTACACACCTCAGCAGAATCGAATCATAGGATCTCTTGTACAGCTTTTCACCATTGACGAAGAATTTTGAAGCCATTTTCATTATGTACTTCCTGTCGGCCGAAGTGCTTCTTTCAGGAAACTCTTGTCTCTGGATGTAATTCATGATATCGTAATACCATGGCTTTTCGTCGGGTTCTCCGTTCACAATCATACAGTAGACCGGCTTTGTTAGGACTTGATCTTCAAGGGTTCTACCTCTACTCCACTGGTCACTTGCAGCATGGAAGATAACGTAGCTAGCGCATCAGCGAACTGATTGTGGGATCTCGACAAGTACTCGAAGGAAATGTCTTCGAATTTCTTTATGATTTCTTCGAGGTATTCATGATACGGCACTAGTTTGGTGTCTCTCGTCTTCCATTCTCCCACAGTTTGGAGAATAATTAAAGCGGAATCGCCAAACACTTTCAACTTGGATATCCCCATTTCTACTGCGGCTTGAAGTCCGAGGATGCAAGCTTCGTACTCGGCTATATTGTTGGTACACGGGAACACCAACTTTGCCGCTACTAGATAATGTTGCCCATCTGGGGATATTAAGACTGCCCTAGTGCCGGAACCAGCCAAGTTCACAGCTCCATCGAAGAACATGGTCCATGCGTCTTCCTTTATTACTAGAATGCAATCTTCTGGAGAATATCTATCATCATCCGAGACTCTAGGATTTTCGACTAATACATCAGCAATTACTCGGTCTTTAACTGACTTCTGTGGCATCATCTGGACATCAAATTCCGAAATTAGAATCTGCCATTTGGCTAGTTTCCCTACCAAAGCCGGTTGATTAAGTAAGTACTTGATGGGATCATTCTCAGTCACAAGCAAAGTCTAGTGATGCAATGTATACTGTCTCAGCCTATATAACACCCATACTAGTGCAACGCAAGTCTTCTCGGCTTCAGGATAATTCAACTCCGAGACGGTAAACTTCTTACTCAAGTAATAAATAGCTCGCTCTTTTCCATCTTCAGGATTTTTCTGGGCTAACATCGCTCCTAGGGACTCGCTATGAATAGTGAGATAAAGGATCAAAGGCTGGCCTGGCATTGGTGGGACTAGCACTGGGGGTTTCATCAGATACTGTTTCAGTTCATTGAACTCTTCTTGGCAATTATTGTCCCATTCCACTTGAGCATTCTTCTTTAGAAGTTTGAAGAACGGTTTAGCAGTTTCGGAAAGCTGGGAAATGAAACGGGCTATGTAGTTCAATCTGCCCAAGAGGCTCCGTACTTCTTTCACGGTCGATGGGGGTTGCAGCTCACATATGGCCTTCACTTTGGAGGGATCGACTTCAATGCCCTTACTGCTTACCACAAACCCAAGTAATTTGCCCGACGTTGCTTCGAATATGCACTTTGCTTGATTGAGACGGAGCTTAAACTCACGGAGTCGTTCGAACAACTTCCTCAGGGTATTAACATGACTCTCTCTGAGTTGAGACTTGACAATCATGTCATTGACATAGATCTCAATCTCCTTATGCATCATGTCATGGAAGAGAGTCACCATTGCCCGTTGATATGTTGCCCCGACATTTTTAAGACCGAAGGGCATGACCTTATAGTGGAACGTACCCCAAGGAGTGATGAACGCTGTTTTCTCCTTATCACCGTCCTTCATTCTTATCTGATTACAGCCCGAGAAACCATCCATGAAGGAAAACAGTTCAAATCCAGCAGTACTATCTACCAAAACGTCTATATGCGGTAATGGGAAGTCATCTTTAAGGCTAGCCTTGTTCAGGTCGCGATAGTCGATGCAAACCCGAACTCGACCATCTTTTTTCATGACTGGCACGATGTTGGCCACCCAGGTAGGGTATGGGGTGACTTCGATGAATCCCACTTTCAAGAGCTTCATAACTTCTTCTTCTATTTTCTTTGAAAGCTCAGGTTTGGTTCTTCGTAGCCTCTGTTTCTTGGGCGATATGTTGGGATTAGTAGGCAAGCCGTGCTCCGCAATAGAAGAGTCTAAACCCGGCATATCGGCATAAGACCAAGCAAATATATCCTGGTAATCCTTCAATAACTAGACCAGGCGTTTGGCTTCAACTTCGGGAAGAGTTGCCCCTATTTTCACCTCTTTGGGTTCTCCGGAATCACTCAGGTTGACGGTGATAGTTTGATCTACCGTCATAACTTTGGGCTTTTCATGTCGTTCTAGATCACGCTGAATATCTGAAGAATCATTGAGTTCACCGACATCATTGGGATTAGGCTCGGCGGCGCATAATTCATCGGATTGGACCGTTCTCGTACCCTCACGTGTCACAAGATTGCCCCTGAAACATAAAGTAATAGATTCAGAAGGACAAACAGGGCTAACATTACATTTTTTTTTTGTAAAATTTTTGTGTTTTTATTTTTCTGAAATTCATTTCGAAAAGGTTTTAACAGAGGAAGCATGAAGAAGCCCAGGCTTCAGAATTCTCCTTGGACTATATTTTCTTTTATCGGTTGGATATCATCACCGGGCTAGTTTGATATACCTCAACATGCCCTCAAAAACTGAAAATAGCTTGTAATTTCATTGATAACTTCGAAATGAATTACATTTATTGAATGGAAATTGCAACAATCAAAACCTAGAAACAGAAATGGAAAGCAGTACCCGAGACAGGGCAAGTCCTAAAAAGTAGTAAAAATTCCCACGCAGGGGAGTGTGCGAAAAAGTAAAGGTTTTACTCTTGTGGGCATGTGCCCATTCCCTCTAACGGTCCTTTTTCGATAGCTCCAATGAAGACGTCATCGAATAGGGCAGTGATTCCTTCGATTGTATCATCAGAATCTCCCGTCATTTGAGGCGTTGGATTATCCATACCTCCTCATCTGTCAGGGACAATGTCACGGGGATCAACATAGAAGCTCGGGGGCGCTGAGTACTTCACATAATAATTGAACTTGCCGCTTGGTTGCCCCAAAGTGTCAATCACTTCCTTCTCTTCGTGCATCATCCTCGTAGGACCTGGGAATGTGGTGCGGATGTGTGGAAGCAACCTACCTCGCCCGAGTTCTTCATTGTTCGACCCTTCATTGGATTGCTGTCTATCCTGCTCAACTCCTTGACCTCGACCTCGATCATATCCACGTCTCTCGTTGTTCGGTGCAGTTGGCCCCCGATATCCCAATCTAGAAGTGCGGGGTCTTTGAGAGACTTCGACCGGTCGGCGGATACCTTGACCATCCCTGCTAAGGCCTTCGCCCGGATTAAAGCTATGAGACATCATTACTCTTTCAACCATTACTGTAGTATTCGACACCTCAGGAATTAGCGGTGATGATCCTCTAGATGCATGAATGGTCGATACGAGCTCAAGCGACTGATAGCTCGATTCAATTTTGCAGTCCGGCTCGACATAGGAGATAGCCGTTGCATGACAAATCGGGTGTTCTTCTTCGCCATGTACAGTGATTAACTTCCTATCCACCACAAACTTCACTTTCTGACGTAGACTGGATGGGACAGCTCCAGCAGTATGAATCCATGGACGACCAAGCAGAAAGTAGAATGCAGTGGGAATGTCCATAACTTGGAATAGGACGTTGAACACTATCGGCCCAATCTGTATGTCGAGCTGGATTTCTCCCATCACCTCTTTCTTCGTTCCGTCGAAGGCTCACACGGAGGCCTTCGCAGCATTTATTCTCGAAGGATCAATTTTGAGGCGATGTAAAGTCGCCAGAGGACAGATGTTCAAGGCTAATCCATTGTCGATGAGTACTCGAGCCACATGCGAGGCCTTGTATTTGACAGAAATATATAATGCCTTGGTATGCCCTCTGCCCTCTAGAGGGAATTCCTCGTCCGAGAAGGCTATAAGGTCCTTGAGGAGTATAGAACCCACAAATTCTTCTAGCTTGTCATGGTCGATCGTCTCTGGAACGTGGACTTCACTTAGTACCTTCATTAGGGCCTTCTGATGCTTGATAGATGTCTGGAGTAATTCAAGCAGAGAGATTTGCGGTGCTCCACTATGCTGTATTCACTGGTTTTGATCACAGCCAGGAACTCTTTGGCTTCTTCATCAGTGACAGGCTCGCAGGTTGGACATTAGCTTGGCCATAGGCACGTCTGGATCTGGTGACTAAGTCGACATCGAGACTGTAGGACCAAGGGACAGCCTTATCATCAGAGTATTCGTACGGTTGAGGTATCTCGATCACTATCCCTTCATCGGATATGGGCGTGCTTATTACAATCTCCTCATCGTTGGTCGCGTCTTCGAGCGGAGGCATGTCTTTCGGGAAAGGATCGAGCTTGTCCTTCCCGGTGTTCAGCGTAGCAAACTCCTCGTCCCAGTTAATGACGACCTCGAAGATAGTGAAAACGATGCCAGTATGTTCAGCATAAATAATCATCCCAGCTTCTACTATGCTTGAGATTCTTTTCCTCATGATAGCCAGGGAAATGGCCTCATTACTCGGGTAACAACCGGCTTTCACCAACCCGACGTAAACCTCAGCAGTGTACACCTTGACGTTCTTGATTCGACCAGCATCGAAATAGAATATGACATTCACATTGCCCGCGTGATCAGGGAGCGGGTTACTCTGAACATTCGGCTTAATAGGTTGGAATGAGAAAGCTTTAGTGTCCAGGAGGTTCTGGATTCGGTGCTTGAGGATAAGGCAATCGTCGGTTGAGTGTCCCAGCTCGCCCATGTGATAATCGCATTTCTTCGACGGGTCGAAGTTATAGAACTGCTCAGGGTTGGGCCGCTTTGGCTCTGTGGTGAGTAAGCCTTTTTTCTGGAGCACTGTCAATACTTAAGACAACGATCCGGGGAGGGGGGGTGAATTGCCTCCTGTTGTTCCTTCTCGGAAAAGGTTGACGACCCGTGTTTTGTTGCTGAGCTTCTACTACTTGGATTGCCGGGGCTGGGTTAGTATTCCGCCGGCTCGGTTGGTTATACGTTACATTCACTTCAGCTGCCGGTTCTTTCTCCTTCCTTGCGCTGAATCTTTTGGTCGACGAAGACGGCTCCACAAACCACCCATCCTTCAGCCCTATCTCGATCTGTTCGCCTATGGGGATGAGTTGGTTGAAGTTGTTAGCCGGAATGGCCACCATTCGATTACGGTGTTCGAATGGGAGACTCTTGGTGAACATCCTCTTCAGCTCACTGTCAATAGGCTCTGGGACAACCTGAGCGGCTAAATTTCGTCATCTGATGGCGTAATCCTTGAAGGACTCAGTCTTTTTTATCTGAGCACGCTCGAGATCATCACGAGTAGGAGTGATGTCCGTTATAAACCTGTATTGCTTCAGGAATGTCTCACTAGCTTCCTTCTAGGTTTTGAGGCCATTTATCTTTTTCATGAGGTACCAGTTCAGAGCAGGGCCGGTCAAGCTTGCTCGAAACGCATGGATCATCAGGAGCTCGTTGTCAACGTACGAGGTCATTTGTATGTGGTACAACTGCAGGTGGGCTTTTGGGCACGTAGTGCCATTATACTTGTTACAGTCCGGCATGTTGAACTTCTTTGGGATTTTGATCTGTGAGTATAGGGACAGATCGATCGAAGGTGAATTTTGTGAACCCTCCAGCTATTTAACTCTCTCTTCAAGCTTGTTGATACGTTCATCAGGCTTAGGTTTGTTGACGACGATATGGACGGGGTCATCTTCCAAGTCAGGAATATCGTCATCTTCCTCAAAATCAACACCTTTTCCACTTTTATGCTTCGGGAGGTGTTGGAACAGGGATCGACCGAAGGGTCTTGATTTCAACGGTTATTTGTTGCATTGCGATGGCAAGTTGATTGATCTGGTCTTCCATACCGACAACACGCTCTTGCAAGTCGGTTTGATCGGCCATTCTAGCTCTTGACCGTGTGCGAATAGGCGATCGTGATCTGTCCGTAGTTACCTAATTTGCATGAAACAGGCATACATAAGTGTCAAGAGAAATCACGCGTCGATCCATGACATTGGCCTAACCGCTTTGAATTGAAAAGATCTCTTTATTGAAGTGAGGTGAAATTTTTACAACGACTGATGACTTGAAATGACTTTAAACTGAACGAAAGAGCAAATGACTCGATTCCTAAACAAATTTTTTAAAAGACCGAAATTGAAAAGAAAATGAAAAACAACTTTAAGCTTTTATTCAGCTTGATCTATAGACATATGGGAGGCGACGTCCTTCTTCAGCTGCTCATAAGCTCGAGCTATTTTGGCTGCCTTTTCTTGAGCTTCTTCGACTTTCCTTTTGAGGCGGTTGTTCTATGAGCGATTGGTGGTCTTGAGAGGTACCTTGGGTATCTTCGGAAGTAACTCCTGTGGGATCTTGTGTCGTCGAATGTACTTGGCCGTTGCAAAGTAGGACTTCTGCTCCCCCTTGAGCTGTTCTTCGGGTCGGGCTATCTTTAAAACACGACACTTCTTTCACATTTTCGTGAGTTGAGCTACGGTTCCTTCGTGGTCTTCACCCTTGTCGGAGAAATTGACATGGAGGAGCTCAGGTTGTAACGCCGGAGGGAGCCCCTGGAGAATCTAGTACTGACGAGAGACTCTGGTAGGATAGTATTCGATTGCGTCAGTGAAACCCAAAAGTGGAACCGGTCCAACACCATTACACGTAAGCTGAGCTTTCTCGACATTGAACCAACTAGCATGCCATTGGAAACCTTGGGGTCTAGCGTTTTTCATAAAAATGATCCATTCGGAGTAATGATAATTAGGTGCATTCCCTTGTTTTTCTTTATAGCTTAAGATGGGATAACTGGAATCACTGAGTTCGGATATTTTGAGTAAATTGCCACATCCTTTAATATGAGATAAAAATCAGATTTGCAATAATTCAAGGGGTGCATGAAATGTTTTGTCAACATTTTGCTTGAATTTAGTAAGAGAAATGAAAGTTTCGGCTAAGATGGTGTTGACAAAATTTTTTTCAAGACAGACTTGTTGGACCAACCATGCAATTGATGGATTGCATGCATTCTTGCAACGAGGGAGAATGACGAACCCGAAAAATGCTAGTAAAAAGATTTTGTCTTTTGAAAAGGTGTGGCTTTTTCAAAACATTGACTCAGGAATGAAAAAGGACATGACCCACGGTTTGCTTTCAAAACTTTTTCCAATTCATCTTTTCCGACATTCAAAAATTCTGACAATATTAATGTGGAATCGATTCCCAAAGGTGGTGAAACTAACTCTGACTCCAAAGATTTTCCAATGAGCACACTATACTTTTCCAAAGTCGGGGTAAGTTCATGCTTACCGAATATAAAAGTGGATGTCTCAGGGCACCAGAAGTGGGCTAATGCTCGAACGAGGCTGGTACGGACCTTGACTTCTAGTAGGGGGAGCAGCCTTCCGATGTGGCCCTCAACTAGCTTGCGGTTGGTGGGACTGAGTAGATTCCACCAGGCACGGAGCTCGTCCTTAGGAGCATTAATAATCCGGATGTCTGCCCCTCTCATAGTGTATAGACCAAGACTCACGACCGACCTAACGTCATTGACTGACCAAAGAAAATACGAAAAATAAGTAAATTGCGAGATAAAGGTTGAAGAAAACTTACTTCACTGGGTGGAAAAATGGCAATCACATAGACATGCGCATGAAATGTGAGGTTCGATTTCTATCTAGACTCCGGCTTGCAAAGTGGAGACGCGAGGATTACCGAGCTAAACCAGTCATGGTGGTGGTTAGGCTGGGATTCCCTTGACTCCGGCTTAGTCAAAGAGCCAACCCGGGTTGCGTGGGGTTACAACCATAGGGAGATATGTTTTATTCCTACGAACCAGAGATTCTAAGCCCGGGGACTTGATTACCTAGATCTAGTCTAACGCCCTTTCGGTACCTTTTCTTTTCAAAAATATTTTGGCAGGCAGTTTGGATCCATTTTAGCTTATTTACTAACATGTGAGGTGTTCATGCGGGTGCGCAAACCACCAATTTAACATCCAGAAAAGCATTAAATAAATTGCAAGTTTGGAAGAATTACTTACCTCGAACCAACGCAAGCATCTGCATTGTTAGCTAGAAAATCACATCAACACCATAATATGATTTCTAATTAACACGCAATTCACTCAATTTCTTTTTTTTTGGATTTTCATTTACTTAAATGAAACTTAATCTATATGCACTGACGTGCGAAAATGACATGCGAATTAATGCAACTTAGCATGCAAACTATATATCATGCGACGACGTGACCTAATTCTAATGAAGGACGAATGAATTATTTTTGGTATTTTTCGATGAAATTCGGAATAAAAATATGCCTAAATTAACATGCAACCTATGATGACTTAATTTATCCTAACATGATTTCTCTTTGGGATTTTTTATTAAAAATTCGAAATTATTAAATGACATGAATAATCCATTGAGATTAAAACAACACCTAATTTAAACTAGGAAACATGTCATCTTAAGTCCCAATTTAAACTAGATAATTATTTCAATCTCTAAGAGATATTCAAAACCTAAACGTGCAAAATTCTAACTTAAATCCTAACTGATATTTTTTAATTTTCTATTTATTTGAAAAAAGGAAAATAATCAAACAAATAAAGAAAGCAACTGATTCAAATCAACCACGCGATCCGCCAAATTTGTTTCAAACTCGGATTAGGCACAGAAATCGAACTGACGATCATATCTACAGGGTTATAGATATCGATGGAAAGTCGATCATTCAAATTTGGAAAGCAGATAAATTCCATCATCGTATCCAAATAGTTATGGATAAGATAATGAAATTTCGTATCGCCGCGTATCGTACCTTAGGGATAAGGTCGGATAGTCGTCCAGATACGTTGCTAAATTAGGAAAGTTTTCTAATTTTGAACATTCAAAAATATTGCGGATATATCGAGCATTATTCTAAGGTATCTAAATATCTACACGATATTCATGAAATATTCAAACACCCAAATTAGGAATCTAAATATTTTGAAAATATACCGGATAAAGATTTTTACCTGATTTGCGGATAACCTTCCAAATTCGAATCACGTGGATCGGGACTCGGGATTTGCGGATCGAGACAACGGCGGTGGCGGCGAACGGCTCTCCGGCAACGTCGGGGCACGGCAAACCGGCAGGGCTGCTCCGATGGGTTCCCGGCAACGTCAGGAACTTCGGGGAACAGTTCCGAGCAACGGCGTTCTCGGTACGGCTGTGTAAGGACGTCGGGGGGGAAGACTTCGCGACTGGTCGTTGGTGTGGCCATTGCAAGAACGACAAGAACAAAACCTGTTCGTTTGGGAAGCTACCGGAGTTGACCAGCAGCTGCTTTGACAGGGCTGGGGCTTGGAAGTGCACCGGGAATGCAAGAGACTCGCTGGAATGTCTCTGTGACAAATTGGGACACTGCTGGATGGCTTGCCAGAAGCTGCTGGAACAATTTCCGTCGACTGATGGTCCTAGAACAGCAACCAGTGGCGTTGTCTTCGTGGGATAAGCTTCGGTTTTCTTCCCTTGGCGTCTTTTGCATGGGGGATCTTCAAAGCTACAGTTGAGCCGGCTGATGGTCAACAAGCATGAAGGAAGTTAGCAGCATGGGCGGCCAATCAGAGAAGAAGCAGCGGTCGTTGTTGACATTGAGGAAACAGCCGCAACGAGGGCCTTCGCTAGAAGTGCGGTAATGCACAAAGAAGCAGCAACGGCAGCGATGATTCTTGTGCGAGTGCGGCTGTTCGGCGTGGACGTTCTCTGGCGAAAGGGCTGAGGAACGGCACATCGGCTGTGGTGCAGTGCGGAGGTAGTGCAGCGACGGGCGGTGTCGCGGTGAGCGACGACGACGGTGGGGGCGCGACGCACCGACTTCTCCCTCTCTCTCTCTCTTTCTCTCCAAAAATTTCTAATCTGAATTATGTCCCCCCCTAATTTCTGACCTAAACATGTTTATATAGTTCTAACCTAGGTGAATTAGATGGGCTTTCTAGTCCTAATGGGCTTAGGCTTGGGCTTGGGTTCTAATTAACATTTAAATGGGCTGAATTAATTTAGGCCAAATTAAGCTCAAAACATAATGGGCTGAATTAAGCTCAACTTAAAACGACCGAGCCTGTTCGTCTTGAAATTCCCGGCCCTTGCATTCCCGAGCGAACCGAGTTTTGTTCGATGAAATTTAAGCTCATTCGCTAATGCCAATTTGATGTAAAAATGCAATTAAATTAACGTGAACCTAAACTATATGTTATGCAATTTAAATATTTTTTTAGGGGTTAACATTTAATCCCTAATTTTCTATGCAAATTACACTAAATGATCGGTAAAGTTTAGGTGTCAACATTCGTAGTCTGCTCCTCCTAGCTCCTCATCCTCGGCAGCCTCGTACACACCATAAGAACCCATGCTCCACTCCGAACCCATGTTAGCATCCATGACGTCACCATCTGGACACTGCAGATCTAACTCACCTACTACGGTAAACAGGACATCCATAGTGTGGAGAGGTCCATACTCGTCTCCAAAACGGTCGCGAAAGCACCACGCTACATACTCATGGGTCTCAGGATGTGTCGTTCCCACATCTACTCCTATTAGGGAATAATGTCTCAAAAATACCTCCCCATTCCCTACGGGGTGTACGGTCATAGTATGCTCGAACTCAATAGGGATCCCAAAACGCACCGGGGCATCCGGCATCGTCACTGACGTGGGTCTGAAAGGTTGGGTTATAAAAACGGTGAGACACTTCTCAGTGAGTGAAAAACCCCTAAACCTAAGTTAGGCTAACATGCATCTCTTGACGGGTAAGTAAAATTGCACATACAAAGATGACTTAGGCCCATAGGCCCAAATTGACATTCTCAATGACTCTGCAGGTTAGATAACCCAATAATATCACATCACATACACGGCACTCCCAGTCACATGTGCGTCATACGCATGCTCATAATTTCGAGTGTCAGTCACATATGCGAATCACCGGGTCGTACATACTCGCATACTAGCCCAGGCATATAAATGCATGTAAATGTTCAATTATTATTTACTGCAATCCTGGTAGGGACGCATAATTTCTTTTCCTTTATCACAACACTCCATGGCCAGCGTAAAGACGCCTTAGGTCCAGTGTCTCTAGCCCGCGTCAAAACGCATCAGGCGCAACACCGATCTCCTTACGAACCAGAGCCCGCGTAAAACGCATCAGGTTGGTTGTCTTCCGGAAGAACCTAGCATCATCCTGCTACAAAGTGCATGAGGACGGCACACCCCGTGTAACACGCATCAGGGCGAGATGTGATCACACATTCACACAACCAGTTTTTATCTTAACCCCGCGTAATACGCATCAGGGTATAATTAGGTGATCACATGTCCATGGCAAATACGCATTCTCGCACAATTTTGACACAAGCCTCACACTCGGCATACCCTATGCGTGGCCATGCAAATTTTGCACACGAATGTTGGTCCAATGTACAACGAGCATAATGTCCCACAATGTATAACACGGTTCAATGCCACGAATTCATGCTCAACGATCCACATCATATACTTAACTAGCCCAATCAACACCATGTGGCATCACATGCGTAATTGGCACTTATGACATATTTGAGCATTATGATGTTCATTAACCAATCATCAATCATACTCCACAATGACCGGTCACACGAGCACGCGACATGGTAGACCCAATTCATCATGATTGAGCAAAATGACACACAATTCAACCGTCCCAGCAATCCCGACACCCTAATCAAGCTAATCCTCGAACTACCGATAAATTGGCCATTAAATCCCGATGTGGACAGCAGCTAGACCACCTCATTTCGACCTCTAATCTACCTCTAAATTTCACTTTGTCACCCACCGATATTTTCCCGACATTCACCATCAACGTACTAATCCATATATGCCTCAATTGTCACTAATCGACCATTAACTACACCCTAAGCCCGCTAAAACGCATTATTGTCCTAATTAGGGTTTAGAGGTTTACACCCACCCAATCCAAGCTCGGAAGACGAAGAACGGCGGCTGATCACCAGTGAACGGTGAAACCGGCGGCAACAATTCCCAAGGGGCGGCGGTGAGCGGCGGCCGGCGGGCCATAGCCTCCACGGGCGGCGACTCATGGTCGGTGCGGCTGGTGGCTCACGGTGGGAGAGGCGGACGAACTGCGGCGCCTCGGCGGTCTCGGCGGCGGTTGCCTCGACGTCACGGCGGCGGACGGCGTGAGGCGGCGGCGAGAGGACACGGTGGCGGTCGGTCTCCAAGTGGCCGAGAGAGAGAAACAGAGAGGGAAAGCTGCTGGTGGTGGTGGTGGTCATGGCGGCGGTCGGCTTCACAGCGCTGCAGCCGGCTTGAGGCGACGGCGAGAGGCGGTCGGCTCGGTCTCGGCGAGATGGACAGGGGAGAGAGAGAGAGAGAGAGAGAGAGAGAGAGAGAGAGAGAGAGAGAGAGAGAGAGAGAGAGAGAGAGAGAGAGAGAGAGAGACGACGGCGAGAGTGAGGCGACGGTGGCGAGTTGGTGGCGCGGCTGATCCGGCATTCACCCTTGCATGCAACCGAGAGGGAGAGACGGCGGCGAGAAGGCAGTAGCGGTGGCCACGGCAAGCGGCGGCGGTGGCGCTCCTCCGCAGGCGAACAATCAGCCTCTTCCACCTCAGCGGTCCGGCGCTCAGCTCTACATGCAGCTGAGATGGAGAGGAGACGGAGGGAGAAGGGTGAGGGTGGACGGAGGTGGAGGCAACGGTGGAGCGACGGCGAGCTCGGCGATGGCGCGGCGGAGCTGGTCTCGGCCGATCGTGGAAAGAGAGGAAGAGAGAGAGAGAGAGAGAGAGAGAGAGAGAGAGAGAGAGAGAGAGAGAGAGAGAGAGAGAGAGAGAGAATGGGGCGGCTGGCTGGTGGTGGTGAGACGGGGGAAAACGGCGACTCACAGCGGCGGGCACTGGCGAGCGGCGAATGGAGGCGTGAGGCCGAGAGGGGGAGGCTCATGGGAGAGGGGAGAGAGGAGAGGTGGCCGGCTAATTTGAGAGGAAAATGAAGAGGAGAGGGAGAGATGAGAGAAAGAGAGAAAGAAGTGTGAGGGAAAAAGTGCATAAGGAAGTCCAAGAGTTAGGAAGGAAAGTTGAACAACAATGATGGGCTTACATGGGGAAAGGGGATGATGACAAGTGTCATCACCCAAGGGCTGTCACATCACTACAAAAACCAATAAACATATCCCCAAAAACCCCAAAATTCGGAATACCAATGGGCTCAAGGGCAAACTCGTCATTTTCTTCCGATACCGGGTCGAATTGTCATTTTTCAACAGTATTAACCATATATATTAATGGCCAACGTAATTTTGACGTCGTCCTTATAAAAACCATCCCGTAACTCAAGAAATCGGCTTCGAAGTCTAGATTGAATTACACGATCAAAATCGCCAAATTTCCAATTTTGAAATCCCTCACTAACGGGCGGCCGTTTAGGAGTTACGCATATCAACCGAGGGTTATCCGAATCGCGACGATCTCAATTGTCGAGAGAACGAGAGGAATTATCGCTAGTTCCGGAGACACGATCGTCCGGTTCAAGTTTGGGACTGGTTGGCCACGTGTATTCTCGGTCTTGCAGAATCACCTGCTATCCGATCATACGTCGTTGGTCTCGACCAAACCGAGTTCGTTACCTTCCGAAGATCAGTCCACACTAGCCCAAAATGCTTCCTCGTCATTCTTCGAAATCATGCTTAATTCGCAACTGGGTCCCTGGTCCACATACCTATTCCTAGTTAGCCATTCCCATTTGGTCAGTATCCCAAGAGTGATCAGCTCCGGACGAGACTTACGAAAATGAAAGTTATTGAATAAGACTCGTTCTATTCATTCCAGAGATTGAGTCGAACTTCGGGATGTTACAAGACACGGGCGTTCCATGAAATTTTTCAGGCTTTGTTGTAGATAAAACTGAACATTTTTTATCATGTAATCAATGTCATTTTCTGTGTCACCTTTGTGTTTTTCATTAAAACCTTAACAAACCTATTTTTTTAGATGTAAATCAAAGAGGAAGGTAAAAATGACTAAAGGTGTAGGACAAAAAGGTCAAACAAAGGAATTTCTATTGAGAAAGTGTACTTGGTAAAATCACATAATTGTCCTTGTAATGCAATCAATTTCATCCTTGTGCTCTATGTAAGGAACTTAGAATTTTCTCTCATTTTCTTCTATTTTTTGAATCTGAAATACACGTTTAATTTAAGTTTTTGAAAAAAGATAGCAAAATGTTAATATAAAGTAGTACACGGAGCTATCAAGATTTTATCATCCATTTCTGTATTTATATCTGCACTACACTGTAAGGGGAGAACTTTTACGATTGATGACCATCCCAGAAGTGATTTATTCTAAACTTCAATTAAACTCAGACGGGTTGTTTCACCTTTCAATTTGATGTGAAGTCAGTATCATATTGAAAGAGTTCTCTATGCTCATTCTACATAAAGCAGAAGTCGTATCATTCTCCCTAAAGTGTCCTAATGAGAAATTAAGAGTCCGTTTATTTGAAAAAACTGTTTTTGAAAAGTTATTTTCCGACTTTCTATTGTTTGAATACTAGAAAACTAATCTATTTACAGAAAATATTTTCTATGGACTAAAACAATAAGCTTAAATTTAGAGAAAATAACTGCCCCTTCTGACAAGAAAAAAAATCACTTTTCCCAAACTATCAAACAAATGATAACTAACTATTTTTCTTGAAAATGATTTTCATGAAAAATATTTTCTTTTATCACGAAGTTTCCAGTCAAATAAACACACCCTAAGGCTCTGTTTATTTCAAGAAAAATAAATAACTTGAAAATTATTTTTTTAAAAATGGTCGCTTATATTATTTGAAATATTAGTCAATGAAAAATATTTTCATTATTAACAACACTTTATGTCTAAGTATTTTCATGAACGATGAAAAAAATTTTATTCATTCATTTTTATAAGTAAAACAAATGATCATTTTTAGTAAAATATTTTTAAATTATTTATTTTTTACAAAATACGTGGAGCTTAAATTCATGGTCAAAGGATGGAAATTGACTGCACAGTATGGAGAAAAGAGGAAAAAGACAGATATGTTGTCATCGGAGCACTTGTTTTACACGCAACACCTGTTCAATTATTAGCTTTATAATTGTGTCGTCAATGGTCTTAAAAAAAGAAAGTGTCGTCAATGGAGTCATAATAGTGTCAACTCTACTGTTACGACTAAAAAAATTGGTTGCTCTCACTTCTTGTCACGCCCCGAACCCTAACGGGCTCGCAACACCCCTTCAACGGTCGTAAAGAACGCGACGTCCCAGGACGCGTCGCCGACCCAACAAAATTTCGCAAGCGGAAGCAAAATAACATAACCCTGACATTAAAAGAAAAATGACCAAGGGATAGGATAACAGAAACTTTAGCGAATGTAGGATAAAAACCGAATCCAAAGTAAACGTTCATTAGGCCACTAAGGTTAAATCCGCACAATCAACAAAAAGAGACAGGGTTGGGTAGACTGCGAACAATACCAAAAAGGAAACGTCCTAGCCCTACACCTAAGCGTCCCTACGGCGTCCAATCCGGATCAAACCCAAAGGTGCCTGAATTTGAATCCGAATCCGAGTCTATCTCGATCGGGTTCTCCTCGGTATCTCCCTGCTCGACCGCCATAGGCTCCACTTCGGGCTCAGGCTCGGGGACAGGAGTCGGTGCTGGATCGGGATTCGTCGGGGGACCGTCGGGGTCTGACACCTCACCGTCGGGAGCGAACTTGTCCCAAGGCTCCCAGTTGGCCGCGTCTTCGTTGGAGTGTCTCCACCCCTCGAAACCTCGGATTGGCCCTGAGTCCTCCAACCCGACCCGATGTGACCATGCTAAGTACTCATGACGCTCCAGTTGCTCTCGACCAACGTCTACCAAAATAGATGTGCGATGCCTAATGTACGACTCTCCCGGGTTCGGGCCCGGGAACACAACGTCCTCATGCCCAGTGAGCATGGGGATCCCAAAACGCCTAGGAGGCGTCATACTCAGGGACGGGGATCTGAAAATGGTTATATAATAACCGTGAGAACGAGTCTCAATAAGCGACACCCTAAACCCCACCTAGGCTAATGCGTACCCAGACAAGTCAAACAGGCGAATCACCAGGCAATATAATAAAATTCACACGACACTTACCTCGCCTCGGATCCTGAACAAACCCTGCACGTTAGTCAGAACAAGAATAATCCAACACTATATCACAACCACCGGCACACACTTCCCACTCGCAATCAGTCAATCATCCCCGCAATCACACGCGCCATTAGCCACTTCAATCACACGCTCAATCAGCCAATCAGTCACACTCAACAGCCGTTTCATTCACACTCCAGTCGCATGCGCGCGTTCAACCAACTTCCCTATCGCGGGCTCACGAGCCGCCCAATCACTCAAACCAATGGCCGCCGTCAACACGTCCCAAGCCATGTCAATCATACTATCCAGTGGCCGCCGTCAACACGTCCCAAGCCACATAATCAATCATTCCAATGACCGACGTAAACACGTCCCGGTCTATCTCACCTTTAACGGGCCACCGTCAACACGTCTCAAGCCCGCATCCATTTGGCCCATCGGCCGTTCATGCCTTCACACGGACCGCCGTCAACACGTCCCAAGTCCGTAGCCCTCCGATCGATCCGGGCTTAAACCGACAGGCGATCACACGCCATTCAACGAACAACTTTCAAGCCAATTACACTAACATTCAATAATCACAATTTAAATTCTAAATTTACATTTCGCCACCTCATCATGCGAATTTGCCGTACAAATCGGCCATGCACAATTTTCCAATTCAAACATACTAATCTAGCCCAATTCAAATTACTCGGTTCTAACGTACATTAACTAAGTCACGATACGCCCTTAGCCATTCTAACCCGAGACATGCCAATTAAATACCCAAAATACTAAGTAGGGCTTAGGATAGCACTTACCAAAATTTGGCCCGGGGAAAAATCAACTCGGGCTCAAAATTGCCCGGGTGATCAGTACCGAGCGGGCGCGGGAGCTGGCCACACGGGCACGGTGGCCGGACGGTGCGCCTGGTGCACGGGCGCGGTGGCCGATCAGCGTGCCTAGAGCACGGGCGCGGCGAACGTGCGACGTGCCCGGGGCGCACGGCCGAGCGGGACGGGCGGCGCGCCTAGGTCGGACGGGCGAGGTGCCGAGTGCACGGGCACGGCGAGGGGCACGGCGACGGGCACGGGCTCGGCGTGGGGCACGGCGACAGGCACGGGCTCGGCGTGGGGCACGGCGACGGGCACGGGCTCGGCTGGGGAAGCTCCGGCGCGACGGCACAGCGGCTGGGGAGGCTCCGGCGCGGCAGCACAGCGGCTACAATGGCTCGGGGGTGGCTGAACAGGGGCCGAGACGGCTCGGGAATGGCAGGCAGCAGCTCCGGCGAGCTCAGCCACGCCCCGGGGAGGCCTGGTCGCGGCTGGGCTGGCTGCTGGCGAGGCTGTCTGGCTCGGCGACGGCGGTGGCGCACGGCAACGGCGGCGGTGCTCGGCGGCGAACCGACGGAACGCCCACAGGGAGAGAAAGAGGTGGCTGAGGTGGGGCTGGCGCGGACGGAGGGGGCTCAGCGGCGACAGGGGGCGGCGCTCAGGCATCGAGGCTGCGTCGGAAGGCTGGCTGGACGGCGGGACGGAGGCTGAGGCTCACCGGACGCGGCGGCGAGCGACGGCGAGCAGCAGGACGTCCACGGGGAGGAGAGAGTTGGCTGGGGTGGTGCGGCCGAAGGGGGAGGTGTGGCGCTCGACGGTGACAGGGGCGGTGCACCGGCGTCGGGACGGCGCTGGGGAGCCGGCCGGACGCCTGGGTGACGGCCGGGGCTCGCCGGGCTCGGCGGCGAGCTGAGCTCGCACGCTCAGGCCAAGGGGAACACTGCGCCGGCCTGGGCTGCTTGGCGTTGTGGCGGAGCGGCGAACGTGCGAGGGAGGCGGCGACGTCAGGCGGAGGCGAAGTGGCGTCGGGCGGAGGCGAAGGGTCGTCGGGCGGAGGCGGTGAGGGGCTGTGGAGGCGAGGGGAAGGGCTGTGGGGTGAACGGGGGAGGGAGGGGGAGTGACCGGCGGGGCCGCAGGCGGCTGGCGAGCGGCGGCGCAGCCCGGTCGGGCGGCGGCGGCGCGGGGCGGACGGCTTGGTTCGTCGGGCGGCGTCTGCAGCGGGACGGTGGAGCGGAAGCAGGAGTCGAACAGGCACGGGCGAGCGGGAAGGGAGAGAAGAGAAGAAGAAGAGAGAGAGGGAGAGAGAGAGGGGGAAGAAGAGGAGGAGAGAGAAGATGGTGCATGGGGAATGCACATGCAGACGTGCAGAGGAGCAGCCAGTGCATGGCCCTAGCGTGCATGGGAAAGAGAGAAAGAGAGAGAGAGAGAAAAAGAGAGAGAGAGAGAGAGAAGAGAGAGGGAAGGGGGCAGACGTGAAATGGGGAGAGAGAGGAGAGGAGACGTGCGGGCGTGCGGGTCTGCATGGGAAAGACGCGCGCGCGCGGAGCCAGAGGGAGGAGAGAGAAGAGAGGGAGAAAGAAATAGATAGCCCTTGAGTGCAAACTAACGGTCCATTTCAAACTCGGAAACAAAATCTACGGTCCGAAATAAATCATAGAAAAATAATAAGGGCAAGGCCAATGTAAACCATAAATAAAATAACTCGAAAGCACTCTACGAGGGAGGTCTGCTAGTCCGAAGTCGCACCCGGTCGAAAAATCCATTTTTCGCACATTCCCGGCAATATTGACGCTGACCACAATAATATCGACACCGTCCAATTTAATTCGACCCGGAACTCCCGGAAATTGGCTGCCAAGTTTGGGGTCTAAATAACGGCCAAATTCGATCGAGTGCGATTCTAATAAAAGTCTCTACTTTAAAAACGAAAACCCGAGAGTGATCAGTTCCCGGGCGAGATTTCATTATAAGCGCACTGACAAATTACACGTTCTATAAACCCCAAAAACGGGCCTAAATTCAGAATGTCACAACTCTTCCCCCCTTACAAAAATTTCGTCCTCGAAATTTACAACCCAACCCAACTATTCAAACAAATGGGGGTACTGGTGTCGCATCAACTCTTCACTTTCCCACGTCGCGCCTTCGGTTCCATGGTGCTCCCAAATAACCTTGACCATCGGGATTTTCTTGTTCCGCAACACTCTTTCTAGTCTGTCCTCGATCCGAACTGGCTTCTCCACGTATGACACCCTGTCATCCACGTCTATTTCCTCGTAGTTCAGCACGTGGGTCGGGTCCGGCTCATATTTCCTTAGCATAGACACGTGGAACACGTTGTGCACTTGAGACAGATTCGGTGGTAGCGCGAGACGATAAGCCAGGGTGCCTATTCTCTCCAAGATCTCAAATGGGCCCACGTACCTCGGGCTCAACTTCCCTTTCTTACCAAACCTAGATAGTCCTCTCATCGGCGATACCTTGAGGAATACGTGATCCCTAACTTGAAATTCCAAGGGTTTGTGTCTCCGGTCTGCATAATTCTTTTGGCGGCTCTGAGCTGTCTTGAGTCTGTCCCGAATAACCTTGACTGTCTCAGTCGACTGCTACACTAGCTCTGGGCCTGTGATACTCCTCTCACCGACTTCATCCCAACAAACCGGGGTTCTGCAGGCTCTGCCATACAATGCTTCAAACGGTGCCATTCTAATGCTCTGCTGAAAGCTATTATTGTAGGCGAATTCAACCAAGTGCAACTGCTCTTCCCAGCCACCCTTAAAGTCCAAAACACAGGCTCGCAGCATATCCTCCAAAGTCTGGATCGTCCTTTCAGACTGGCCATCCGTCTGGGGATGGTAGGCTGTGCTGAACTGTAGCTTCGTTCCTAATGCCGTATGAAGACTTTTCCAAAAGGCGGCAGTAAATTTAGGGTCACGGTCCGAAGTGATCGTTACTGGTACTCCATGGAGACGAACTACGTGTCGCACGTACAAGTCAGCATACCTTTCCAAGGCGAAATCCTTTCGTACTGGCAGAAAATGCGCCGATTTTGTCAACCGATCAACTATCACCCAAATCGAGTCATTGCCCCTTTGACTTCTCGGCAATCCCATTACAAAATCCATCGTGATGTGTTCCCATTTCCACTCGGGAATTTCCAATGGTTGCAACATTCCACCTGGCTTGCAGTGTTGCGCCTTCACTTGTTGGCACGTTAAACACTTAGCCACATGCTTGGCCACGTCCACCTTCATGTCGTTCCACCAATAATGTTGTCGTAAGTTCTGATACATTTTCGTACTCCCCGGGTGAATACTGTATGTACTACGATGCGCTTCAGACAGAATCTCTTCCTTCAGTTCTGCATCATTGGGCACACATAACCATCCCCAGAACTTTAAAATTCCTTCCTCGGACACCTGAAAATCTGATTTCCTCTTTGAGGCATCCATACTCACGATCTTTTGTATCTCCGGGTCCGTCGTCTGAAGAGCTTTAATCTTAGCCTGAATTTCTGGTTCAATCCTCAATGCAGCAAGTAAACTCGAGACCTGACTTACTTCGAACTTAAATTTCGAATCTCGAACTCCCTCCAACAAGGTCCACTCTTTGACCATCATGTGCGCGATGCTCGATTTCCGGCTCAGTGCATCCGCCACCCTATTAGCTTTTCCAGGGTGATACAATATATCACAGTCATAATCCTTAAGGAGTTCCATCCAACGACGCTGTCTCAAATTCAATTCCTTTTGGGAAAACAAATACCTTAAGCTTTGATGGTCCGTATAAATCTGAAATTTCTCCCAACACAGATAGTGTCTCCAAATCTTAAGAGCGAAAATGATCGCAGCCAATTCTAGATCATGCGTCGGGTAATTCTGTTCATGCGGCCTCAATTGTCGCGACGCGTACGCCACTACTCTCCCATGTTGCATTAGCACGCATCCCAATCCTCGTAATGACGCATCACTGTAAATCTCATATCCTCCCGGTCCTGACGGAATAGTTAACACTGGCGCCGTTGTCAATCTCTGCTTTAATTCTTGGAAGCTCCTCTCGCACTTATCCGTCCACTCGAACCTTGTCTCCTTCTTCAGTAATCGTGTCAAGGGCATCGCTATAGCTGAAAATTTTTCCACGAAGCGTCGATAATACCCTGCTAAACCCAAGAAGCTCCGGATCTCTGTTACTGTTGTCGGTCTTGGCCAATTCACGACGGCTTCCACTTTTGCCGGGTCCACTGCGATTCCTTCTCCGGACACCACATGCCCTAAGAAAGCCACTCGATGAAGCCAGAACTCACATTTGCTGAACTTGGCGTAGAGGGCATGTTCCCTTAAGGTCCGTAGAACCTTTTCCAAATGCACCTCGTGCTCGGCGGGACTCTTCGAATACACCAGAATATCATCGATAAACACGATCACAAACTGATCCAAAAATTCCTTGAATACTCGGTTCATTAAATCCATAAAGGCTGCAGGAGCGTTCGTCAGTCCAAACGGCATCACCGTAAACTCATAGTGTCCATATCTCGTTCTAAACGCCGACTTCGGCACGTCCTCCTTCTTGATCTTCAGTTGATGATAGCCGGTCCTCAAGTCGATCTTAGAAAATACTGACGCCCCTTGCAACTGGTCAAATAGGTCCTCAATCCTTGGCAACGGGTACTTATTCTTGATGGTCACCTGGTTCAGCTGCCTGTAGTCGATGCACAATCTCAATGATCCATCCTTTTTCCTTACGAATAAAACTGGCGCTCCCCATGGAGACGCACTAGGGCGAATGAAACCCTTGTCCAATAACTCTTGCATTTGGACCTTCAATTCTTTCAATTCTGACAGCGACATCCTATAAGGTGCTTTCGAAATCGGTTCCGTACCTGGAGCCAACTCGATTGCGAACTCCACTTCCCTATCAGGTGGTAGTCCCGGCAATTCCTGAGGGAAAATATCGGGAAAATTGCGCACCACTGCTATATCCTCTAGCCTCGGTTCTCCAACCGTCGAATCAACCACACTTGCCAGAAATCCTTGGCATCCCTCAACCAACAGCTTCGTTACCTCGAGCGACGAAATCCAAGGGATCGAGGTTCTTCCTCGGTTTCCCGCAAACTCAAATCTAGGCTGTCCAATCGGATTAAATTGGATTACCTTGCTACTACAGTCCATAACAGCTTTCTGCTTGCCTAGCCAGTCCATACCGATTATCACATCAAAGTCGTGCATACGCAATACTGCTAAATCTATCCTCCCTTCCCTATCGCCAATCACTAACTTACAATCGGGACAACCCAACGAAATCAGCACCTTATCATTCAGCGGAGTAGCAACACACAACACAACATCAAGCGGCTTCGGTTCAATCCCAGATAATTCAACGAACTGCTCAGAAATAAAGGAATGCGACGCCCCCGGATCAAATAAGGCATAAGCAGCATGATCACAGAGAGAGACCGTACCTGTGACCACTCCCGGCGCATCCTGCGCTTCCCTCCTTGCCACTGCATACACTCGTCCTTGGGCGGGCGGCCTGTTCTGATTTGCCGGCTGAGCAGCTCTGAATTGATTTCCATTCCGGGGCGGTGGCGGCGGCAATATAGGCGGCCCAGCTTGCCTATTGTTGGGGCAGTCCTTCATCTGATGGCCCCTCCCTCCACATGTAAAACAGGCTCCGCCCCTAGTTGGACAAGGTCCATGGCCGTGTCTTCCTCCACATAGTCTACACGGGGCGTTCTGATGGCGATTCGGTTTTCCAATGTTCCTCCGAGCTGGTGGTACGAAGCGACTGTTTCCCGACATGGGCCTCTTCCCCAGCTGACGGTTGTCCCTAGTCGGGGCATACCGCGATCCAGAGGCGGCAGCCCTGTCTGACTGATCCCGCTCAATTGCTTGAGCCCTCTCATATATCTCATTATAACTCCTCAAGTTCAAAGAGATCATCTGAGTACGGAGGTCTGGCTTCAGCCCATCCCGAAACCTCCTAGCCTTGTCCGTTGGATCCTCCACCATCCTGGGGGCAAATTTGGACAACCTTGCAAATTCTGCCTCATACTGATCCACTGATGACTGACCCTGACGAAGTCTCATAAACTCAGCCAACTTATGCTCTCGAGCACTCTCCGAGAAGTACTTGCCATTGAAGGCCTTAGTAAAGACGGCCCAACTCGGAGCAGTACCCGTGGGGAACACCTGGCCCTTGGTGGCCCTCCACCAGTCACTTGCATTGCTCTGAAGCTGGTAGACTGCTAGCGTCACTCTCTCTTCTTCAGTACACCCGAGCACCTCAAAGGCTTTCTCTAGCTCCTCTATCCATCTTGGCGCAGCTTCGGGGTCACCTCTTCCATCAAACGTCGGGGGCTTCAACCTCAGGAACTGCTCCACTAGCTTGGACATCGGCCTGATCGTGTTCACTCGAACCATGCCAGGATCTCCACCAACCGCATTATCCTCCTGATTTCCATTATTCCCAACTATCTCACTAGCAGCAGCAGCAACAGTAGCACTCCTCTCTCCGGCCTGTCTTCCTGCTAAAAACCCTGCTTCCTCTAGCACTCTCCACATCTCGTCCAACCTAGGATCCCCCGTCACTCCAGCCTGCGGGGCTACACGACCTCTTCCTCGACCTCGGCCTCGACCTCGACCTCGACCTCGACCCCGACCTCGACCTCGACCGCTACCTTGACCGCTACCTTGACCGCTACCTTGTCCGTCCATCCTACTGATTCTTACAAACACTCACTTGATAAGGTCTAAGCAATAATTAGAAATCTAGGCCAAATTTTACCAATCTATGCCCTAGGCAGTGCGTCACAAACAATTCACTAAACAAACAGCCAATCACAGCATCACCCAATAACCACCAATAGGGTTTCATGCACTTACCTCAAGTCCTGACGCACCTGCATTTCACACATTAATACATAAATTTCAAGCAGCAATCACAATCACATTGTCTGGGGTACGCATAGCACGCGAGTCTACCTAACTGGCTACCCCTAAGTCATCGCTCCTTGTCACTCCAGGTCTCGACCGTCTTGAATCGAGCTGACCTTGCTCTGAAACCAAATCAACAGGGGATGTCACGCCCCGAACCCTAACGGGCTCGCAACACCCCTTCAACGGTCGTAAAGAACGCGACGTCCCAGGACGCGTCGCCGACCCAACAAAATTTCGCAAGCGGAAGCAAAATAACATAACCCTGACATTAAAAGAAAAATGACCAAGGGATAGGATAATAGAAACTTTAGCGAATGTAGGATAAAAACCGAATCCAAAGTAAACGTTCATTAGGCCACTAAGGTTAAATCCGCACAATCAACAAAAAGAGACAGGGTTGGGTAGACTGCGAACAATACCAAAAAGAGAGAGAGTCTATAAAAAAGGAAACGTCCTAGCCCTACACCTAAGCGTCCCTACGGCGTCCAATCCGGATCAAACCCAAAGGTGCCTGAATCTGAATCCGAATCCGAGTCTATCTCGATCGGGTTCTCCTCGGTATCTCCCTGCTCGACCGCCATAGGCTCCACTTCGGGCTCAGGCTCGGGGATAGGAGTCGGTGCTGGATCGGGATTCGTCGGGGGACCGTCGGGGTCTGACACCTCACCGTCGGGAGCGAACTTGTCCCAAGGCTCCCAGTTGGCCACGTCTTCGTTGGAGTGTCTCCACCCCTCGAAACCTCGGATTGGCCCTGAGTCCTCCAACCCGACACGATGTGACCATGCTAAGTACTCATGACGCTCCAGTTGCTCTCGACCGACGTCTACCAAAATAGATGTGCGATGCCTAATGTACGACTCTCCCGGGTTCGGGCCCGGGAACACAACGTCCTCATGCCCAGTGAGCATGGGGATCCCAAAACGCCTAGGAGGCGTCATACTCAGGGACGGGGATCTGAAAATGGTTATATAATAACCGTGAGAACGAGTCTCAATAAGCGACACCCTAAACCCCACCTAGGCTAATGCGTACCCAGACAAGTCAAACAGGCGAATCACCAGGCAATATAATAAAATTCACACGACACTTACCTCGCCTCGGATCCTGAACAAACCCTGCACGTTAGTCAGAACAAGAATAATCCAACACTATATCACAACCACCGGCACACACTTCCCACTCGCAATCAGTCAATCATCCCAGCAATCACACGCGCCATTAGCCACTTCAATCACACGCTCAATCAGCCAATCAGTCACACTCAACAGCCGTTTCATTCACACTCCAGTCGCATGCGCGTGTTCAACCAACTTCCCTATCGCGGGCTCACGAGCCGCCCAATCACTCAAACCAATGGCCGTCGTCAACACGTCCCAAGCCATGTCAATCATACTATCCAGTGGCCGCCGTCAACACGTCCCAAGCCACATAATCAATCATTCCAATGACCGACGTAAACACGTCCCGGTCTATCTCACCTTTAACGGGCCACCGTCAACACGTCTCAAGCCCGCATCCATTTGGCCCATCGGCCGTTCATGCCTTCACACGGACCGCCGTCAACACGTCCCAAGTCCGTAGCCCTCCGATCGATCCGGGCTTAAACCGACAGGCGATCACACGTCATTCAACGAATAACTTTCAAGCCAATTACACTAACATTCAATAATCACAATTTAAATTCTAAATTTACATTTCGCCACCTCATCATGCGAATTTGCCTTACAAATCGGCCATGCACAATTTTCCAATTCAAACATACTAATCTAGCCCAATTCAAATTACTCGGTTCTAACGTACATTAACTAAGTCACGATACGCCCTAGCCATTCTAACCCGAGACATGCCAATTAAATACCCAAAATACTAAGTAGGGCTTAGGATAGCACTTACCAAAATTTGGCCCGGGGAAAAATCAACTCGGGCTCAAAATTGCCCGGGTGATCAGTACCGAGCGGGCGCGGGAGCTGGCCACACGGACACGGTGGCCGGACGGTGCGCCTGGTGCACGGGCGCGGTGGCCGATCAGCGTGCCTAGAGCACGGGCGCGGTGAACGTGCGACGTGCCCGGGGCGCACGGCCGAGTGGGACGGGCGGCGCGCCTAGGCCGGACGGGCGAGGTGCCGAGTGCACGGGCACGGCGAGGGGCACGACGACGGGCACGGGCTCGGCGTGGGGCACGGCGACAGGCACGGGCTCGGCGTGGGGCACGGCGACGGGCACGGGCTCGGCTGGGGAAGCTCCGGCGCGGCGGCACAGCGGCTGGGGAGGCTCCGGCGCGGCAGCACAGCGACTACAATGGCTCGGGGGTGGCTGAACAGGGGCCGGGACGGCTCGGGAATGGCAGGCAGCAGCTCCGGCGAGCTCAGCCACGCCCCGGGGAGGCCTGGTCGCGGCTGGGCTGGCTGCTGGCGAGGCTGTCTGGCTCGGCGACGGCGGTGGCGCACGGCAACGGCGGCGGTGCTCGGCGGCGAACCGACGGAACGCCCACAGGGAGAGAAAGAGGTGGCTGAGGTGGGGGTGGCGCGGACGGAGGGGGCTCAGCGGCGACAGGGGGCGGCGCTCAGGCGTCGGGGCTGCGTCGGAAGGCTGGCTGGACGGCGGGACGGAGGCCGAGGCTCACCGGACGCGGCGGCAAGCGACGGCGAGCTGCAGGACGTCCATGGGGAGGAGAGAGTTGGCTGGGGTGGTGCGGCCGAAGGGGGAGGTGTGGCGCTCGACGGTGACAGGGGCGGTGCACCGGCGTCGGGACGGCGCTGGGGAGCCGGCCAGACGCCTGGGTGACGGCCGGGGCTCGCCGGGCTCGGCGACAAGCGGCGGCGAGCTGAGCTCGCACGCTCAGGCCGAGGGGAACACTGTGCCGGCCTAGGCTGCTTGGCGTCGTGGCGGAGCGGCGAACGTGCGAGGGAGGCGGCGACGTCGGGCCGAGGCGAAGTGGCGTCGGGCGGAGGCGAAGGGTCGTCGGGCGGAGGCGGTGAGGGGCTGTGGAGGCGAGGGGAAGGGCTGTGGGGTGAACGGGGGAGGGAGGGGGAGTGACCGGCGGGGCCGCAGGCGGCTTGCGAGCGGCGGCGCAGCCCGGTTGGGCGGCGGCGGCGCGGGGCGGACGGCTTGGTTCGTCGGGCGGCGTCTGCAGCGGGACGGTGGAGCGGAAGCAGGAGTCGAACAGGCGCGGGCGAGCGGGAAGGGAGAGAAGAGAAGAAGAAGAGAGAGAGGGAGAGAGAGAGGGGGAAGAAGAGGAGGAGAGAGAAGATGGTGCATGGGGAATGCACATGCAGACGTGCAGAGGAGCAGCCAGTGCATGGCCCTAGCATGCACGGGAAAGAGAGAAAGAGAGAGAGAGAGAAAAAGAGAGAGAGAGAGAGAGAAGAGAGAGGGAAGGGGGCAGACGTGAAATGGGGAGAGAGAGGAGAGGAGACGTGCGGGCGTGCGGGTCTGCATGGGAAAGACGCGCGCGCGCGGGGCCAGAGGGAGGAGAGAGAAGAGAGGGAGAAAGAAATAGATAGCCCTTGAGTGCAAACTAACGGTCCATTTCAAACTCGGAAACAAAATCTACGGTCCGAAATAAATCATAGAAAAATAATAAGGGCAAGGCCAATGTAAACCATAAATAAAATAACTCGAAAGCACTCTACGAGGGAGGTCTGCTAGTCCGAAGTCGCACCCGGTCGAAAAATCCATTTTTCGCACATTCCCGGCAATATTGACGCTGGCCACAATAATATCGACACCGTCCAATTTAATTCGACCCGGAACTCCCGGAAATTGGCTGCCAAGTTTGGGGTCTAAATAACGGCCAAATTCGATCGAGTGCGATTCTAATAAAAGTCTCTACTTTAAAAACGAAAACCCGAGAGTGATCAGTTCCCGGGCGAGATTTCATTATAAGCGCACTGACAAATTACACGTTCTATAAACCCCAAAAACGGGCCTAAATTCAGAATGTCACACTTCTAGCGTTCTTCCAAATTTGTCCCTACCTATCTCTAATATATTTGTCAAATTCAATGTTTGTAGCACCTTTAAAATTCCAAACAACACCTCCATTGTATAATGGTTCCTCTTACAACAACTTGGCTATTCTTGCAATTATTTGCTTTTTTTTAGTAAATTAATGCACGTTTGTTTTGAACTATAGCTACTCAGTTCAAGCGTAGATGTATAAGCTCATCACGATAGATCCATTCGCATGCCAGAATATAGAGAGTCTCTTAACATGAGATAGAGAATAACTAAAGCATAAGTTGGCCAAATTTTGCTCATGATAAGTATCAAACACATGACTTCTTTGAAAATGCTTTGACTCCTTTATCATGCTGCTACAATGCTCAGTGGTACAAAGGTTATCTTGCTTGGTAGAAGTTACATGCTTCCTGCATTAAGCACACGTCCATCACCCAACCACTTCCGTAGTTTTTCACACCGAGGGATCCTCCATCAACCGATTTCCTTCATCAAAGTGGCGGAGTAGCACATCAACTATGAAGGCATTTTTCTCTTTTATTCAAAACTAGCGGTCGCACAGGCGACAAATGCGATTTACGCAAATCTGATTGTTTCGTGTGCAGACTTTGGCAAAATCATTTGATTTTTTTATATGACAAATGAGATCCATTTTGCACAACTTAAATCGTACGTATAGGCTCTGCACAACACGGATCGGATGAAGAGAGAAGACTGCTATTCTAGTACTAGACAGGTAGGACTGACATTTATTAGTCTTTTTTAAACTACACAAAAGATTGGCAAATTATCTTTCAGGTGGATTTATTTATTAGTCCATGGAATCTTCTTCCTTTTGCTCTTTTTCTTCGATGCTTTATTTGTATTATTAAACTTACTCATCATCTCTTGTTGCTTTAACTTTCAAACTCGCCAATATTCTCTTTGTAGATCGGGAAGCTAAGTCCTTTACTACAATCTCCCAAACACCGAATAGTGTTAATCTGTTTTTGCAGATGCAGTGTAGCGCACTTCAGATTCTTCATTTTCTCTTTCAAATTTTGGATTGTTTGTCTGAAATAGATCAAGCTTGGTTTAATTGCCTTGGTAATTTTCAGTCTTCAAAGAAGAAAATGATTGATTTTTGGAGATTTAGTGAAGTTGGGTTTTTAGGCACCAATCTCTAGCAACCGAAATTGCTTCGGTATTAAGAGAAATTATGTGCAATTAGGAAAGAAGGGCTTTCTTGTAGTGTAGTGTAGTGTTCTTGCAATCTACTCAATTAGCACAAGTGGAAGGTTGAGATTGCTTGAAGTGTTGTCATGACATCAATTTTTTCTTTCAGGTTCGGTATTAATTGATGGTGATTTTGTCCGCATCATGAGCGCATGCGGTATGCAAACCTCGTAGCCTGTATGGAAGTGATTTGAATGTAAGGTAATAATGCCAAGTTGATAGTGCGATTCTCTCTCTTGTTTTTATGCTTTGATAAAACATTGTTGAACTTTGAAAAATTGACAGATACTTCTCATTTGTGCAAATGTGTTAGGTTTGATTTGAAGTAACAAAGAAATTAAGTTGAAGATGCTCTAAATATGTTAAACTTTGTTGGTAGAATTAATGTTAAAATATTTTTAACTTTCACGTGGGGCCTCTAATTTTATATCGATGAAGTGCAACTCTATTGGATTTGCCATTACCAACTTCACACCATTAGCTTACATTTAAATGATTTCCAGTCAGGCTGCGAGTTGTCACAACACATGCACTCATAACGCCGACAAAATCACCAACAAAAAACAACATCACTACAGCACTTTAAGCAATCTCAACCCTCAACTTGGGTTTTGAATAACCAAGAAAAAATGCAATAATTCTATAGTACAACAGTGCTCTATTTCCCCTATTGCACATAATTCCGTAACACTGAAACAATTTGGTACGTCAAAAATTGGTGCCTAAGAACTGAAGTTCACTAAAATTTCCAAAAATCTGTCATTTTTCTTCAAAAATGAAACTTTCGAAGGTAACTAAACCTAGGGCAATCGAATTTAGACAACGGTCCAAATCTAGAGGGAGAGATGAATATAGCACACTCTTGAGAATGTTCATAGACTCTTCAATTGCTTCCAATACCATTTCGAATCTGAACTTAAGAATCTCCATGCAGAATTTGACCGTTGGAAGCCTCAACCAGCGAAGTAGCTATTGCTTCTGCCAGCTACACAACGTTTTCATAAATTTAAGGTTGTGTTTATTTCATGAAAAATTCAAAATTTGAAAACACATTTTTCAAAAAATGATTAGATATATTGCTTATATAAATTAATCATTGAAAAATATTTTCATTCTTAACGTCAATTTAAATCTAAATATTTATGTGGATGATGAAAATATTTTTCATTTATTCATTTTTATGAGCAATAAAACCAATCATTTATGGGAAAATGTTTTTCCAATCTTAAGTTTTTCATGAAACAAATGCACCCTCTAAAAATCAAGATGGCAAAGAGATGGGGTCTTTGATTTTGAAGTGCATATGCTCGTATGGGATCCATGCACGAAATCGTTTGTATTCTCCTTCTATCACTTGGTGTTTCCATACTAAGACTCCGTTCATTTTACGGAAAATGCGACATTTTCAAAACATGTTTTCAGAAAAGTCATTTTCTACGAGAATGACAATATTTTCCAGAAGAATGGCTTCAAGAGGAATCCTTCTTTCGGCAAAAGTCCAGGATACGATGGCTCAAGGAAGGGGATCATAACACCAAATTTTTCCATCATTTCGTCAATAGAAGGCAGCTTCAAAATCGGATTCTTTCTGTTTCCTCAACCGATGGTGAACTATTGACCGAACGTTCTATGGTCAAGCAACACATAGTTAACCACTTCCAGCTACTTCTAAATGGCAACTCCACTTCTACCTTACCTACTCAAGGCGAAGTAAATGAGTTTATTGGGCAAGCTCTTAATGAGGATCAGCGGACTCACATAGGCCAACCGGTTTCTGATGATGAAATACGGGCTACCTTATTCTCATTAGCCAAAGGGAAGGCACCCGGTCCGGATGGTTACAATGTGGATTTCTTCAAGACCACCTGGGAGATTACTGGACCTTCAATCATCAAGGCTGTGAAATCCTTTTTTGAGACTGGAAGCATGCTTCGGGAGTTAAATTGTACTATTTTGACTCTTGTTCCTAAATCCCCTAACGCCTCCTCTATGTCGGACTTTCGTCCGATTGCATGTTGTAACACACTTTATAAATGTATTTCAAAGATATTGGCCAGGCGTATTGCACACGTTCTCCCTTCCTTGATCAGCCCATCACAAACGGCTTTTGTCAGAGGTCGCAGAATCAGTGACAACATAATGCTTGCCCAAGAGCTATTTACTGATTTCCACCATGAGGCATACAGGCCCAAATGCGCCATCAAAGTGGACTTTCAAAAGGCGTTCGACACACTTGACTAGAACTTCCTCCAGATGACCCTCAAAGCTTTCAACTTTCCGGCACACTTCAGTAAGCTTATCATGACTTGTGTATCCACACCTAAATTCTCCGTATCTATTAATGGGGAATTACATGGATTCTTCTCCAGCAGTAGAGGTATTCGGCAAGGGGACCCGCTTTCACCATACCTCTTTATCTTGGCCATGGAAATATTCTCTGGCATTCTTCAGTCCAAAACCAACACTCCCGACTTTCACTGGTTCTGGCGCTGTAAAAAGACCCGCATTACCCACATTTTCTTTGCGGATGACGTTCTCATTTTCTCGGAAGGTCACCTGAGGTCCGTGCAAATTATCAAGACATCGCTAGATCTCTTTTCCAGCTGGTCGGGACTGAGACCGAATTGCACTAAAAGCAATCTCTTCCTCTCCGGGGGGAATTCGACTCTCCAAGACCAACTACTTCACATAGGCTCTCTACCCTTTCGTTACCTCGGAGTTCCAGTCATCTCCTCCAGACTTCGGAAAGAGGACTGTAAGACCCTCATCGACGCAATCACAGCCAGGGCACGTTCTTGGACTCAAAGGTTCCTTTCTTTTGCAGGACGGCTTCAACTTATTCGGTCAGTTCTCCAATCTATACAGGTATATTGGGCTTCCATTTTCTCTCTTCCAAAATCGGTATTATCTAGTATCGAGACTGTCTTACGACAGTTTCTATGGAAAGGCCCTGAGTTAGGTGTTGGGGGTGCCAAGGTGGACTGGGCCAAAGTGTGCCTTCCGAAAGAAGAAGGTGGCTTGGGGATCCGGAGACTCCTGGACTATAATCGGGCATTGACCCTAAAACATATATGGCTCCTTTTCTATGACAAAGAGTCCATGTGGTGCAAGTGGATCCACTCAAACTTCTTAAAATCCAACTTTTGGGTGGTCTCCAAGCCAACTTTATGCTCTTGGACATGGAAGAAAATTCTGGACTTACGCACTACGGCTCAAGGTCTCTTCCGGTGGAAAATTGGTAGCGGCCACTCTATCTCGTTTTGGTATGACTGGTGGCACGACAGAGGCCCTTTATACCTTATTTTCAGCAATGTTGAGATCTATCGGTCTAGGATTCCTCGAAACACTACACTTCGGGATTTCTTTGACGGCTCTTGGCATCCTTCCTTGGCTCTCGATTCCATGCGTAGTTGGCCTGAACCTCCACCTACCTTTGTTGATAGTACTTCCGATACTTTCACTTGGCTTCCTCACTCCTTGGGAACCTTCACTGTAGCTTCTGCGTGGAACCAGCTCCGAAGAAGGAGCCCCCTTGTCCCGTGGCACTCATTCATCTGGGATCAATATGTGGCGCCCCGACACGCCTTCATCATGTGGTTAGTCTCACTTAACCGCCTACCTACCCAGGTGCTACTTCTACAAATTCGAAGGTTGGACTCCGCTCTTTGTGCTTACTGTCACTCTACACCAGACTCGATCAATCACCTTTTTTTCGAATGTCCCTCCACCAACAGACTGGCGTCTTTCTGGGCCACCAAATGTAGCCTCCCTTGGCGCAACCGCCCCTGGCGAGACCACATCCTCTAGGCTATGAAGGTTTGTGGCGGTCACTCATTCTCTGACTGCCTCTCCAGGTTCTCCTTTGGCGCCCTTGTTCATCTCATATGGACAGAACGGAACAATGCCTTATTTCGAAACAAGACCATCTACCTACCGGGCATTCGCAAACACCTTCTAAAGGTTATAAAGGATAAAGTCTTCTCTCTGGGGCGGATTCAGGATTGTCCCAGAAACCGGATCTTTCAAAGGCGATGGGCACTCCCTTCCTCTATTTTTGATGTGGGCCGTGAGCCTCCCTAGCTTGTATAGCTGTTCTTAGCTTTTCCTGGCTAGCCAGGTCTCGTTTGTATAGTTTGCAGGATCGTCCCTGACCCCACCTTGACACCTGTGTCTAATTGGGTTAGGTTCGATTTGTGCTTAGTTTGTTTTTGGTTTTTGAAAAGTTATATTCACATTTACCTTTACAAAAAAAAAGACAATATTTTCCAGAAGAATGACAATATTTTCCAGTAGAAACCTGAAAAATAAATTGAAAAATATTTTCCGTCATTTGGTATAGAAAATCTAATTTGAATTTTTTCCTTGCACTCCTTTTAATAATTTCTTATTATTTATTTATTTTTTAAAATATAATTTTCTATTGCGTTTTTATTTTGAATTTTTGAATAATTTTTACTATTTCTTTTCTTTTATTTTTTTTCTCTTCTTTTTTATTCTTTTATTTCTTCCTCTGCCAGTCGCCGACCATAATGATGGTCGCCAGCCTTGGGCGAGGCCTCACTCGAGGCTAGTGAGCTCCCCTGAGACCGATTCTCAGCTCGCCAACCTCGAGCAAGGCCTCGCTAGATTTGACAAGGCTCGGCCTCACTTGAGGCCAGCGAGGCAAGGCTACTCTCAGCCTCGCCCAAGGTCAAGCCTCACCTAGGGTTGGTTGCTAGCCGTCGCCGTGACTGGCTAAGGAAGAAATAAAAGAAAAAAAAAGAAGAGAAAAGAAACAGAAAAAGATTAAAAAATTAAAATGTTGATTTTTTAAAAATAAGAAAAAATAAAAATAAAAGTATAAATTTTTTCATGAAAGAAAGTGAGGTGAAAGAAGATATGGAAAATGTTTTTCATGACTAATTTATTTTCTGTGAAACGAACACTGGAAAATTCAGAAAACATTTTACTGGAAGTTGTTTTCCGTGAAACGAACGGAGCCTAAAAGTTTTAAAATTATTTTCTAGGAAGAGTTTTTCCATTAAAACAATCAATTGACGCTGGCTTCATCCATATTTAAATGATACCTTTCAAGAATGGACAATCTTACGTTGAAAAACATAGATTGCCATGCGAGGCGCATGCATAATGTCAACGAATTGCGTCTTCTTACGAGAAAATTGAATAGAATTGTCAATGCACATCATTTAAGATCTAAGGCAGATGGCAAATGCAATTGGAGTTCACTAATTGATTTGCATCTTTCAAATAAACTAAAATTTTGATGCTTTTTTTGCATGATTCATATCCATTTGAGTCAAATCTCATATTTTTTGGACTGAAAAAAGACCCAGAATGCATGCGAAATGCACACGTGACTTGCACGTGTTCGACGGTCCATGACCCCTTTGGAACGAAGTTGTCCACTGCGGAATTATTTGAAAGAAGGTCAAGTATGTGGGAGCTTTGAGACTCATCTAGCCTCATTTTAGGGGGATTTTTGGACTTTTTTTTTAATAATGTTTCGTCGGAATTTGCCACTACGATGAAATACTTTTCATTTAAAGTTGTTCGTCAATCTTTTTCTAATAAGAGGAGATAAGTTCTATGACGACTCCAAACAAAATATATTACATGTAAATGAGGAAACTGATGGATACACTACAACAGAATATAATTGACGTTAAAGTAGACCATACTTTGTCGGAATTTAATTAACGACAAAGTGAGATAACAACAAGATACATCGTTGGAATTTAATTAACAACGAGGAATTTAGAAACTACAACTAAGACACACGCTATCGACGACAAGTTATCTACAAATTACAACTATGATTATGATACAGGAATTGAAAGATAATTGAAAAATACAAGATTTGTTGTCCGTAGGTCTTTACAGTACATAAGCACTGATATTTATAGGGAAAAGTGCCAAAAAAGTCTTAAACCTTTTACATTAGTGCCAATTTAGTCTTAAACCTTTTTTTGGTGCTAATTCATTCCTAAACCTTTTGCATTGGTGCCCATTTAGTCCTAAACCTTTTTTTAGTGTCAATTAAGTCCTAAATCTTTTAAATTGATGTCAATTCAGTCCTAAACTTTTTAAATTGATGCCAATGCAGTCCTAAACCTTTTTGTTTTTGTATCAATTTAGCCCTTCCGGTCAATTTTGATTAGAATTTGCCGACGTGGACACCTACTGACAAGTGCCGACGTGACACCGACGTGGACACCTACTGACAAGTGCCGACGTGGACAATATAAATAAAATTTTAATATTTTTTGAATTTTTATTTTTTTCCTTTTTTTTCACTTTTTTTCCGATTTCTCCTTCCTCTGGTTGGTCGCCAATCTGGCGACCGGCCAAAGGCCAAAGGCGAGGGCGGCCTCGCCTTGGTCGGGTGAGGCTCGACCTTGCTAGATTCGGCGAGGTTGGGTCTCCCCCGACCAAGGAGAGGCTCGAGCCCTCTCCGGAGGCCACGGCTCGCTCGACCATGGTGAGGCTTGCCCTCGCCGCGCATCTACAATGTAACTGCCCATAAGTGGTTCTTCAGCAGTTATAACCGTGTCCTCATATCTCCGAGATCTTCAGTTCCACACCTTCACGTTGTCATGACATTTTATCTCCAAGTGGTTTCTCCCTTAAAGTCGTGCCTCAATCTTCCACGTTTATTCATTGCCGCTTTAGATATCGTTTGAGCCATTACCTCGCGATTCGCTTTGCTCCATCGTTTTATCCATATGCAGTTTTAGGTTTAAATACTACTGTACCTGGATTTTGCACCCACTTTATTCGCCAAGTGATTAACTTTCGAACGATTCTTTGTTTGATTGTTTATCTACATCTTTCAATGGGTATTTTCCCCAACCAATTTTGATAATCGGCAACCAGCCGCTTTCGTATGTCGATAATGTTGGGTTCATCAACCAAAAACAACGCAGCGGAATATAAAACCCTAGACAGGATCCATGTGTACATTGAAATCGAAAGGGAATTTCGAAACGTATATTTTGCAGATCGAAGATAAATTAGTAGCTGATTGTGTCTGAATTAGCGCCCCAAGTGTTGCGCCTCTACCGGTATCCACACACACGAACAGAATTCTCTAACGATCCACATTCTAGCAAAAGATCTTGAAGTTCTTTTTCTTGAACGCTTTTTTATTTTCGATACTCTGTCGAAAAACCCTAGACAGAGAACGATTTTCTATCTATTTATATAGTCTCATTATCCAACGGAATTAAAAGAAGTGGGTCGGGCGATTTGGGCCCGCCAAACTATCCACATTTAATCGTACGTTTAATCGTTATCTTAT
The DNA here is from genome assembly GCA_031216185.1 of Syzygium aqueum. Taxonomy (NCBI): domain Eukaryota; kingdom Viridiplantae; phylum Streptophyta; class Magnoliopsida; order Myrtales; family Myrtaceae; genus Syzygium; species Syzygium aqueum. Next base: position 12,668,494 of record CM062232.1, on the reverse strand, counting down.
AACGCGCACGACCACATAGATAATTTAAATAAGAGAATAAATTAAAATCTACTTCTTAAGTAGATCAAGGCGCACAGAAAATATTAAGTCCATTCACTATTGTGTGCAACCCTGTAAGTTTACTAAACATTAGCAGTGTGCTCAAAACTCTTTTTGGCCCACAAGTCATAAGCGGTCTCTAGCAAGACATTATGACTACCTAAGTATAGTGAAAGTCGATTTTCCGACATAACCTAATCCACAACTAATATTAGAGTATCAACCTTGATTAATTTCTAGGGCAGACCACTAACAGATAATTGATCATGGTCATCAATAAGCATAGCAATCAACAATGGTTCACCTTTCTATGTCTCACCAATGGCCACACCTTGTTCAGGTGGCTTACTCATTTGAATCAATTTCTCTATGACTTGATCAGTGCAAACAAATGATATATATAGATACAGATGCTACGTTCACTTTAACCAGCCATTTGTCGATGCATCTGATCATAATTTCAAAGTTTTCCTCGTTATCATGCACAATCATTTGAAACCAAAAGTGGTGCTGCCATAAATATTTTGGCGATAAGCTATAAAGTCTCACTTTAACTTTTCAATTCTTTTCTTTCCCTGTACATCGTGTATAATATTCAATTATGTAGTTACTACTTTATTTATGTGTTATTGCCTCTTTTAAATTCCACGTCTGGAGTGGTAATGATCTTACAATATCAAAGACCTCTTTCCCTCCTACGTGTCAATTAAAGGAATAAATATATTGAAAATCCTAAAACTTATCATAAAAGGGCATTTGAGTCTTAAAACTTTCAAAAAATGAAATTAAGTCCTAAAACGTGTTAATTTTTGTTTGTTTGTCAAGTTAGACAAAGTTAATTGAAGAATTTGATTATACTAACTTGAAAAGTTAGGACTTGATTGTACTTTTTAAAAGTTTTATGATAGGTTTTAGGATTTCTAGTATCTCTCAATGAAATGAGTTATTAACACTATTTATGACAATGGTGCATCTATATATATATATTCCATTTTTTGATATTATAATTCTATTGTGTTAAACTTGAAGAGCGATCGGCACTCTTTTTCATCAAGGGAGATACATATGTATGGGCATGTATTGTGATGTTAACATTAGCTACAATCATCTTCTTTGATAGTAGGAGAAATTTTCGTGCATTATTTTTAGTTTTACACACGTATAATAAAGAACTAGTTACGTGGCTCATGCATTGCGTGGACATATATTGATAAACGCATTTTGACAGGCTTTACTCTTATTTTTGCTAATAGTATCAATAAATTTTATGCATGTTATGTTATTTTGGGGTATTAGTTAGATCGGATATGCAACAATGTAACTGAAAGTTTAAACTTACAATTTTGCTTAAATAGACATATAATAGAAATGTTTTTGGTACCCGTTTAATACAACAATTAGAAAAGAATAGTTTGAATGCTATTAGCTTCATCACAAATTAAGTTTTACTTAGTTAAGAAAGGAGAGAATTCCAAAAAAAAAAATTGAAATATGTAGAAATTGAGATATCATCTTGAAGAAACCACCTCTACCTCTCTATGAAAAGAGAGAAGCAAATGTGCAGAAATCACTTCTAGCCTCTATAACCATCCTACTCTAAAAAAATTCTACACAATTTAACTTGGAAAATTACCAAAAAAGTCTAAAATCTACTCGGTCCTAAATTTTTCAATTTGACTAATTTACTCCTAAACCGTTTGACAATTTCCCAATTGAGTTATTCCAGCAAAAAAATTGGCTAAAAATTGCTGACATATATGTCAGTTATTCAACGTGGTACAATCGACGATTGACACTGTTGCGGATAATTTTTATAATTTTTTTTAAATTAAAATTTTATTTTGGCCGGTGATGTCACGGATTCAGTTTTCTTTTTTTAGAGTATATTGATTTCTTTAATCAGTATTATATTATTTAAAATAATATTTTCTTGACACCAACTTTTTAAAATAATGGAACATTATTATATCGCTCTAACACTCTATAAGAAGAGAATTGAAATATCATCTCAAAGAAAACACTTCTAACACTCTATAAAAAGAGAGAAGCAAATGAGCGGAAATCACTTCTAGTTCTAGCCTCTATAACCATCTTACTCTTAAAAAGATTCTACATAAATTAATTAGGAAAATTACCAAAAAAGTTATAAATTTATTGTACTTGTGTCAATTCAGTTTTAATTTTTTTAATTTGACAAATTTAGTCCTAACATTTTGACAATTTCCCAATTGAGTTCCTCTAGCCAAATTTTTGAATGGAAATCGCTACCGTGGACTCCGATCATTCAACATGGTACGACCGACGACTGACGCTGATGCAGACAATTTTTATAATTTTTTTTAAAATTTAATTTTTATATTTTTATATTTGTTTTGGCCGGTGACGTTACAAATTTGTGACATTCTGGATTTTTGGCCCGTTTTTGGGATTTATAAAACGTGTAATTTGTCAATGCGCTTATAATAGAATCTCGCCCGAGAACTGATCACTCTCGGGTTTTGTTTTTTTTTTAAATAGAGATTTTTGTTAGAATCGCACTTGATCGAATTTGGCCGTTATTTAGACCCCAAATTTGGCGGCCAATTTCCGGGAGTTCCGGGTCGAAATAAATTGGACGGTGTCGATATTATTGTGGCCAGCGTCAGTATTACCGGGAATATGCGAAAAGTGGATTTTTGACCGGGTGCAACTTTGGACTGGTAGACCTCCCTCGTAGTGTATTTTCGAGTCTTTTTATTCTTATTTACGTTGGCCCTTGCCCCTAGTATTTTTCTAGGATTTATTTGGACCATCGGATTATTTTCGGGTTTAAATTCGGACCCTCCGATCGCACTTGAGAGTGCAATTATTCCTCTTCTCTCTCTCTCTCTCTCTCTCTCTTCCCCGTACACGGCAACGCCATGCACGTCGCGCGCCCCTGCATGTCCGCGATTCCCCTTCCCCATGCACGCCCGTTCCCCTTCTCTTCTTTTCCTTTTCTCTCTCTCTCTCTCTCTCTCTCTCTCTCTCTCTCTTTCTCTTTTCTCCTCCCCCGGTGCACACGCAAGAGGCATGCACGCCGCGTCCCCCCCTGCACGTCTGCAGCCCCCTTCCCTTCCCCATGCACTCTTCTCTCTCTCTCTCTTCCTCTTCTCTCTCCTTCCTTCTCTCTCTTTTCTTGTTCTCTTCCTTCTCACTTCTCTCGCCCGCTCGCCCGAACCCGTCGGACCTCTGCTCCCGCCCCTTCGCAGCCTTGCTCCGCCCCGTCGTCCACCTCACGCCGCCGCCGCCCGACCAGCTGCCGCCGTCCCGACGACTGCCCTGGTCGCCCGGCAGCTCCCCGTTCCTCCCCCGCTCACCCCCACAGCTCTCCCCCTCACCTCTGCATCCCCTCCGCCTCCGCCCGACGACCCTCCGCCAGCCACCGACGCCGCCGCCTCCCTCACACCCTCGCCGCGTCGCTCGGCAGCCCAGGCCGACGCTGCCTGGGCGCTGTTCCAGGCACGCGAGCTAGGCTCGCCGCCACTCGCCGCTGCACTCGGCGGGTCCCAGCGACCGTCCTGCCGTCCAGCCAGCTTCCCGGCGCAACCCCGACGCCTGAGAGCCGCCGTCGCCAAGCACCCCCTAGCTACTCCACCTCACCACAGCCACCTACATCTCCTCCCCGTGGGCGTTCTGCAGCTCGCCGCCGCGCCCGGCGAGTCTCGACCGTCGCCCAGTCGTCCGGCCAGCCCCCAGCGCCGCCCCGACACCTGTGCATCGCCCCCTTCCGCCGCCGAGCTCCCCTCCGGCCTCCCGGCCCCGCCTCAGACGACCATCTCTCCCTCCCGTGAGCGTTCCGCCGCTCGCCGCCGCTTGCCGGAGCCACCCCAGCCTCTGTCCGGCCGTTGCCGAGCTCGCCTGAGCCGCTGCCGCCGTGCCGGAGCCATCCCAGCCACTGTCCCGCCACCCCCGAGCCATTCCGACCTCTGTCCAGCCACGCCGGAGCCGTTCCGGTCCCTGTTCCGCCAGCCCGAGCCGTCCCAGCCATTGTGCCGCCGCGCCGGAGCCTCCCCAGCCGCTGTGCCGCCGCGCCGGAGCCTCCCCAGCCGCTGTGCCGCCGCGCCGGAGCCTCCCCAGCCGAGTCCCGCGCCCGTGCACCAGGCGCACCGTCCGGCCACCGTGCCCGTGTGGCCCGCGCCCGGTCGGTACTGTTTACCCGGGCTATTTTGAGCCTGAGTCGATTTTCCCCGGGCCAAAACTTGGTAAGTGCTATCCTAAGCCCTACTTAGTATTTTGGGTATTTAATTGGCATGTCTCGGGTTAGAATGGCTAGGGCGTAATGTAATTTAGTTAATGTACATTAGAACCGAGCGATTTAAATTGGGCTAGATTAGTATGTTTGAATTGGATAATTGTGCATGACCGACTTGTACAGCAAATCCGCATGCTGAGGTGGCGAAATGTGAATTTAGAATTAAATTGTGATTATTGATTATTAGTGTAATTGGCTTGAAATTTATTCGTTGAATGGCGCGTGTTTGCCTGTCGATTTGAGCCCGGATCGATCGGAGGGCTACGGACTTGGGACGTGTTGACGGCGGTCCGTGTGAAGGTATGAACGGCCGATGGGCCATATGGATGCGGGCTTGAGACGTGCGGACGGTGGCCCGTTAAAGGTGTGATAGACCGGGACGTGTTTACGTCGGTCATTGGAATGGTATGATTGATATGGCTTAGGACATGCGGACGGCGGCCATTGATTTGAGTGATTGGGCGGCTTGTGAGCCCGTGAGAGGAAAGTCGGTTGGACGCGTGCATGCGACTTGAGTGTGACTGGATTGACTGGTTGAGAATGTGATTGGAGTGGCTAATGGCGCGTGTGATTGCTGGGATGATTGATTGATTGCGAATGGAAAATGTGTGCCGGGTGGTTGTGATATAGTGTTGGATTATTCTTGTTCTGACTAATGTGCAGGGTGTGTTCAGGATCCGAGGTGAGGTAAGTGTCGTGTGAATTTCATTATATTGCCTGGTGATTCGCCTGTTTGACTTGTCTGGGTACGCAATAGCCTAGGTGGGGTTTAGGGTGTCGCTTATTGAGACTCGTTCTCACGGTTATTATATAACCATTTTCAGACCCCCGTCCCTGAGTATGGTGCCTCCTAGGCGTTTCGGGATCCCCATGCACACGGGGCATGAGGACGTTGTGTACCCGGGCCTGAACCCGGGAGAGTCGTACATTAGGCACCGCACGTATATTTTGGTAGACGTTGGTCGAGAGCAGCTGGAGCGTCATGAGTACTTAGCATGGTCCCATCGGGTCGGGTTAGAGGACTCAGGGCCAATCCGAGGTTTCGAGGGGTTGAGACACTCCAATGAAGACGCGGTCAACTGGGAGCCCTGGGACAAGTTCGCTCCCGATGGTGAGGTGTCAGACCCCGACGGTCCCCCGGCGAATCCCAATCCAGCGCCGACCCCTGTCCCCGAACCTAAGCCCGAAGAGGAGCCTATGGCGGCCGAGCAGGGAGATACCGAGGAGAACCCGATCGAGATAACCTCAGATTCGGATTCAGATTCAGACACCTTTGGGTTTGATCCGGATTGGACGCCGTAGGGACGCTTAGGTGTAGGGCTATGACATTTCCTTTTTGATAGACTCTCTCTCTTTTTGGTATTGTCTGCAGTCTACCTAGCCCTGTCTCTTTTTGTTGATAGTGCGGATTTAACCTTAGTGGCCTAATGTACGATTACTATGGATTTGGCTTTTTATTCTACGTTCGTTAAAGTTTTTGTTATCCTATCCCTAGGTCATATTTCTTTTAATGTCAGGGTTATTTTATTTTGCTTTGCTTCCGCTTGCGAAATTTTGTTGGATCGGCGACGCGTCCTGGGACGTCGCGTTCTTTACGACCGTTGAAGGGGTGTTGCGAGCCCGTTAGGGTTCGGGGCGTGACAAAATTCAATTTTATTTGTTTTAGAGTATGTTGATTGCTTCATCCAGTATCATATTCTTTAAAATAATATTTTTTTTGGTAAGGATTTAAAATAATATTTTCTTGACACCAACTTTTTAAAATAGTGAAACATTATTATATCGCTCTAACACTCTATAAAAAGAGAAGTGAAATATGTAGAATTGAAATATCATCTCAAAGAAAACACCTCTAACACTTTATAAAAAGAGAGAAGCAAATGTGCAGAAATCACTTCTGGCATCTATAACCATCTTACTCTAAAAAAGATTCTACAAAAATTAATCGAGAAAATTACTAGAAAAGTAAAAAATCTATTGCATTTATGCCAATTCAGTCCTAAATTTTTTAATTTGACAAATTTAATCCTAAATATTTTGACAAATTTCCAATTGAGTCCCTCCAGTCAAATTTTTTATTGGAAATCGTTGACATGGACGCCGATCATTCAACGAGATAAGACCGACGACCGACTCTGATGCGAACAATTTTTATAAATTTTTTTAGATTGAATTTTTATTTTTTAGTTTTCTTTTGGCCGGTGACATTACTAATTCAATTTTAATTTTTTTAGAGTGTATTGATTTCTTCATCCAGTATCATATTCTTTTAAATAATATTTTCTTGACACCAACCTTTTAAAATACTGAAACATTATTATGTGGCTCGAAGAGATGCTCGCCAACCTCGCAAGTAAGATTCGAACATCCTCGTCCGTAAGAAAACGCCAACTCTTCTTTTTTATAATTATTTTTCGCGGTCCAAAGAAGACGAGGCCGCAAAGTTGGAAAGAACACGACCAGCATGCGATTGGCAAAAAGCAGCCGAAAATTGCTTTTTAGTAGTGCACCTGACAAACAATAATTATAGAAAACACGGAGGAAAAAATACAGCTCGAATTCATTTTTTTTTAAATTAAAATTTGAATTATGCAATTAAAATATTATCCCATGAAGAGTCTCTGTCCGACTGTCCCCACTTTGGCACGCCGATCTATCTTTTTTGCCTTTTCTTTTTGTCCCTTCAATCAATTATAGAAGCACTAACCATTTTCTTATTGGATTATGTCAATTATGTTTGGATTATGTCAATTATGTTTGGAATATGTCGTGTTCATATTCAAGATCATTTTCTCCTATCACCTCTAAAAAGAAAAAAAAAGATATAAATTTGAATGGATTAGACTCATATGAAAATCGCTACATCTCATGTTTAAAATTAGGCTTGCAGATCTCTTGCAGATCTCATCCATAATATGGAGTTTTACTTAATAACTGTTTATATGCATCGGAATTAATCAAGTTGTGGAGTTGTGGCACAGGTTAACATACTCTGCATCATCTAAAAAATGAATATTTTTTCCTACTTAAACATATAAATTTAAAGAAAATATATAACATGGTAAAAAAGGCGATTACAAGTTTTTTCTTACTAATTATTCAAAATACACGTAGTTTAAATCTGATTTCGCATTATTCTGACTCTTAAATTGTTGTGAATAGCCTGCCTTTATACTACAGCTCCGTTTGTTTCGCTAGAAAATATTTTGTAGAAAGTTATTTTTTTTGGCAAATGACAATATTTTCCGGTGTTCGACTGAAATTAAAAATGAATTGGAAAATATTTTTCGACTTTTGGTACGAAAAATATGATTTAATTTTTTTAAATAGACATACACTATTTAGGTGCTTATAACTTGTGCATGGGCAGCAAGGGAATAGGTATGAGCACTAGAGTCCCAAGTTCAGCCTCGATGGATCCCAATTCGAGTACCGGGAAATGGGCACCTAGGTCTCGGGCATGGCCTTGATGGACCGGTGAGCACTAGGGTTTCAAGCCTGGCCTCAATAGACTTGAGCATAGGCATTGGGGTCTCAGGCTCGATCTCGTTGCATCGAGCATTGAGGTCTTGGGCCTTAGCTCCAATAGACCCTGACTTGGGTACTAGAGACCTGAGCCCAAGTGCCTAGGACCTAAGCCTTGGGACCAAAGCTTGAGTGGGGACTCGGGCACGGCCTTTGTGGACCCAGGCCTGAGTGCCAAGGCATTAGGCACAGGCATCGGGTCTTGGGCTCAACCTTGATGGACTTGGGCGCAAGTGTCATGCACTCAAGCACGAACACCAAGGTCTAATGCTTGACCTTGAGGGACCTGGGCGCGGACGTTGGGGTCTTGGGCATGAGCACCGGGGTCATGGGCCCGGCCTCAATGGACTCGGGCAAGACGACGGAGACTTGGTTCTAAACGCCGGGAACCTAGGAACTAGGGTTAGGATTTTCGTTCCCAATCATAGAGTTTTCTTTTTGGTCCGAACGGTGATACTTGATCATATTTTTAATAAAGCCTTTTTGTGTGAATAATTAACTTTCAAGGAAGATTTGAGGGGGCTCGAAATTAATGTCAAAATGCTAGGAAAAAGCAAAGAACAAAAAATATAAAGTCATTCCAAGAAAGGTTTATTTAAGCCAAAACCATAATCTGAAGAGAAGATTTGTTCCTTCCTTGCAAAAGACAGAAATTAATGATGTTGAGAGTGGAACAAAAGAGCACAAAGTCACAGACAGACAGACAGACATACCCGTAGACTCTCTCTCTCTCTCTCTCTTCCCCGACTTGTACGTCTCGTGCCCGGTTCTTGAAGCTTGTTTCTTGAGAGCTGAAGGAGGAAGACGATGAGCGAGGAATCGTTCATATACAGCTTCGTGGCGAGGGGGACGATGATCTTGGCCGAGTACACGGAGTTCACCGGCAACTTCCCGGCCATAGCCGCTCAGTGCCTCCAGAAGCTCCCTTCCTCCAACAACAAGTTCACCTACTCCTGCGACCACCACACCTTCAATTTCCTCCTCGAAGATGGTTACGGTCAGTCTCATTTCAAATGCCCCCCTCCCCCCCCAAATTCTTACTTTTTCGTTTTTGGGTTCTCTCTCTGTTTCCATCCCAGTTTGAACGTTGGTTCTCTGATTCACTCCGTGGGGGGTTGTCGGATTGCTGGTGAAAGTGGCTGGATCTTGAGTTTAGAGGTCATTGCTGACTTGGGTTTTAGTTCGTTTTGGAGCTAGGGGGCTACAATTAGATGAATTTGCATGTCGTGTAGTTCTTTGTTCTTTTCTTTCTTGATTCTATTTTTGGACTATGGGTTTGTGGGGGTGAAATGAGCAAAGTGAAGGAAGACTTGCTGTTTCTTTTTGCTTAACATTTGCGGAGAACTGGAGGATATCATTACCTTATGTGGATTCAGGAGCTGGTGGATTCAGGAGCTGGTAGATTGTTTCCTGGAAATGGTTTGGTTTTTGCTGAGTTGAAAATTTAGCAAGAACAAACACGGGTTTTTAGTTTTGCTGGAAAGAGAGTGTAAGTATCGATTACCTTGACTAAGAGGACTGTTTAGCAGTTTCTGAACTATAAAAGCACCACGTTGCTACTTCAAAATCTTTTGCTGAATTGTGAACATGGTTGGGCTTGTGAATTTAGACGTTGCAATCTATATCAAATTAAAGGTTGAGTTTGTCTCAATTGAAGTTTTGGTTGACCGTTGTAAAGCAGTACCTGGAGTCCCGAAAATTATGTCTCTCGAGTCAGAAGATAGGAAAACTGGGAAAGTGGTTTCTATTTATTCATTTCCTTTTACATTACGTCCTGACACAGTGTTTCATATTCAGTACATTAGTTTCTGATTTTTTCCTTGAAAAACTTTATCTGCTAAGATACTGATCTTATGCCAGAGCAGTAAGATACATTATGCCTACTCCATCTCTGTGCACATGCAGCTTGGTAGATGGCTCTCGATTCTAACTTATAGGCACGCTGTCAAATTGGTCATACCAACTTTTAAGGAGTTTGTACTGCACTCTGAGTGTTGGCACTATGGTTGATCAGGTTGCTGAGATTATTTAGTAGTGGTCGAGTGATAACCAGATATAGGCTTTGCGCATTGGAATTTGGACTACCATGTGTTCTTCACACGCCTATGTGTCCATATTTGGGGTATGTCGGGGAATGAAAGATTTCTGGTGATCTTGTTTCCATCAACTGTCTTAATTTCATGCTTTAAGCTAATTAAGTAAACTGTGTAAGAAAAGATCTAAGGTGGTGTTTTACAACCGGATAGAGTTATTTCCACTGTGAGTCCATTTTTGGAGCTTGGTCTACTCATTTGATAGTAAATGGGGCCAAATATTAGCAGAGCCAGGCTAATTATTGTGTGGAGACCAGTTTGCATCTTTAGTGCCCTGATCCAACAGAATGGTGGCTCAGTATGGTGGCAGCTAGCATGTTGGTCAATGGCCTCGTACATCATTGGAGTTGTATATATTATATGCTAGAAGGAGTACCGAGGATAACTTAGCATTGGTTGGTCTGTAACACCTCAATCCCACAGCGAAAAAACAGTTGTGAAATGGTACATACGTGCCACCTCCTAGGTCATCACTTGAGTGTTCCTTTTGGGGGCTGACCCATGTTTTTCGATGTTGGGTAGTTCTGCTCTATGAGTTGTTGTAGTCCTTTTTGCATGGTGTCCTGGTAATTTCATTCTTAAGTTGTTGGCAATGGAGATGCAGTGGTTGTTTCTCTTTGTTTATTTGTTTTTATAAATTTAGCTATGTCATCTACTGGTGACTGATGCAAGCTTGTCTTTCTGTTTTTAGAGTACATTACTTCATTGTCCTGTGATTTGCATAGAAAACTATTGATCTCTTTACCGGCTGATTGTCATGATTGTCTTTGCACCTTGCAGCTTATTGTGTTGTCGCCAAAGAATCAGTGGCCAAGCAAATCTCTATTGCATTTTTGGAGCGTGTAAAAGCGGACTTTAAAAAACGATATGGCGGTGGCAAAGCAGATACAGCTATTGCTAAAAGTCTCAATAAGGAGTTCGGGTACGGGTCACCATAAGACTGCTGCTAAATGATGTTCTGATCCACCATCTAGTAAAGAGTTTCAGTGAAAAGTAATTGATTTAAGTTGGATTTTACAGGCCAATAATGAAGGAGCACATGAAGTACATTATTGAACACGCAGAAGAGATCGATAAGCTAATAAAAGTGAAGGCTCAAGTTTCAGAAGTTAAAAGTATAATGCTGGAGAATATTGACAAGGTATATGAAGGGTTCTTTTTGTTCATAAGTCTACGTAGCTTTTGACTGGGTAGGAGATTTGTTTGCTGATAGTTTACACTCCTGAGTTTCGGCATTTGCTGCTTTTACACCCAGTTTGGCTTTTGATTACATCCATCTTCCTTCATATGCAAATGGGATGGGTTTTGGATGGAGAATTTCTTTTGGCGATAAGTCTATATATGTAAGCACAGATATACCGCTTCTATATAACCATGAGGCCACCTAATAGGTTTATAGGGTGTTTTATATTGCTCCTCTGCAGCAGCCATCTTTGAAACTCAAGCTTTTGTAAGGTGCTTGGCAAGCAATCAGCAGCTTCTAGAAAGCTGCTCTACCCTGCTTTTTGAAGCATATGTTGCCAACACAAGTGCTACAGCACATTACACATAGCTACATGATCACACGATTAAAGCTTAGTTATACCTAGTGCAAGCAGATTCTTAGCATGGAGTGGCCTACATGTACATGGTTTATTTAGCTTGGAAGGGCTGAAAATGTTTATCCGTTTTTTCGTTTTTTGCATGCATGGGTCACTTGTGCAGTTCCTTAGTGGTATACCCATCTATAATATGGTAAACATGTTCATGTTGTCGGTAAATCGATGTAAAGTGTGGTAAATGAATAAAGTCCTGGTTTTACAATGATTATGTTGATTTCCAAACTATGCACTAGTATCCCACGTTTTAGGTAGATGTACCCCCAGGGCAACATAAAAAAATGTTGGGCATGTATGTTGGATGAGGTTTTATTTAGAGTAGTGACACTGTGGCAGACAATCTATGGGGGATATGCAGTCATTTTGAACTCTTTCCAGGATAATGTTTTTACTTTTTTCTCTTTTAACACAGTGATGTCAAACCCTCTAAGCCTTGTAAGTGCTGAATTAAATAAGTCGCTCTCCCCAGCTTAGGGTGCACAACTGAGTATTTCTCCTTGATCAAGAGAGGCACAAATGCCGGAGGTCAATAGAGAGATTGAAGAAATGCTAAAGAACAGCATCGAGTAGTTTACTATTTTAAGATTCAAACTCGCTAATCTTTGCCATGTGTGCATAAAGTGATCCACCTATTGGCCATTTTGTAGAATATAAGCCACTGCTGTGGAGTCTATCTCCTTTTTAAGTACAGTTACTAGAGATGAGTTAAACCTGGGCATTTGACCATTTGCGTATCACTTGTGATCATGACTAATTCGCTAGGTTATGGTGAATGACTTGCATATTTAGATATGCGACTCAAATAATTTGTCACTAGTGGCGGACTCGAGAGATTCTAGAGGGTGGAACTTATCTGTTTGGGGTAAAATCCTTGAATCCTCAGAAATGGTCTTTACCCCCCAAGCAGGGTAGGATTTGCTTTCTGAAATGACAAATAATCATCCATGCGGCATACTCCTTCCTTGTGATATCACATCATGTCTCGGTTTTTCAATTTATGGCTTGATCAGCCGAATGCGTTTCGAATCTGATGAAATTATGTCAACTGGTTAAGCATTTCTGTGTGAAGAGCCGCAGTTTGATTCTTGTATTCTCATTGAGCTTTTTTCAGGCGATTGACAGAGGGGAGAACCTGACCATTCTAGCTGACAAAACAGAGAATCTGCGAGATCAGGTAAAGTGGTTTATATCATATCTCTAGTCCAGCAGATTTCTCTTTTTATCAACCTCTGTTCTATAGAAAATTGAACAAGCTTCATCCCTAATGCTAGGCTCAAGCATACAAGAAACAAGGGACACAAATACGGCGAAAGATGTGGTACCAGAACATGAAAATCAAGCTGGTCGTGTTTGGTATCTTACTATTTCTGGTCCTTGTAATTTGGCTTTCAATTTGCCATGGATTTGATTGCTCCAACTAGTATATTATCTTCACATAAAGAAAGCTTCAGCTTTAATTAGAGAGAGAGAGAGAGAGAGAGAGAGAGAGAGAGAGAGAGAGAGAGAGAGAGAGGTGTTGTAACAATACTGGCGGAGAAATACATCATTTGTTGTTACTTGGGACTAACACATACGTTAATGTCCACAGTCATCGTGTTCTTATGGCCTTTCTACAGACTTGTACGAGTCATATCTATCTTTGTAAGATTCTTGCGTTAGGTTAAGGTCCTTTGCTTTGCTATCCTGCAAGTTTCTAACACCCTATATCTCAATACTGTTGGACCCTAAAAACTCGAACAGTTAAGAAACGAATCCGTAGCGTGTTATTTCTTTGACTCCATCTCTCGCGTAGGTTGGACTTTACACGTATAGCACGCAAAATAAGGACTTGAACTCATTATCGCCCTTGCCGTGGCACGTCCTTCGTTGCTCTAGTCTGCTCACAAAATGAAAAAGAAAGGGAAACGAATGAATTTTTCGTGCTCGAGCGTTACTTGAGCGGTCCGAATGGCTGGCCGACCATGATCGCCATTATAGCAGTTGTGTTTTTCCATTTGGAATGAGCACGCTGGGAAAGTATAAGATTATCGTAGAAAGATCTTTTCAATAACCATGCAAAGAAAAGAATATAGCCATGGGAAAACCAAGAGTTATCTAAGTCGCTAAGGGTGCGCATGATAACGATTTTATGTCTGGGAACTGATTCTGTTTATAAATGATTCTTTTTATTTCGTGCTCGGGAATAATTTTTAAGTATTTGAAGGCGTTTGGTAACTATCCATAATTTATATTCTTAGAATAGAAAAAGAACAGAAATGCGTTCAGTAACTACACAAAATTTCTTTTTATTAATAATATTTTGAGTATTTTAATATTTATTTCTTTTCCTTCCTTTTCTTGGCCATGGCCGGTTGTAGGCCAGGGCTGGCGAGGACGTTGTGGCCCTCGTCGCCGGCCTTGCCATTGCAACCCATCTCCCTCGCCTGGGTCATGACGGCGAGGTCGGCCTCGCCATGGCTAGGCAAGGCCTCGTGGTCATGGCCGCGAGCTGCCCTCGCCGGCCCTTGCTTGTGGTCCGTCGCCAGTGGCCGGCGGCAAGCGAAGAACAACAAACCAAGAGGAAGAAGAAAACTAAGAAGAATAAGAAATTCTCAAAATCAAGAAGTTACTTTTTTTTTTTTACTTCTTGATTCTGTTCCAAAACTGATTCTGGGAACAATTTTTTGCAAATTTATGCTCAGGCATAAAAATTTTAACAAACGGATTTCTATTTCCAAACTGATTCTTGGAACAAAAGAATATAATTTTTCACTATTTGACAACTTGCTAAACGGGCCCTAACCAAGCCCTAATGCATATAGCTCTCCATGAGTATAACTTGGAGGAGGTTCTGCTTGCTAACTGTTTTGCCGGAAATGGTTCCCGCGACGAAAGATAATTCACCGAAAGTCATTCTTTGATTTTTTATTAGATGAGACTGGGTTCTAGGTCTAATTCTGGACAGGAGTAATCCAGGTGTGAACAAAGAACCTGATTATCTTGGTTGATAAGACTAGTTTCACACAATGATGAAATTTGACTTGAATTTATAGAGGACTAAGATGAATCCGTTCATTTACTGGCGGCGTCCGAAGTTTGTCGACATGATATTACAAAGTTATCGACTTGGAAAATAAATAGCTATAGCTACGGAAAATAAAGGTGCGATAATGAAAGTAAAAATAAAAAGACAACATTTTGGTTTGTATATGTGGGGGGTTTCTTCTGGCAGCTGGGTGCTATTTATAATGTAGGCTCGGTAACCGTCTTTGACATCTTGTTTGATAATCACCATTGATCTCATCTTCACCGTTTATCTAATGACATCTGTCCGCCAACCGTTATTGATCTTATTTTTTTGTCTAAGGTGATAACCGTCGTCGAACTCACATTATTTTGACATCCGTCCTTCTCGGGATGATAACCGTCATCAAAATTTTCTCATTCTGACACCTGTCCTTCCCAATATGATAACCGTCATCGAGCTTCTCTTATTCTAACACTCGTCTTTCCCAGGGAAATAACCGTCATCAAGTTCTTTTCATTCTGACACCTGTCCTTCTCGGGGAAATAACCATCATCGAGCTCCTTCCGGCTTAACATCTGCCTTTTCGAAGTAAGAACCGTCGTCGAGTTCTTCCTGGCTTGACACTTGTTCTTCCAAAGCAAGGATCTTCGTCGAGCTCTTCCTAGCTCAACACCTGTCTTTCCGAAGCAAGGACGTTTGTCAAGCTCCTCTTGGCTTGCACCTGTCCTTTTCCTTGTCGAAAGCCTCGATGACAATCTCCCTCGATAACTTTGGTGTTCACTCGTCAGTTCTCTTTGAATTTCAAATTTCTCGTCGGTGTCTATTAGTGCTTGCCAGTTGTTTTGCTTGCGTGAGCCGTCTC
This sequence comes from Syzygium aqueum, assembly GCA_031216185.1. Lineage (NCBI taxonomy): Eukaryota > Viridiplantae > Streptophyta > Magnoliopsida > Myrtales > Myrtaceae > Syzygium > Syzygium aqueum. Next base: position 12,653,097 of record CM062232.1, on the reverse strand, counting down.
ATGCGGGTTACGTCATCCTTTGACGTCTACTATTTATTTATTTCAATCGTCAACAATCTAATTAATTATGGGTGTCAACACTAACTAATGAGAGAATCAATCTTAGAAAACATGTATGATCATATAAGTAGAATTTTACTTCAAAGAATAAAATGTCTGTCTTCATGAGTTCTCTAAAGCACTTGAGCGACCCCTCGGGGGTTGAAACTAAAGTATGCTTATTTAGTTGTTTATTTAAAAGAACCACAGTCAGAGTTATAAGTTACGCGAAGATGAAATTGTCCAATCAATTCTAAGCTTATTGTATGAATGTCAATTTAGTTCTAAACTTTTTAATTTTACCAATTTAATCCCAAATCTTGGTGTGAAATTTCAATGTACGATTAATTTTCGCCAAAAACCACCGATGTGGCGATGTGTCATGTAGAATGACCGGCAATAACTGGATTGCCACATAAGCGATTTCTTGCGAAAATTAACTGGACTGACTACATTAGAATTTCGTGCAAATGATTAGGACTAAATTGGCAAAATTGAAAAGTTTAGGATATCCATACAATATATTTATGACTGATTGGAAAGTTTTGCTAACTGAAGTGATCAATGCTTCGACCACCCCCCTACCCCCCCCCCCCCCCCCCAAAAAAAAAGTGATCAATGCATGCATATGATCTCGATACTTCGTTCACCTTATCCACAACACACGTGGGTGCACGTTCTCTTAACAAGAGTCGTCGCTCACAAAAGAATCCCCCATAGAAATGGACTTTAATTTTCTTTCGGTAAGGGTTGTCTATAATCACTTTTCCTTTTAAAATTTGAATTTTTTTTTATAAAATTTTGAGTAAATCACACTTTAACTTTTATCTTACTTGAAACTCGTGAAACCTTTCAAAATGTTCAAATATTGACAAGTAAAATTGTCACGCCCTGAACCCTAACGGGCTCGCGACACTCCTTCAACGGTCGTAAAGAACGCGACGTCCCAGGACGCGTCGCCGACCCAACCAAATTACGCAAGCGGAAGCAAAATAAAACAACCCTGACGTTAAAAGAAATATGACTAAAGGATAGGACAACAAAAACTTTAACAAACGTAGAAATAAAACCGAATCCATAGTAGTCGTACATTAGGCCACTAAGGTTAAATCCGCACCATCAACAAAAAGGGACAGGGGCTGGGTAGACTGCAAACAATACCAAAAAGAGAGTATCACTACCAAAAAGGAAACGTCCTAGCCCTACACCTAAGCGTCCCTACGGCGTCCAATCCGGATCGAACCCAAAGGAGTCTGAATCTGAACCCGAGTCTATCTCGATCGGGTTCTCCTCTGTATCTCCCTGCTCGGCCGCCATAGGCTCCTCTTCGGGCTCAGGTTCGGGGATAGGAGTCGGCACTGGATCGGGATTCGCCGGGGGACCGTCGGGGTCTGACACCTCACCGTCGGGAGCGAACTTGTCCCAGGGCTCCCAGTTGACCGCGTCTTCGTTGGAGTGTCTCAACCCCTCAAAACCTCGGATTGGCCCTGAGTCCTCCAACCCGACCCGATGGGACCATGCTAAATACTCATGACGCTCCAGCTGCTCTAGTCCAACGTCTACCAAAATATACGTGCGATGCCTAATGTATGACTCTCCCGGGTTCGGGCCCGGGTACACAACGTCCTCATGCCCCGTGTGCATGGGGATCCCAAAACGCTTAAGAGGCGTCATACTCAGGGACGGGGATCTGAAAATGGTTATATAATAACCGTGAGAACGAGTCTCAATAAGCGACACCCTAAACCCCACCTAGGCTATTGCGTACCCAGACAAGTCAAACAGGCAAACCACCAAGCAATATAACAAAATTCACACGACATACTTACCTCGCCTCGGATCCTGATCAAACCCTGCACATTAGTCAGAACAAGAATAATCCAACACTATATCACAACCACCCGGCACACACTTCCCACTTGCAATCAGTCAATCATCCCAGCAATCACACGCGCCATTAGCCATTCCAATCACACGCTCAACCGGCCAATCTAGTCACACTCAACAGCCGTTTCAATCACACTCAAGTCGCATGCGCGCGTCTAACCAACTTTCCTCTCGCGGGCTCACAAGCCGCCCAATCACGCAAACCAATGGCCGCCGTCAACACGTCCCAAGCCATGTCAATCATACTAACCAGTGGCTGCCGTTAACACGTCCCAAGCCACATAATCAATCATTCCAATGACCGACGTAAATACGTCCCGGTCTATCACACCTTTAACGGGCCACCGTCAACACGTCTCAAGCCCGCATCCATTTGGCCTAACGGCCGTTCATGCCTTCACACGGACTGCCGTCAACACGTCCCAAGTCCGTAGCCCTCCGATCGATCCGGGCTCATACCGACAGGCAAGCACACGCCATCCGACGAATATAATTCAAGCCAATTTCACCGACATTCAATAATCACAACTTAATCCAAAATCCACATTTTTCCATGCACGATTATCTAAATTCAAACATGCAATTCAAGCTCAAGTGGAATTAACCCAACCCTAACGTAAACTAACTAGATTAACAAGCGCCCTAGCCGTTCTAACTCGAGACAAGTCAATTAAATACCCAAAATACTAAGTAGGGCTTAGGATAGCATTTACCGAATTTTGGCCCGGTAAAAATCGACTCGGGCCCAAAATGGCCCGAGTGAACAGTACCGGCCTAGGCTTGGACGTGGGCCACACGGGCGCGGTGGCCGGACGGTGCGCCTAGTGCACGGGCGCGGTGGCCGTGTGGCGTGCCCGGGAGCGGACGGCCGAGCGGGACGGGCTACGTGCCTAAGCAGGACGGGCGGCGTGCCGGGCGGTGGGCTGGCCGAACGGGAGCCGTGCAGGGCGCACGGGCGAGCGGCCGAGTGGGATGGGCAACGGGCCGAGCAGCGGGCAAGTGGCCTGGGCGAGCGGGCGCGGGGCTCGGCCACGGGCGCGGCGAGGGCACGGGCACGGCGACGGGCGCGGGACTCGGCTGAGGAAGCTCCGGCGCAGTGGCACAGCGGCTGGGGAGGCTCCGGCGCGGCGGCACAGCGGCTGGGGAGGCTTCGGCGCAGCGACAGCAGCTCAGGCGAGCTCGGCCACGGCCGGTCAGTGGCCCAGACGAGTTCAGCCACGTCCCGGGGAGGCCTGGCCGCGGCTGGGTTGGCTGGTCGGCGGGCTGGCTGGCTGGCTGGCTGGCCGGTGGGCTGGCTGGCCGGCGGGGCTGGCGGCTGCAGCGGCGGATTGAAGGGAGAGAGAGAGGGAGAGAGAGAAGAGACGGCTGAGGTGGGGTGGTGCGGCCGGAGGGGAGCTCGATGGCGCTGGCGATGGTGTTCAGGCGTTGGGATGGCTCCGGGGTGCTGGCCGGACGACTGGCGACGGCCGGGACTCACCGGGCACGGCGGCGAGCGACGGCGAGCGGCGGAAGGCCAGAGAGAGGAAGAGAGAGGGGCTGGGGTGGGATGGTGCGGCTGCTGGGGTGCTCGGCGGCGCGGAGGTGGGACTCAGGCGTCGGGGCTGCATCGGGAAGTTGGCTGGGCGGCGGGACTATGGCCGAGGCTCGCTGGACGCGGTGGAGAGCGGCGGCGAGCCGAGCTCGCGCGCTCGGGGGGGAGGAGAAGGCAACGCCGGCCTGGGCTGCTGGGCGACGCGGCGGCGCGGCGACGACGCGAGGGAGGGCGGTGGCGTCGTGAGGCGGCGTCGGGCGGAGGCGGAGGGCGGCCGAGCAACGGCTGTGGAGGCGGGGAGGAGCTGTGGAGGGGAAGGGGGGCGGCGGAGGTGGTCGGGGGAGGAAAGGGGGAGCGGAGGAGGGGGGGAAGGATGGCCAGCGACGGGGGTGGTTGACGGGACTGTGACGGCTGGTCGGGCGGCGGCGGCGTGAGGCGGTCGCTGGGGCGGCCAGTGGTTGAGCGCAGTCAGCGAGTAGCACCAGCAGTCGGACTGTTCGGGGCAGCCGAGAAGCGGAAGAAGGAGAAGAAGAAGAGAGAGAGAAGGAAAAAGAAAGAGAAGGGGGGGAGAGAGGAAAGAGAGAGAGAGTGCATGGGGGGTGGGGTGACGTGCATGGGGAACAGGGGACGTGCAGAGGAAACGGCGCGTGCATGGCGTTGCCGTGTACGGGGAAAGGAGAGAGAGAGAGAGAGAGAGAGAGAGAGAGAGAGAGAGAGTGCATGGGGAGAAGGGGAGATACATGCGGGCGCGAGGCGGGCGTGCATGGGGAAAGAGCGCGCGCGGGGCCAGAGGGAGGAGAGAGAGAGAAGAGAAATAAAATGGCCTCGAGTGCCATCTAACGGCCTAATTCAAATCCGGAAAACAATCCTATGGTCCAAATAAATCCTAGAAAATATTAGGGACAAAGGTCAACGTAAAATATAAATAAAAACAACTCGAAAGCATTCTACGAGGGAGGTCTACTAGTCCGAAGTCGCACCCGGTCGAAAATCCACTTTTCGCACAATCCCGGCAATACTGACGCTGACCACAATAATATCGACACCGTCTAATTTATTTCGACCCGGAACTCCCGGAAATTGCCTGTCAAGTTTGGGGTCTAAATAACAGCCAAATTCGATCGAGTGCGATTTTAACAAAAGTCTCTATTTTTAAAACAAGAACCCGAGAGTGATCAGTTCCCGGGCGAGATTCTATTATAAGCGCACTGACAAATTACACGTTTTATAAATCCCCAAAAATGGGCCAGAATTCAGAATGTCACAAAAATTCTAATTTTTTTTTTACAAAATTTCCAAATTTAGATAATATTTCTTTATTTTCAACTTGCAGAGAGAAGGTGATAAATAAAAGTCATAAGTTGTATTTGTATAGAAGTAGAGACAAACAGCCCCTAAAGTTGACTCTTTAAAGGTAGAGCATGTTGTAAGTGCCGGTCCGTTTACTTACACTTGCATTTATTCTCCTGTTGGATAGTTAAAAAGTGTTTTTGGGGGGACAATCTTTGACAAAAATACATATAAAAAACTTGATTATGCTTGCACTTCAAGTTCCGATGCTCCCATTCCCAAGTCATCTTCCACACTAGGCACCCACCATCATGGCACTTAGAAAAGCACTCCAAAGAGCATACAACCACATGCAAATGTAACATCAATAGATTTTATATAGAGAAAATGACACAAAATGATTATTGAGCTTTGATTTAATATGCAATGTGGTTCCTGAATTTTTGATTTATTTAATATGATACGTGAATTTTAACCTAATATGCAATATAGTCTCTAAACTTTTAAATTGTTCAATATGGTCCATGAATTTTTGGTACATGCTCAATTTAGTTCCTGAACTATATGAAAATGTTCGATGTTGTTCTTAAACTTGAATTAATGGAAGGACACCATTGAACATTTTTTTATAGTTTAGGGACTAAACTGAATATGTAACAAAAGTTTATGGAATGCATTAAACAAATTTAAAGTTTAGGAATCACATTGCATATTGGGAAAAAGTTTAGAGACCATTTGTGTTATTATCCCTTTTATTTATTAACTGGATAAAAAGAATTATATGGGTTGAAATTATAAGCAAACGTATTTTTAAGAAGATAAAATCTCAAACCCAAAAAATACCGAGCCAACTTTTTTGGATTTAAGTAACATGCCAGTTAAACCCAAAATAGGCCATGCTAAAATGAAATTATTTGCACTTAATCATGCGGGACGTCTTTCTTTTTTGTTCTCTTTTGTTTCTTTGATTTGAGACTAGGAACCATCCAACCCAAGTTATGGATCTCTTGGCGTTAACGAGAAAGTTTTACCTTTTCCTTGAAGATTGCTCCGATATGGTGAAGATGATGTTGTTTCTCGAGCCCCATGAAGTTACGTTAGGCGCCAGAAAGAAGCATGCCTAAACACTAGAAAGTAGACATATATCCTTATATATAGTTTAAAGTTGGGAGAACTGAATAATTTGTACAAACGATCATTTCCTATAAAGGTGGAAGAAGAAAGCTTAAGAATTTGTAAAAGCTTCTTTCACCTTTATAGTTAGAAAGGAAAAAGAAAAAGGATCATTCATGCCAGTCATGGGAATTAGTAAATTGATGGTCGGTTCGTTTAAAACCGACCAAAAAGCACTTTATGTTGTCTCCTCAAATTCGAAAAGATAAATTTAGTTTGTTTTATAATTCAGAAGCACAAGCGTGTAAATCAAGAACATAGGGGTGGAGACCCACCTACCTGGAGGTACATTAGGTACCTTGCTAATCCCATGAAGAGGTTAAGTCAACACTTTTGACTTGTGCAGACGATCTTGACTCGAAAGAATTTGTATACAGTCGGTGAGATTCAAACAAATGAGCTCCAATTTTGAACTAAAAATCCCCTCATACCGCAATCAATTGCGGCAACTCTTTGAAATTATTAAAAGCACTATATTTGCATATGCATGTGAAAAGTCAAAATCGATATGCTATTTGATGTTGATAGGAACTATTAACATGTATGATATTAATGACCTGAAATGGCAATTGAGTAGCGAGCTTGAGATGAAAGACTTAGGTGTAATGTGAAAGATACTTGACTTGAAGATTGGGAGGGAGAGGTCTATAGAGGTGCTTCGGCTATCACATAGTGGTGCTACTTATAAAGTGCCGAGGCAGTCTAGCATGCAAAATGCCAAACCAATGAGTACCCTGCTAGTTGCGTATGTCAAGCTTTTAGCTAATTTTGCACCATAGTTAGAGGAAGATAAGAAATATGTATCCCTTGTTCGTTATGCTAGTGCTGTGGGTAGCATTATGTAAGCTATAAATTGCACTACACCAGATATTTCGCATGTAGTTAGTGTTGTGAGAAAGTATATAAGTAACCTGGGAAAGAAACACTAGGAAGCTGATAATGGATTATGAGGTTTATGAGAGGGAACACAGACGTCGGTTTGACTTTTGAGAAAAGACGGACTCCGAGAGATATAACAAGTTACGTGGATTCAGATTTTGCTGGAGACTTGAATGGGCAGAGGTCCTTGATAGGTTATGTGTTTAGTTTTGCGGATTGTACTGTCAGTAGGAAAACCCCATTTAGAATTAATACTTACTTTTCATCGACAACTAAAGTAGAGTACATGGTGTCAACTTAGACAACAAAGAAGTCATTTGGCTCAGGGGTTTGCTTAGTGATGTGAAATAACAGCCATAGAAGATTGTTAAGATAATCAATATGCAATAACATTTAACTAGAAATAAGATGTATCATGAACTGACAAAGTACTTTGATGTCAAGTACCATTTTATTCATGATATTAAGTCATAGGTAACTGCATCAATTGAGAAAGTGCACGCAGAAAATAATCCAACAGACATGCTAATGAATCCCGTTCATTGACCAAGTTCTGGTACTATTCGAACTTGGTCAGCACTTACAGCGAGTAAGCGTAGGAATCAAAAAAGGATATAGACAAACTTTGATGATTTTGGTGAGAAGCACACGGATACACAAATGAGAGAGAATAATATTCAAAATACCTTTTGTATAGGCTTTACACAGAGGAATACAAGCTTAGTTCTATAAGCTTTTTCTCACAACTCTCTCTTTCTATGGCTTTTCACACACTCTTACACAAATAGGGAGGGGACAACCTATTTATATTACTCCTAAGGAAATTTTCTTGAATACCAAGTTTGTCAAGCTTGAGGACCAAGTTTATATCAAACTTGAGGACCAGGTTTGTGTCATCTTGAAAATCAAGTTTGTCAAACTTGAAGACCAAGTTTGTATTAAAGGCAAAAACAATTTTAATATTTCTAATAGCCTCCCTTAGAATTGATTTTGGAAATCAACAACACCAAGCATCGTCTTCAATTTCTCGAACAAATCTGCCTTCAGTGGTTTCATCAAAATATTTGCAATATGATCCTTGGATCTACATAAATCAATTTCAATCCCTCCATCTTTAACCAGCTCACGGATATAATGATACTTGGTGTCTATGTGTTTGCTCCTGCCATGAAAAATAAGATTCTTGGCTAATGCAATCGTCGACTTGTTATCACACATTAATTTTGTAGGACCTTTTTATTCATGCATCAGTTCACAAAGCATCCTACGAAGCCATATCCCTTGACAAGCTGCTGAAGCTACTGCCATGTATTCTGCTTCAGTTGTTGAGAGCGCAATAACTTGTTGTTTTTTTTGAGGACCAAGAAATTACCCCTGCTCCAAGAAAGAATGCATATCCAGAAGTATTCTTTCGCGTTTCAGTATCTCCTGCCTAATCACTATCTGTATACCCCACTAAATTGAAATTGTCAGTGTAAGAATATAAAATTCCATGATCATGAGTTCCACTGACATACCGTAGAATTCTTTTTGCTGCCTGCAAATATGATTGGTATGGTTTTTCCATGAACCGTCTAATAATTCTCACGCCATAAGTAATATCTGGCCTAGTAGAAGTCAAATATCTTAAATTGCCAACAATACTTTTAAAATAAGTGGGATTTACTAGTTCACCGGTTCCTTCTTTCTTCAGCTCCAATCGTTCTACAACGGGAGTTCGAATTGGCTTGAGCGATTCCATATTGAGTCGCTTCAAAATATCATGAGCATAGTTTTGCTGTGAAACAAATATGCCATCATTTGTTTGCTTCACTTCAAGACCTAGAAAATAGGACATCAATCCTAAATCTGTCATCTTGAATTTGCTAGTCATAGCCTTCCTGAATTCAGTAAACATCTTTTCGCAATTTTTTGTAAATATCAAGTCATCAACATAAAGACACACAATATGTCACAGTTAGTATTTGACTTGATATACAATGTATGCTCATGTGGGCACTTCTAAAAATCATGCTCTAATAGGTATGTCTTGATTCACATGTACCAAGCACGAGGTGCCTGTTTTAGCCCATACAATGCTTTCTTCAATTTGTAAACTTGATTTTCATGCCCTTTCTTCTCATAATCCTGAGCTTGCTCCACGTAGACTTCTTCTTCAAGGAACCCATTCAGAAATGCTGATTTCACATTCATTTGATAAATCTTCCAATCGTTTTGAGCTGCGAGTGCTAAGACCATCCAAATGGTGTCCATTCGAGCCACTGGTGCAAATACTTCAAAATAATCAATACTTGGCTTTTGCTTATAGCCTTTCACGACCAGTTTGGCTTTGTAATGGTCCACCTGACCGTTGGGTTTGTACTTTGTCTTGTACACCCACTTGACACCAATGGGCTTCTTACTAGATCGTAAAGAAGTTAGCACCCATGTATCATTCTTTTCAATGGAGTGGATTTCTTCATCTATTGTTTGGATCCACTTTTTATCTACAGCTGCTTCATCATAGGATATAGGGTCACATTTAGCAAATAAACAAAACTTTACCGTAGTTTCATCAGTGATTTCGTCACTATCACTGTCATCGTCCCTTGTGACCACATAATCCCTGAATTTTGCTGGAGTCTCTCGTAGTCGCTGTGAACGACGTAATGATGGTTCTGAAGCTACTGTTGGTGAAGAAAATGCACCGCCAATTGAAGATGATGAAGAAGATGTACCACTGGTCGAAGATGATGGAGGTTTTTCTGTATCTCCCTTCAATGGTTCATCTTCGATGGTAATGTTTTTCTGATTAACTTTTTGGTTCCAGTCCCAGTCTTCATCTTCTACAAATTGGACATCCCCGCTGATGATTACCTTTTCAGTGATTGGGTTATACAACTTATAACCTTTAGTTGTGTCATTGTAGCCAATGAAGATACACTTCTCGCTTTTGTCAGCCAACTTCTTCCTCCGTTCATCTGGTATATGTGGATATTCCATGCATCCAAATACTCATAGGAACGAAATATCTGGCTTGTTGCCGCTCCAAGCCTCTTCTGGGGTTCTTCCAAGAACACTTTTTGTTGGACACCTGTTTAGCACAAATACAGCACAAGCAACGGCTTCTGCCCAAAACTTCTTTGGTAAATCTTTAGCCTTTAGCATACTCCTTGCCATTTCAAAAATCGTTCTATTCTTTCTTTTTGCTATACCATTTTGTTGAGGAGTATAGCTAGCAGTCAACTAACATTTTACTCCATGAATTTTACAATATGTCAAATTCATTAGAAGTAAATTCTCTATCTCTATCCGATTTCAACGTCTTTAGATTAAAGCCACTATGTTTCTCAACATAGACTTTAAATTCTTTAAATTTGCCAAAAGCTTCTGATTTTTCTCTTAAAAAATATACCCATGTTTTTCTGGTAAAATCATCGACAAAAATTAGAGTGTACCTTTTTTGTCCAACTGATTCCACCTCAATAAGGCCACATATATCTATATATACCAACTCCAAAGGCTGCTTGGCCCTTCTAGCGTTTCAACTGGAAAGGATTCTTGATGCTGTTTTCCAACAAGATATACTTTGCATGGGTGGTCTGGATTGTTGATGAAAGGCATGCCAGTCACCATCTTTTTCTGGATGAGTAATTTTAGTCCACGAAAATTTAGATGACTGAATCGAAGATGCCACAGCCACTTGCTATCTTTTGCCATTGCTTGAAAACTCAATAGAGTATTCAGTTGAAGGGACAGAGGGAACATCCGGTTCTTCGTCATCTGCGATGTTGTGATTAACTTATTGTTTACGCCTCTGATAGTGCAAACTCCATTTTCAATATTAACTTTATGACCTTTTTCAGAAAGTTGCCCAACACTAAGCAAATTCCAAAAAAGTCCTGGCACAAAGTAAACGTCTGCAATAGTAACATCAGTACCATTTTTTGATTTGATATCAATGTTACCTTTGCCCAAAATAGGAATTTTTGATTTATTCCCGAAGTTGACTTCACCACGAACTGTCTCATCTAATTGCGAGAATAGCTTCTTTCGGCCACACATGTGATTACTGCATCCGGTATTGAGATACCAGATATAGGCATCCATGGTACTTGAGTCATCCATTTTGCATGCTAACACCACGTTTTCATTAGCATCGACATCATGTACATGTTCTGGCTACTCATGCCCCATTTTTGCTTGGCATTCGGATTTATAATGTCCGAATCTATTACACTTAAAACACTTGACCCTTTATTTGTCATGTGTTTTATACCTTCCCGTGGAATTTGAATTTCCACCTCTTCCTCTGGCACCTCCACGACCTCGGGCACCATGATGGCCTCCTCGATTTGAGTGAGCGACCCGACTCTGCAATGCTTGCTCGGAATTCGAACTGATGGACTTCTGATTCATTCTTTGCTCATGCAAGCATAATGAACCCATCAACTGCTCAAACGTTATGGTTGATATATCTTGGCCTTCTTCGATCGCGGCAACAACGTAGTCAAATCTCTTAGTCAAAGACCTTAAGATTTTTCTACAACTCGAACATCTTGGAGTTCTTCACCATTAACCTTCAGTTGGTTAACGATAGTTTGCACACAATCAAAGTACGACGAGATAGATTCAGAGTCATTCATGCGTAAAGACTCGAAATCTCCTCGAAGTGTTTGGAGCCGCACCCGCCTAACACGATCATCGCCTTTGTAGGATTTTTGCAAAATATCCCACGTTTCTTTCGCAGTCTCTCCACTCGATATTTTTTCAAATATCAGTTCATCCATGGCTTGAAAGATCACATATAATGCTTTCTGATCTTTCTTCCGAAACTCCACCAAAGAGTCTTTCTCCTCCTTTCTTAAAGCTTCGAATACTTCAGCATCAACTACTTCGGTGTAGCCATTCTCCACCAGGTTCCACAAATCTTGGGATTTGAAAAGAACCTTCATCTGGACAGACCAGTTGTTGAAATTTTTTCTGTTCAATTTTGGAAGTTGTAATTGAACGAAACTTGTGGATGCCATTGTTGGCTCTTATACCAATTGTAGGAACCAAAAAAGGATATAGACAAACTTTGATGATTTTGGTAAGAAACACACAGATATATAAACGTGAGAGAATAATATTCAAAATGTCTTTTGCACAGGCTTTACATAGAGGAATACAAGCTTAGTTCTATAAGCTTTTTCTCACAACTCTCTCTTTCTATGGCTTTTCACACACTCTTACACAAATAGGGAGGGGACAACCTATTTATATTACTCCTAAGGAAATTTTCTTGAATACCAAGTTTGTCAAGCTTGAGGACCAAGTTTATATCAAACTTGAGGACCAAGTTTGTGTCATCTTGAAGATCAATTTTGTCAAACTTGAAGACCAAGTTTGTATTACAGGCAAAAACAATTTTAATAATTCTAACAGTAAGGACCCTAGAAGGGCTCAGGAGAGACGACAATGGATAAGGGTGAAGTTGGACTTTTGGCCAAGGTGGAGATTTGTTAGTTATCTTTTGAAATTAGCCCATTTTATTTGGAATCAACACAAGCTTGTGATTTTTCGGACACACGAAGTATTTGGGGGGGCATGCAAACGGAGACCGGAAATCAGCTATGTGGAATGACAGTTTACCTAGCACTTAGACTAACCAGGCCACCAGGCGGGCGCCCAACCAAGGAGTGGCCGTGCTGCTGGACGTTAGCTATGCACTTTTTAGCCTAGTAGCCGGATGTTCGGGCCTATTTTAACTGGTGCTTGGCCCTCGATGCGAATCCTATTAACTTTCAAAGCTTATTTTGTATTTGAGCTCGTGAAGACCCTGGAGAGCTTTTGTGAGTCGTTATCCAAAAGAGATGAGTATGATTCTTGTGGGTGGTGTGATCTAGTATTGAAAAATGCATCAATGTGAGTGTTTCAAGTTATTTTAGTATTCTTTTGTGAATTATAGCGAAACCATCTTGTCGATCTCTCTCTTTGGAGTAGGCACGCTTCTCAACTATGTAAATCCCTTGTGTCTAGGATTAGCTTAAGCAATTTATTTCTTTTTTTTTTCTTCATGATTATGTGGAACAACCTCCATTGATCTAGATGGCGTCTCAATGACTGTCGAGACCTTGTCATAAACTCCATGTCCCATTGCCATATAGGAGCCCTTGGTTCAAAGCATGAAGTGTCTGAATTTCTATTACACTATGGATGAACTGCTGAGACACAACTCGATAGAAAGATTGTAGAAGCCATGCTTATCCAAATGGATGTTTAAAAAAACAATCTTAATTTGCTCTTTTTGGTATATACTGGCATGTTAATGGACAATTGGTACGTTTCAAGTGTCTGTTTGTCATATACTAAAATAAAACAACCATGGATGAAGTCAAAAAGAGTTCCCGTAAATTAATGAAAAAAGAAAAGCATGCACACACACTGAGCCCTCAATACGCGTGCATGGGGGTAAGCATGACAAGACAAGGCTTTCTTCTGATGGCAATCAAAGTCAAAACTACATATAATATGGAGAGAGAGAGAGAGAGAGGACAAAATTGGGGTCTCTCTCTCTCTCTCTCTCGCCCCATTCTCTCTTGATGATAGGATATATATGAGAAGCAAAAAATCAGAGATTCTTGTGTTCCGTTATGAAACCCCATTTGGAACAAACTGACTAGTCGCTAGCAAGTAAAAGAGCAAATGCATTGGCCATCAGATGCCCATTAAAACTAGGAATGGGTCTCTGGTGTGAAGGATAAAGAAAACACATTGAAACCCTAGGCAGACTGATTTATTCATGGGCAGGTCCTGATAAGACTCTTATCCACACTAATCCAACGCTATGATACGTGCGATAGTAGGTCCGATTCTTCAATTCTTTGCCGAGAGAAATCTAGGGTTTTTGATCGGTCTTATGCACACATTGAGTATGGACTCTAAGGTCGCTATGTGGGAGCCTTTTACACCCTCAAATGTTAAATTTTTTTTATCCTTTCATGGTTTATTAAATTTCGATTTATTACCCAAAATGCATGGCTTAGCAAAAGAGTTGCTACGCAAGGGAAATGCAAGCTAGCGGGCTGGAAATTTTTTGAGGATGAATTTTCATATGTATAGTCCCCTAAAGTTGGAAACAACCCTGAATTTTCAGGGACTATTGGATTATTTTTAATAAACGGTCAATAATTTTCAAAAGAGGAATGGATTGGGGAAGCACATTGATGAAGTCAACGACGATCTGAGAAGATCACAAACTGTTAATACCAAGTTGGGTCAAGTTTATCTTTAGTAAGAAGATATGTCTAATCTTGCTATTTTTGGACTAAACGCGTTCTTTCTTTTTCCATTTTCCATTTCCTGTTGGTCCATAATTTCTTTTAAATAATGATGGTGGTATAAAATTTACATTGTTTGATCTGTTAAGTGATATTCTCACAGAAATAAAAAATTTTCTGGGGCGCTTTTGAACTTCTCTGAACTGAACTGTATAGGCCAGGCCATCTTGAATCTTGTTATGGCATGAATGAACAACTTGTTATAAGTCGTCCAAAGCAAAAGAACAAGAAAAAGAAAGTTATAATGTTCCCAAATCTGGGGCGCTCCTACTTGTCCTAAACTTCATAAAAATATTCACACATCTACTTATGTATAGAAAATACGATAGGCTGATATTCTCCGTGAGTTCACATCGACGGGAAGTTTGGCACCTTGATGTCGGTTCTTCACTTCATGAGGCTATAGTATGTTCCAAGGGTTGTGCCATTTGCAGTTTCTAAATCTTAAGTAGCTGTGCTCGAATTATTTAGTCCTTGATCTGTTCTTCCGTTGTAGACTGTAGCATCCTCAACCTCCCCAGAGCCCCGCGACGACAATGTCTCTTAAGTTGATTTGATAGGTTGCCTTCCTTACTATTACGTAGTCCTTGCGGAGACTGTAAAAAATGTCGTCATTATGCTAACCAATGCAGACTTTGGTTTTTCAAGATTTCGCCTAATGACAGTTGGTTTTCTATGCTGATGTGTGCTTAAAGCCTCAACGGCCAACCAGACTAAACTGATAACAAATTCAAGTTCTTCACAGATAAGATTGAACCGCACACATGAACAGGAAATCAACGCATCTGTTCTTTCCTCATCAGATTAATCTATGCACAGTGATTCTGCGGTACCAGTGGCAGCAAAATGCTCCTGCCTTTTCTGGGCATTTGATTGGTCTTTCATACGTTCATTGGCCTAGTTTTTCTAGAAATTATTCCATAGAGATATTTTCTCATGAAGTACTTAGCTTCTTTCCTCCTAAGACGGTGCCTCAAATTAGACTCCCTATAAGAATAAATTCTCTGTGAGGCCAAACATAAAATCGCTTATCTCCTATCGGGGAGAGGGAGACGAGAGAGAGAGAGAGAGAGAGAGGCAGAACCCTCTCCAGACAACTCGGATAAATTAATTTGAATGGTTGGGAGGCAAAACATAGCCTCAAGAATTTGCATTTTGCATGCTGACCATCAAATCATGTCACTTCATGCGTCTAGAATGTTTATATGCCTCTTAAATTACTATATGTCCTATACATGCACAAACACATAACTCCAAGCGGATTCTATCTTTATTTCTTGTCTCTCCCCTTTTCAGACGATTGCTCTCTACCACTACGAATGGGATTCTTTAGTGTTGCCACCCACCCCGAATCTATATCATTGTTGTTCCATTAGCTTCCTCATGTTAGAAGAAGAAGAAGAAGAAGAAGAAGAAGAAGAAGAAGAAGCTTTTTCACACACAAGAAGACCCAATATTCATTGCCAGATAATCACAAAACACATTTTACATAGAACCAAGACACCCACCAACTCAACCAACTTCTTCTCAATCCATTTTCTTTGTGAGACTCCCCTCTCACCACTACAGTTTTTGCTTCTCTATCCTAAGCAACCATCACCCTCTCTTTTGCAAAATCCCCACCAAGAACCTCTCAAAGAGTGATCTTTTTAGAGTAAACCAAAACGACAATAGACCCCAAGCAAGCTAAACACCCAAGGAATCATGCAACGCTACTCCAACCCTGGCCGGCGGCCAGGATAGGTTTAAGTCACATGTCCCGGACTTCAAAAATGTTGCGGTTCTTGACGACAATGTCAAACATGTGCATGGACTTGAACTTGTTGAAGTCCTTGGGGAGCGAGATGAGATCAACGGTGGATCTCTTGTGGAATTGGAGGAGTTCCGGGTCGTCATAGTACCTCTCCCACCCGAGCGAGGATAGCTTCCTCTCCAGGTCGGCGTATGATGTTATCACCTCGTTTGTCGGGGTGTGGACCAGCACCTTCCGCCGCCCGATGCCGCTGGACACCTCGGCCCCCGGGTTCTCCACGAGCCGGACGACTCCGTTCTTGAACACCCAAACCCCAGACATTTTATGAATGGGAGACTCGGAACTAGAGTGTGCTGTGTGAGCTTGGTTGATGAGCTAGCTCTTGTGGAGATGGTGAGTGATTGTGGCTTCGGCGATGCATATATATATATAGGCAAGGGACGTGATGCAATGGAAGAGTATACATATTACCAGCTTATAATAATAATTATTCAGTTGGTAAATACATGTCAAGGGCCTTGTTTGGGTGTGGGTTTACGGCCCAAGGGGGGGCCACTCGCCGGGGGCTTTTGTAGTGTAAGGATACATCCAGGGTCACGGTGTTTGGGGACACACTTTGCCATCTTGTGTGGGGATGATCAGATTGAGAAGAATCCGATCTTTCTTTTTCCTTAGCCATTGAACCCACCATGAGAATCTTTGTTTGGAGGAGAAAAAGAAAATACATTGAGACTTATTCTAGCAGAGGATAATGAACGAAAGTGACCTTGTTTTTCTATGCGTCAGGTTTATCTAAGGAAAAAAGACACTAACCGTACCATAATTTGCGCACGATTTTCACTTTCATGCAAAACTTTACATGCGATTATTTAAGCACCACAACTTCCAAAATCGATCATCCTTGTACTGTTAGAAAATCACATGTGGTATTATTTAGAATAAATAATTGATGTGCAGAGATGTCAATACTCAAGATATAAATCAAAAGATGTGGTTTGGCAACACAAATTTGCCTGAGTTGAGAAATTAGGTTTAATTTTCTAAATAAACGAAACCCTAAACCTAAATCTTACCCTAAAACGAGAAATTGGGTATGATATTCTTTCCAAAAAACCTAGCCCAAAATTCTAGTTTCAATTGGAACGGATTATGCAACGGTATTACTTTAGAATAAATAACCGACGCATCTCATTGGAGATGTCAATACTCAATATATAAATCAAACAACATTGTTTGGCAACACAAATTTGCCCGAAATTTAGAAATTAGGTTCAATTTGCTAAATAAGCGAAACCCTAAACCCAAAATCTTTCCCTAAAATGAGAAATTAGGTATAATTTTCTTTCCAAAAGCCGTAGCCCCAAATTCTAGTTTCAATCCGAATGGATTGTGTAGGGTTCATCAACGAAAAACAACGCAGCGGAATATAGAACCCTAGACAGGATCCATGTGTATATTAAAATCGAAAGGGAATTTCGAAGCGTACCTTTTGCAGATCGAAGATAAATTAGCAGCTGATTGTGTCTGGATTAGCGCCCCAAGTATTGCGCCTCTACCGGTATCCACACACACGAACGGAATTCTCCAATGATCCACGTGCTAGCGAAAGATCTTAAAGTTCCTTTTCCTGAACGCCTTTTTATTTTCGATACTCTATCGAAAAAACCCTAGACAGAGAACGATTCTCTATCTATTTATACAGCCTCATTATCTAGCGAAATTAAAAGAAGTGGGCCGGGCGATTTGGGCTCGCCAAACCATCCACATTTAATCGTACGTTTAATCGTTATCTTATAACGCGCACGACCGCATAGATAATTCAAATGAGAGAATAATTAAAATCTACTTCTTAAGTAAATCAAGGCGCACAGAAAATATTAAGTCCATTCACGATTGTGTGCGACCCTGTAGGTTCACTAAACATTAGCAGTGTGCTCAAAACTCTTTTTGGCCCACAAGTCATAAGCGGTCTCTAGCAAGACATTGTGACTACCTAAGTATAGTGAAGGTCGATTTTCCGACACAACCTAATCCACAACTAATATTAGAGTATCAATCTTGATTGATTCTTAGGGCAGACCACTAACAATCTCCCACTTGCACTAGAATCAATGATATAAACTAAGTCTCTTTGTCACTTGATTTCCGAGTTAAGCATAAGGCAGGACAAGTGTCATCCTTATATAGCTTAAACTCATTTTCCCGATACCGCAATTAGACTGTCAAAACAAGTAGTTGACACTTCAACTTACTTGAGCATGGCCATGCATTTCACAGTCTCAACTCTACGGGAGGCCAGGAAATCATACCCTCGTTACATGAGAGGGACAAATCCCATCTTGTCTACTCACATCACTCGGCACGATTCATGATATGCCCAACCATTACCTTTATAATCACCTATTACGGCTAACGTTTGGCAATGTTAAAGCATGCCAATCCACGTCTAGGAAACCATGGCAGACTCAGGTCAAAGGACTATACTCTACAGTTGTTATGAGAAATACTGATGACATTATATAACAATCCTACAGTATTCTCATAGTGGGTCTGTCCAATACAATGTTCTCTAACATGTATTCCATGTGATCAACTTTATATCTCTATATTCATGACCTGTGAAACTTGGTCATCAGTTGACTCACATGCTAGTCTCAAATGCCATTTGCTTGCCAATGCACAATGGCAATTGACTAAGGACATTTAGAATATTAATATCCACTCTATTAATAGAGTTTCACAATCAAATCACGTATTTGATTATCTATTAAGGGTATTCAATATTCAGGGGATAAAGATTTCACATTCAATTATCTACTAAAATTAGATCGAAATCAAATAATATATATTTTATTAATGAACAGTGAAAATGTAGATCACATATACTCCCACTCACATCAAGACCAATCACTAATGTGTCTAAGGCCTAAAGCGTTACAATGACGCTCATGCTTAGGTTGTGGAAGAGCTTTTGTCAACGGATCAGCTGTATTAAACTCCGTTGCAACTTTGCACATCTTGACATCACCTCTTTCAATGAATTGTCGAATGAGATAATACTTCCTGAGTATGTGTTTGGTCTTCTGGTGAGACCTAGGCTCTTTAGCCAAAGCTATAGCCCCATTGTTGTCACAATAGAGATCCACTGGATTCAAACTAGTAGGACTGATTCCCAGTTCTTCTATGAACTTTCGAATCCAAACAGCTTCCTTTGATGCTCCTGAAGCAGCAATATACTCAGCTTTTGTCGTAGAATCTGCAAGAGTGTCCTGCTTGGAACTCTTCCAGCACACCGCTCCACTATTCACGCAAAAAACAAAACCTAACTGCGATCGAAGGTCGTTTTTGTCGGTTTGGAAACTAGCATCAGTGTAACCACTTACAGTGATCTGTTCCTCACCTCCATAGACTAAGAATAAATCCTTAGTTCTTCTTAAGTACTTAAGGATATTTTCGATAGCAATCCAGTGAGGTTCACCTGGATCTGACTAGTATCTACTTGTCATGCTCAATGCATAAGCAACATCGGGACGAGTGCACAACATAGCATACATGATGGAACCCACAGCTAATGCATAAGGAATCCTACTCATGCGGTCTCGCTCATCTTGTGTTGAAGGACACTGAGTCTTGCTAAAACTTATGCCATGTGTCATCGGGAGAAAACCTTTCTTGGAGTCTTGCATATTAAACCTATTGATGACTTTGTCAATACATGCACTTTGACTCAGTCCAATAAGTCTCTTAGATCTATCTCTATAGATCCCGATCCCCAAGATATAGTTTGCTTCTCCCATGTCCTTCATGGAGAAAAATTTTCCTAGCGATGTCTTAACTGACTGAAGCATAGGAATGTCATTTCCAATGAGTAGTATGTCATCCACATACAACACTAGAAACACAATTGCACTCCCACTAAACTTCTTGTATACACAAGCTTCTTCTTTGTTTCTGATGAAGCCAAACTCTTTGACAGTTTTATCGAAACGAATATTCCAGCTCCGTGATGCCTGCTTCAATCCGTAAATAGAACGTTGAAGCTTGCATATCTTCCCAATGTTATCTGGTGATGTAAGGCCTTCAGGTTGTGTCATATACACATCCTTTTCTAGTTTTCCATTAAGGAAAGCTGTCTTTACATCCATTTGCCATATCTCATAGTCATAATATGTAGCAAACGCTAGGATAATCCGAATGGACTTAAGCATGGCCACTGGCGAAAAGGTCTCATCATAGTCAATACCATGAGTTTGTTTGAAATCTTTAGCTACTAGCCGTGCTTTATAAATGTGAACATTTCCATCCATATCAGTTTTCTTCTTGAAAACCCACTTGCACCCTATAGGTTTGATACCTTCAGGTGGATCAATCAAAGTCCAAACTTTATTTTGATACATTGAGTCCATTTCAGATTTCATGACCTGAAGCCATTTATCGGAGTCTGGGCCCATCATAGCTTCTGTATAGGTCGTAGGTTCGTCATTTTCTATTAACAATAGATGACGATGTTCTGTCACATGAAAACCATATCTCATAGGCTCACGATGTGTTCTTTCAGACCTACGAACTATAGG